>CAMZMU010000125.1:13006966-14206966 GCA_947311845.1 Poa pratensis | reverse complement strand
CACCCTAAACATTCCAACACCGGAGTATTCTTCTTAGTTTACTTGCTTCTAACTAATCCAAACATCATTTTATCAGTAGGTGCTTCCTAAAAATCCAATAACTTTCACCTTTATTTCTAAACCTTAAATCAAGGGTCACGTCTTCTAGCTCCAGATAACCACCAATGGTTGGGGACCACAACTGGTTAGCCCGGAGTATTAATCAAATATATCATCTATCCAAACCCATTTAATTTATCGATCCACTCCAAGTTTTCACTTCTATTCTAAACCCCAATTTTTTTTTGATATTACCAACATCATCCACCAGATTTTGAGCTCATCAACTAGATTCTTAAGGGATCCTTTTGACTAATAATCTTATAGTTCAACACTCTTATATCCTCCTAAAGTTCTCCTTTCTACCAACTAGTTTTGAGTCGTCCTATGGTACCTCTTTCCTTTGTCTAGAAAAAAAGAACAGTTAGTAATTTTGCAAGATTTGGTTAGATGAGAGATTTAAAGTTAGGTAAATTATGTTAGTTATGTTAGTTTTCATATTCTTTTGTTAGTCCGACGGGATACGGCTAGTGTCATCTAACGTCGGGTCTTGAATCTTCATCTTTCTCGATGGCTTGATGTGGTTGTACCAAAACAATGTATGAAGGCCACTATCCGTCTTGCAGAAGGTCGCAGAGTCTTGGGCCCCCGGGTTGGAGTAGAGAGTATTCCATACCTTGCTCCTCTTACTAGGAGAAAATTTTCTGGAGGGTTTTCTAAGTGGGAATTTTGAAAGGATACAAAAAAAGTGCATCTATGGCCAACAAGGCAAAAAGGTTTTTGCAAATAGTCAAAAATAAAGCAAGAGATAAAAGTGTGGTTACGTTGTGCTGCCGACAAGGCGTGATTGTGAACACACCAGAAAAACAACACACAAACAGAGAACTCGCAAACAACAACACACAAACAAGGAACAAACACATAATCAATCAACATGCAAGGTACACTTAGTACCAACGGCGTCTAATACTCGGTTAAATGGGAGTAGCTCAAGAAAGACAAGTGAGCGTATCCTATACATCCTATGGGTCTGGGTCAGCCATGTTTGTTGAGATCTTCCTGTCTTTAACTTATTGGCAGATTGATGTCATTGAACTTGAAACTTGGTAGAGTCTTCGTACCTCGAGAATTTTCTTCACCTTGTCCAAGTGAGAAACTTTGGCGGTGAATTACTGCAATTTCTGAAGGTTGCAATGGATCCTCGGTCTTTGCTTATAAATCATTTTGATGTTGAGGTCTTCGGGTTGCAAAGTACCCAGCTCTGGTTTGGGATATCGTCAAGTATGTAAGTTGGAATGGAGGTAAGACAACAGAAGGAAACTTTTGATAAACCTTTAGACAAGAGGTAAGGTTTAGAATAATTTGAGAAGGTGAAAAGAGTGGAAGTTATACTTAGGCTTCCTTAGATAAAAATAATTTAGGTAGCAATATATTTCTTTCCAAAAATAGCTTTCTCCTAACTGACGTCCATGCTAACTAAGGTCTCCGACAGTCAGGATTGCTCTGATACCAAGTCTTGTGGGTACCCCGGACTAGCTGTCCGAAATACCCTTGTGCCTACAACATCAGCGATCCCAGGATCAGTGTCTCGCTGAGCACAATCGAACTGGTATCAAAAGAACATCCATAAATACGAATGAATATACTTACTTGATTGAAGCCGTGAGCTTCATCAGGTACTTGCAGCGGAAATCATTAAACAACGTGGAGCCCAAGTCATTTGCCATAACCCTACAGGCAGCTGACTGGGAAGCGCCCTAGTTCGCATCGACGCCATTGTCATCTTCTTCTCCGAACTGCTCATCTTCAAAATCTGGCTAAGACAATAGCCAGGGACGAAACCAATATGAGTACATTTGATTGTACTCACAAACTACCCCCAAAATGAGCATGCACTACTCTTTTTATTGTTTAAATAAAACTTTCTTTACTTTGAAAACTCTACATCCTTATCGAAAAGAGAAGGATAGACTTTTGTTTAATAAACCTTTGTTTGAAATTCATATAACTTTATTTGAAAAAGGAAAGAAGGCTTTTAGAACTTTTTCCCATAAATCTGTCTTTGTAAGAAGTCTCTTTTAAAACTTTTTTCCCAAAAATACATCTTTGTTGAAAAAGGTAAGAAGTCTCTTTTATAAACATTTTCCCAAAAATACATCTTTGTTAAAAAAGGTAAGAAGTCTCTTTTATAAATATTTTACCGGAAAATCACCATTGGTTTATTTCTCCAAAACCCCTCCTTTTTCGACCATAGCCCTTCATGGTCAAATCATTTTCCAACAACCTTATACCAGCCCTTCGGTATAGTTGCATAAAACATTTTCCACTTTCAAAACACAAAACTCTGCACTTCTCGACCATAGCCCTTCATGGTCTTCCTCTTTTCCAGCAACCTCATACCAGCCCTTCGGCATAGTTGCCTATATAAAACATCTCCATTTTCTTTTCAAATCTTAAAACTTACACAAGGTCATAGTAGAGCCTCCCAACTGTCCATATCCGAGGACTCGGCTATTCGAATAGTTTTACACTCTGCAGAGGTAGCACGCTTTTCCCACATCCATCCGGCAACTCATCGTGTCAGCCACGTCCCGCCATACAAGGTGTATGCGAAGTTGAGTCACCGACCATAGCCTGTCCTTTGCTCATGCTAGTATAGGACCCTGCCCTTATGACACTTTCCATCAACACTTAACCCAGTCCGTCGGAATCTAAGTGTGAGGACTCATAGTTTTGCCCGGCGGTGTATTGGGGACGATCCTTCTATCCTCCTCCTTATCTTTCCATAGAGTTTGAGCGAGGACCCAGGTCAGGGGTAGGTCACCAAACCATCCCCTCATGCATAACGGAGTCATCTCCATCGATGAGGCATCCCATACTAATATGAGCAAATTATATGACTACGCCCTTTCCCATATGTGGGTAAATGTGGTCGCACAGGGTAAGATTGGTCGTCATAGTACTAGGACACAATGTGCATTTTTCATAAACATCACCATACTCCATTTCTTCACTTCCATACCGACATTTCGGCATTCCACTTCCATCCAAGTATTTTCAAAGGAGTTTTGAATAAACAATCTTTTTCTTCCCATCCTATAGTTTGATATACACTACCTTATATTTCTACATCGGTGGCAAAATAGTTTTTGATATGCTTTTTGAAAAGGTTTTAAAAATCATTGCCTTCAGTGTAAATCTTGTTATCAAAGTAGATGTAGATATATATGGGTGCAAGCTCAGAGAGTAGCTTGCCTGATTTCAGCATAATGTCCCAGGACTTTTCCTCACTGATCAGAGAAATAAACTCCAATTCTTCTTCAATAAATCCTTTCCAAAGACCATTCCGGTAGCGTTTATATCTAGCGTCGCAAACATGAAAATAAAACAACAATCAATAAGCAAACCAAACCAAAAGTGTCAAACTAATCATTCGAGCAGCAAATTAAGATCTACACTTACGAGGGCCATATACTAATCAGTAGTCTAACACTATACACAAATTAGGACCATCGATCACAAAACTATCTTAGGCAAAGATTAACAACAAGCACCTTCCTTTAAACAGGAAATACTTCAGATAAAAGTTAGGTCACCAATTAATCTCTGTAATTCAAAATATTTTACCAAGCTAATGTAAAAACATTAACAAGATACCCATGAAGGCAATGACATTTTAGTGCAATGAATATACTTGTAAAACTATCCAGCAATTTAAATGGGGTGCAGAATTGATTATTTCTACATGAGAAAATTATAATCCCACCTTTAACTTAATGCTTTCCTTAGCTTCTAAAAAATGCAGTACTGTGATTGTGATCACATATGCATGATAGTGATGCTACTGGATAGTTCACATTTTTCTGAGCATTTTGTTATATCAACCACATTTTTCTGATATACCAATAAAAAGTTATTGAATTTCTAAAATCCTTTTTAAATCGGCCCTTTTGTCAATTTATTTTAAACAACATTACAAATAACTATCCATGTTTGGAAACAAGGTGGAATATGAAGTTTATCACTTGCTGGACATTTTGATAGGTCAAACTTAATTTTTGGATCATTATTTTTAAAGATATGGATTTTCCAAAAACATTTTCTTTTCTGCCATTTCCTTATTTTAATAAAACATCAATTAAACTAATTTATTTGGATAGGTGAATTACACCAAAAGACAGGCTTTATTTTTCTGAACATTTTGGTATCTTATTTGTAATTTTTGGACAAGTATTTTAGGAGATATGAACTTCTCAAGTTAAAACATTTATCTGCCTTTTCTTTTATTTTCCAGAAAATCCAGTCTGCACGTTTTGCACCGAGCGGCGCGCTACACACGGTCACTGACGTGTGGGCCAGCGGCCACGCTGGCAGCCACGCAAGCATGCGAGGCCCACCGCCAGGTTTGACTGGAGCAGAGCCACGACCGGCGCGGGCGCGCGCGGTGACCGCGGCGGCGACGCGCTCGGCTCCGGCGAAGGAGCAAGCGCAGGGACAGACTAAGGAGCACATCTGACTCGCACGGGTACAGGGAGACTGGGGGGCAGTGCTACGACCCAAATGGTCACCGGAGACGGCGACCACGGCGAGCCACGACGGCGGTTGGACACGGCCTACGATCACTACGACGAACTACGGCGTTAGGAGGACAACGAGTATGTCCAAGGGATTTGTGTGCTCACCCTCAACGCGTGAGTACTCGAGGCGGTGTCGGAGAAGGTCGTAGTCGACGACGTCGATCTCGCGAACGTCGGCGCCCCGGCTCGATTCCTTGCACGGAGAGGAAGAGGTGGACGAGGCAGAGAGAACGGCGATTTTACAGAAAACCCCTTGGCTTTTCTTTATTTCCTGTTTCTTTTATTTCCAGTAGTACTTTAGGAATTTAATTGGGGCATTAAACATTTTAGAAAATTATGAGAAAAATCAGGTAGCCTCCCCATAACATGTAGAAGCTCCACAAAAATTGGGGTGTCAAAATAATATGTTTTGAACAACTTTTGTTCAGGGTTTAAATATGGCATTTTTCTTAAATACAAATTTATACTCCTTTAGAAATTTTAAAGCAAGTTCAAAATATTATTTTTGAACTCTTGGAACTTCGTTGACATATATATTAACTTCAAATAATTTTTATTTTCATAGAGAAAATATTTGTTTGAAGGAAATAGATAGTTAAGCAGGGAAAATAATTTATTAAGATTATTTCTTTAACTCATGATCTTGATTTCCATTTGTTGAATAATTAGAGGAGTTTGTTTTAATTTTAAGTCACATACCAAATTTGTTATCACGTGTGTTTCATCTTGTGTTCAAGCAAAGTTCGATTAATTAACCACACAAGCAACAAACACAACGAGATCAACATCACAACCAAGACCACACAATTCAAACCACAAGAATTAATCATACCACCATTTCCACAATGCTATATTGTGGAAAAGTGATCACTCCTAATTATAACAAGATGATGTCTAGGAAATATCTCAACTCATACTTAATAGTTTTCAAAAAGATTTGACAAAGGAAATATGTGGGGTAATATATTTCCCACTAGTGTTATTTTCAAATGGAGTAAAAATTAGAGTTTATAAAATGGGAATTGTATACACCTGCAAAATATCAAGGTTGAAAAATAGATAGGAGATAGCATATAGATCTCCATATTTTTGGGAACACATAATTTTGGAAATATTTTTACTTTCTCAAGAGTGGGTATTTTGGTGGTTGCTAAACCAAGTATCATTGAAATGGACTTTAGCCAGAAATAAGAATGGAAAAGATATAGGGAATATTTTCTTGTCATAACATGATCACCAAAGTTAAATATATTTTTATCTTGGTGTGGTCTTTAGGTTAATATTTATCGGCCAAACAACTTAAACATCAAGTCACATCAAGTCAAACAGAGCAATAGGAAGGAAAATACAACCATTAGGGAAATATTTCAAAAAGTTTTTATTGGTTCTGAATTTTGGGTCTTGTAAAATTAAGTTTTTCTTAGTTCCAAAATTTGGGATGTGACATTAGCTAGGCGAGAGACTCCACCTTCGGTGAGCGAGAGCCACAAGCCAAATTTGAGTGGTAAAAAGAAAAGTGAGGGAGAAAAATCCTTAGTAATGTTAGCCGCCAAATCTGATTTGAGAGAGTTTCGTGAGGATCCTACTCAAGTACCTCTTGTGCTTATGTGCAAGGGAGAAATTCTTGTTTCTAACGACATGACCCCTCTCTCCATTGGTGTTTCCAATGTTCTACATGAATTTGGTGACGTTTTTCCGGAGGAAGTGCCCGCTGGTTTGCCACCATTGCGCGGGATTGACCATCAAATTGATTTGATTCCAGGAGCGTCACTACCGAACCGTGCCCCCTACCGTACAAATCCTGAAGAGACAAAAGAAATTCAGAAACAAGTACAAGCACTTCTCGACAAAGGTTATATTAGTGTGAGCTTAAGTTCTTGTGCTGTTCCTCTTATTTTAGTTCCTAAGAAAGATGATACTTGGCGCATGTGCATAGATTGTCGCGCTATTAATAACATCACTATTCGATATTGTCATCCTATACCACGATTAGAAGATATGTTAGACAAATTGAGTGGTGCTGCTGTTTTCTCTAAAATTGATTTGCATAGTGGTTACCATCAAATTAGGATGAAAGAAGGGGATGAATGGAAAACTTCTTTCAAAAGTAAGTTCGGCTTATATGAGTGGTTAGTAATTCCTTTTGGGTTAACTAATGCACCTAGTACGTTCATGCGATTAATGAACCATGTTTTGAGGCAATACATTGGCAAGTTTATGGTTGTGTATTTTGATGATATTCTTATTTACAGCTGCAATGAATCTGAACATGTTGATCATATTAGACAAGTCTTGATTGTGTTGCGTGCAAATCAATTGTTTGGTATTATGAAAAAATGCATGTTTTGCAAAGACAAGGTCAAATTTCTTGGATACGTGGTTTCTAAGAACGGAGTTGAGGTAGATGAATCTAAAATTGAAGCTATTCGAAATTGGCCTACTCCGCTGAATCTTAGTCAATTACGAAGTTTTCTGGGTCTTGCTGGTTTTTATAGACGTTTTGTAAAAGACTTCAGTACTATTGCTGCATCTTTGAATGATCTCACTAAAAAGGGTGTAGAATTTGTGTGGGGCGCGCCCAAGATATTGCTTTTGATGAACTGAAACGTTGTTTAACTGCTGCACCTTGTTTAGTACTTCCTGATTTTAATAAGCAATTCGAAATTGAATGTGATGCTAGTGGTATTGGAATTGGAGGTGTGTTGATGTAGGAGTGTAGACCGATTGCCTTCTTTTCTGAAAAATTGAATGGTGCGCAATTAAATTATCCTGTTTATGATAAAGAATTGTATGGTCTTATACGTGTGCTTGAGGTTTGGCAACATTATTTGTATCCAAAAGAATTTATCATACATTCTGATCATGAAGCTTTGAAGTATTTGAAAAGTCAATCCAACTTAAATAGAAGACATGCTAAATGGGTTGAGTTTATTGAGTCATTCCCATACATCATCAAACATAAGAAGGGTAAAGATGATATCGTTGCTGATGCACTGTCTAGGAAAAGTATGCTTTTGACACAACTTGAAGTGCGTGTTCCTGGTTTAGAGAGTTTGCGTGATTTATATGCTGCAGATACTGATTTTGCCACGTCTTTTGATAAGTGTACTGCAGATAAAGCGTGGGAAAAATACCATATCCATGATGGGTACTTGTTTTGAGCTAACAAATTGTGTGTGCCAGAATCGTCCATGCGTTTGTTATTGTTGCAGGAATCACATGTCGGCGGTTTGATGGGACACTTTGGACGTGAAGAGACGCTGCTCATGCTCGCTGATCATTTTTATTGGCCACACATGAGGTGTAATGTGGACAGGTTTGTGAAACGTTGTATCACTTGTAACAAGGCAAAGTCCAAGCTGAAGCCTCACGATTTGTATACTCCTCTTCCTGCACCTACTACTCCATGGGAGGACATAAGCATGGATTTTGTGTTAGGATTGCCTAGAACCAGGAGAGGACATGATTCTATTTTTGTGGAAGTCGATCGTGTTTCTAAGATGTCACATTTTATTGCCTGCCACAAAAGCGACGATGCGTCACATATTGCTAATCTGTTTTTCAGGGACATCGTGCGCTTTGGGTTGAAGAGTTGTTGCATTGGTGTGGGGACGCCGGACTAGCTGTTCGAAATACCCGATTATGCTTAACACAACGATCCCGTGATCAGTCTGTTGTTGCACATAATCCGAATTGAATACCAAAGTTTACATCCATTACAATACCGAATTAAAAGTCTTACATAAATGGTCATTTAGACCAAGTCTTACATAGGTGCCTTCATGGGCCAAACCAAAATATCAGCGGAAGCTACGGCGTAGTAGACATTATATTCTAACGACGATGACCCGACAGGCAGCTGACTTGTGGAGATCCTTAGTTCGCGTAGAAGTCGCCATATTCCTGCTCGGCGTAGTGCTCCTCCTCGTAGTCTGGCTAGGTCAATAGCCAGGGACGAAACCAATATGAGTACATTTGAATGTACTCGCAAACTACCCCAACATGAGTATGCACTAGTTTTATTTTAATTTCCAACTTTTATTTATCTAAAACATCTCTATATCTTTATTGAAAAAGGTAAGAAGAGTTTTATAACTATTTTTAAAGAAATCACCATTTTATCTGTTTCTCCAAAACTCCTCCTTTTTCCGACCATAGCCCGTCATGGTCCACTTCCTCCAACAACCTCATACCGATCCGTTGGTATATGTGTAAGGAACATTCTCCACTTCATTTTCTTTTTAAAACTCAAAGTCTTTCAAAAACTTGCACATGGTCTTAGGACAGCCTCCCAACTGTCCATATCCGAGGACTCGGTTATTCGAATAGTTTTAACCCTCTGCAGAGGTAGCACGCTTTTAGCCCACATTCATCCGGTAACTCATCTTGTCAGCCACGTCCCGCCATACCAGGTGTATGCGAAGTTGAGCCACCGGCCACAGCCTCTCATTTGCTTATGCTAGTATAGGATCCTTCCCATATGACACTTTCCATCGACACTCAGTCCAGTTTCCCGTCAGAAACCTTAAGTGTGAGGACTCATAGTTTTGCCCGGCGGTTTATGGTGGAACCTTCTATCCTCCCCACCAACTTGGGTGAGGACCCGGGTCAGGGGGTAGGTCCTCGGACCATCCCCTCATGCATAACAGAGTGATCTCCGTCGATGAGGTATCCCATACTAATAAGAGCAAACTACATGACTAAGCCCCATTCCCATATGGGGGTAAATGTGGTCGCACAGGGTAAGATTGGTCGTCATAGTACTAGGACACTGTGCACTTTTCATAAACATTACCACTCTCCACTTCTCCATTCCAACACCGACATCTCGGTATTCCATAATCACACAAGTACTTTCAAAGGACTTTTGAATAAACAACATTGTTTCCCAACCTATAGTTTTATATAAACTACCTTATATTTCTACATAGGGTGGCAAAATAATATCCATATACTTTTTGAAAAGATTTTGTAAACCAATGCCTTAAGAGTAAATCATTTGATCAATGTAGATGCATAGCTATTTAGGTGCAAGCTCAGGGAGTAGCTTGCCTTGCTCGGCAAAGTGGCCTTGGTCTTGATCTTCAGATTCAACAAACTCTCCTTCCTCGATAAATCCGACAGCGTTCTCGTCTAATTAATAAACAAACTAATACAAACAATCACTAAACTAATCAAGCAATCATCTCAACATAACAATCATAAACATCACAAATAGCTACTGCACACATCAAACAATACAATTTGGTTTCAAATTAATTGAACTAAACAATATTTATTTATGTCCAAAATTATGGCAGAAACTTGTGGAACATGTTTAATTGCATAACTTGAGTTCTGTTGGTCACAAAAATACAAACTAAATTTCTACAGAAAGCTACTGATGTGTAGAAGACAACCCAATTTGATTTTGATTAATTGGAGTTACCAAACTCCCTACACAAATGTTTTAATCCAGTAACTTAATAATCAAGTTTTAGCTACCAATTAAGTTCTGTTGATCCTAAAATTAAATCCTTTTAGGGGTAACTAAACATGACTAAATGTGATCTAACAAAATTTTCCTAATTCATTTGGGTTAAACATTAAACATCTATAAATGTTTTAGTTCAGAAGGGTGTTCAAACTTCAACTTTAAACTAAACAATTACTACTGCACAAATAATTCTACCAAAATTAGGGAAATTAACACATGGCAGTACTAAGCCAACAAAATTGGTTTGGAAATATTTGAACTAACAGAGTATCAGAAACAAACAAGTTTAGAATTTAAACCTTATGTAGTATTTTTAATAATACATTTTTATTATTTATCTAAATGAATTGAATCCACTTGGGTTGGTTAAACATTTTCATAAGCTTTCCAGAGCAATTCGATTTGATTTATTTGGATGTCTAGATCTCAAGTTATTGAATTTTGAAGTTAGGTCCAGTACTGATTTCTCAGAGGAGTTTAAATCCGAATTTAATTTTCTCTGGATAATGTTGAAAACTATGACAAGTGGGGCCTACGCGTCAGCGTCACAGGGAAAAATCCCGCGTTGTGGATAATGTTTAAAATGCTGACGGGTGGGGCCAGCCCGTCAGCCTCTCTCTAAGCGAAGCGGTACGTGGCCGTTGGATCCAGATCCAATGGCTCACAGAGGCCGCGATCATCGACGACCAAAAACGGGCGGCGCCATTGCGCCGGCGACGGTGCCTGGATGGATTCTCACCTAGGGGGCTCGGGAGGTCGTGGTGATGATGCGAATCGACGGCGGAGGCTCGGGGAAGGTTGCTGGAGGACTCGAGCTTGCTGGGACGGCGTGTATCGTCGACGGCGAGCTCCTCCGCTTCCACGGCTAGCTCCAGCAACTCCGGCGAGGTCCTGGCATCTCCCCTGTGCACGAAACAGAGGAAAAACGAGGCGTGTGAGTGCCGTGTGGATGCAGAAGAGAGTGGAGGCCAGAATGAAGAGAAAGAGAGGGTGTGGCGTCGCGGCCATGATCGACCTCGACGGCGGCAGTGGCTGCGGCAGTGCACGCCCTCCTGGCAGTGCACGGTGAAATTGGAGAGGGGGAGAGGGAGTGAGGATGGTGTGGAGTGTCCAGAGGGGCTCGGGGTGGTTAAATAGGGCAGGGGCCGGCGTATCGTTGACGAAGCGCACGGACAGCATCCATGGCGCCTCCAGCGAGATATTTCTCGATTCCTCCGCGACGCGTGCAAGAAGCTCAAGACAGAGGGGTCGGGGGGGGGGGGTCCGGACGTGTTCTAGAAGGTTGTGGCCGAGCCTTGCGTGTCGAGGAGCAGCGAGGGGCACAAATTTGGCCGGCGCCGTCGGATTGCCCACGGCGGAGAAAACGGGGACAGGGCGGCATTGGGGCGAAGGGGTGTGCTCGAGTGCTTCTCCTCTGCGTGCAGAGGCTGCAGAGGCACGAGGAGCGCGGCAGGGGGGGCCTGGGCGGCCAGGAAACGGCGAGGAGCACCATGGCGACACGGCGCTCTGTGTCGGGGCGAGGGAGAGAGGTAGGGGATGACCTTTTGCAGAAAACCCCCTGCCTCCTCCTTTCTCTGTTTTTTCTTTATTTCTTTTTAGTCCAGTAGCTTTCCTAGGATTTAATTGGAGCACTTAAACAATTTTGAAAAATTTGCAAATATTTGTGGGGCTTCCCCATAACATGTAGAAGCTCCACAAAATTTGGCTTTGCAAAATAAAATGTTTTGAATCATTTTCTTTCATAGGGTTTTAATTATGGCATTTTGTTTTATTTCAATTGTGTTTACTTTTGAATTTTAAAATAGGTGTAAAATATTATTTGGGAGAGATAAGTAGTAAGAATACAAATGAGGGGTTTCATATACCATTCCTCTGAATTTTGTTTGAACAAATTGCTTCTTACTTGGAGAATTGTGTGTCACTTGTCATTTTTATTTCTTTCTTGTTTCCACTTTTGTTTTTGTATTTCAAATTGTTAATTCAAACAAACAAGCAACACAAGCAACAAGAATAATTACCACAAGCAACAAGCATAACAAACACATATAATTTAACAAAAGTTTTTTGGCCCACATTTTTGGATAACATTACTGATTATAATTCTGGGATGTTACAGATCCTTCCCCCCTTAAAATAAATCTCGTCCCGAGATTTGCTAGGCCTGGGTACTAAAGAGGTTGGGAATTCCTTCCTAAGATAATCTTCACGTTCCCAAGTTGCTTCTTCTTCGGAGTGGTTAGTCCACTGGACTTTGTAGAACTTGATCGCACGCCTCGGGTAACACGAACATCTTCTTCGAGAATCTTGAGGGGTCTCTCACGATAAGTCAGGTCTTGGTTCAGGTCGATGGAGAGGTGGTCGATGTTTTTGAAAACATCAGGCTGGTCAGGAACTTCGAGACACTTCCGGAGCAAGGAAATGTGGAAGACATCATGATAATCTCCTAACTCCGGGGCAATTCCAGCTGATAGGATACTTCTCCTCGACGAGCAATGATCTTGAAGGGTCCAATATACCTTGGCGCTAATTTTCCTTTGACATGGAAACGCTGCATTCCTTTAAGGGGTGTCACTCGGAGATAGACATAATCTCCGACGTTGAAGGTGAGGTCACGGCGCTTGGTGTCAGCGTAACTCTTCTGACGGGATTGGGCAGTTTTGAGGCGTTCACGAATAAGCTGAACTTGCTCTTCAGCTTCACGGAGGGTATCTGGTCCAAACAATTTGCTTTCTCCGGTATCGGACCAATTCAGGGGTGTACGACACTTCTTGCCGTAAAGGGCTTCAAAAGGGGCCATTTGCAGACTGGACTGATAACTGTTGTTGTACGAGAACTCTGCAAACGGAAGACAATCTTCCCACTTGGAACCATAGGATAGAACACATGCGCGAAGCATGTCCTCCAATATCTGGTTCACTCGTTCAGTTTGGCCATCGGTCTGGGGATGATAAGCTGTGCTAAATGCTAACTTGGTTCCGAGGGCTTCATGAAGGGATTTCCAGAATCTTGAGGTGAATTGCGTGCCTCTATCAGATACAATCTTCTTAGGCACACCATGCAGGCTTACTATTCTGGAAATATACAGGTCTGCTAACTGAGCTCCGGTATGGGTGGTCTTGACAGGAATAAAATGGGCAACCTTGGTCAGTCGATCAACGATGACCCAGATTGAATCATGGCCTCGGTTGGATCTTGGAAGTCCGGTAATAAAATCCATTCCAATCTCATCCCACTTCCACTCGGGAATTTTCAAAGGTTGAAGCAATCCAGCGGGTCGCTGATGTTCAGCCTTGACTCGCTGACAGATGTCACATTTGGCTACGAATGAACCAATCTCTCGCTTCATTCCATGCCACCAAAATCTTTCTCGAAGGTCTTGGTACATTTTGGTTCCGCCGGGGTGGATTGAATAAGGGGTCTCATGGGCCTCCTTCAGGATTAACTCCTTAAGTTCCGTGACATTGGGCACACAGATACGGTCATTGAATTTCAGCACTCCTTCAGCATCTTCGGTAAAACCGGGTGCTTTGCCGAGGAAATCTTCTTCTAATTCCTTCAATGCTTTCATGACCTTTTTGGGCTTCTTTGATTTGATCCATCAGGGTTGGGGTTAACTCTAAATTGGCGAGATAACCATGGCTAACAAGTTCTAGTCCAAAATCTTTGAACTCTTTGAACAAGGCTGGCTGTTCGGCTTGGATCAAGGCATTCAGGGTGCAGGGTTTGCGACTAAGGGCATCGGCAACTACATTAGCCTTTCCGGGGTGATAATGGATTCCAATATCATAATCCTTGATTAATTCCATCCATCTCCTCTGTCGCAGGTTCAACTCCTTCTGGGTGAAAATATACTTCAAGCTCTTATGATCCGTATAGATCTCACAGCGATGTCCCGCAAGATAGGGACGCCACGTTTTAAGAGCAAGAACAACAGCAGCTAACTCCAGGTCATGGGTTGGGTAATTCTCTTCATGCGGTCGCAACTGCCGGGACAGATACGACACAACTTTGCCTTCTTGCATCAGAACGCAACCAAGTCCGAGGCGTGATGCATCGCAATACACGTCGAAACTCTTGGTGACGTCTGGCATAATCAAAATTGGGGCTGAGGTTAGTCTCTTCTTCATTCTTGGAAACTATCTTCACACTTCTGAGTCCATTCAAATTTCTTGTCCTTCTTCAACAGTTGGGTCATGGGTTTGGCTATACTGGAAAATCCTTCAACGAACTTGCGGTAATAACCGGCGAGTCCGAGAAAGCTTCGGATTTCAGTCACACTGGTTGGGGCTAACCAGTCAACAATGGCTTGGATCTTCTCGGGGTCACAGAAATTCCTCCGGCAGATACAACATGTCCGAGAAAT
The DNA here is from genome assembly GCA_947311845.1 of Poa pratensis. Lineage (NCBI taxonomy): Eukaryota > Viridiplantae > Streptophyta > Magnoliopsida > Poales > Poaceae > Poa > Poa pratensis. Next base: position 14,192,511 of record CAMZMU010000125.1, on the reverse strand, counting down.
GCCACTTCACTGAGCCAAAACTCACACTTGCTAAGCTTGGCATACAGCTGGTGCTCTCGGAGGTCTCCAAAACTAGACGCAGGTGTTCAGCATGCTCTTCTTCGGTCTTGGAATAAATAAGGATGTCATCAAGGAAAACTACCACGAACTTGTCGAGGTACTCCATGAAAATCTTGTTCATGAGATTCATGAAATAGGCTGGGGCATTGGTCAGACCAAAGACATCACGGTGTATTCAAACAAACCGTAACGAGTGGTGAAGGCGGTCTTGGGAATGTCTGTCTCTCGGATCTTCAACTGATGGTATCCTGTCCGAAGATCGATCTTGGAAAAGACTCGGGCTCCGTTCATTTGATCGAACAGATCCTCGATCTTGGGAAGAGGGTACTTGTTTTTAATGGTCACGTCATTCAGCTTGCGATAATCCACACACAGGCGTGTGGTACCGTCTCTCTTGTCCACAAAAATAATGGGTGATCCCCAAGGTGAAGCGCTTGGGAACAAGTCCTTTGCTGAGCATATCTGCCAACTGCTTCTTCAACTCAACCAGTTCTTCCGGATTCATCCGATAAGGCTTTGGGATATAGGGGCTTTCCTGGGATAAGCTCAATTATGAACTCAATATCCCGGTCTGGCGGCATACCAGGCAATTCTTCAGGGAAAACATCTCGGAATAGGTGAACAACACGGATCTCATCTAGGGGGTCGAGCTATGCTCTCATGGCAGCCTGGGTGAGAATGACTGGTTTCAGACACATACTCCACTTCTACTTCTTTGTCGGTGGTGATGGATACAGCTCTTCTGGCACAGTCAATTCGACCATGGTACTTGGCTAACCAATTCATACCGAGTATAACATCGATGCCTTGGGTTCCCAGAACAATTAAGTTAACTGGAAACTTTTCTCCTTTGATCTCAAGGGGTACATCGGAGCAAAACATCTTGGTCTCTACGGTGGATTCTGGGATTTGGATGACCATGGGTTTGGGTAAGAGGCTCTCGACTAAACCTCCCTTAGCAACAAATTCTTGGGTAACAAATGAATGGGTAGCACCAGAATCAAACAGAACAGTTGCAGGTACTGAGTTGACAAGGAACGTACCCAGCACAACATCTGGCGCATCCTGAGCTTCTTCAGCATTGATGTGGTGCAGACGACCCTTGGCAACAGCAGCATTTCCGCGGGGTGCGGCATTCTTGCCATTTCCATTTCCATTGCGGCCTTGACCATTGTTCGGTGCCGGCGCATTGGGGCGCTGAACATTCCTCTTGGGATTGGGGCATTCTCTGGAGTAGTGACCCTTGTTGCCGCATTCAAAGCAGACAACATTGGTATTGCGGGTGAAGTTGTTGAAGTTTCCTCCGGGACGGTTATTGTCATTGGGGCGGTTGAAGTTGTTTGGGCGGTTAGGGAAATTGGGGCGTGGAGCTTGGGGTGGACGATAAGCAGGCCTGGGGTTTTGCTGAAAGATACGAGGCTTCTGGCTGCTCGAACCTTCCTGAGCATTCATCCTCCTCTTGCGACCTTCATACATAGACTTGCGCTTGGTCTCCAGCTGGATGGCTTTGTCCACAAGTGACTCCAGATCATAGAAGTCATGGATAACCAGAGCACACTGCAGTTCATCATGAAGTCCACTCATGAAACGCTCCATCTTCTTCTTCTCAGTGTCGGTGTCATCAGGAGCATACCGAGATAAGTCGGTAAACTCATCCAGATAACCGACCACATCTTACTTCCCTGCCTCAGCTTGCGGAACTCATCCTTCTTCCTCTCAATAAGTCCGCTGGGAATATGCTTCTTGCGGAACTTCTCCTGGAACTCAGCCCAGTTGATAACATGACCAGCTTGCTGGAGAGCCTTGGTAGTTTCCCACCAAGCTCGTGCAGGTCCAGCGAGATAGTGGGTTGCATACAACACTTTCTCATTTTCTCCCACAGCAGCAACTTCCAGATTGTTGTCGATGGTGCGAAGCCAATCATCGGCTTCCAGTGGGTGAAGTCCCTTGGAATAGGTAGGTGGGTTGGTCTTCTGGAAATCGCCTAAGGTGGATCGCTGGTTTCCATCGCCATTGCCATTACCACCATTGTTGTTGTTGTTGTTATTGTTGTTGTTGTTAAGCGGCTGCGAGTTGCTGTAGGGCAGCGAGATGAGCTTGGCGCTCTTGCCGGGCATTTTCACGTTCCTCCATGATAAGCGCGAGAAGTTGGGCGGGGGTTGGGTCCGGTGGTGGTGGTGCTCCTCCTTCCGCACGACGGGGCGGCATCCTGAAGCACACCGGGTATAAGAGGCAAGGCAAAGAAAAGTTCGACTAAGGGAAAAGACGATTTCGCAAGTGGTTGATTAATTTAAGGATTATATGAAAATATTTACACAGATCAAACAAGACAAACATACTTATATATCACAACATCACATCAAGGAGTTCACAACAACATCAAGCTTACAACATCAAGCTTACAACATCCCTACATCTAAGATACATAACATCTGGTTTCCAAAAGAACCACTACTTCGACTCGACTAGCGATAGGGGGTCAACCTAATCCTGCGGTAGTGATCAAGTCACTCGCCTACTGAGGTGGAACCTCCAGCTCTAACACGTCAGCATCTGACTGGTAGGGTGGCTCCTCGGGATCCTCCTCCTCGTCCTCGAGAACTGCCTCGAGTGGCTCCTCCTCCTCGTCCTCGAGTACTGCCTCGAGTGGCTCCTCCTCCTCGTCAACTAACTCCTCATCGTCGTCCTCCTGATCATAATCCATCTCCTCCACGAAGTCATCATCGTCACTGAGGAAAGCGTTGTTCTCCTTGCGGAGATCCTCGCCCTCCTCCTCCATCTCGTCAGTATGGTGCTCTAGCTCCTCGATCAGCTGGTCCTGCTCTGCCACCTTCTTGCGGAGCTTCACGATGGTCCTCCTCAGCTGGGCCCTCTTCGTGAGAAGAGCGACCTTCTCCTCCAGCAGCTTCTCCTCATTCTCGCGAATCTCAACAAGCGAGATGCGATCAAAGTGAAGCTGAACCTTAGTGCGCATCAGATCATCCTGGGTGTAGTGAAGTAAGAGCTCCATGTCCAGGATGTAGCTCCCAAACATCGGGTGGTAAAGGGTAGGAGTAGGGTGTCCGTCGCTGTTGCGCCTCCCGTAGAACCGGAAACGGGAGTTTGCCAACTCCGTCTTGTGCTCCTCACAAAGTCGGGCTAGCAACCTCTGTGCGGCAGTACAGAGACCGTCAACCCAGATAGAGGCCTTGGTGGTGAAGATGATCGTCCTGGAACTGGGGACTTGATGTTCCTGCGAACTGACGACTCGATGAGCCAACTCAGTCTCCCGACTCCGTGAACGTCAACCTGAGCTCCTTTGAACTCTGGAGCGGGGCGACCTAACAGCTTGCTCAACTCGAACAAGTCCCTCTCGAACGTCAGCTTGCTGTCCTTCTCAAGCTGAACGAACTCGGTCCAATGGAGTGCCATCTACAATTTTTAACAAAATTTTAAGTTAGTGAGGTGACAAGTGTATCAAAATTTTAAATGTAGTGAGGCAACAAGTGAGTCGAATTTTTAAGCTTAATGAGAAGTGTGCAAAATTTTAAGGATACAGGGAAAATGTATATTTAATGAGAGTAAAATTTTGCATAAGTAAGAGGATTGGAGATAAGCAGTTTTCGAAAATACTTCACTCCTTTATTTTTAGAAATTAATCTTTTGTAACATTTGTCTAACGACCATGCTAACTAAGGTTTCCTAAAGTCAGGATGGCTCTGATACCAAGTCTGTGGGGACCCCGGACTAGCTGTCCGAAATACCCGATTATGCTTAACACAACGATCCCGTGATCAGTCTGTCGTTGCACATAATCCGAATTGGATACCAAAGTTTACATCCATTACAATACCGAATTAAAAGTCTTACATAAATGGTCATTTAGACCAAGTCTTACATAGGTGCCTTCATGGGCCAAACCAAAATATCAGCGGAAGCTACGGCGTAGTAGACATCATATTCTAACGACGACAACCCGACAGGCAGCTGACTTGTGGAGATCCTTAGTTCGCGTAGAAGTCGCCATACTCCTGCTCGGCGTAGTGCTCCTCCTCGTAGTCTGGCTAGGTCAATAGCCAGGGACGAAACCAATATGAGTACATTTGAATGTACTCGCAAACTACCCCAACATGAGTATGCACTAGTTTTATTTTAATTTCAACTTTTATTTATTTAAAACATCTCTATATCTTTATTGAAAAAGGTAAGAAGAGTTTTATAACTATTTTAAAGAAATCACCATTTTATCTGTTTCTCCAAAACTCCTCCTTTTTCCGACCATAGCCCGTCATGGTCCACTTCCTCCAACAACCTCATACCGATCCGTTGGTATAGGTGTAAGGAACATTCTCCACTTCATTTTCTTTTTAAAAACTTGCACATGGTCTTAGGACAGCCTCCCAACTGTCCATATCCGAGGACTCGGCTATTCGAATAGTTTTAACCCTCTGCAGAGGTAGCACGCTTTTAGCCCACATTCATCCGGTAACTCATCGTGTCAGCCACGTCCCGCCATACCAGGTGTATGCGAAGTTGAGCCACCGACCATAGCCTCTTATTTGCTCATGCTAGTATAGGATCCTTCCCATATGACACTTTCCATCGACACTCAGTCCAGTTTCCCGTCAGAAACCCTAAGTGTGAGGACTCATAGTTTTGTCCGGCGGTTTATGGTGGAACCTTCTATCCTCCCCACCAACTTGTGTGAGGACCCGGGTCAGGGGGTAGGTCCTCGGACCATCCCCTCATGCATAACGGAGTGATCTCCGTCGATGAGGTATCCCATACTAATAAGAGCAAACTACATGACTAAGCCCTTTCCCATATGGGGTAAATGTGGTCGCACAGGGTAAGATTGGTCGTCATAGTACTAGGACACTGTGCATTTTTCATAAACATCACCATTCTCCATTTCTCCATTCAACACCGACATCTCGGTATTCCATAATCACACAAGTATTTTCAAAGGAGTTTTGAATAAACAACATTGTTTCCCATCCTATAGTTTTATATAAACTACCTTATATTTCTACATAGGGTGGCAAAATAATATCCATATACTTTTGAAAAGGTTTTGTAAACCATTGCCTTAAGAGTAAATCATTTGATCAAAGTAGATGCATATGTATTTAGGTGCAAGCTCAGAGAGTAGCTTGCCTTGCTCGGCAAAGTGGCCTTGGTCTTGATCTTCAGATTCAACAAACTCTCCTTCCTCGATAAATCCGACAGCGTTCTCGTCTAATTAATAAACAAACAAATACAACAATCACTAAACTACTCAAGCAATCATCTCAACATAACAATCATAAACATCACAAATAGCTACTGCACACATCAAACAATACAATTTGGTTTCAAATTAATTGAACTAAACAATATTTATTTATGTCCAAAATTATGGCAGAAACTTGTGGAACATGTTTAATTGCATAACTTGAGTTCTGTTGGTCACAAAAATACAAACTAAATTTCTACAGAAAGCTACTGATGTGTAGAAGACAACCCAATTTGATTTGGATTAATTGGAGTTACCAAACTCCCTACACAATGTTTTAATCCAGTAACTTAATAATCAAGTTTTAGCTACCAATTAAGTTCTGTTGATCCTAAAATTAAATCCTTTTAGGGGTAACTAAACATGACTAAATGTGATCTAACAAAATTGGTCCTAATTCATTTGGGTTAACCATTAAACATATTTAAATGTTTTAGTGCAGAAGGGTGTTCAAACTTCAACTTTATACTAAACAATTACTACTGCACAAATAATTCTACCAAAATTAGGGAAGCTAATACATGGCAGTACTAAGCTAACAAAATTGGTTTGGAATTATTTGGACTAACAGAGTATCAGAAACAAACAAGTTTAGAATTTAAACCTTCTGTAGTATTTTTAATAATACATTTTTATTATTTATCTAAATGAATTTAATCCACTTGGGTTGGTTAAACATTTTCATAAGCTTTCTAGAGCAATTGGATTTGATTTGTTTGGATGTCTAGATCTCAAGTTATTGAATTTTGAAGTTAGGTCCAGTACTGATTTCTCAGAGGAGTTTAAATTCGAATTTAATTGTTCTCTGGATAATGTTGAAAACTATGACAGGTGGGGCCTACGCGTCAGCGTCACAGGGAAAAATCCCGCGTTGTGGATAATGTTTAAAATGCTGATGGGTGGGGCCAGCCCGTCAGCCTCTCTCTAAGCGAAGCGGTATGTGGCCGTTGGATCCAGATCCAACGGCTCACAGAGGCCGCGATCATCGACGACCAAAAACGGGTGGCGCCGTCGTGCCGGCGATGGTGCCGTGGATGGATTCTCACCTAGGGGGCTCGGGAGGTCGTGGTGATGATGCGAATCGACGGCGGAGGCTCGGGGAAGGTTGCTGGAGGACTCGAGCTTGCTGGGATGGCGTGTATCGTCGACGGCGAGCTCCTCCGCTTCCACGGCTAGCTCCAGCAACTCCGGCGAGGTCCTGGCGTCTCCCCTGTGCACGAAACAGAGGGAAAACGAGGCGTGTGAGTGCGGTGTGGATGCAGAAGAGAGTGCAGGCCAGAAAGAAGAGAAAGAGAGGGTGTGGCGTCGCGGCCATGATCGACCTCGACGGCGACAGTGGCTGCGGCAGTGCACGCCCTCCTGGCGGTGCACGGTGAAATTGGAGAGGGGGAGAGGGAGTGAGGATGGTGTGGAGTGTCCAGAGGGGCTCGGGGTGGTTAAATAGGGCAGGGGCCGGCGTATCGTGGACGAAGCGCACGAACGGCGTCCATGGCGCCTCCGGCGAGATATTTCTCGATTCCTCCGCGACGCGTGCAAGAAGCTCAAGGCAGAGTGGTCGGGGGGGGGGGGTCCGGACGTGTTCTAGAAGGTCGTGGCCTGAGCCTTGCGTGTCGAGGAGCAGCGAGTGGCTCGAATTTGGCCGGCGCCGTCGGATTGCCCACGGCGGAGAAAACGGGGGCAGGGCAGCATTGGGGCGAGGGGGTGTGCTCGAGTGCTTCTCCTCTGCGTGCAGAGGCTGCAGAGGCACGAGGAGCACGGCAGGGGGGCCTGGGCGGCCAGGAAACGGCGAGGAGCGCCATGGCGACACGGCGCTCTGCGTCGGGGCGAGGGAGAGAGGTAGGGGATGACCTTTTTGCAGAAAACCCCCAGCCTCCTCCTTTCTCTGTTTTTTCTTTATTTCTTTTTAGTCCAGTGGCTTTCCTAGGATTTAATTGGAGCAATTAAACAATTTGGAAAAATTTACAAATATTTGTGGGGCTTCCCCATAACATGTAGAAGCTCCACAAAATTTGGCTTTGCAAAATAAAATGTTTTGAATCATTTCTTTCATAGGGTTTTAATTATGGCATTTTGTTTTATTTCAATTGTGTTTACTTTTGAATTTTAAAATAGGTGTAAAATATTATTTGGGAGAGATAAGTAGTAAGAATACAAATTAGGGGTTTCATATACCATTCCTCTGAATTTTTGTTTGAACATAATGTGCTTCTTGCTTGGAGAATTGTGTGTCACTTGTCATTTTTATTTCTTTCTTGTTTCCACTTTTGTTTTTGTATTTCAAATTGTTAATTCAAACAAACAAGCAACACAAGCAACAAGAATTAATTACCACAAGCAACAAGCATAACAAACACATATAATTTAACAAAAGTTTTTATTGGCCCACATTTTTGGATAACATTACTGATTATAATTCTGGGATGTTACATTGGCAATAGGGGAGCAGCCGGAGAGTTCGTCGGATTCTCGCAAGTTATCTTCCACCATCCTCCATCTACCCGCAGCTCACTGCGAAGATTGGGCAACCCCTTATCAACTGACCTCCACTCATCCACCAATGCTAAGCTCTTCCATGCAATCACCTTCGGGTCCTCTATACACGGCTTCTCTCTCGCATCATTTCGTGCTAACCACATAATATACAGCGTCATGAATCCAACAACCAACTCCCGGTCATCCATCGACCCAAACCAGTTAAGGAGCCAACTCTTGAGCTCGCTGAAGCTGTGCACATCATCAGGAGGGGTTCGGAGTTGCATCCCCGTCCCAGCTCGAACCAGTTCCCAGGTTTCTTATGCAACCGAACATAACCAAAACCTGTGTTTTAGTGTTCCCTCCCGATCACATAATATGCACCTTACTCCTGGTTTGATCTTCCAGCGGCTCAGCTCAGCTCCCACAGCCAAACCATTCTGCGCCAATATCCAGCAATGTACCTTCACTTTCCCTGGAACCTGCGAGGCCCAAAGGGCTAGCCAACCTTTATGTCCATCCATCGTACTAGAAGGGCTCGGCTTGCCTTCCCTCTCCATCAAGAGCTATGTATTGAGACGATATGCTGATCACACACTGAAGACTCCGTTCTTGGTGTTATTCCATGCTAGATAGTCGGCTGTTCTGGCTCTACCCACTGAAATCTTCAGTATATCCTCGGCATCCGTCTCAAAGAAAACTCTCCGCACCTTTGCTTCATCCCAGCCTGACCCATCAGGCAGCATTAGTTCACTAACCTTATCTACATTTTGATCAGGATTATGACCAAAAGGGCGTTTTAAACTGCTATTGGGAATCATGTTGTCCTTCCAGACATTCACATTCTCGCCGTTGCCAATCCGCCACATGAGCCCCTCCTTCAGCAGGTTTCGACCATGAATAATACTTTTCCATGTGTAGGAGGCACCACTTGGACAACTTGCGTCAAGAAACTTCCCATCTTTAAAATACCGAGCTCTCAAAATTCGAGCACAGAGCGAAGCGGGCTTTGTCATGATTCTCCATGCTTGTTTTACAAGAAAAGCTTGATTAAAACCATAATAATTTCGGAATCCCATTCCACCATTACTCTTGGTTGCACACATCCGCTCCCAACTGATCCAATGCACTTTACTCTCACCATCCGTGCACCCCACCAAAATCGAGAGGAGATAGACGTGCGCTGCTTACATTACCCCTTGGACAACATGAAGCAGCCCAAAGAATATGTAGGTACCGCTTGCAAGACAGACTTCACAAGCACCACCTTCCCCTTCTTGGACATCCCCTGCCCTTTCCAACCGCCCACCTTTCCGCGTGAATGATCCGTGAGGCTTTTAAAAGCCCCCTCCTTCGACCGACCCACCACTGTTGGCAGGCCAAGGTTCTTCTCCGACAAAGCTTCACATGAAATACCGATTGTGTTCTTAAGTGTTTGCCGAGATTCAGCGCTACACCCTTTTCCAAAGAAAATAGACGATTTCTGAAAGTTAACACGCTGGCCCGAGCAGACCTCATATTTCTGCAGAACCACCTTGAGTGCTAGGAGACTTGACTGGCCTGCCTCCATAAAGACAATGCTGCCATACGTGAAGAGAAGATGAGTGATCGTGGGGCCATACCCAAACCTCACCCCAGCAAGCTCTCTATCCAGCTGAGCCTGACGCAGCAATGCCGAAATACCCTTAACACAAAAGAGGAACAGATACGGTGACAGTGGGTCTCCCTGACGCAACCCTCTAGTGGGCAAAAAGGTATCCGATAAGCAACCATTTAACCTCACTGAGAACCGGACAGACTTCACACACCTCATCACCATATCGACCCATGCCGAAGCAAAACCCATCTTCAGCATCATTTGTTTGAGAAACAACCATTCAACTCTATCGTATGCTTTCATCATATCTAATTTCACCGCACACAACGGCTTCTTCCTCTTCCTAGTTCTCACTGCATGTGTGCACTCATAAGCAATAAGCACATTATCCGTGATCAGCCTCCCCGGAACGAAGGCCCTTTGCTCCTCAGAGATTAGGATGGGAAGAATCTTCTTGAGTCTATTTGCCACTGCCTTTGATGCGATCTTATACAGCACGTTGCACAAGCTGATAGGACAGAATTGCGTTAATAGCTCAGGATTTTGAGTCTTCGGGATGAGCACTAACACCGTGTCATTAAAATCGTCAGGACAATCATCCCCAGCCAGAAACGATCGCACCGTACGGCAGACATGGTTTTTCAAGAGCGGCCAGTGTCGTTGGTAAAAGAGGGCCGGCAGCCCATCAGGCCCAGGAGATTTGTGGGCCACATTTGAAACAGGGTTGTTTTGATCTCAGCATCCGAAAGCGTTGCTGTCAATGCTGTATTCATCTCTGTAGTAACCGACTCCGAATAAGGTTGAGGACCTCATCACCATTAGTAGATCCTTCTGAGGAAAATAAATCTTGGTAGAAGGCATGTGCCATTCCACTCATACCTTCATTCGTATTGCAAAGGGTACCATCTGATTGGCACAGACCACTGACAGTATTTTTACTTCTCCGATGAGTTGCCCTATTCTGGAAAAACTTGGTATTTCGATCTCCCTCTTTTAGCCAATCCACTCTCGAACGTTGCTTGAACATCACCTCCTCCCTCTCATACACCTCATGCAATCTGTGCTCACCTCGAAACGCCACTGCTTCATGTCTCGAGACACATCACGCAACTTGTCCCAGAAGCTTTGGATGTCGCCTCTGCCATTTACCCCTTGAGCCCACGCCATCTCGACCATCTCTTCGTATCCTTCTTGCCTCGTCCACATTTGTTCATACATAAAGCCCCGGGCACTCACTGGTACACGCTAGGGAAGCTCGGACTGGACCCGTATGACCAGTGCCATATGGTCTGATTCTTGCGTGATCACATGCTCCACCTGGCTTAACAGGAAGAGGTCAAGAAACGACACCGTCGCCATGCCCCTGTCTAGCCGGCCTGGATATTATCCTCCCCTTCCCTTCTATTGTCCCATGTGTACCCATACCCCGAAAAACCTAGGTCGGTAAGCCCACAGTCCAATAGAGCTTCGCGAAAACCTTCCATCTGATTTTCATTTCGAGGGTTTCCACCTAGCTGCTCACTTTGCTGCAGGATTTCGTTGAAGTCTCCAGCACATAGCCAGGGAAGATCATCCTGGCGTCTCAATAACGGAGAGCCTCCCAAGTCTTGTGTCTCATCTCTGTTCACCCCGTAGATACCACTGAATCTCCATGTTTTGTCTTCGAAGGTGATCTTGGCATCTATATAGTATTAGCACCACGGCCTAACTGACACTGTCACATCATCCCTCCACCATAATGCAAGACCACCACTTCTCACCTTCCAGTCCAGAACCACCCCATTTGTGAAACCCAAACTCCATTTGAGCTTATTCATCTCGTTTGCTTTCTTCTTGGTTTCACACAAAAAAAAAACCACCGCTGGGTTGTATGACCTAACCAGGTCCCGAAGTTTGCCCACCGCCGCGTCCAACCCCAATCCGCGGCAGTTACGGGCCAAGACGATCATTGGTCCCGGTGGCCCTGCTTCGCAGGCGCGACCGATGTTGCAGTTGGTTCTTCTAGTCATTCAAAAACAGAAGACGACGTACGTTGTCTCTTGCTCGCTGACTCAGAGCTCCCCTCCCCCACAACCTTGACCTCTACCGGCAGCCAGACCTGTTTTTGCCCTCGCTTCTTGGAGTTGGTGCCCAGTGGCACTTGATTTGTCCTTGCCGCATTGGGGGAGAGCCTCCTTGTCCTACGGGTAAACGTCCCAGACTTGCTTTTCTGGTAAGCACCATCCGACCCCGATCGCCCAAGCCTCTCCTTAGCCGGGACCCTATGGCCCTTCGACGGACTGGTGACCTTGCCTGCGTCCCGTCTTTGCTCCACATCGCCAGTGCGAGAGGAGCTGGAGAGATCATAGTCCTTATATGTGGACCTGCGTGGGGGTAGATCACGAACATACCCAGTTTCTCTGTACCTAGGATCAGAGTCCATCAATCTACTGCCATAGTGATGAGGGATAAACCTCTTGGGGTGCCCGATCATCACGGATTGATGGCGGGAGTGGACGAACACACACAAGAACACGAAGAACACGAAAAACACAAGAACACTGTCGCAGCAGTGGAACATGGGGTTCCCCTGATACTGCCAAAGTGGGTCCACCACTGGGGCCCACCAAGAAGATGGACAAGGCAAGGAGTCAAGTTCAACAGATGGGTTAGCTCATCTGCCCCAAGGAAACCCAACAAGTTCGGCAACAATGCTCAGCGGCTAAGGACCAGGCGACCTTCCGGGGTCACCCTTTGCCCGGAGAACAAGACGAAATACACATGGGTCCGTGCACCCGACTGGAGGCCAGGTGTGCCCTCGGGTCCTCCATCCAAACCGCTGAAAGGATAAGAACGCCAGCTCACCGGAAGCTGGTGGAAGACTTGGGCGCCAAGACGAAGGCCGCGCCCTGATGATGTTGCCACGAGCGTAGTTTGTGGGGCGGACAGGCTTTATCCGTCCCACCTTTTCCAAGGGCGGACGACCGCGCCGCCCTCCAGAGAATGCTTGGAGGAGAGGATGCCACGTCTCCTCCAAAGACCGCCGAGGGGTTCTCCCACAAAAACCCCTCACGCCTCTCGCGTGCCCATGTCGGACCCCCTTAGCCTATAAAAGGAGGACCACGGCACCGAGGAGGAGGGACAAGTAAGATAGAGCTCAAGCAAGACTAGACTAGGGTTCGGAAGGTAGAGAGAGAGAGGTGATCTCCCTAGGGCAGGATCTGCCGGGTTCATCCCAGAACACCCTTGTACACCACTCTATGATGAACACTTCAATCCAGACATGCAGGAGTAGGGCTTTTAGCCTCCGGGCGGCCTGAACCTGGGTAACTCCGTGTGTCCCTCTGTGTTGTTTGCTTGCGTGTTGTTGACGACCAATTTTGGCTTAGGAAAGTTCTTTTCAAAAATAATAGGCCGAAACAGACTTAACTAGTACTTGTACTAGCTAAATTCAGAATTTCGGCCAATTAGGACGAAACAGTGCCTAACTAGTACATGTACTAGTAAGGTTCGGATTTTCAGCCAAAACTAGTACGAAAAACAGACATCACCTAGTACATGTACTAGTCGCGTTCTGTAAACGGACACAACTTGATATAACTCCTGTTCGTTAACTAGACCGAATGACCATTAAGGAAGGTTCGGATGAAAAAACACATAATGGAAGATTTCTTCGTTTTACGAGGCGAACAACTTTGCTGTTAACGAGTTTTTGATTTAAGGTATTCTACTAGGCCAAATCTGGCAATTACGGACGAATCAAATTTCTATGATTCGGGCCCAATCCGAACAGTTTTATTTACGAGACCAGATGAGTGGTCAATATGGAGTCGGATGAAGAAACACATAAAAGGAAAGTTCTTCATTTTTTCAAGACGAAAACTTTGTCTTCTACGAGATTTTGATCCGAGGTCGGCAACTACCTCAAAACCGACCCGGAAGGTGCAACCAGTTTTTAGATCGGACAATTTTGGAAAGTTCGGCACAACCATCCGAATTGGACCCAAATTAGGGTTTTGGACGTGGATCCAAACCCTTTCCTTGCACGGGAAGTCCAGCCGCCTCTTATATGCATGAGGGGTGACGGCCGATTGAACCAACACCAATCGAACAAACACATCTACTACTTTTTAGTTTTCATCTACTTTTTATCCCTCTCCCCTTGTATCTTTCTTCTTGTTCTTCGTCGTTCAGGCCGACCTAGGGCAGCCCATAGCCGCCATGAGCCCTGACGGGGTCCCTCCCGGGCGAGCGGGGTTTCGGGTCTACAAAAGCGCCCGCCGGATTGTCTTGCGTACCGCGCTTCCGGCGAGCCTCCCACGGATTGAGTTGCGGAGCATCTCCCTCGGTGCCGCGGGTACACGTGACGTGTTCGTGTGTCAACACACTTTTTGGCGACTCCGCTGGGGAGTACCCACGGCACCGAGGGAGATGCTCCGCAACTCACTCCGCGGGAGGCTCGCCGGAAGCGCGGTACGCAAGACAATCCGGCGGGCGCTTTTGTAGACCCGAAACCCCGCTCGCCCGGGAGGGACCCCGTGACGGCTCGCGGTGGCTATGGGCTGCCCTAGGTCGGCCTGGCCGCCCCTAGAGCCTCGTGGATTCGCAGCCTCCAATCTTGAAGAACGACGAAGACCGAGAAGAAAGATACAAGGGGAGAGGGATAAAAAGTAGATGAAAACGAAAAAGTAGTAGATGTGTTTGTTCGATTGGTGTTGGTTCAATCGGCCGTCACCCCTCATGTATATAAGAGGTGGATGGACTTCCCGTGCAAGGAATGGGTTTGGATCCACGTCCAAAACCCTAATTTGGGTCCAATTCGGATGGTTGAGCCGAACTTTCCAAAACTGTTCGATCTAAAAACTAGCTGCACCTTCTAGATCGGTTTTGAGGTAGTTGCCGACCTCGGATCAAAATCTCGTAAAAGACAAAGTTATTCGTCTTGAAAAAACAAAGAACTTTCCTTTTATGTGTTTCTTCATCCGACTCCATATTGACACTAAGTCATAAAATTCTATAAAAAAATGGAGAAAGTTTCAAGAACAAAGAAAAAAGTGAATGAATTTTAGTGGGATCCAGTAGAATCGAAAAACTGCGGGAAAAATCAGCTAAATCAACTAGAAAAGTTCCCTAACCCCGGGGTTTTAGATGCAAAAGGAGCATTTTATATAAAATAAGCAAAAAAAGCACTCATCTGGGCTCGTAAATAAAACTGTTCGGATTGGACCCGAATCATAGAAATTTGATTCGTTCGTAATTGCCAGATTTGGCCTAGTAGAATACCTTAAATCAAAAACTCGTTAACAGCAAAGTTGTTCGCCTTGTAAAAAGGTAGAAATCTTCCTTTATGCGTTTTTTCATCCGAACCTTCCTTAATGGTCGTTCGGTCTAGTTAACGAACAGGAGTTATATCAAGTTGTGGCCGTTTATAGAACGGACTAGTACATGTACTAGTTGATGTCTGTTTTTCGTACTAGTTTTGGCTGAAAATCCGAACCTTACTAGTACATGTACTAGTTAGGCTCTGTTTTGTCCTAATTGGCCGAAATTCTGAATTTACTAGTACAAGTACTAGTTAGAGTCTGTTTCGGCCTATTATTTTTGAAAAGAACTTCCTTAAGCCAAAATTGGTCATCAACACACGCCCCCCTATTTTTTGGCAGAGCTTGCGTGCCAAAAAATAATTTGCATTCCCAGGACGATGTCAACACTCCATCGACCATGCTTGTATAATCTCTTAGAACGATAAAAAGTTATCGGCCACATATATTTTCCTCAATGGAACGCATAAATCATCCACCAAAGTATGTATAGCCGAAACAAGTAAATGAAACGATAAATCTGATTGTTAACTCCAGGAATTTTGGCTCTTAGATTAGCAATACTGCAACTAATCAAAGGTATAATGACTTGGTAATACCCTTTCATGATGTAAAGAATTGTGATGCATCCATGGATCAAAATAAACCCATGGGGGTAGCCAATCATACCTGTGGTGAACTCCTTGACAAAGGCATTGATAGCACGTTTAAATAATTTGAACGATGTGCCAACCGAAGATTTTGACGCGGAGATGCAAACCTTTGGCTCAATTGCTTGATGGTTTCATTCTGCTCTTGTGACAGAAACTTGCACATCATTCTTGTCCTTTCGGCTCTTCTTAAGAGTCCATGCCATATTCTTCTTTTTAACTCTTCAGCACTAAGCCTTTTCAATTTTCACTCTTACCAACTTGATAATAATGTTACAAGCGCCTCCATATATGTGTCCCGTGATGCAGCCCGCCTGAACCTTTGACTCGGATCCTGCAGATAAGAAAAACATGTTTCTTCTAACCGTCCATCCGGCTTGCACTAGATCCTTTGTTAATGGCCAACTTAATAATCAAGTCGTCCTTACTAGTATTGGCAAAACTAAGCACCGGCTTCCAGGGAGGAAACAAAACCATGAAGAGTATCTCTATCCAGATGCTGGCTTTGTCGACACAATGCATTCTTAGGGCGATATGCAAATATCGGCCGTGCGTCCTTATCTTGAAGGACCTGGAGAACCCATCCACCAAAGTATGAATAGCCGAAATAGATCAGAAGTTTCGGCTGGGGATAAATTGTGAGGTGCTAGCTTTGATGATATAGTTGAAGAACATGGATGACGCGCCGCTTGAGGTCTCCTATATTGAGATGTAGATCGCCGGCTTTGCCTGCCGAGTTCTTGCTTGTACTCCTTTACTCCTGCCGGCTTTGCAACAGAAGCTGGCGTATCCTTTTTGACTTGAGATCTTTCTTTGGGAACCCACGCCATGTTCGTTTTCTCCAAGTCTTTGGCTCTAAGCCGCTTCAGCTGCCACTTGCCAATGTGATAAACCGAGTGGGTAACCCGGCTGTGACTTTTCTTTATGCACTGGCAGTTGTTTCTTCGCTTTGGGCACTTTCGGCTTGACCTGTCCATACTCGATGACTGGTCTTTGAAAGTTACTCGCTTCACTTCCTTGCCCTTTGTAGCCAACATCATTTTAGCTGGCTTTTGGTTACTTGGAGTCGGGTCTGAAACAGCATCCTTGCGGCCATCTCTTTTTACTTGATAGACCTGCTTAATCACCTCATTCCTCCTCCACGCACTCCTGGCCGACTCTTGATTAAGTCAGTTCTCGACATATGGTTGCCGGCTTGATTCCCTTGGAGCTACATAAACTTGGCGAGGTGATTTAGCATAAGATGAATGGTGTGCCCGTGAATCATACATGTCCCGTAATTGATATGAACAGAAGCCGGCATGGGAAGGCATGGACGACTTCGGCATTGGCGGCCCAAAAGAAGTTTGCGTAGTCGCGTCGGGCTTCTTCTTTTGCCAATACTGGTCCTCAGATTTATGCCTCGGGGGTGACTTGAATGCCTTTGCTTCAGTTGGCCGATAAGCCCTTTTTGCTTCGCTCATCTTCTGATACTTCTCCAATAATTGAGCGAAGGTTACTTTGGATTTCCTCCTTCTATGCTTATCGTTGCCTTTGTCCCTTCTACCATTGCAGGCATTGGTCTTTGAATATGCTTGTTGCCCCCTAGTGTTAGGCGTCCTTGCTGGAGCTTTGATGGAACGTTCATCTTCAGGATTGCCGTCTTGGGAAATTTCTTTGGTTGACGAATCGATCCCATCATCTTCAGCATATACCCGTCCGTCTTGGGATGAACCGGCTTGAGACAGCCGAGTCAACACGTGATCACCATCAAGATTAATATTAGCCAGCTGGCTATCAGCTTGTCCTTCAACAAATTCCAATCGTCCTTCGAAGGCCGATTGTGCATCATGAAACACATCGCAGTCTTTGATGTTCTGCGAACGAATTAAGCATTCGCTCTTGTCTTGATGGCTCAACATGGTCATCTTCTATGATAATTGGATTAGTCGGCGATGCACCGACACTGTGATCACCCATGCCCGGACTGAAGGTACATTGTTCATACTTTAGCCGATATTGGAATACCGGCTTTGAAATTAGGCAACCGAGTGGTGCCGGCTTATCGTGGTCCAACTCGGCTATGTATTGTCTTCTGCCCTCCATTCCGGATTCTTCCGAATCAGCTATCTCGAAGGACTTTGAGCCTGGCTTTATGTTCCTGCAACCAAAATGATTACAAAATATACGTCTCATCTGAGACCAAATGTTAGCTAGGCATGAAACAAGCGACGTTACCCATATGAATATAAAGCTTAGCCAGCATAATGGGAACAACATTGGTTGCGACAAATTGTCACTATTAGCCTTTACGAATGATACGATATGTTGACCAGCATAATTAGTGACAAGACTATTCCTAGCAAACAAGTTACTCATCCCGATTGGTCTTTCAACATTAATTAAAATCGTGTTGGAAAATGCATCAACAATATGATTATGACCAAATCTAAAGATAAGTAAATTGCCGGCCAGGCGTAAATCTCCGAAGACGCTGGCAAATATGATGCTGGCACAACAAGAACAAGGCTTTGCTACACCTCTGAATAACTCTCCAACGCCTCGTCTTCCTCTTCTGGATCTCGTGCTGTGTCTCCTCGACGCTCCTTGCCAACCGAACATTGTTCGGCTTCGCTTTCTGGCTCTTGATGTTCATCATTAACCGAACTTTGTTCGGCTATGTCTTCTTGATCTTGATGCTCATCGTCTTTGGCATGGAATTCGTTGGGCAATATATGAACTCCTTTATACCCAGAAAAATCAATCATGGCTGTTTTGCTAGCCATGACATGCTCTCGATCAATGAAGCTTGCTTCTTTTGATTCAGTAGATTCGGCACATGTACTGTCTATTTCGGCTTCAACAACCGAAGTAACCATACTTTCCGAATCATTCATCTTTTCTCTGTGGCTTCCATCAACTTGCAAAGCATCTTCTTGCCTTGGTTTAACATGGGGCTTGACTTGATTGCAGCGTATAAGAGAGGATTTAATTTCTCCTATCGGAGTAATATTTTCTTGAGGGTCCTTCTTGAGCTTTGCATAGAACATGTGCAGACCTTCCTCTTCAAGCTTTCTCCTGTATGCTTCATGTTCCTCCTTGAGTTTATTTTCAAGTGCCTCAAATTCCTCAGCACGCTTTTTCTTGAGTGCTTCATAAGTTTGTCAATACTCGGTCGGTAATTCCTCAAGAGTTGGCGTAGTGAAGTCATCGGTCCTATCCTCTACAGGGCATGATTACCCCCGATACTTTTGGTTTCTTTCGGCAGTGTGTTGCCAAAACTTTGTAATTGTGAGGGATGAAACTTGATCTTGAATTGTTCACGCTCCTCTTCACGCCTCTTCTGATACGCCTCATAAGCTTGTATTGCAGCGGGGTCATGCGGATTTTCTTTTAATGCCAGATAAACATCACCGGCCCTTTTGAGTTTCGCTGCAAATTTTTCCTTCCAACCATTATCTAATCCATATGTGTCGGTAGAAGATGAAGGCACATGTGCTCCTGTTAAATTCTCACATGTTCGGCTGTGAACACCGCAAAACTGCGAAGCCGAATTATGTGTCTCACTAGTTCCACATGAAGCTGAAATGTTAGCAACATAAGGTACCGATTGAGTAATCATATAAGGCGCAATATATGTCGGTTGGGAGTAACCGGCCAAGTCGCTGGTAGCAGCATAGCCGATTCTCTCATCCATCGGCCAGTTTGGGGACGACCCCGCATATTGCGAGTCGGCAGCCGATGGATAAAACAGTGAGACATCCTCTTGCCCGTGAGGTGTCTCATATTGATCTGTCGAATAACCCACGTTACTCATCGGCCTTTGATATGGGGCAGCCGATGCATGAGAATTCGAATATATATGTTGCACGTTGCTAATATCATAAGGATTTGAAGCATAGAGATTATTTTGCATCGGCTTTGGCGCATAGTGTAAACTAGGGTTAGCCGATACAACACTCATATCAAAAGATCTAGCAACATCAATGTAAGAGCGATTTGCACCTACGTAAGGATATTGGGGATTCATACCGTTGTAGACTGCAGTCTCTTGATGCGCTCCTCGTAGCAAGAACGGGCTGGAGACCGTTCGCTTCGTCCCCAGCGGAGTCGCCAAAAAGTGTGTTGACACACGAACACGTCACGTGTACCCGCGGCGCCGAGGGAGATGCTCCGCGACTCACTTCGCGGGAGGCTCGCCGGAAGCGCGGTACGCAAGACAATCCGGCGGGCGCTTTTGTAGACCCGAAACCCCGCTCGCCCGGGAGGGACCCCGTCAGGGCTCGCGGCGGCTATGGGCTGCCCTAGGTCGGCCTGACCGCCCCTAGAGCCTCGTGGATTCGCAGCCTCCAATCTTGAAGAACGACGAAGAACGAGAAGAAAGATACAAGGGGAGAGGGATAAAAAGTAGATGAAAATGAAAAATTAGTAGATGTGTTTGTTCGATTGGTGCTGGTTCAATTGGCCGTCACGCCTCATGTATATAAGAGGCGGCTGGACTTCCTGTGCAAGGAAAGGGTTTGGATCCACGTCCAAAACCCTAATTCGGGTCCAATTCGGATGGTTGAGCCGAAATTTCCAAAACTATTCGTTCTAAAAACTGGCTGCACCTTCCGGGTTGATTTTGAGGTAGTTGCCGACCTCGGATAAAAATCTCGTAGAAGGCAAAGTTGTTCGTCTTGAAAAAACGAAGAACTTTCCTTTTATGTGTTTCTTCATCCGACTCCATATTGACCACTCATCTGGGCTCGTAAATAAAACTGTTCGGATTGGACCCGAATCATAGAAATTTGATTTGTCCGTAATTGCCAGATTTGGCCTAGTAGAATACCTTAAATCAAAAACTCGTTAACAGCAAAGTTGTTCGCCTCGTAAAAATGAAGAAATCTTCCTTTATGCGTTTTTTCATCCGAACCTTCCTTAATGGTCGTTCGGTCTAGTTAACGAACAGGAGTTATATCAAGTTGTGGCCGTTTACAGAACGCGACTAGTACATGTACTAGTTGATGTCTGTTTTTCATACTAGTTTTGGCTGAAAATCCGAACCTTACTAGTACATGTACTAGTTAGGCTCTGTTTCGTCCTAATTGGTCGAAATTCTGAATTTAACTAGTACAAGTACTAGTTAGAGTCTGTTTCGGCCTATTATTTTTGAAAAGAACTTCCCTAAGCCAAAATTGGTCGTCAACACGTGTCTCGACGAAGAACTCGACGATCTTGCTCTCGGATAAGGCGTCTTCCAGCCTCCTTCGCGCCCCGTGCCGAACCTAAAAAGGAGGTATCATCTACTCCCGGTGTCCGTCACCCGAGACACGACATCTGACGCGCCAGGTAGGGGTGCAAGCACTGGATTCGTCTTCATCATCATCAACCGCTGAAGAGGAAAACCGACGCTGCGACCCCCAAGGCCACGTCTCCGTCGCGTACTCAGGCTTCTGCTGAGCGTCATGCTGCGGATACGCGTCAGCCTGTTCCTCCACCGGTACCACCTGTGGATAGGGTGGCGTCGGAGTGAGCCAACGTCAACAAGAACGTTGATCCCAATGATCCGGCGGCCCCAGGGCTATCCGCCGTGCCTCCCCCACGCTCTGGAGAGAAAAGCGTCGGGAACGTCGCGGGCAAGGGTCCTGTCACCAGGGAGGAGCGAGACCACGTCCGCACTAGCGGAGGTCCCCGAAGCGCCAAAAGCAAGTTCTATACGCACTTGCCCTCAGACGCGCAAGCTCGCCACGACGCCCTTGTTGCTGCTAAGGCTCTGATGCAGTTCCCTCCGAGCTCTGGTGACCCCAAGGTCTACCAAGAATGGAGAGCCCGTGTGTAGGCACTCCTTGACTTCACCGACGGTGGCCTTGGGCCCGACCTTACTCGAGCTCCCACCGTCGACGGTCCCGAAGCTGGAGGGCACAAGGCGCGTGAACCACGGGTCAGCCGCGTGGCGAGCGTCAA
The DNA here is from genome assembly GCA_947311845.1 of Poa pratensis. NCBI lineage: Eukaryota > Viridiplantae > Streptophyta > Magnoliopsida > Poales > Poaceae > Poa > Poa pratensis. The sequence goes on along the minus strand of CAMZMU010000125.1, from coordinate 14,171,253 downwards.
GGCGAGACGGCACCTCCTCGCATTGCTCCACCAATGGCGGACCGGCTAAACCGCGACCGCGGCAAGGCCATCTCCGTCGGGTCATCTACCACGCGCAACCAAGATCTTCGCCACGACCTCAACAACCGTCGAACCGAGCATATGGCACCCGCATCGAACGACGTCGTGAGCGCCATCACCGGGAGGATCGGGACGACGACATCGCTGAAGGGTGTCTCGCCCTTTCCCCTGAGTTTCGCCAGGTCACCTGCCCTAAGAAATTCAAGATCGACGTCCTCCGCTACGACGGCACCACGAACCCTCAGGACTTCCTGCAGCTCTACTCCTTAGCTGCGGCAGTCGCCGGGGCCGACGAAATGATTATGACCAGCTGGTTCCCGCTGGCCCTGAAGGGAGAAGCCTAGACATGGCTTCTCAACCTTCCCAAGTATTCCATCCGTTCCTGGAGGACCTTGAAGGAACAGTTCCTGGGGGCTTTCCAAGGCGGGTACAAGCGCCCGGGGGCTCCCAGCAACCTCCACGACTTCAAGTAGCTTCCGGGTGAAACTCTTCGCAAGCTCATCCAACGCTTCACCCAGAAGATGAACACAATTCCCTGCATCAAGCAAGAGCTGGTGATCACCTCTTTCCACACCAACGTCTGCAATACCCGGATGCGCGAAAAGCTGAGCAATCGCCGCATCGAATCCACCTGCGAGCTTTGGGAGCTGGCGGATCGATGCACCTGAGCAGAGGAGGGGGTTAAGTTCCCCGGGGAGGATGAACCCGAGGAAAAAACCGCCCTCGCCAAGAACAAGAAGCGGGACTTAGGACCCGACAAGCGCATCTTCGTCACTGAACCCCTTCCTAAGAAGGCCAATCCTGCGTCGATCTCTGAGGGAGAAGACGACCCGTGGTGCCACAGTCATCCTGAGGGCAACCACCTTCTCAAGGACTGCCGCCTACTCAAGAATCTCGCCATACGAGAGCAGCGTCGGGCCGACGTGGTGAGCCTGGATGGCTGCTACAATTGTGGCGTCCTTGGGCATGTCACTCGTGACTGTCCCACGGGTCGCCAAGGTCGAGGAGGACGCGGTGGCCAAGGCGGTCATGAACAGAACAATCAAGAAGTCGCCCCCAACCATAACAAGGAAGCTCCGGCTCTGCAGGGAGGCAATAGCGGGAGGTTCCAGGAAGTCACCGGAGTTGTCGGGTGCATTCACGAGGGAGCCTCTCTGCTCCGTCGAACGACGCATGTAAGAGGCTTGTCTGGGAGCTTAACGCGGTTGCTTCTGCTCCGCCCAAGCCCCTGGAGTGGTCTGGACAAGTCATCTCCTTTGACCCGGAAGACCATCCTACCAATGTGGCCGTGGTGGGAACCCTTCCTCTGATCGTGTCGCCCATCGTCCACAACTACAAGGTCACCAAGATGCCGGTCGACGGAGGTTCCAGCCTCAACCTACTAACGGCGAAGGTGCTAGCTATTATGCAAATCTTTTTTTCTCGCTTGCAAGACACTGGCGTGTTCCAAGGCGTGAATGGAAGCATCACTCGGCCATTGGGAAAGATCACGCTCCCCGTCACCTTTGGTGACCATGAGAACTTTCGCACCGAGGACATCGTCTTCGACATTGCAGACACGCCGCTTCCGTATAACGGCATACTTGGCTGGCCTGCTCTGGCCAAGTTCATGGCCATCTCGCACTTCGCCTACAACATGATGAAGATCCCTGCGGCCTTGGGAGTAATCAAGGTCAGGGCTGACGTCGACGACGCCATCTTTTGCGTTCTAAAGTTGAACCAGACGGTGGCAGGGACCTCGGACGTTCCGCAAAATGTACAGGAAGTCGATGTCGGTGCATTCTCCGGGGACGGAGGATACTCCGGAGGCTCGATGTCAACTTCCCTCAAGAAGGCGTCATTTCATGAAGATCCGCAAATGACCAAGAAGGTGGCGTTGACTAGTGATGGGAGTCGCTCCATCACCATCGGCGCTCGCCTCACCGACAAATAGGAAAGCACACTCGTCGCCTTCCTACGGTAAAACTCTGACGTCTTCATGTGGGAAGCGTCAGGGCCACCCGGCGTACCAAGGGAGGTGATCGAGCACAAACTGGGGGTCAGCGAGGACGCTTGCCCGATAAAACAAGTTCTACGCAAGCAAAGTAAGGAAAAACTGGAGTTCGTCGTGTCCGAGGTCGACAAGCTGGAAGAAGCTGGCGTGTGCCAAAGCCCATGACCTTCAAGTGGCGGCTCTGCATCGACTTCACCAACTTAAACAAGGCCTGCCCGAAAGATCCTTCCCCACTGCCCTGGATCGATCTCATCGTGGATTCAACTGCCGAGTGCGAGCTCCTGTGTTTTTTGGATGCCTTCTCCGGGTACCCCTAGATCTTGATGGCAATGGAGGATCAGGAGAAGACGACCTTCATCACGCCCAAGGGCTGCTACTACTACACCCGGATACCGTTTGGCCTCCGAAACACCGGCACAACCTTTCAGCGTGCCATGCAAGCATGTCTTGGGTCCCAGTTGGGCCGTAACATGGAGGCATACATCGACGACATCGTGGTTAAGACTCGGTACAAGGACTCCCTCATTCATGATCTACACGAGACCTTCGACAACCTTCGTCGGGTCAACTTCAAGCTTAACCCCGACAAGTGCGTGTTTGGGGTCCCGTCCGGCAAGCTGCTTGGGTTCCTAATCTCCCATCGGGGGATTGAGGCCAATCCCGACAAGATCAAGGCCATCGAGCGCATGGAGGCGCCAAGGCGAGTTAAGGACGTGCAGCGCCTCAACGGGTGCATCACCGCACTCAGGCGTTTCATCTCAAGGCTTGGAGAACGAGGTCTACCCTTCTTCAAGCTACTCAAGAAGACGGGTCCCGTGGAATGGACCCCGGAGGCTGAAGAAGCTCTTTAGTCCCTCAAGTGCTACCTCGCCTCGCCTCCCGTCCTCGTGGCACCGACAGAAAAGGAGCCCCTATTGCTGTACATCGCTGCCACCAACTAGGTGATCAATGCAGTTCTTGTGGTAGAGCGTGACGTTCCTCCAGGCAAGATCAGTGGCAAGCGTCCCAGGAACATCCTCCCGGGGCAACCAAGCAAGAAGAGGCAGCCGGGTGACAAAGGGCCAGAGGGCCCTGAGCCTGGCGCGCCCACCGACGCAGCCATCGACGTCACAGAAGAAGCATCGCTGGGGGCTGACACGCCCCCTCTCGAAGCAGAACTCCCAGAGGAAGCCGAGCCCGTCAAGGACTCGGTAACCTGCAAGATACAGCACCCGGTTTACTTCATTAGTCCGGTGCTGTGTGACTCCCAGGAGTAGTACCCCATGATGTAGAAGCTGTTACTGGCGATCCTCATCGCCTCTCGCAAGATGAGGCCCTACTTTGAAAGCCACCCCATCACCATGGTTTCCCAGTATCCCTTGAGGAGTCCACTGCAAAACCCACTCGCCACCGAACGTGTCTCGTGGTGGGCCATGGAGCTTCAAGGTTTCGGCCTCAAGTTCGAGCACACGAACAACATCAAGAGTCAAGCGCTGGTTGATTTCACGGCGGAGTGGACTGAGACAGCGTTTGGCGACCCGGTGGAGGAATCCAGCCTTCCCGGGAAAGAAGATGCCGACGCCTGGACCATGAACTTCGATGGCTCATACACCAAGGGCCAGGGAGGTGCTAGAGTTGTCTTGATCTCACCCACGAGAGATCGTCTGAAGTACGTCATCCAGATGCATTACAAGGAGAATATCTCGAACAACTCGACGAAGTACGAGGGCCTGTTCGCGGGACTTCGCGCTGTCGTTGGCCACAACATCAACAAGCTCATCGTCAAGGGTGACTCTCAGCTAGTCATCAAACAAGTGAACAAGGAGTACGCCTGCCCCCAAATGGCACCGTACGCCGAGGAGGTGTGGAAGCTTTAGCGACGTTTCGATAGCTTCCGGGCTGTGTACGTCCCTAGGGATGAAAACATGTTTGTCGCAGCAGTGGAACATGGGGTTCCCCTGATGCTGCCAAAGTAGGTCCTCCACTGGGGCCCACCAAGAAGATGGACAAGGCAAGGAGTCAAGTACAGCAGATGGGTTAGCCCATCAGCCCCAAGGAAACCCGACAAGTTCGACAGCAAGCCTCTGCGGCGAAGGACCAGGCGACCTTCCGGGGTCACCCCCTCACCCGGAGAATTAGGCAGGATACCCGCGGGTCCGTGCGCCCGGCAGGAGGCCAGGCGCGCCTCCGGGTCCTTCATCCGTACTGCCGAGAAGATAAGATCACCAACTAGCGGGAAGCTGGTGGAAGACTTGCGCGCCAAGATGAAGGCCGCGCCCTGGTGACGTTGCCACGAGTGTAGTTGGTGGGGCGGACAGGCTTTGTCCGTCCCTTCTTTTCCTGGGCGGACGACCACGCCGTCCTCCAGAGAATGCCAGGAGGAGAGGACGCCACGTCTCCTTCAAAGACCGCCGAGGGGTTTTCCCGCCAAAACCCTTCATGCCCCTGGCTTGCCCATGTCGAATCCCCTTAGACTATAAAAGGAGGACCATGGCACCGGAGGAGGGGAGGACATGGGGGGACGGAACAGAAGAAAGAGAAGCAAGCTAGAGCTCGGGCAAGACTAGACTAGGGTCCAGAGGGTAGAGAGAGGTGATCTCCCCAGGGCAGGATCTGCTCTTCGTCTACCTCCGGCCGAAACTCTGCCGGGTTCTCCCCAGAACACCCCTGTACACTACATCATGATGAACATCTCAATCCAGACATGCAGGAGTAGGGCTTTTAGCCTCCGGGCGGCCTGGACCTGGGTAACTCCGTGTGTCTTTCTGTGTTGTTTGCCCTCGCCCCCCGACGAAGAACTTGACAACCTTGCTCCCGGGTAAGGCGTCTTCCAGCCTCCTTCGCGCCCCGTGACGAACCTATAAACGGGGTACCTTCTACTCCCGGTGTCCGTCACCCGAGACACGACATCTGGCGCGCCAGGTAGGGGGTGCAAGCGCTGGATTCGTCTTCTTCTTCATCAACCTCAAGTTCTGCGTCAAGTTCATCGGCAAGTTCTGCATCGAGCTTCTCGTCCGTGACAAGATCCGCTTCAAGTCCTCTGATGCCTCCAGGGAGACACTGGTTTCGACTCTCACGAACGAGGCACCGGATCCACCGGCCAAGATGACAAAGAAGAGAAAAGCTAAGGCAGCCATGGAGTTTCTGCGGTATCCAGGGCTCGGTTTCGTCCTAGAAGAGTACTCGTCGACATTCGCCACCAAGGGTCGGGACTTTGGAACACATTTCATACGACCAGCGGCATATGTCAGTCCTTTAATCAGCGAGGAAAGGCCTCAAGAAAACGCCACGAGCATTGATGTACCTTCCCCCTCGTGGACGCACGAGGAAAGGGAGCAACTCTGCTCTGACGTACCACCTGCAGCGCAACCTCTTAAAGGCAAGGGCCCAGATCAGAGCACGGAAGATGATCCTCACCAAGAAGATCCTCTCATTTACGTTCCCCAAGAGCTCAAGATTCCTCTGCGCAAGGATGGCCAGCCTGGAGTGTGGTGCATGTATCACAGATCTGATAGACACAGTCTGTAAGAGTGCCTCCAGTTCAATGATATTCAGTTAAGGCAGAAGAATGGGGAGTGCTATGCCTGCGGCGAACCAGGACATATCCGCAGAAAGGGAAATCTTTTCAGACTTTCGCTAATGCCTCTACTCAGACTGAAGGGCGTGAAGAACCAAGCCCAGCCCAACGGACACAAGATTGTCAAAGATTAACTGCTGCCAGTTGGGACCAAACTTTCGTCTGCAGCAATTCTGATGAAGGAGAATGGGAACTCCTGGGTCATATAGTGACAATACGCCCGGGACCGAGTGAACCTCCCCAGAAGTACTGGATCGCGAAGTGGTTGGCCTCTAGCCCTCAGAAGTGAGCAGCATCAGGGTCTCCGGACCGGCATCAACACCATGCCAGCCAGTTGCCAGATCACCAAGAAGGTGGCCTCCGGGTTTCGCAGCACGAGGGTCTCCGGACTGGCATTTCTACCATGCCAGCCAGGTGCCGGATCACCAAGAAGGTGGCCTCCGGGTTTCACAGCACGAGGGTCTCCGGACCGGCATTTCAATCATGCCAGCCAGTTGCCGGATCACCAAGAAGGTGGCCTCCGGGGTCTCCGGACCGACGTCAGCCAGCCAGTTGTGCCTTCAAGCGATATGCAAGGACCAGTCCCCACGAGGGGCACTGGGCCCTTCGGTATATTTCGGCACGGAATTCCTGTTCCTGCCAAGAATTGTGAGGCAGGGCAGAATTATGCCTGAAAAACGGCATAGAAGACCCGCTACGGTGGCAGCGCGACGAAGTAATTGCCGGAATATACCGAAAGGAGGCTAATTGCGAGCTAAGTATAAACGCGCTCGCGCGGGCTTTTTCCGGTTGCATCGGTTTTATACACTTTGGCTAAAGCGAAAGCGGGCGTAATCTTGGGGTAGCGCCTCCGCGACAATACTGTCAGTTTCCCTCTGGCAGTGGAGTCGTGGCTGAGGTCCGTACGGTCAAGACCGGTGGGTCCCTGGGGGGGTTGCGCCCTATGTCAGCACTTCAGATCAGTCTGATTGCTCATGGCTGGTTTGCGCTCGCGCCCTTGGATCCTTCCCGAGAGCGTTAAGCCCCACGAGTGCAATAAAACTCATGTAATTTGGGAAAAGGTTATTTACATTCAAAGTACAAAGTTCATAAGCCTTTTGGCGATACAATTGCAAAAGCTTGGTTCATGGCCTTTGGTATTGTCCTGTCCCTTGCAGGACCTCGCAGGCTTATGGGTTGTCCTCACGGGAAAGTCGCCCCAGGATCTCGTCCACCTGACAAGCAGCGTTTGGAGGAGTCGGCATCCCGGGTTTCCAGCCTCTCCAGCTCGGACAGCAGCGAAAGCTGCGGGTGCCGCCGGTGGAGGGCCACGACGACACGGGTGATGGCCTGCCGAATCGCCTGTTCTCCTTCCAGCCAAGGGGCTCTGCTTGCCCGCTCCCGGATGCCTCTAATCAGTGTCGCCACGTACTCCAAGAATGCGGGATAGTGCACAAAAGTGCGGAATGGTCAGCCTTGAGGGTTGGCGGAGAAGACACCCCCAGATCTGTGAACTCCTTCACAATCTTCGAGGACCACGTGTACATCTTGAGCAAGATGTTGTGATCCTCACGCCGATGAAGCTGGAACTGGTGTTTTTCCTTCTCCAACGCCGCCTTAGTCTCCTCCAGCTCGGCTTGAACCGCCTTAAGCTGGACGGACTTCTCCTCGTGCTGATCCCAGGCAATTTGTGCCTGTGACTTGGATGCTTCCATTGCCTCGCGGCCTGCAGCCAGCTCTTCAGTCTCAGCCTTCTGGGTAGCTCTCGCCCGAGCTGCGGCTTCATCCCTGAATGCCACCGCCTCTTTCAGGCGCTGGATCTTCTTCTCCAGCTCTGCACGACCAGCAAGCGCACATCCTCGGTCTTCCCCAGTGCGAGCAAAGGCCTCCCGCTGCACAGCTATGGTGTGGGTGCTGGATCTTACCTGCTGCCTTAGATCATCCCTCTCGTCATGGATTCTCTGGGATTCCTGTTTTGCTTGCCGAAGATGTTTTCGCTCGTACTCAAGATCTCCAGCCAGTCTCCTGAGACGCCTGTCTTGGGAATCGATAATCTTGTCCTTGGCTCGCAAGGCCTCCGCGTTCTCCAGCTCAACTTCCTGTCGGGTCCACCCTGCCACGTTCTCCATCCCTTGTTCCAAGCGGACCTCGTCTTGGAAGGCTCTCAGTTGTAACTGTTCCAAGGCTTCGAAATGGGCTTGTACCTGCTCCTCGAAGTCGCCAAGACGCTGCTGTAGCTCCCACTCTTCACGAGCTATTCTAAGCTCACGGGCGTTGAGCATCTCCTCGTCTGCAGCTAGCCTCACCTCTCGAGCACGCAAGTCCTCCCCGTCACCAGGAACAGCCTCCGTTCGCTTCTCAATCCCGGCACGAGCAAAGGCAAGGAACTCCCCCGTGCTGGGGAATGCCCTCGAGAAGCCAGCTTCCCGTGTACCTCCCCTTGGGGGGAGAGAAGTATCCACGGGCTTCGTCACGACGGTTCCACGTGAGGACTGACCGGTCTCAATCCTGTGTTCTTGACAGGATTCCGAGGGCTCCACGTCGAGCCTGCTCCCGGAGAACCCGCCACCTCAGGATCTACACCAACAAGCGGCAAGTAAGTCTTCAAGGGCCGTGCTACGGCCGCGAAAAGACAATGTCCAGAACTTCGGGAGGACATACCCGGAAGCAACGAGGAGCTCGCTGGCGGTCCCGCCGGGGAGGTCGTCTCTCGAATTCGGGGAAGGGGGTCCACACCGCCATCACCCCCTTTTCCTGGATGCCACGCAGCAAAGACGGAGCTTCGACAGGAGCCGGGGGCTCCTCCGCGACCATGGCAGAGCTCTCTGCGGTCTCTCCAGCTTCAATGTCGTCTTCGACCCGACGGCATTTCCTGGAACTTCCTAGTTCCGGGGATCTACGAGGAAAACAAGGCGTCACATCATTAAAGTGTCAGGCAAAGATTCATCGCTCGGGGTCAGAAGGACTCTAACTTACCCTTGAGTCTGCTTGGCTCCGGGGACGCTCCAGCTCCTTTCCTCCAAAGCATCGGAAGGGATCGGCAACGACAGGCTCTCCTCGGCACCGTCATCAGCTCGGAGTGGAGGAGGGAGAGCTTCGGAGTCACCTTCCGACTCTGGCTTGTCAAGTGGGATTGGGTGTGCTGACTGCTCCGGGAGCAGTTCCACCGCTACACCCTCGACCCTCGTCTGAACCTCCCTCGCCTCTCGGGGAGAGGTAGGTCTGCGCACCCGGCAGGCTCGTCCGGGGCAAGTTCTTCCTCAGCTTCATTGTCGGACAGATCAGGACCTTCTAGGGAAACGTCCCCGCCGAGCAAGTCAGCAGCTATAGAAGACCCTTGACCCAGTGTGACAATCTGTGCTGGAACCAGAAGGGAATCCAGGAATTCGGTGCCAGCAATCCCAAATGAGTTGCATTCCGGCATGAGGGTTCGGGCAACCGCAGCACCTGAGCCTTCAAAGAGGGGAAGCACTTCTGGCGGAAGATGAAAAGGAACACCCGGGAGCAGAAAGAGCATCTTGCTCGACCATTCTCTCCACTGCAAGAGGAGTCCAGTCCTCGGCTGAACCTTCCACAACGGCTGTGACCTGTGCTATAGCGGGTGATTCCTCTTCGGATGAAGTCACCCACAATGGCGGAGCATGTCAGCCTTTGGTTGCGGAGCTCGGCTAGTCTTTCAATGATTGGGGCAAGTGCCGGACCTTGGGAGCTTCTATCTTTGGAGTTGGCCAGACGCTCGGCAGGGAAGGTTGGCGTCAGGAGGTGGGGATTGAAGCCTCCCACTGAAATGAAGTACCAATTGTGCCTCCACTCTCCCCAGTCCGGGTTAAGCTTCACAGCTGGGTATTGGTGCGCCGATGACTTCCTGAGGCGAAAGGTAACCCCGCCGGCTATCCACTTCGACCTTCCCAGGTGGGGAACAAAGAAGTGACGGAATAAGGCCACCGAGGGCATTACCCCAATGAATGCCTCGCACACATAGGCAAAGGAGGCCAAAATCAACACCGCATTCGGATGCAAATGAAGCATATGCAGTCCGAACGATTCTAGGATGGCGAGGAAAAACGACGAAAAGGGGGCAATAGTCCCATCACCGAAAAGTTGTGGAAGGTGACCACTTCACTTTCTCTCTAAAGACCTTCTCCGGGACGGATTCCCACTTCTTCACCGCCACGAAATTCCAAGGCTACTGCGTGGTGAGCAGGATCCACCTTCTTATCATCAGCATACGCGCTTGGAGAAAACACAGCCTGCATCACCCTCTTCGGGGGAAGTGTGGCGGCGGTGCGAGAGGCTTCAATCGCCGCTTTCTCTGCTACGGATTGCTTCACCTTCTGCCCTCCTCCCCTCTCGCGCCTGGGTACCATGAGTGGCAGAGGAGTGGACTTTCCGAAGTAAAGTCCGGGCGGCCAGAGGAGGAGGGCGGCACTCGGTGAAGAAGAATAGTCGGATTCCGGTGGCGCCGATTTGGGGATTTCAGAAGATTTGGGGAAGCAACGGCCACCCTACTGCGAGGCGTGACTCATAAGGCATTCCACGCGTCACGTCGCGGACCCATTACTCCAACTGATGCGGGGATCGAGGGAACGTTATGCTTCAAGCGCTCCCTCCCGTTGGATTCAAGATATACGTTGGCCATCCGTGCGAACCGCAACGTTCGCCGCGACCAAGTCCAAGAAAAGCTCGGGGGCTCGTCTCTACTTTGCCCTGGCGAGCCTCGGCAAAGCAGGCAAGGCGCCGGGTACCCACTTTGGCCAACTCTTTGGCCATAGCCCCGGCAGCAGCTGGAGCAAGAGCCGCTGGGACCATGCCCAGGGGCTACTGTCGCAGAAGTGGAACATGGAGTTCCCCTGACGCTGCCAAAGTGGGTCCTCCACTGGGGCCCACCAAGAAGATGGACAAGGCAAGGAGTCAAGTACAGCAGATGGGTTAGCCCATCTGCCCCAAGGAAACCTGACAAGTTCGACACCAAGGCTCTGCGGCTAAGGACCAGGCGACCTTCCGGGGTCACTTCCTCGCCCGGAGAACAAGGCAGGATACCCGCGGGTCCGTGCGCCCGGCAGGAGGACAGGCGCGCCCCCGGGTCCTTCATCCGTACCGCCGAGAAGATAAGATCGCAAGCTCGCTGGAAGCTGGTGGAAGACTTGCGCGCCAAGATGAAGGCCGCGCCCTGGTGACGTTGCCACGAGCGTAGTTGGTGGGGCGGACAGGCTTTGTCCGTCTCACCTTTTCCAGGGGCGGACGACCACGCCGCCCTATAGAGAATGCTAGGAGGAGAGGACGCCACGTCTCCTCCAAAGACCGCCGAGGGGTTTTCCCGCCAAAACCCTTCACGCCCCTCGCGTGCCCATGTTGGTTCCCCTTAGCCTATAAACGGAGGACCATGGCACCGGAGGAGGGGAGGACAGGAGGGGGGACGGAACAGAAGAAAGAGAAGCAAGCTAGAGCTCGGGCAAGACTAGACTAGGGTCCGGAGGGTAGAGAGAGAGGTGATCTCCCCAGGGTAGGATATGCTCTTTGTCTACCTCCGGCCGAAACTCTGTCGGGTTCTCCCTAGAACACCCTTGTTCACTACATCATGATGAACATCTCAATCCAAACATGCAGGAGTAGGGCTTTTAGCCTCCGGGCGGCCTGAACCTAGGTAACTCCGTGTGTCTTTCTGTGTTGTTTGCCCTCGCCCCGCGACGAAGAACTTGACAACCTTGCTCCCGGGTAAGGCGTCTTCCAGCCTCCTTCGCGCCCCATGCCAAACCTAAAAAGGGGGTACCTTCTACTCCCGGTGTCCATCACCCGAGACACGACAACATTCGCGGACGAGCTGTCTCAGATGGCCTCCAAGCGAGAACCAGTGCCTCCCGAGATCTACATCGAGGTGCTTTGGCAACCCTCTGTGTCTCCCGAGAGGCTCAAGGCAAGGTCTACATCGACACTGGGGGCTGGTGACCCGTCTACTTCGACAACCCGGGAAGCCAGCCTAGAAGGCGCTCATGACACGGTAGGACCTGGACCAAGGGAAGCCATGCTTCTCCTTGGTCATATGGTGCTACCGGTGGAAAGAACCCACCCACCCTGGGCCCTGGACATCGTCAAGTATATGACGGAGCATGCTCTTCCGGAGGATGATCATAAGGCCGAGTGAGTGGCTCGTCAAGCCAAGCTCTATGTCCTGATCGACGGCGAGCTCTACCGGCAACGCGACAACGGAGTCAAGCTCCGCTGCATAACACAAGAACAAGGTCAAGTACTGTCGGTCAAGTGGAAACCAGGGTACCATGGGCCAGCCTGCCACAACCCTCGACGCTCTGCAGAGCATTCTTCTAAGGACCAGGTGTTTCAGCCTGGCGAGCCTCGCGAGGGACTTTTCCCACGCGAGGGCTTCTCCACTCTACTAAGCTTTTCTGCTAAGGATCAGGCGATCAGCCTGACGGGCCTCGTGAGGGCCTCTCCCGTCCGGAATATGGCAAAGTCCTGGCGCACGTCTGCGCCACCCACGCGAGGCTTCCCTCGCGAGGCGTCAAGTACTTCAGAACCTCGGCAAGGCGCCCGGCCCTCACGGGGTTCCTTCAAGTGGAAGCAAGCTCTGCACCCGCTGCAGAGCGCACATGGCCTCTGCGCCCGCCGCAGAGTGACGCGCGCGCCTGCGTGCAATGACGATGACGCCGCAGTTGCCGTTCTTGTATAAAGCGGTCAACAAATCTGTGGCAAGCAAAGCTGACTCCCACTATTGCCATTTTGGTGATAAGGGGACCGGCGGCCGCTATGCTCCAAGCCGACGTCCCCGTGGGGCGTGCCACAGACCTCTGCAGCGCCAGCCCATCATCACGGATGGACGGTGGCTTTTTCTGCCAAGAAGACGTTGCTCTCTGCCATGGACCGCGTCCATGGGCAACCCGACGCCGTGCACTGCGCTCCACCTTACCAACCATGTGGTATCCCTTCCCGCCTGGTGTTTTCGGCGAAGAGGACCAAGGCAGTATAAAAGGAGGCAGTGTACGACCGAGAGAGGGGATCGACCATTCGGAGCTTTGCCGCACTCCCACATGGAAGAAGACGAAGCTCCTTCCACCATAGTGCACCATAGCCATAGTAGAGCCCTGAGCAAGCTCATTGTACTGTAACCTCTTCAAGCAGTGCAATACAACATAGCAGGACGTAGGGTCTTTCCACCTCACGGTGGGCCTGAACCTGGGTAGCGGCTCGTGTTCACTCTCTGTCGTGTCGTTCCTCACCGAGCTCGATGAGCATCGTCGCCGAGGTAGTTGAGGATTTGTTTGACGTCGTGTTCAGCCCCTTACTCGATTCCTGGCATCAGTGAGACACCCCTAGTTCCTTGGGACCAGTTCTCCGACAAGTACTGCTACGAGACATCTACGAGGGCACATGCTCAAGTCATGTTGCATCAAGATCTTTGGCGGGAAAGGTTTTCTGCCAGGGTTTTTACTGGCCAACGGTCCTGTACGACGCCGAGCAAATTGTCAAGACCTGTGAAGCTTGCCAATACTACACAAAGAACATCAATCAGCCAGCTCAAGCCCTACAACCAATCCCAATATCCTGGCCATTTGCAGTCTGGGGGCTTTATATCGTGGGCAAGTTGCCAAAGTCAGTTGGTGGACATGAATACCTCTTTGTGGCTATCGACAAGTTCACAAAGTGGTTTGAAGTAATGCTAGTACCACGCCAGACGACCCAGGCCGCCATCAAGTTCATCGAGGGGATTGTCTACTGCTTCGGAGTACCTAACATGATCTTCACAGACAACGGCACTCAGTTCACAAGTCGAGCCTTCCTCAACTTCTGTGAAGAATTGGGCAGCAAGGTGTGCTTTGCATCAGTATCCTATCCAAGATGCAATGGACAAGTGGAGCGAGCCAATGCGGAGGTCCTAAGAGGTCTGAGAACCAAAGAATTTGATAAGCTGGAGAACAAGGGGAAGAATTGGATTGATCATCTACCCAGTGTACTGTGGTCCCTCAGAACCACTCCAAGCCGAGCCACTAGAGAAACACCTTTCTTCCTTGTCTATGGAGCTGAAGCTGTTCTGCCAACAGAACTAAGGCACGGATCTCCCCGGGTACTCGCTTATGATGAGGATACCCAAGCTGAGCAAAGGATTGATGACATAAACTTCCTGGAAGAAATTCGATGCCGAGCATCACTACGATCTGCTCGATATCAGCAAGGGTTCCGCCGCTACCACAGCCGTCATGTCCGGTCCCGGGAACTACAGCCCGGAGACCTGGCACTCCGCAAGATACAGAAACTCGAGGGCTTGAACAAAATTTCAAGCAAGTGGGAAGGACCCTACCGGGTTACTCATACACTAAGACCCGGAGCAGTCTATCTAGAAGAGGAGAAAGGCAGGCCGGAGGGCAACGCCTGGAACATCGAGAATCTCCGCAAGTTCTACCCCTAGTTACGAACATGAATCGCCAAACGTCGAATCCGCTAGGCACGCCCAAGGGGCTAGTGTTCTGTAATAGGGTGTAAGAATTCATCGCCAAGAAATAAAAAGATAAGTGTTTCAATTCCGTGAGCCTCAATTTATGTCGAGATGTGTGTTATCCGCAACAACCCCCAAGTGGGGGCTGACATGGTGCCGGTGGCTGACGGGTCGAGCGCGAGTGGCCTATCAATAGGCACTGCCACCCGATCGTGCCGTACTGCCACGGAAAGGAGTGAACGGATAGTGTTGTGTTTTAACGAACTTAAACACAGAAATGCACATTTAACTTTGCTTGCGGGTTGCTCCGGATGAAACACTATCACGACATAAAAGAGGGTCCATTCTTTCCTACTGAAAGTTTGTTATGTGCTGCGCCTTCCCGGGACAGGAACTGACGGTGGAAAGCAGCTAAGGAGTTGGGTACCCAGGAGGGACAGGACGCATCGGGGACATGGCAGAAAACAACTAAGTCCTTGCATCTGCATCCTACACTTAGGCATGACATATCGCTCGGAGTCAATATACCATCGACCTGCGCATGCTTGACAGTTGATGAGAGCCTTTGCGGGGGTAATTCAGCCACCTCGGCGAACGGTCCGTTTCCCTCTGGCCTAGTACCCGTGGATAGTGGAGTAGGCGCCCGGAAGGTATAGTGCTCTTAGGGATACTGCTACTGCATGCACGCAGTCAGAGTACTTGGCACCTAAGAGATCTCCTCTGAAAACTTGACAGCGCGTTAGTGCAGAGGAAGATTTGGGAAATGACCCCGAGAGTTGAGGCTAGGTTGCATTCATCTGAATTTAAATTCTGAATTACATTCAGCTGTGCAACTTCTTGATTACATAAGAAGCCTATGCTACTAAGGCCAGCTCAGGTTTCCTAGCTATGCAGACTTGCTGTTATTCTCGCCTGCCGGGTGAACTACGGACTCCCGGGATTGCCTGGGTTGAAGGAGGGCATTCGCGTAAGATCTTCAGGGATCCCACGGGCCGGGGAACTTCCGGGCGAACCCCGACACATGCTGGCTGCAGAGGACGTGCACGTGGTCCACGAACTTGTCCATGATGTCCTCCTCATCCTGTACGAAGGAAAGAGATCGAGTCAAGATGTAGGCCCTTCCCAAAGATCATAATGCCAAGGCCAAGGAAACTTTACCTTGAAGACATCGTCAAGATCGCAGAGGAGGCGAATCAATCTCAGATTGCCAGCAGCCTCTCTCCACAAGTTCATCTTGATGATGTCCTTCCGGGTCGCCAGCGCCACCGATGCTTCCATGGTGGCGGAACCAGCAATGTTCCCTACCGCCGGAAACACCACGGAGACCCGAGGTCGAGGAGCGACCTCGTTCTCTCTGACGGATTGGGCCTCAGCTGCTTTAGGCATTTCCACTGCGCCTTGGATGATGGACTCCGCGGTCGACACCTCGGACAAGTACATCTCCTCCTCTCCAGACATTGCTCTGCGATCTATGGAAGGGAAGAGAAAGGAGCAAGGCGAGAAGGTGCGTCAAGGGAGTTGGGGTTTGGAGGGCCTTTTATAGACCCCTCACGCTCCACCTACCCCTTGGCATTACGGCTACCGCGTTAATGGGGGCACGTTTGGCGAAAAACTGCTCCCACTCACACCAAGTGCAACACGAAGGCCAAGAGACAAAAAGGAGAACAAGTTCTTCTTCATTTCAAGATCTACATTGGGGAATAATTTTTACAACAAAAAGATTGGCTCTCGACGAGCGAGGAGCACCACCGTACAATGGAAGATGCTACTTCCAGAAGTACGTCGACGAGGCGGCCAAGAAGGAGGTAAAGAAGATCTTTGGGGCCGTCGTCTTGAAGCTCCTCGCCCTCAAGAAAATGAGCTCTCCTCGGCCTTGATGCTAGATGAGTTTTCCTCATCTTCATCCTCGTCGTCGGAGCCGGAGCCGCTGCTGCTCTCACTTTCGGCGCAGCATTCCAGACGACCTCCTGCAGCACGGAAGATCTTCACGGCGAGTGTGGCGTCTCTGTCAAACTTGCAGGCAAGATATTGTCCCCGGGTCAGGCGGCGGGATAGGGGCGATGGACTTCCACCCCTGACCCAGGAGCATGGAGTCATCGACGGTGTACTCAACCGAGATCTAGGTAGGGCTATCGGGAGAGCCCTCCACCTACAGTCACAAGCCTGGAGGCTTGTTATCTCCCATCGCCATCGCAAAGGAGTCCGGAAGGTCAATTCGGCTGCGGATATTGTGGCGCAGATCCAGGATGAACTCGAATGGCGCGAAACTCGTGTGGACCGCAATCCGTGGAGGTGGAGAAGGAGATCTCTCGCGCCTCACAGTCCCTCTATGTAACATCCCAGAATTATAATCAGTAATGTTATCCAAAAATGTGGGCCAACAAAAACTTTTGTTAAATTATAGGTGTTTGTTATGCTTGTTGCTTGTGGTAATTAATTCTTGTTGCGTGTGTTGCTTGTTTGTTTGAATTAACAATTTGAAATACAAAAACAAAAGTGGAAACAAGAAAGAAATAAAAATGACAAGTGACACACAATTCTCCAAGTAAGAAGCACATTATGTTCAAACAAAAATTCAGAGGAATGGTATATGAAACCCCTCATTTGTATTCTTACTACTTATCTCTCCCAAATAATATTTTACACCTATTTTAAAATTCAAAAGTAAACACAATTGAAATAAAATAAAATGCCATAATTAATACCCTATGAAAGAAAATGATTCAAAACATTTTATTTTGCAAAGCCAAATTTTGTGGAGCTTCTACATGTTGTGGGGAAGCCCCACAAATATTTGTAAATTTTTCCAAATTGTCTAAGTGCTCCAATTAAATCCTAGGAAAGCTACTGGACTAAAAATAAATAATGAAAAAACAGAGAAAGGAGGAGGCAGGGGGTTTTCTGCAAAAAGGTCATCCCCTACCTCTCTCCCTCGCCCCGACGCAGGGCGCCGTGTCGCCATGGCGCTCCTCACCATTTCCTGGCCGCCCAGGCCCCCCCTGCCGCGCTCCTCGTGCCTCTGCAGCCTCTGCACGCAGAGGAGAGCACTCGAGCACACCCCCTCGCCCCAATGTCGCCCTGTCCCCGTTTTCTCCGCCGTGGGTAATCCGATGGCACCGGCCAAATTCGAGCCCCTCGCTGCTCCTCGACACGCAAGGCTCGGGCCACGACCTTCTAGAACACGTCCAGACCCCCCGACCCCTCTGCCTTGAGCTTCTTGCACGCGTCGCGGAGGAATCGAGAAATATCTCGCCGGAGGTGCCATGGACGCCGTCCGTGCGCTTCGTCCACGATACGCCGGCCCCTGCCCTATTTAACCACCCCGAGCCCCTCTGGACACTCCACACCATCCTCACTCCCTCTCCCCATCTCCAATTTCACCGTGCACCGCCAGAAGGGTGTGCACAGCCGCAGCCACTGCCGCCGTCGAGGTCGATCATGGCCGCGACGCCACACCCTCTCTTTCTCTTCTTTCTGGCCTGCACTCTCTTCTGCATCCACACCGCACTCACACGCCTTGTTTTCCCTCTGTTTCGTGCACAGGGGAGACGCCAGGACCTCGCCGGAGTTATTGGAGCTAGCCGTGGAAGCAGAGGAGCTCGCCGTCGACGATACACGCCGTCCCAGCAAGCTCGAGTCCTCCAGCAACCTTCCCCGAGCCCCCTAGGTGAGAATCCATCCACGGCACCGTCGCCGGCGCGACGGCGCCGCCAGTTTTTGGTCATCGATGATCGCGGCCTCTGTGAGCCGTTGGATCTGGATCCAACGGCCACGTACCGCTTCGCTTAGAGAGAGCCTGACGGGCTGGCCCCACCCGTCAGCATTTTAAACATTATCCACAACACGGGATTTTTCCCAGTGACGCTGACGCGTAGGCCCACCTGTCATAGTTTTCAACATTATCCAAAGAACAATTAAATTTGAATTTAAACTCCTCTGAGAAATCAGTACTGGACCTAACTTCAAAATTCAATAACTTGAGATCTAGACATCCAAATAAATCAAGTCCAATTGCTCTGGAATGCTTATAAACATTTTTAACCAACCCAAGTGGATTCAATTCATTTAGATAAATAATAAAAATGTATTATTAAAAATACTACAGAAGGTTTAAATTCTA
This sequence comes from Poa pratensis, assembly GCA_947311845.1. NCBI lineage: Eukaryota > Viridiplantae > Streptophyta > Magnoliopsida > Poales > Poaceae > Poa > Poa pratensis. The sequence continues at coordinate 14,153,099 of CAMZMU010000125.1, read as the reverse complement.
AACTTGTTTGTTTCTGATACTCTGTTAGTCCAAATAATTCCAAACCAATTTTGTTAGCTTTGTACTGGCATGTGTTTCTTCCCTAATTTTGGTAGAATTATTTGTGTAGCAGTAATTGTTCAGTATAAAGTTGAAGTTTGAACACCCTTCTGAACTAAAACATTTATAGATGTTTAATGGTTATCCCAAATGAATTAGGACCAATTTTGTTAGATCACATTTAGGCATGTTTAGTTACCCCTAACAGGATTTTATTTTAGGATCAACAGAACTTAATTGGTAGCTAAAACTTGATTATTAAGTTACTGGATTAAAATATTTGTGTAGGGAGTTTCGTAACTCCAATTAATCCAAATCAAATTGGGTTGTCTCTACACATCAGTAGCTTTATGTAGAAATTTAGTTTGTATTTTCGTGACCAACAGAATTCAAGTTATGCAATTAAACATGTTCCACAAGTTTCTGCCATAATTTTGGACATAAATAAATATTGTTTAGTTCAATTAATTTGAAACCAGATTGTATTGTTTGATGTGTGCAGTAGCTATTTGTGATGTTTATGATTGTTATGTTGAGATGATTGCTTGAGTAGTTTAGTGATTGTTTGTATTTGTTTGTTTATTAATTAGACGAGAACGCTGTCGAATTTATCGAGGAAGGAGAGTTTGTTGAATCTGAAGATCAAGACCAAGGCCACTTTGCCGAGCAAGGCAAGCTACTCCCTGAGCTTGCACCTAAATACCTATGCATCTACTTTGATCAAATGATTTATTCTTAAGGCATTGGTTTACAAAATCTTTTCAAAAAGTATATGGATATTATTTTGCCACCCTATGTAGAAATATAAGGTAGTTTATATAAAACTATAGGTTGGGAAACAATGTTGTTTATTCAAAACTCTTTTGAAAGTACTTGTGTGATTATGGAATACCGAGATGTCGGTGCTGGAATGGAGAAGTGGAGAGTCGTAATGTTTATGAAAAGTGCACAGTGTCCTAGTACTATGACGACCAATCTTACCCTGTGCGACCACATTTACCCCCATATGGGAATGGGGCTTAGTCATGTAGTTTGCTCTTATTAGTATGGGATACCTCATCGACGGAGATCACTCCGTTATGCATGAGGGGATGGTCCGAGGACCTACCCCCTGACCCGAGACCTCACGAAAGTTGGTGGGGAGGATAGAAGGTTCCACCATAAACCGCCGGACAAAACTATGAGTCCTCACACTTAGGGTTTCTGACGGGAAACTGGACTGAGTGTCGATGGAAAGTGTCATATGGGAAGGATCCTATACTAGCATGAGCAAATGAGAGGCTATGGCCGGTGGCTCAACTTCGCATACACCTGGTATGGCGGGACGTGGCTGACACGATGAGTTACCGGATGAATGTGGGCTAAAAGCGTGCTACCTCTGCAGAGGGTTAAAACTATTCGAATAGCCGAGTCCTCGGATATGGACAATTGGGAGGCTGTCCTAAGACCATGTGCAAGTTTTTGAAAGACTTTGAGTTTTAAAAAGAAAATGAAGTGGAGAATGTTCCTTACACCTATACCAACGGATCGGTATGAGGTTGTTGAAAGAAATGGACCATGACGGGCTATGGTCGGAAATAGGAGGAGTTTTGGAGAAACAGATAAAATGGTGATTTCTTTAAAAACAGTTATAAAACTCTTCTTACCTTTTTCAATAAAGATATAGAGATGTTTTAGATAAATAAAAGTTGGAAATTAAAATAAAACTAGTGCATACTCATGTTGGGGTAGTTTGCGAGTACATTCAAATGTACTCATATTGGTTTCATCCCTGGCTATTGACCTAGCCAGACTACGAGGAGGAGCACTACGCCGAGCAGGAGTATGGCGACTTCTATGCGAACTAAGGATCTCCACAAGTCAGCTGCCTGTCGGGTCGTCGTCCTTAGAATATGATGTCTACTACGCCGTAGCTTCCGCTGATATTTTGGTTTGGCCCATGAAGGCACCTATGTAAGACTTGGTCTAAATGACCATTTATGTAAGACTTTTAATTCGGTATTGTAATGGATGTAAACTTTGGTATTCAATTCGGATTATGTGCAACGACAGACTGATCACGGGATCGTTGTGTTAAGCATAATCGGGTATGTCGGACAGCTAGTCCGGGGTCCCCACAGACTTGGTATCAGAGCCATCCTGACTTTAAGAGAACTTAGATTAGCATGGTCGCTAGATAGAAGTTACAAAAGTTAATTTCTAAAAATAAAGGAGTGAAGTATTTTCGAAAACTGCTTATCTCCAATCCTCTTACTTATGCAAAAATTTACTCTCATTAAATATATATTTTCCCTGTATCCTTAAAATTTTGCACACTTCTCATTAAGCTTAAAAATTTGACTCACTTGTTGCCTCACTACATTTAAAATTTTGATACACTTGTCACCTCACTAACTTAAAATTTTGTTAAAAATTGTAGATGGCACTCCATTGGACTGAGTTCATTCAGCTTGAGAAGGACAACAAGCTGATGTTCGAGAGGGACTTGTTCGAGTTGAGCAAGCTGTTAGGTCGCCCCGCTCCAGAGTTCAAAGGAGCTCAGGTTGACGTTCACGGAGTCGGGAGACTGAGTTGGCTCATTGAGTCGTCAGTTCGCAGGAACATCAACTCTCCCAGTTCCAGGACGATCATCTTCACCACCAAGGCCTCTATCTGGGTTGACGGTCTCTGTACTGCCGCACAGAGGTTGCTAGTCCGACTTTGTGAGGAGCACAAGGCGGAGTTGGCAAACTCCCGTTTCTGGTTCTACGGGAGGCGCAACAGCGACGGACACCCTACTCCTACCCTTTACCACCCGATGTTTGGGAGCTACATCCTGGACATGGAGCTCGTGAAGCTCCGCAAGAAGGTGGCAGAGCAGGACCAGCTGATCGAGGAGCTAGAGCTCCATACTGATGAGATGGAGGAGGAGGGCGAGGATCTCCGCAAGGAGAACAACGCTTTCCTCAGTGACGATGATGACTTCGTGGAGGAGATGGATTATGATCAGGAGGACGACGATGAGGAGTTAGTTGACGAGGAGGAGGAGCCACTCGAGGCAGTACTCGAGGACGAGGAGGAGGAGCCACTCGAGGCAGTTCTCGAGGACGAGGAGGAGGATCCCGAGGAGCCACCCTACCAGTCAGATGCTGACGTGTTAGAGCTGGAGGTTCCACCTCAGTAGGCGAGTGACTTGATCACTACCGCAGGATTAGGTTGACCCCCTATCGCTAGTCGAGTCGAAGTAGTGGTTCTTTTGGAAACCAGATGTTATGTATCTTAGATGTAGGGATGTTGTAAGCTTGATGTTGTTGTGAACTCCTTGATGTGATGTTTGTGATATATAAGTATGTTTGTCTTGTTTGATCTGTGTAAATATTTTCATATAATCCTTAAATTAATCAACCACTTGCGAAATCGTCTTTTCCCTTAGTCGAACTTTTCTTGCCTTGCCTCTTATACCCGGTGTGCTTCAGGATGCCGCCCCGTCGTGCGGAAGGAGGAAGCACCACCACCACCGGACCCAACCCCCGCCCAACTTCTCGCGCTTATCATGGAGGAACGTGAAAATGCCCGGCAGAGCGCCAAGCTCATCTCGCTGCCCTGCAGCAACTCGCAGCCGCATTCAACAACAACAACAATAACAACAACAACAATGGTGGTAATGGCAATGGCGATGGAAACCAGCGATCCACCTTAGGCGATTTCCAGAAGACCAACCCACCCACCTACTCCAAGGGACTTCACCCACTAGAAGCCGATGATTGGCTTCGCACCATCGACAACAATCTGGAAGTTGCTGCTGTGGGAGAAAATGAGAAAGTGTTGTATGCAACCCACTATCTCGCTGGACCTGCAAGAGCTTGGTGGGAAACTACCAAGGCTCTCCAGCAAGCTGGTCATGTTATCAACTGGGCTGAGTTCCAGGAGAAGTTCCGCAAGAAGCATATTCCCGGACTTATTGAGAGGAAGAAGGATGAGTTCCGCAAGCTGAGGCAGGGAAGTAGAGATGTGGTCGGTTATCTGGATGAGTTTACCGACTTATCTCGGTATGCTCCTGATGACACCGACAGAGAAGAAGAAGATGGAGCGTTTCATGAGTGGACTTCATGATGAACTGCAGTGTGCTCTGGTTATCCATGACTTCCGTGATCTGGAGTCACTTGTGGACAAAGCCATCCAGCTGGAGACCAAGCGCAAGTCTATGTATGAAGGTCGCAAGAGGAGGATGAATGCTCAGGAAGGTTCGAGCAGCCAGAAACCTCGTATCTTTCAGCAAAACCCAGGCCTGCTATCGTCCACCCCAAGCTCCACGCCCCAATTTCCCTAACCGCCCAAACAACTTCAACCGCCCCAATGACAATAACCGTCCCGGAGGAAACTTCAACAACTTCACCCGCAATCCAATGTTGTCTGCTTTGAATGCGGCAACAAGGGTCACTACTCCAGAATGCCCAATCCCAAGAGGAATGTTCAGCGCCCCAATGCGCCGGCACGAACAATGGTCAAGGCCGCAATGGAAATGGAAATGGCAAGAATGCCGCACCCCGCGGAAATGCTGCTGTTGCCAAGGGTCGTCTGCACCACATCAATGCTGAAGAAGCTCAGGATGCGCCGATGTTGTGCTGGGTACGTTCCTTGTCAACTCAGTACCTGCAACTGTTCTGTTTGATTCTGGTGCTACCCATTCATTTGTTACCCAAGAATTTGTTGCTAAGGGAGGTTTAGTCGAGAGCCTCTTACCCAAACCCATGGTCATCCAAATCCCAGAATCCACCGTAGAGACCAAGATGTTTTGCTCCGATGTACCCCTTGAGATCAAAGGAGAAAAGTTTCCAGTTAACTTAATTGTTCTGGGAACCCAAGGCATCGATGTTATACTCGGTATGAATTGGTTAGCCAAGTACCATGGTCGAATTGACTGTGCCAGAAGAGCTGTATCCATCACCACCGACAAAGAAGTAGAAGTGGAGTATGTGTCTGAAACTAGTCATCTCACCCAGGCTGCCATGAGAGCATAGCTCGACCCCCTAGATGAGATCCGTGTTGTTCACCTGTTCAAGATGTTTTCCCTGAAGAATTGCCTGGTATGCCGCCAGACCGGGATATTGAGTTCATAATTGAGCTTATCCCAGGAACCCCCTATATCCCAAAGCCTTATCGGATGAATCCGGAAGAACTGGTTGAGTTGAAGAAGCAGTTGGCAGATATGCTCAGCAAAGGACTTGTTCGCCCAAGCGCTTCACCTTGGGGATCACCCATTATTTTTGTGGACAAGAGAGACGGTACCACACGCCTGTGTGTGGATTATCGCAAGCTGAATGACGTGACCATTAAAAACAAGTACCCTCTTCCCAAGATCGAGGATCTGTTCGATCAAATGAACGGAGCCCGAGTCTTTTCCAAGATCGATCTTCGGACAGGATACCATCAGTTGAAGATCCGAGAGACAGACATTCCCAAGACCGCCTTCACCACTCGTTACGGTTTGTTTGAATACACCGTGATGTCTTTTGGTCTGACCAATGCCCCAGCCTATTTCATGAATCTCATGAACAAGATTTTCATGGAGTACCTCGACAAGTTCGTGGTAGTTTTCCTTGATGACATCCTTATTTATTCCAAGACCGAAGAAGAGCATGCTGAACACCTGCGTCTAGTTTTGGAGACCTCCGAGAGCACCAGCTGTATGCCAAGCTTAGCAAGTGTGAGTTTTGGCTCAGTGAAGTGGCATTTCTCGGACATGTTGTATCTGCCGGAGGAATTTCTGTGACCCGAGAAGATCCAAGCCATTGTTGACTGGTTATCCCCAACCATGTGACTGAAATCCGAAGCTTTCTCGGACTGCCGGTTATTACCGCAAGTTCGTTGAAGGATTTTCCAGTATAGCCAAACCCATGACCCAACTGTTGAAGAAGGACAAGAAATTTGAATGGACTCAGAAGTGTGAGGATAGTTTCCAAGAACTGAAGAAGAGACTAACCTCAGCCCCAATTGATTATGCCAGACGTCACCAGAGTTTCGACGTGTATTGCGATGCATCACGCCTCGGACTTGGTTGCGTTCTGATGCAAGAAGGCAAAGTTGTGTCGTATCTGTCCCGGCAGTTGCGACCGCATGAAGAGAATTACCCAACCCATGACCTGGAGTTAGCTGCTGTTGTTCTTGCTCTCAAAACGTGGCGTCCCTATCTTGCGGGACATCGCTGTGAGGTCTATACGATCATAAAGCTTGAAGTATATTTTCACCCAGAAAGATTGAACCTGCGACAGAGGAGATGGATGGAATTAATCAAGGATTATGATATTGGAATCCATTATCACCCCGGAAAGGCTAATGTAGTTGCCGATGCCCTTAGTCGCAAACCTTGCACCCTGAATGCCTGATCCAAGCCGAACAGCCAGCCTTGTTCAAAGAGTTCAAGATTTTGGACTAGAACTTGTTAGCCATGGTTATCTCGCCAATTTAGAGTTAACCCCAACCCTGATGGATCAAATCAAAGAAGCCCAAAAAGGTCATGAAAGCATTGAAGGAATTAGAAGAAGATTTCCCTCGGCAAAGCACCCGGTTTTACCGAAGATGCTGAAGGAGTGCTGAAATTCAATGACCGTATCTGTGTGCCCAATGTCACGGAACTTAAGGAGTTAATCCTGAAGGAGGCCCATGAGACCCCTTATTCAATCCACCCCGGCGGAACCAAAATGTACCAAGACCTTCGAGAAAGATTTTGGTGGCATGGAATGAAGCGAGAGATTGGTTCTTCGTAGCCAAGTGTGACATCTGTCAGCGAGTCAAGGCTGAACATCAGCGACCCGCTGGATTGCTTCAACCTTTGAAAATTCCCGAGTGGAAGTGGGATGAGATTGGAATGGATTTTATTACCGGACTTCCAAGATCCAACCGAGGCCATGATTCAATCTGGGTCATCGTTGATCGACTGACCAAGGTTGCCCATTTTATTCCTGTCAAGACCACCATACCGGAGCTCAGTTAGCAGACCTGTATATTTCCAGAATAGTGAGCCTGCATGGTGTGCCTAAGAAGATTGTATCTGATAGAGGCACGCAATTCACCTCAAGATTCTGGAAATCCCTTCATGAAGCCCTCGGAACCAAGTTAGCATTTAGCACAGCTTATCATCCCCAGACCGATGGCCAAACTGAGCGAGTGAACCAGATATTGGAGGACATGCTTCGCGCATGTGTTCTATCCTATGGTTCCAAGTGGGAAGATTGTCTTCCGTTTGCAGAGTTCTCGTACAACAACAGTTATCAGTCTAGTCTGCAAATGGCCCCTTTTGAAGCCCTTTACGGCAAGAAGTGTCGTACACCCCTGAATTGGTCCGATACCGGAGAAAGCAAATTGTTCGGACCAGATACCCTCCGTGAAGCTGAAGAGCAAGTTCAGCTTATTCGTGAACGCCTCAAAACTGCCCAATCCCGTCAGAAGAGTTACGCTGACACCAAGCGCCGTGACCTCACCTTCAACGTCGGAGATTATGTTTATCTCCGAGTGACACCCCTTAAAGGAATGCAGCGTTTCCATGTCAAAGGAAAATTAGCGCCAAGGTATATTGGACCCTTCAAGATCATTGCTCGTCGAGGAGAAGTATCCTATCAGCTGGAGTTGCCCCGGAGTTAGGAGATTATCATGATGTCTTCCACATTTCCTTGCTCCGGAAGTGTCTTGAAGTTCCTGACCAGCCTGATGTTTTCAAAAACATCGACCACCTCTCCATCGACCTGAACCAAGACCTGACTTATCGTGAGAGACCCCTCAAGATTCTCGAAGAAGATGTTCGTGTTACCCGAAGACGTGCGATCAAGTTCTACAAAGTCCAGTGGACTAACCACTCTGAAGAAGAAGCAACTTGGGAACGCGAAGATTATCTTAGGAAGCGAATTCCCAACCTCTTTAGTACCCAGCCTAGCAAATCTCGGGACGAGATTTATTTTAAGGGGGAAGGATCTGTAACATCCCAAATTATAATCAGTAATTTATTCCAAAAATGTGGCCAACAAAAACTTTTGTTATTATATGTGTTGTTTGCTTGTTGCTTGTGGTAATTAATTCTTGTTGCTTGTGTTGCTTGTTTGCTTGAATTAACAATTTGAAATACAAAAACAAAAGTGGAAACAAGAAAAATAAAAATGACAAGTGACACACAATTCTCCAAGTAAGAAGCACATTTGTTCAAACAAAATTCAGAGGAATGGTATATGAAACCCTCATTTTATTCTTACTACTTATCTCTCCAAATAATATTTTACACCTATTTTAAAATTCAAAAGTAAAAACAATTGAAATAAAACAAAATGCCATAATTAAAACCCTATGAAAGAAAATGATTCAAAACATTTTATTTTGCAAAGCCAAATTTTGTGGAGCTTCTACATGTTATGGGGAAGCCCCACAAATATTTGCAAATTTTTCCAAATTGTTTAAGTGCTCCAATTAAATCCTAGGAAAGCTACTGGACTAAAAAGAAATAAAGAAAAACAGAGAAAGGAGGAGGCAGGGGGTTTTCTGCAAAAAGGTCATCCCCTACCTCTCTCCCTCGCCCCGACGCAGAGCGCCGTGTCGCCATGGCGCTCCTCGCCGTTTCCTGGCCGCCCAGGCCCCCCCTGCCGCACTCCTCCTGCCTCTGCAGCCTCTGCACGCAGAGGAGAAGCACTCGAGCACACCCCTCGCCCCAATGCCGCCCTGTCCCCGTTTTCTCCGCCGTGGGCAATCCGACGGCGCCGGCCAAATTCGAGCCCCTCGCTGCTCCTCGACATACAAGGCTCAGGCCACGACCTTCTAGAACACGTCCGGACCCCCCCCCACCCCTCTGCCTTGAGCTTCTTGCACGCGTCGCGGAGGAATCGAGAAATATCTCGCCGGAGGCGCCATGGACGTCGTCCGTGCGCTTCGTCCACGATACGCCAGCCCCTGCCCTATTTAACCACCCTGAGACCCTCTGGACACTCCACACCATCCTCACTCCCTCTCCCCCTCTCCAATTTCGCCGTGCACCGCCAGGAGGGCGTGCACTGCCGTAGCCACTGCCGCCATCGAGGTCGATCATGGCCGCGACGCCACACCCTCTCTTTCTCTTCTTTCTGGCCTGTACTCTCTTCTGCATCCACACCGCACTCACACGCCTCGTTTTCCCTATGTTTCATGCACAGGGGAGACGCCAGGACCTCGCCGGAGTTGCTGGAGCTAGCCGTGGAAGCGGAGGAGCTCGCCGTCGACGATACACGCCGTCCCAGCAAGCTCGAGTCCTCCAGCAACCTTCCCCGAGCCTCCGCCGTCGATTCGCGTCATCACCACGACCTCCCGAGCCCCCTAGGTGAGAATCCATCCACGGCACCGTCGCCGGCGCGACGGCGCCGCCCGTTTTTGGTCGTCGATGATCGCGGCCTCTGTGAGCCGTTGGATCTGGATCCAACGGCCACGTACCGCTTCGCTTAGAGAGAGGCTGACGGGCTGGCCCCACCCGTCAGCATTTTAAACATTATCCACAACGCGGGATTTTTCCCTGTGACGCTGACTCGTAGGCCCCACCTGTCATAGTTTTCAACATTATCCAGAGAACAATTAAATTCGAATTTAAACTCCTCTGAGAAATCAGTACTGGACCTAACTTCAAAATTCAATAACTTGAGATCTATACATCCAAATAAATCAAATCAAATTGCTCTGGGAATCTTATGAATTTTTTTAACCAAACCCAAGTGGATTCAATTCATTTAGATAAATAATAAAAATGTATTATTAAAAATACTACAGAAGGTTTAAATTCTAAACTTGTTTGTTTCTGATACTCTATTAGTCCAAATAATTCCAAACCAATTTTGTTAGCTTAGTACTGCCATGTATTAGCTTCCCTAATTTTGGTAGAATTATTTGTGCAGTAGTAATTGTTTAGTATAAAGTTGAAGTTTGAACACCCTTCTGAACTAAAACATTTATAGATGTTTAATGGTTAACCCAAATGAATTAGGACCAATTTTGTTAGATCACATTTAGTCATGTTTAGTTACCCCTAAAAGGATTTAATTTTAGGATCAACAGAACTTAATTGGTAGCTAAAACTTGATTATTAAGTTACTGGATTAAAACATTTGTGTAGGGAGTTTGGTAACTCCAATTAATCCAAATTAAATTGGGTTGTCTTCTACACATCAGTAGTTTTCTGCAGAAATTTAGTTTGTATTTTTGTGACCAATAGAACTCAAGTTATGCAATTAAACATGTTCCACAAGTTTCTGCCATAATTTTGGACATAAATAAATATTGTTTAGTTCAATTAATTTGAAACCAAATTGTATTGTTTGATGTGTGCAGTAGCTATTTGTGATGTTTATGATTGTTATGTTGAGATGATTGCTTGAGTAGTTTAGTGATTGTTTGTATTTATTTGTTTATTAATTAGACGAGAACGCTGTCGGATTTATCGAGGAAGGAGAGTTTGTTGAATCTGAAGATCAAGACCAAGGCCACTTTGCCGAGCAAGGCAAGCTACTCCCTGAGCTTGCACCTAAATACCTATGCATCTACTTTGATCAAATGATTTACTCTTAAGGCATTGGTTTACAAAATCTTTTCAAAAAGTATATGGATATTATTTTGCCACCCTATGTAGAAATATAAGGTAGTTTATATAAAACTATAGGTTGGGAAACAATGTTGTTTATTCAAACCTCCTTTGAAAGTACTTGTGTGATTATGGAATACCGAGATGTCGATGTTGGAATGGAGAAGTGGAGAGTGGTAATATTTATGAAAAGTGCACAGTGTCCTAGTACTATGACGACCAATCTTACCCTGTGCGACCACATTTACCCCCATATGGGAATGGGGCTTAGTCATGTAGTTTGCTCTTATTAGTATGGGATACCTCATCGACGGAGATCACTCCGTTATGCATGAGGGGATGGTCCGAGGACCCACCCCCTGACCCAGGTCCTCACACAAGTTGGTGGGGAGGATAGAAGGTTCCACCATAAACCGCAGGACAAAACTATGAGTCCTCACACTTAGGGTTTCTGACGGGAAACTGGACTGAGTGTCGATGGAAAGTGTCATATGGGAAGGATCCTATACTAGCATGAGCAAATGAGAGGCTATGGCCGGTGGCTCAACTTCGCATACACCTGGTATGGTGGGACGTGGCTGACACGATGAGTTACCGGATGAATGTGGGCTAAAAGCGTGCTACCTCTGCAGAGGGTTAAAACTATTCGAATAGCTGAGTCCTCGGATATGGACAATTGGGAGGCTATCCTAAGACCATGTGCAAGTTTTTGAAAGACTTTGAGTTTTAAAAAGAAAATGAAGTGGAGAATGTTCCTTACACCTATACCAACGGATCGGTATGAGGTTGTTGAAGGAAATGGACCATGACGGGCTATGGTCGGAAATAGGAGGAGTTTTGGAGAAACAGATAAAATGGTGATTTCTTTAAAAACAGTTATAAAACTCTTCTTACCTTTTTCAATAAAGATATAGAGATGTTTGAGATAAATAAAAGTTGGAAATTAAAATAAAACTAGTGCATACTCATGTTGGGGTAGTTTGCGAGTACATTCAAATGTACTCATATTGGTTTCGTCCCTCGCTATTGACCTAGCCAGACTACGAGGAGGACCACTACGCCGAGCAGGAGTATGGCGACTTCTACGCGAACTAAGGATCTCCACAACTCAGCTGCCCGTCGGGTCGTCGTCGTTAGAATATGATGTCTACTACGCCGTAGCTTCCGCTGATATTTTGGTTTGGCTCATGAAGGCACATATGTAAGACTTGGTCTAAATGACCATTTATGTAAGACTTTTAATTCGGTATTGTAATGGATGTAAACTTTGGTATTCAATTCGGATTATGTGCAACGACAGACTGATCACGGGATCGTTGTGTTAAGCATAATCGGGTATTTCGGACAGCTAGTCTGGGGTCCCCACACTCTACCTCCACCGCCGTGCTTCGCTCGCCCTCTTGGAGCGGCTCTTCCGCGGCTGCTGGTGCCCTTCTCCACGGAGCCGAAGCACGTGGACGACCAACACCCCTTTTCCCTCTCGCCATGCTGGGATAGGAGCAATGTAGCAGCGGAGAAGAAGGATGGAGATTCATGGGGTGCCCCTCCCGCTTTTATAGTGCGTGGCGCCTTCTCGCTCTCCAGCGGCCTCCTCGGCTTCTCCGCAGCAGGAATCGAGGAGACAGGATCAGTTATTCCCCCGAGTGGAATAACTCCAAGCCCCATCCTCTGGACGATGGGACGTGTCAGTCAAGACAAGGCGTCGAGTACCCACTTTGGCCAACTCTTTGGCCATAGCCCCGGCAACAATTGTAGCAAGAGCCGCCGGGACCATGCCCGGGGACTACTGTCGCAACAATGGAACATGGGGTTCCCCTGATGCTGCCAAAGTGGGTCCACCACTGGGGCCCACCAAGAAGATGGACAAGGCAAGGAGTCAAGTTCAATAGATGGGTTAGCTCATCTGCCCCAAGGAAACTCGACGAGTTCGACAACAACGCTCTGCGGCTAAGGACCAGGCGACCTTCCGGGGTCACCCTTTGCCCGGAGAACAAGACGGAATACCCGCGGGCCCGTGCGCCCGACAGGAGGCCAGGCATGCCCCCGGGTCCTCCATCCATACCGCTGAAAGGATAAGAATGCCAGCTCATCGGAAAGTGGTGGAAGACTTGGGCGCCAAGACGAAGGCCGCGCCCTGATGACGTTGCCACGAGCGTAGTTGGTGGGGCGGACAGGCTTTGTCCGTCCCACCTTTTCCAAGGGCGGACGACCGTGCCGCCCTCCAGAGAATGCTTGGAGGAGAGGATGCCACGTCTCCTCCAAAGACCGTCGAGGGGTTCTCCCGCCAAAAACCCCTCAGGCCCCTCGCGTGCCCATGTCGGATCCCCTTAGCCTATAAAAGGAGGACCATGGCACCGAGGAGGAGGGACAAGCAAGATAAAGTTCAAGCAAGACTAGAGTAGGGTTTGGAAGGTAGAGAGAGCGGTGATCTCCTTAGGGCAGGATCTGCTCTCCGTCTACCTCCGGTCGGAACTCTGCCGGGTTCATCCCAGAACACCTTGTACACCACTCTATGATGAACACTTCAATCCAGACATGCAGGAGTAGGGCTTTTAGCCTCCGGGCGGCCTGAACCTGGGTAACTCTGTGTGTCCCTCTGTGTTGTTTGCTCGCGTGTCTCGACGAAGAACTCGACGATCTTGCTCCCGGGTAAGGCGTCTTGCAGCCTCCTTCGCACCTCGTGCCGAACCTAAAAAGGGGGTATCATCTATTCCCGGTGTCTGTCACCGAGACATGACAAACACAAATGGGAATTCGTCGGGAAAGTGGGGATAACTACCAAAGCAACACAGACGAAATCAACCGGTAACAAATCCCAAGGGCAGCCCCGATTCTCAATCTCCAAGCAACCTTACTCTTAGGATTGTTTCTCATATCGATCAATCCAGCCGATCCAATAGCATCACCCAAAGATGAGGCATTGACAGGTAGTCAAACTACAAGTAGAGGTTTTGAATCCACAAGAGGGATCTTCACCACAAGAGGAGGCCTTGAATCCACAAGGGGAGGCAACACCACAAAGGGGTGGGTAAGGAGCCTATGCTCAACTCTCTCTCATCATAGACTTTATCCTCTCAAGAAGGGAATGGAGTCCTATATATAGTCTAGACCCAAATGGTTAGGTGGGAAAAGGGGATACATGGGTCAAAGCCCAGATCTGTGCACAGGCAGTCGGGAGGCTGGCCTGGCCGGGCTAGGGCCAGGCTCGGAGGCCGACTGTGTCTGGGTGGTGCCGGCCTAGGCCAGGCCGGGCTGGAGGCCGGCGACGTCTGGTGAAGGGCCGGACTGGCCAGCCCAGGCTGACTGGCTCCGTCTTCGCCTTGTCGCTTCCTCCTCCTCTTCCATGCGTACGTCTTGGATGGTCTTGAGTCTTGAGCTTCCTCGGCATCTACCCGAATGTCCGTACTCGTCATGTGATACCTATCATAGCAAAAGGGTAGAAGCTCACGTAGTATACCATCCAAAGGGGCACGAAATGAAATCTCGTAGAGGAAAGAGTTCACCTTTGAGCTCAATGACGACTTGTCATATGTTGGGTTGCTTGACATGGTGATGGTCCTAGGTTGCACTACATCATCTCCCCTGCTTCAAATAGAGTCGTCCTCAACTCTTGCTCATCATCATGGCAAGGAGGTAGATATATAGACCTTGTCGTGGGGTTCGCCATGTAGTCGTGCTTGATGGAAATGATGTGGCACTTCTTCAATGTCCCTTCGCCTTTCACGTAACCTACAAAACTCACAAGGAAGACGAAACAACACTCAAAGAGTAGCCAATTCTTGAAGGTCGTCGCATGAGCGCTTATGTAGAAGGAAGTCACCTTAGCAAGATGCCGATGTTTCCGTCTTGCAAGATCTTCCGTCATAGGAATGCGAAGTCATAACCACTCATGGTAGCTCATCCAAAGGTAGTACCTACATAACAAAGACCAAGAAAACCATGTGTGTGCAATATAGAGGAGCATATCATCAATGACATGTCCATTCATGTTCAATACACCATTAGACAACACAAATATGGTAAAGCGAAAGCATATGCAAGGTCAATGTGCAAGCAATCTCTCGAAACATCCTCAAAATGTGGTAACAGAAAAACTCCATGAAAATTTGAGAAGGCAATGGTAGCTATCTCATTTTGAACCATATGATCATTATTACACACAAGGCATTGAAAAGAACAATTTGTTATCATCCTTGATGCAATAAGAGAAGAGTTTGGCAAAAACACATAATGAAGAATGTCCAAAATATCATCATGGGTGCAAACAAACCATATGAAAGAGCAAGTATTCGAAATATTTGTTGCAACACCAAATGGGTAGAAACCAAAACACTCATGACAAGATATGCTCAAATGTCAGTATGGGTGCAAACAAGTCTTCGAAAAGAATAATTGTTCATCATATTTGTAGCAACACATAAATCACTCATATGAAAGATCAAGGAGACATTCTTGTCATAGTAAAAACCAATAGCATCAACATGTTGGCAAACAAACCAAAAGCAAGATAAATTGTTCAACTTGTTGGATGCAAAACATGGTAAGGGTATTAGAGCCTGGTTCGATCCACGACTCAAGTGTATGCTCTCAAGAGTTCTTTTTATCAACTCATGCTCAATGGTAGTTGACAATATCATGCGGGTACCAAAACACACAAAACTCCAAAAGAAGAAATTATGGGCATGGTACATGAACACATCATCCATCATGATGCGTCTCTTCATTTGCACTTCACCAAACACACCAAAATCAAGTGGAATGTATGACATATGTGGATGGTTACTATGCAAAGTGAAGGATGGAACAAGATCCATAAGAGAAAATGAACAATCTCCAAAATGTGAGAAAGCTATGTGTGAAATCTCATTATAAATCAAGGGCTCATCATTGCAAACCCAGCATTTGAAAGAACAAGTTTTCATCGTTTTGGTTGCAATGAAGGGAGAGTAGTAAAAACATTGATTGCAAAACAAGTGAATGGCATTGTTATCACCAATAGAATAATCCACATGATCAACATTGTTTTGAGGCAAGGTATCCCATGGGAATAGAAATGACTCATAAGTGACATCAAGGGAATCATCCAATTCATGCAAGCAATCAACATTCATCATGTCCACTAATGGGAACATGGTCACATCAACACCCATACCTTTGTAGTCCCGCTCATGTGAAGTAGGTGTTGAAGTAATGTGGGCTTCCATGTAGCCGACTTGTCCAATTTGATGTAGACATGGGGTGGCATCATCATCATCCTCCATGTACATCTTCTCCATTTGAATCATCATTGTGTCGAGGAGTGGCGTCTCATCATTCACGGAACCTAGCACACAATGAGAGAACACACTAGAGGTAGAGGGTAAGTTGTTAGAATTCGAAATGGCCTCACAAGACCTATCAACTACCTCTCTCAACTCATGTGGTGTATCACTCATTCCCTCAAAGTGGTAGCACTCAATCTCACATATGGTGGAGGCACTTAACTCACTCTCACTCTCACTCAAGTGGGCTAAGTGGCTCTCATTCTCAGATGGGATTGGTACCATCTCATAACTCAAGCTCATAGGGATGGGCTCAGATTCCTCAACTCCATACACCACCATGGTTGAAGGGAAACTCCCATGCTCAACCTTCTCGACCTCGTCGCCTCCAAAGGTCAATGCCATAGTGGGGGCATCATCACTCGACTCCATTGCCGAAGGGAACATCCCATGCTCGGCATCATCATCACTTGACCCATGGTCATAGGTGATAGCATACTCCATGCACGCCTCCTTGGTCGAAGGGATAGTCCCATGTTCGACCATCTTGTCATCGCCTTGGTCACCGTCTTGTTCACCAACTTTGCACTCCCACATCATGTGACTATTTCCATTGCATAGAGGGCACAAGAGTTGGGGGCATTCACGTGGATCATGTCCTTGGCCTTGGCAATTGTCGCATAGAAGGTCTTCATCTTTCCATATGGGGGCCATTGTGGTGGTGGCACTTGGTGTAGGGACCATGTCATAAGAAGTGCTTGAGAAGGGCACTGTCTTGGTTGTGTCCTCACAAGTGTTGCCATGCTTCTTGCGGCGTCGACGTGAGCTTGACCGTTGCTCGAAGAACTTGTCAATGTTGGCCATGAACTCGTCAACAATAGAATCAACACTAGAAGGTGGCACCATAGGATGTGCACTTGCCACCATCTTGGATGTGGAGGTTGCACCTTGAACTTGGAGTATAGGCGTAGGTGCTTGATGGCGTGCCTTCCGTCTTGACTTCTCTTCATGTCGGCGTTGGCGTTCTTGAGAGGAGAATTGATGTCGAAAGTCGTTCGGATGCTTCTCCTCATGTCGACGTCGGCGTGCTTGTCGTCGAAGGTCCTTGGTGGTTCCACGCAAACTTTATATGTTCCGAAGCTTGGCGAGAGTGTAAATGTCGTCCTCAAGCTTGGATATGGTGTGGTCCACCTTGGTGTCTTTCTTGTGGCGCCTTCTTGAACTAGATTGGCCTTGGCTTGGATTGGCCTTGTCGATGCACTTCTTGTTGCGCCGTCTTGTTGTTGATGTAGAATGTCAAAGCTTGGCGCTCTTGGCAATGTCTTTCTCATGACGCCTTCTTGAAGTTGATGGAGCTTCATAGGATGAATGCATGGTGGTCTTCTCGTTGCTCCGTCTTGACATAGGAGGTTCTCCCAACAAGCTTCGTGGTGCCGCTCTTGAACATGGTGGTGATGGGGTTTGTCTCCTCTTGCATGTTGTCGAAGGAGTAGTCGATGTAGTCACCCATGCTTGAGAGGTCGTAGTTGTACATATGCTCCACCATGTCGTCGAAGTGGTAGACGTGGCAGCGGTCCGCCATGGGATTCATGCTTGTGGAGTCAATGTCGATGTTGAGCTCCATCATGTCGATGTGGTCGAAGTCGGTGTGGTGCTCCATCATGTCATCATTGCTTGTGTAGACGGAGTCGAAATCGTGGTAGTCCATGTCGTTGGTGCTTGTGGAGTTGGAGTCGTAGTAGCGGAACTCTTGGTGATGATCCATGTCATGCACGCTTGCGGAGTCGAAGTCGGTACCATATGAAGAAGGTTGGTCAAAGTCATGGTACCGCTCCATGTCGTTGACGCTTGTATAGTAGGAGTCGTGGTAGCGGAAGTCTTGGTGATGCTCCGTCATGTCATGGGGGTCATCGTCGGTGTAGCATTCCCCCACGTCCTCAATGCTTGAGGCATCATAGTCGATGTGACTCATCGTGTACTCATCGTTATCTTCGCCTCCATAGTTGGATTCGCTCTCCCAAGACATGTTAACTCACAAACACAAGTGTATATATGGAGTGATGGAAAACAAAGAGAAACTATATCGATAGAATAGAGTTGCTTGACGAAAGAGTATCCGGTTCTAACACCCAACACACACACTTATGAGGATAGGAAGGTATGGTAGGTGGAAAGCAAATCGAACCAATCCGAAAACCAAGATATTGTAAAGGCAAGCAGAGAACCACGATGATCACAAAGCAAAAACAAGTCAATCTCAAAAGATAGGAATGTAGTTCAAGGAAACACACGCACGAAGAGATAAATGAGACTTATGCAACCAAGAAGTGAGCTAAAGAACTAAATGATCCTAGCGAAGACTAAAAACTCGTGTTGCACAAGTACAAGGAGAGCCACTAGCTCGATTGCAAAATATTGGTGGGCTACTAGATTTGCATAAAATGTACCACCTACTAGATGTTCATCGAGCTTGTGTGCTTCCTACAAGAGATATGGCAAGTGGTGTCTCTTTCTTTTCTTTTTCTTGCTCTTTTTGCTTCTTTTCTCTTTTCTCTTTTGATTCTTTTCTCTTTTGCACACCCACTTCTTTGATGCCAACAACAAGATATATGTCAACTAGCGCAAGTAATTTTGCTCAGAAACTACACGGTGCAAATGTGCATAGCCCAAGCAATCATCAAGAGCTAGCCTCAATAGGACGTGGTAATCGCAAAGATATAGCGTGGCTCACAAAGGAATGGCAAGGGGAAAAGATTCATGATGTTATACCTTTCGTCGACGATCTTCACCCTTTGGTGTAGAAGTTTCGTGCTTGCCCATGAATTTGGATGGTTGTGGATTATGGATCTTCTGCAATGGTGATGGAGGTCTTGTTCGTGGCTTCCAAACGAGCTGAAAAACACCAAAAACGGAGTCTGGAATCAAAAGGTATGGCCAAAACAATTTTTGGGAAAAATCCAGTTTTCAGGAAGGTCGGCCTAGGCGAGGCCAGCCGGTTTTGGAGGCCGGCTCCATCTGAATGGTGTCCGGCCTAGGCGGGGCCAGGCTGAGGCCGGTTGATCAGTGGCATTTGTATATAAATTGCAAGCATAATTATGAGCATAATTCACTCACATTTGAATCTTTCTTGATTAATTATGCCACTGAAATAATAATTAAGATGCTATATTCATTTCAACAAATATTTTATAACCTTGCTTTCATATTTGCAGGATTGGTGTGCAAAGGCACCAAAAATCTACACAAAAGCTGAGCAAGGATTTGCTGGAAACTTGTGCTTAAGTGACAAAGGGCCTGAACAAAACAGCAAGGACCTTCTTGAGAAGGAAGACTAGAAGTGGAGGGGCCAATGTGTAAAATAGCCAGAACAGCTCGGGGCATCAAATCCCTAGCTGCTTCCCCATCGAGAGCAGGGCCTGGCAGTTATTTTCCTCGATCCCCATCTCCATCACCACCCTCACCGGCCGCCGCGGCCAGGCCAGGCGTGGTGGCATGCCACCACTACTCCATCACCTCCACTACGAGTTGCTGTTCCACCACCATGAGCCATCTGTCCTGCGGCCTGCTGCCCATCACCGACTCCGGCGGAAGCGACGGCGACCACCACGACCTGAAGCTCCTCTTCCACAAGCGCTGCAACCAGAAGCTCTCCTTCAACTCCATTCGCTGCTGCTCTTCCCCAAGACCTCCCCGACTTGAAGACCTGCTCCTCTCCACCAACCTGAAGACCCCTGGGTTGACTTCACTCAATCCATCCTCTCTCTCTGAATTTCATTTGAACTTGTGCTAAGATGTGTTATGTTCTGAACCAGATCTTGTGCTAGACCTGTGGTTGTTTGGTAGTGATTTGCTCAGATTAAATACACGTGTGTGTAATTCATGCTTAATTCAGTTGTTACAGTAAGTTGAGTGACACAACTCATTGTTGATTCTGAGATTTTGCTTGTTATGCTCATGTGTTGTTTGATCTGTGGCGTGTATGGCTAGTCCCTGCACGCCGGTTTGTTGCAACATCTTTCCCTAGCCTCCAATTGCTCGTTAACTCACAGTGATCTGGCCTAACAACCCAGAAAGTTGTGATCTTTGTGTTCTGTATTTTCTCCTGCCTAAACCTGCTAAAAATCCTCGCTTGCATGACTAGTCTCTGCAAGTTGTGCACTAAAATCTTGTTCCCTGTCTAAAAACATGCTTGGATCCTTGTTAGACTCTTGATTGACAACCAGGAGGCTGCAAGTTAAATTCTGAATTTGAATGTTGATCTCACCTGTCTGAACACCTCTTAAATCTTGTCGTCAGTTAAAACCTGCTCCTTTGAACTCCCATCTAGCTTTAGCCGAAACTTGACTATTGATTGCCTAGTCTCTGTGGGGAACACGACACTCGCAGGTTTGGGTGAAATACCTACTGCTATATTTGCATCGATCAAATTGGCACCGTTGCCGGCCGCTGCCGCGGCCAGGCCAGGCGTGGCGGTGCGCCACCACCCATCCAGCGCCACCACTACTCCATCACCTCCACTGCGAGTGTCATGTTCCCCACAGAGACTAGGCAATCAACAGTCAAGTTTCGGCTAAAGCTAGATGGGAGTTCAAAGGAGCAGGTTTTAACTGACGACAGGGTTTAAGCAGTGTTCAGATAGGTGAGATCAACATTCAAATTCAGAATTTAACTTGCAGCCTCTTGGTTGTCAATCAAGAGTCTAACAAGGATCCGAGCAATTTTTAGACAGTGAACAAGATTTTGGTGCTCAACTTGCAGAGACTAGTCATGCAAGCAATGGTTTTTAGCAAGTTTTAAGAACGAGAAAATACAAAGTACAAAGGTCACAACTTTCTGGGTTGTCAATCCAGATCACTGTGAGATAACTAGCAGTTGGACGCAAAGGATGGATGTTGCAACAAACCGGCATGCAGGGACTAGCCATACACGCCACAGATCAAACTACACATGCGCATAACAAGCAAAATTCAGCATCAACAGTGAGCTGTGTCACTCAACTTACTGTAACAACTTAATTTTAACGATAACTACACACACATATATTTAATCTGAGCAAATCACATTCAAACAGTAACATGTCTAGCACAAGGTTTGATTCTGAACTTAACACATCTCCACACAGCACAGTTCACACGAAATTCAGAGAATAAGAGGAAAGGGTTTGACTTTGGACCACAACACGAGAGGCTTCAAGTTGGTGAAGAGGATGGCGTTGGTGTTGAAGTTGTTGAGCAGCAGCAGCACGAGGCATTGAAGGAGAGCACTTGGGGCTTGAGGAAGAGGAGCTTCAGGTCGCGGTGGTCGCCGTTGCTTCCGCCGGAGTCGGTGACGGGCAGCAGGCCGCGGGACAGATGGCTCGTGGTGGTGGAACAGCAACTCGTAGTGGAGGTGATGGAGTAGTGGTGGCGCTGGATGGGTGGTGGTGCGCCGCCACGCCTGGCCTAGCCACGGCGGCGGCCGGTGACGGTGGCGATGGAGATGGGGATCGAGGAAAAGAACTGCCAGGCCCTTGTAAAAAGTTTGCAGAATTAACCACTGCTCCTGACCATGATTGGGACACATCCTGATCAGTCCTTGATATCTCTGCCAAGTATCATACAAGCTTTCACCTTCATACTGCACAAACCTTGTAATCTTGTCTCTGCACTCAGCTGCCTTGGTAGGTGGAAAATATCTCTCAAATAAAGCTTGAACCAAATGCTCCCAAGTATCTCTACAATGAGTTGGCAATGCATGAAACCAAATTTTTGCAGTGCCTGACAGTGAAAATGGAAACAGCTGCATTCTAATTGCTTCAGGAGGTACACCATTGTGCTTCAGAGTATTGCAATATTCTAGAAAATTCCTAACATGTTCATGTGGACTCTCCAAGGCACTGCCTTTGAATGGATTGTGTTGCACCATATTGATTAATGCAGGCTTAATCTCCCAGTTGTTTGCCTGGATGGCAGGCATAGCAACATCTGCATTTGAAACCTGATCCTTAGGGATCCACAAATCTCTCAACTTTTTGTCACCCATGTTGAACACTGACTGTCTTTCCTCTGTTTCTTCTACTGAGGACACTGATGCTGCTCTTCTTCTAGCAAGAAAAGTTCTCTCTGGCTCTGGATCATATGGAGCAAGAGGTGAATCTTCAGAAGACTGCATCAACAGAAACCAAATACTGCAGAAAGGTGATAATGTTTCCCCTACACACAAGCACAAACAAGAACTTTTATCAAGGGTTAGTGAACTAAATCCCCTAATAACAATTCTAGTTTCAGCTCACAGAACATCAAACATCATAGATTCTACAGAAAGATCAACAATTTAACCACACAGCCTAGTCTACTGCACTACAAAGTTCCAAACATAAGTCAATCCCCGGCAACAGTGCCAATTTGATCAATGAAGAGTATTAGGGGGGTTTGTTTATCGTCTCCACAGGGATTAACAAGTTTATGTTGGTTCTAAGGGTTGGCAGAAGCTAGGACAAAATCTTCAGGTTTTTACTTCAGAGCAGAAAAGGGGTTTGGAAAAGGGTTTTGGGAAAGTGATTTTAGAATGTAACTTGCAGGTTCTTGGTTGTCAATCAAGTCCACTGCAAGGGTCCAAGCAAGGTTTAGACAGGTTACAAGAAATTCTTCAACAGCTTGCAGAGACTAGTCATGCAAGCAAAAGGTTTTAGCAGGTTTAAGGCAGAAGCAAATTTGAAACACAAAGTTCACTCTTTTCTGGGTTGTCAAGCCAGATCAAAGTAAGTTAACAAGCAAAAGAGGCTAGGGATGGAATTTCAACACACAAGTATGCAGGGACTAGCCTTACACACACAGATCAAATCACACAACAAGCAAAACATGCAAACATTCAGTAGAGGCAGAGAACTGTGTCACTCAATTCACTGCAATATCCAAACTTTTACAAGCTCTACTTAAAGATGAATGATCTACTCAGTTCAACACAAGATTACACAGAAGATTGGAGAGATTTCCTTGGCTGAAGCTCACTGAGAACTTGTCGAAGCAGGGGAAGCAGAGGTGAAGACAAGGATGGAAGCAGAGTTGCAGAGCATGATCTTCAGGTCACCAAGGCCTTGGGCTTCTTCTCCTGGACTCCAAGTTCATCTTGTTCTTGTTCTTGGTCTTGTTCTTCTCTGTTCTTGAGGTGTTCTTGCTATTCTTGGTGGTTGTTGGAGTTGGTGGCCGAAAAGGTGTTGTGGATGGGATGGAGTGAGGTGGATGGATGGGTGATGGGTTGTGGATGCGGATGGATTGGTGGTGTGGTGGTGGCTTTATACTCCTTTTTGCATTTCTGAGGTGGAGTGGCATGAGGTGGAGGAGAGGAGGGAGTTTCCCTTTCCTATCTTTAGCTCACAGTGCACATGGGGTGTTTCCAACTTTATCACCTTTTTGCCTTTTTCCCTTTTTGGCTTGCTTGATCTCCAAGTTGATCTTCCCTCCTTATCTGGTTCAAACTTGTTTGAATTCCTTCATATCTTCTTTGGTAACTGCTGCTGCCACACTTTTGCATTGCTTCATCTTGAATTTGGAGAACATGAGTTAACTGACAGAAATTGCACTTCTGTCAGTTACTGTTCACTGTCTGGCACAGAGAAGGTTTTGATCTTTTGGCTTGATTTCTTCTTCCTCCGATGCTCCAATATTGCTTAGTTATGCTTCATTGAACTTCCTTCAGATAGCACATGGTTGCATTTGGACTTGAACTTTGACAGTTACACTGACAAGAATTTGCATTTCATTGTCAGTGTACTGTTCATCTTCTAGCAACAAGTGTTCTTGATAGCTTCTGTCTGAATTTCAACTTGATGATCATGTCCATCTTCTCTGCTGTATTGGGACCACATCTGTGGTGCTTCTTGCTTCACTTCTGCACTAAATCTTCTGAAGATAGTGTGACTATGCACACTGAACTGCAAAATGGATGTAAAGTGCTATAAATTGCAGATAAATGCAATACTGGATGATATACAGAGAGGTTTTTGGAAGGTTTTAGTGCTCTGAATATGCATAGAAATGATGGTGATCAAACCCCCAGACCAAAACCATTGCTTGTCCCAAGTAAAGCAAATTCTGATAAAAGATGATCTAGTGACAAAACTCTAATAATAGTCTGATAATGATCAGTGCAATGTCTGAAAACTTAGCAGTTCATTTAATTTGGATTCATTGCAGTTTTTGTTTATGATTAGTGCAAGTGCTAGTTTTGAAACAAATTTCAAATAGCAGGATTTAATCATTTCTAGGTTCAACAGCTTTGGAATAACATGATAAGGCAGTTTACAAGGAAATTGAATAGAAAAGATCCAGATAATAGCCATAATGCATAGATGGATGTTGAAATGCATGCAGAGTCAGTGCTTCACCTACTACAGTTCCCAGGAACATAGTAGGCTAATGCAAATGCACAGAATGAGCTAGTTAGTTACTTTCTTGTAAGGTTAACACAGTTAGTGCTTCACAAGTTACAATCCCAGGATCACAACTGCTAACGCCAAAAATTGCTTCAAGCTTCAGTTATAGAATTTTTAGTTTGTGCTTCACATACTACAATCCAGAGATCACAGTAGCTAATGCAAAAAATTACTTGTTGTTGCCAAACTTTCAGTTAGTTTCACTGTTAGTACTTCACAAATCACAATCCAGAGATCATGATTGCTAATGCAGAAGATGCAAGCATGCAGAAATGTAGTTAGTAAATGGCTCTAAAAAGGATCATCACACTCAGTTTCTTAGCAAATTGCATTATCAGGTATTCCAAAAGCTTTGAACAGAGAAACAAATAAATACTACATTGATAAGTGTTTCTGAACATGAACCTTTGCAAGAATAATTGACAGATAAACTGCAAGATTCTTAATAAAATGCAATGCTACTAGATCAGAACAGAGCAACACAATGAAACTTTTACTGCAACAGCTTTAAATTGCCAAATTGATAATAATTCAGAATCATGGCATAGCAATAATATTCATGCTTGTAAAATGGTTTTAGGGTGTCATGGTGGGATCACGACAGATGCCATGGGTATGGCTTAGTTGGGGCCGAATGGTCGTTGGGGGAATCCGGGGAGGGTTTATGCACTCAAGATGTGCACAAGCAAGAACATGCAAGAAACCACAAGAACATGAACAAGAAACCAAGAAATCCAAGAACACAAAAGACACCACGATGTACCCAGGTTCGGGGCCTTCGTGAGGAAGTAAAACCCCTACTCCTGCCTTTCCTCTCTCAATATATCAGTGTCGTTCTCAGGTACAAGGTGCTCCTCGAGCTGTATGATGCTGCTCAAGTGAGAGCTCTCGATAGAAGATGAAACTATGAAGGGGGAAATGAGCTAGGGTTTTTGCCGTCCTCCTCCCTGGAGGTAGAGATGCCGCATATATACATGGCCGAAGTACAGTTTTACCCCTGCCTACAACTAACAATGGCATGGCCAAAAGGTAGAAGACAAGCCTCTGCCTCCTGCCAGCTCAACGGCCGGACTGTCAGGCCAGACAGGCCTAGCTTTCCTCTTCCGGTCATACTTCAGTAGCCTGCCGAGGTCTAGCCTGTAGACCTTTCCCGAAATAGCCAAGTCAGCTCCTAGGCCCCCGAGCTTCCGGGAAACCCGTGGACGGACCTCGCCGTCCTCTGAAGCTTCGGGCCACGAGCTCTGCGGCGCCCGTGACCTCTCTGACATGCCTCGATCCTTGCTGCCAACCTCGGATAACACTCCTGATCCTATACCTCGGTAGAGAATACCTTATTCCTGTGGTAGCTAGCTGACTACCCCGAGGTTGATATCTCGGAGGATATACCTCGGAGAATATACCTCAGACGTACGCCTTACGTCGGATGACGCCTCCTGCGTCCTTGCTCAATCGTTACCTCGGACAGCTTACTGCCTTAACCTTACATGTCTTTACCTCATCTTTACCCTACCCGGGGGTAACCCCCGACAGTAGTCCCCGAAGCTGATGTGGTCTTGCAGCCTCGGATGAAAGGCCGCATCGGGTTCAACCCGAAACCACATGCGCTACAATGTTTTGCAGGTCACCGAACCAATACCCCGGAAAATCCATCGGTCTGTTCCTCGGGCCATACTGCTTTTCCGAAGTATCAGCCGAGATCTCGGACATCAACCCCTCGATTCCTGCGTCCTTACTGACTTCGGTCAGAGAACACTGTTCACGTGTCCCATCCGTCACTTCCTGGTCCACGACAGTCAAAGCACTCGAGTGCCTTCCACCACGCGGCCCACGTCAGCGGAGATTCCCCGCTCGCGCCGCTTCGCGCTCCAGTAACCGCACCGCCCGACGGTTTGCCTCCTGCAACCGATCCTGTGGCCTGCTCGCCCACCGCTATCTTCGTGCCACGTGTGCCATTGTGCACAAACGATCCCACTCGCCGCTCCGATAACCGCGCGGTAGTGCGCAGTTACCGCCCGCGGTTATAAATGCAGGCCCAGGGCAGTGCATCCCTCTTCTTCCTCATCCACTTGCCGTTTCGCCTCCATCGCAACCAGCGCCGCCGCTTCCAGTCGGGAAGAAACGCGTTCCCGCCGCCGCCGACGAGCAGCTCCTTCGTCGCCGTTGCGGACGCGTCGTCAGCGCCGCCTTTGAGCATTTCATCTTCACGGTACACACCTCTTTTCTTGTTATTCTTAGCATTGCTCTTGGTTTCTCCCTCTTCGCGTTTTGGTTCTTCATATATTCTTGATTAAAACTTCATTTATCTCCTCCGGTAGATCTTTCTTGTATACTCCTTTGGGTAGAAAGTAGTTTCTTGCCTCGGATAGCTACTCCCTAGCATGGATCTGCCTCTATGCACATAAGATAGCCACCAAACTCCTCCTGAGTTAGCCAAATATTGTGCTAGATTGCAGATTCCCTTTTTCCTTTACTGAATTTTTGCACACTCTCTGCAGATTGACTCTGCCGAGATGTCTCCGCCTGAGACTTCGGAACAAACCGAGGTTCATGACCTTGAACTAGAGGTCGGCGAGCGCGCCGGCTGGGAGGGTTCGGATGTTACCCCGGACGAGATCCAATGGCTCAGGGACACTCGGCGGATTCCCGCCGAGGTAGAGTGCCGCCTAGCCGAGGGCGAACTCGAGCCACAAGTCAGATCAGGGGAACGGGTGGTCTTCGTCGCGCACTTCCAGCGCGGCTTCGGACTGCCCGTCAGCGATTTCTTCCGGAGCTTCCTGGACAAGTTCGGGCTCCAGGTTCATCATCTCCCCGCCAACGCCATCACTACTCTCTCCTGCATCGTCTCCTTCTCTGAGGGATACCTCGGCCTCAAAGCCACGGTAGACCTCTTTTCTCGCTACTTCCAACTTAAGCGGCAAGTGATCCCGGCTCCAAAAAACAAGGATCTGCCCAAGCTTCTAACCGCCTGCGGAGCTGCCACCATAGCTCCTCGCCGAAACTCCATCTTCCCACGTATCACTACTCCGGACACCGTTCGCAAGTGGCTCCGGACGTGGTTTTACGTGAAGAACTCCGGCGAAGAGGACTTCCTCAACCTGCCGGCGTTTAACCTCAGCCCTCCTACAGAACAGCTCAACTGGGACTACGCTCCCCCTCACACCGGCGAACTCAAGTCCATCCATGGGTATATTGCGAAATGGCAGGACCCGGAGGACCCCGAGAACGACGGGAAAGTCCTGACGGCTGACGACCTGGCCTGCACATTCGTGAAGCGCAGGGTCTCCCCTCTCCAGGCGAGGTCTCACAAGATCTGCCACATGAGCGGTCTTTATGACCCCACCCGACATACGCACATTGCACTGGACAATGCCGCGGTAGCTCGGCGAGTCCGAGCTATCACCAAGTCCAAGATCTCTGATGCTTGGACATGGGGAAGGGAGCCCCACTACAGGACCAAGCCAGCGAAACAGGTACGCTATTCCGACGTTTTCTTCGATACTCCTTTACCACCGAGGTCTTGCTACCGACGTTCATCTTGACAATTTTCTTCCTAACTCCTTTTCATATATCTGCCATACAGCTGTTCGCCCGCCAGACCGCCGAGGATGGAGTCCATCCTGCGGACCACTTCGGCGAGGATCTCCCTGTCGAGGACCCACCATCCAACGTGGACCCTGACGACGAGGATTTTATGCCCATTGCCTCGGCCCGCATCACCACCGCGGGTAAGCCTCAAGCACAAGCTTCAGTTCAAGAGATTTCGGATGACGAGGAGGGGTTCCTTGTCGTGGAACCAATAAACGCGGTACCTCTCTCCTGCCTTCCTCACCTTCCGAACTTTACTCCAGCAACCAGCCGGAAACGCGCTGGTGCCGCAACTCCGGCCGCCGAACCATCCGCCACTGGAGCCTCCGGACCCACTGAGGCTCCGGTCAAGAGACGCCGGCTGAAGAAGTCCGGACATCCTCCTCATGCCCGGGGGGCAGGAGGCTTCCTACCTCGGATGGGTAATGCTTTGCTTCTATAGCCAACAATGTTTGTTGCTTAAACATATTATCTCGGTATTAACACTTGACCATCTTCTTTTCGTTGCAGTGCCCCCATAGACGTGGATCAGGAGGTATCCTCCATGACTGCACCCGTTGGTGCCTCTGAAGCCACGACCTCCCCGACGAACTCTCGCCCCGGATCTCCTCCACCGAGGTCTGGCCCGGCTTTGGGGAAATCTGCCCCCACCCGAGGTCAGACTTCTCCGCGTCCTCAAACGGATGCGGAGACCAATCGCGCCAGGACTTCGGCTACCACCTTGCCGGAGCCTCGACTCTCCCCCCGAAGCCAGACTGCCCGCAACCAACAGCAGCAACAGCAGAAGCATCAGCAGAAGCAACAGCCCCAAAAACCACTCCGCCAAACCACCTTGCCGTTGGAGAAGGGCAAGGAGAAAGAGAAAGAGACGGTGAAGTCCAAGGTCACCCCCAAACCAACATCTGGGTCTGGCACCCTGACTATCTCTTCTCCTTCAAGGATCCAACCGAGGTCTCCTCCCCCGGTGACACGCCGAATTCCTCCATTCGCCGCACCCATTGATGAGACTGCCCTCCGGCCGAAGAATATGCTCGGAGGGCATCTCTCATATTGGATAATCGGCCTGCTTCAAGTTCCGAGGCTGCTTTGGCCGTGGAGGCCTCGATTAGGGGCATCGAGCAGGGCGGACCGTGGGGATTTCCTCCTCTGCGCACTGATAGTGGCCAGAGCCTCGGCTCCTTGGAACATTACAATGCAGACTGGAATTCTGCAGACGAGGTCTCCTCGGCCTCCTTAGCTGCTCCGGTGGCTGAGCATCCCGCGGGAAACAGCGCCTGCGGCCGAAGCGTATATGATCTACAAACTGCTGCCCTTCGTGCTGGTCAAACCATCGACGTAAGTCCTATTCTCTTTACTTTCATGCAGTATCTCATCTAATATCCACCATCCCCAGTCCCCGAGATTCGAGGTAAACTATTGACGCTCCGTCGGAGTTAAAATTGTTTGGCTTGAATCTCAACTTTCCATTTTCATCCGACGTATCCAATCCATTTTATCTCACTTTAGCATGCACCTCGGGTACGAGTCCCCGAGACTCATGTCGAGGCATACCCCGACAACATTTTCCCAATGATTTGACTCCGAGTCCCCGAGACTCTTGTCGAGGTATAACCTTTCTAACCGAGCTATATGTTTCTTCCTTGCAGAATACTATGAACATCCGTACGGACGTCTTCCACTCTCTCTTGTTCGCACACAAGAACCTCCATGATGCGCACAAGGCCGCACTTGCAGCGAAGAAAACGTCGGATGACCAGCTAGCGCAAGAGAAAGCCGAGGTATCTCGGCTGGTAAAGGAACTGAAGCGCATTGATGGGCTCCGGAAATCAGAAACGGAGAAGCTGAAGGATGAGAAGGATAAGGCCGTCGAGGCAGAGAAGAAACTTCGGGAGGACTCTGCCAAGGACCACCAAGAAGCTCTCCAAGTAGCCGAGGTCCGCGCCAACTCGGCCACAGAAGCTTTGGAAGCTCTGCAGGCGCAGGTCAACCAGTTTCTCCCGACGCTGCAAACTATCAACCGCGAGATGGACAGTAAGTTTCTTGCCTCCCTTAGCTTTTCTTTGTCCTCCACACCATTGGTTTTCTGCCGAACCATTTCTCACACTGATAACAGGCTACCCTACTATAGAGCATTTTACCTACACCCAAGTTGCGGCCCGCAGCATCACTGGTCGGCACAGGGAGAGGCGGAACGAACAGAACCCCGATTGGACCGTTGAGGACCATATCGTGGCCATCAAGTCTAGGATCAATCCCTTGAAGACCATTGGGTCAGAACTCCTCGACGCAGGTCTGTGTGCTTTCAAAGCCTTATGGCCTCTTGCTGATGCTCCGAAATCTACCGAGGATCTTGCCTCCAAGCTTCGTGAAGCCGAACAAAGACTCCGAGAGTGGCGTTCATCTTCAGCTCGCGCTGGAGCTGATGCCGCTCTCAAATTCATCATGACTTGGTGCGAGAAGATCGACCTCGAAAAGATGGACACTCTTCGCCGAGGCTCGCCCTGGTCCTCGGACCCAACTCTCATCAAGCGCCGCGAAAAGATGGCTGCCTTCTTCGCTGGATATGCCAACACAAAGAACTTGAGCGAAGGAGACACCTACTCCGACGCCGAGGATTACGCGCCAGAAGACGAGGAATACGAAACAGAATCCGACGTCGAGGCCGAGCAAGGTGACGACGGTGAAACCCGCGAAGCAGAAACCGAGGCTCCTCCCCAACCTGATGCCGAGGTTACTGCCGACGTTGCCAGCACTTCCCAGGCTACCTCGGCTCCGGACGAAATCCCTGCTGCATCGGCTGCTGCCGACGTAATTCCTGACGCCTCGACCTGAACTTATGCTTGGCCAGAAAACTTCATTAAATCCCCGGTATGCCGGGACGCAGATGTAATCAAACTTAAGTAGTTCCTTTGCTACCTCTATTACTATTATGCTCATCCGAACCATGCTTTTCTAGGCTTTATATCGAATCCTTTTGAACAAGTGCCCGAGTTCACTTTCGTGTTTACTATAGTTGGCAGTCTCTGCTCTTGTCTGCCATTCTGGCGTTCGACAGTCGAGTCACAAGATTGTTGTTCATAGCATACAGTACTTAGTAAATTCCGAGGTATAGTTCAAAGTCATCCGACATAAAGAAGAAGTAAAAAACAGGGGTTAGTAAACGACATATGCCGGACTGTCTTTTTGGACCGAGTCCCCGAGTTCATTTTCATGTTTCCCATGTTCTTTCGTCTTTGCTCTTGACTGCCATGCTGGCGTTCGTCAGTCGAGTCACAAGATTAGTTACACAGCATACAGTACTTGAAGTTTGAGACGAGGTTCAAAATAGTCCGGCATACGAACGAAAAAGAAGTACAAACATAAAACAAGCATGCGTAATAGCGAGGCAGTCCCCGAGCTCATTTTTAAGGTGCCGAGGTTTTTATTAAAGATCAGCCGAGGTACATACATTACTTCCTTCAACAGTAGAAGGGTCGGAGTAGAGCTACATTCCATGGACGCTGAAGCTCCGCATCGGGTCTATCCAGCCCATCTCCCCTTGGCTCCTGTGCATCTATAAGATAGTACGAATCATTGTGCAAAGCTCGGCTCACAATGTATGGTCCCTCCCATGGAGGTGACAACTTGTGCCGACCTTTGCTGCGCTGAACAAGCCTCAGCACTAGGTCTCCTTCATTAAACTTTCGGGGTTTTACATGCCGGCTTTGATAGCGTCGGAGACCCTGCTGATATATTGCTGACCGAGATAAGGCCAATTCTCTTGCTTCCTCAAGCAGATCTACAGCATCTTCCCGAGCTTCTTTAGCCTCGGCTTCTGTGTACATTGCCACTCTGGGCGCATCATATTCAATGTCGGTTGGCAGCATTGCCTCGGCCCCATAGACCATGAAGAATGGCGTATAGCCTGTTGATCTGTTCGGTGTGGTCCTTAAACCCCACAGAACTGCTGGTATCTCATCGATCCAACACCCCGGTGTTTTCAACAGTGGTTCTACTAGCCGAGCTTTGATTCCGGCCAATACCAATGCATTTGACCTTTCTACTTGCCCATTAGCCTGTGGGTGAGCCACCGAGGCTACATCAAGTCGAATTCCCTTACTCATGCAGAACCGAGCAAACTCTCCGACAGCAAAGTTCGTGCCGTTGTCTGTAATGATACTATGAGGATATCCATATCTCAGGATTATTTCCTTCAAAAAGGTCACTGCCGTATGACCATCCACTTTTCGGATTGGCTTCACCTCGATCCACTTAGTGAATTTGTCCACCATCACCAGTATGTGAGTCATATTGCCTCGGGCTGGCTTGAATTCTCCCACCATGTCCAGACACCAAACTGCAAAGGGCCACGTGATAGGAATGGTCTTGAGCGCCGAAGCTGGCATGTGCTGCTGCTTGGCGAACCTTTGGCACCCTTCACATTTCCGAACTATATCTTCTGCATCGGCATTGGCTGTGGGCCAATAGAACCCGTGCCGGAACACCTTGGCCACCAGAGCTCTTGTGCTGCAATGATGTCCACATTCTCCTTGGTGGATTTCTAAAAGCATCTCCTTGCCTTCAGCTGGTTCGACACACCTCTGCAACACCTCGGTCACACTTCTCTTGTATAGCTCCTTGTTGATGATGGTGTATCCCTTAGCTCTCCTCTGGATTCTCCTTGCCTCGGTTGTATCACTTGGCAAACTTCCGTCAGTTATGAAGTTCATTATCTGCTCCGCCCATTCCGGCACTGGATGTAGAGGAAAAAGGCTCTCATCTATCTCCATTGGTTCGGCCGCCATGATCTCCGCCATGATTGCCTTTACCATTGCTCGGCCAGTCCCCGAGTGTTGGTGCGAAGTCCCCGGGCCAGATCCGAAGCTCCCACCATCCACGTCCATGGGAAAAGCTCCATCAGTCCCCGGGTACTGCGAAGCAGTCCCCGATTTCGGCCAAACGCATCCGACGTCTACCTCCATAGGCTCAGGCTCCGGATTTGGTGGTAAGAAAATTGATTCGGAATCAGGAGAAGGCTTGATTGAAGGAGTCTCAAATGATTCAGTGCTATCCCCGGTGGCACCGGTTCTTTGGATGAACCGAGCTTGGACAATACGTCGGCGGCTTCATTCTCCCCCCGAGGTATGTGCTTGTACTCACATCCTTCGAAAAACCCAGACACCTTTTGCACATGAAACCGATACAACTCCATGTTCGCATCCAATGCATCCCAAGTGCCGGTGGATTGATGCACCACCAAAGCTGAATCGCCGAAGCATTCTATACGCCGGACGCCTATCTCCTTTGCCACCTTGAGCCCATGGATCAGGGCCTCATACTCCGCCACGTTGTTCGACGCCGAGAAATGGATTTGCAGCACATACTTCAACTGGTCTTGCTTCGGCGAGGTTAGGACTATGCCGGCACCTAATCCGACCTTGGTCTTGGACCCATCAAAGTGCATCTTCCAATAATTATAGTCCGGCAAGGGCGGCTCATATTGCATCTCGGCCCAATCGCATAAAAAGTCCGGCAGCGCCTGCGACTTGATTGCATCTCGCCTTTCATAATGCGGAGTGTATGGAGATACCTCGATCGCCCATTTGGCAACTCGCCCAGTTGCGTCCTTGCATCCGATGATCTCCGAGATTGGAGCATCACATACCACCGTCATGGGATGCTCTTGGAAGTAATGCTTCAGTTTCTTAACCGCCAGGTATACTCCGTACGTCATCTTCTGGTAGTGGGGGTAGTTTTGCTTCGACGTGGATATCACCTCGCTCAGGTAGTAGATTGGTCTCTGCACCGATTTGCCTCCTTCGTCTCGCTCCACCACCACTGCAACACTTACGACCCGGTTTGTAGCCGCAATGTATATCAACATCGGTTCATTCTGCAAAGGGGATGCCAACACCGGAGCAGTGGATAACATCTTCTTCAGCTCATTGAACGCCGCGTCCGCCTGCGGGGTCCAAGTGAAACTGGTACTTTTCTTCATAAGTTGATACAATGGTAAGGCTTTTTCTCCTAGCCGACTTACAAACCGACTTAAAGATGCAAGGCATCCCGTGAACTTCTGCACATCTTTTAAACAGTTCGGCAACTTCATTCTTTCGATAGCTCGGATCTTAGCCGGGTTAACTTCTATACCTCGGCTCGATACGAGGAAACCGAGCAATTTTCCAGCCGGGACACCAAAGGTGCACTTGTCCGGGTTAAGTTTCAACCGATACTTTCTTAAATTTGCAAATGTCTCTTCGAGGTCTTCGATGAGAGTATGCTTCTTTTTAGTTTTGATAACAATGTCATCGACATACACTTGCACATTCTTGCCCATTTGAGAATGTAAGCACTTCTGCATACACCTTTGATAAGTTGCCCCGGCATTTCTCAAACCGAAACACATGACACGATAGCAATACGCCCCGTACGGGGTAATAAAGGCAGTCTTTATTTGATCATCAGTGTTCAGTGGGATCTGGTGAAAACCAGAATATGCATCAATAAAAGACAACAGCTCACATCCAGCCGTAGAATCGATCACTTGATCAATCCGAGGTAAAGGAAAGGGATCCTTCGGGCACGCCTTGTTCAGGTTGGTGAAGTCAATGCACATGCGCCACACCTTGACTACCGCCGGTTCGTCCTTCTTTTTCTCCACGAGGACTGGATTAGATATCCAGTCCGGATGCAGCACTTCCATGATGAAGCCTGCAGCCAGTAACTTCGCCAGTTCTTCGAGTACCACCTTTCTTCGGTCATCTGAGAGCCGCCGCGTCGGTTGACGCACTGGTTTCACCTCTGGCCGAACAAACAAAGAGTGCTCTGCCAACTCCCTCGGAACACCTGGCAGGTCTTTAGCCGACCATGCAAAAATGTCCCGATTCTCACGGAGGAAGTGACAGAGCGCGCTTTCCTATTTCTCGTCCATGCCAGTACCAATGATGGCGAAACGCTCCGGGTTCTCCGAGTCCAGCGGGATTTTCTTGGTCTCCTTGGGCACCTCGAATGAAGCGCTCATGTCCGGAGTAATTAGTCCGGACATGCCGAGCTGAGTAGACTGCGCCATTGCCACCACCTTCTGAAGTTGCTTCTTCTCCGCCGCGATCACCAAGGACTCGGCTAAACTAGATCCCGCCGAGGCACATTGCATAGCCTTCTTGTAGTCACCAGAAATGGTTATTATTCCCTTGGGCCCCGGCATTTTCATCTTTAGGTAGGCCACATGAGTGGAGATCATGAACTTGGCCAAGGCTGGCCTTCCCAGCAAGGCATGGTAAGGGCTCTGCAAGTCCACAACCTCGAACTCAAGACTTTCAACTCGGCTGTTATCTCGGGTACCAAAACCCACGTCGACCCAAATCTTTCCCATAGGTGCACAAGAGACCCCGGGCACAATACCGTGAAATGTACAGCTGCTAGGCTGCAACTGGTTCGGTGAGTATCCCAGCTTGACCATTGTGTCTCGGTACATGATATTTATGGCACTCCCATTGTCCACCAAGACTCGGGTGAATCTCACATTGTTGGTCGGCCCACAAAACGTCGGATCCACCACCAGTGCATAGTTTCCAGGGCTCGGCATGATCCGAGGTGTATCTTGCCTGCTCCAAGTGATCTCTTGCTCGGACCAGTTCATGTATTTCACCACCGCCGGAGTTACTGCATTCACCTCCTTGGCACGCCTCAGCATACTCTTCTTATCAGTTGACTCAGTCACAAACACCACGTAGCTTGATGTACTTCCCTATAATCATTACCGGGGTTCTCATACCTCTGATTCTCAAAGGACCACGTTTGGCTTTGGCCGGCACCACCGTTGTTGTTGTTGCCCTGGGCACTCACTGCATTCACCGGTTTCGCCTGCACCGTCTTCTGGTTTTGGGCCGCATGCACCGGGGTTGAATTTGCTCCGGTTAAGCTCTGATTCTGCGCCGCTATGGTCG
Organism: Poa pratensis; assembly: GCA_947311845.1. Lineage (NCBI taxonomy): Eukaryota > Viridiplantae > Streptophyta > Magnoliopsida > Poales > Poaceae > Poa > Poa pratensis. The sequence goes on along the minus strand of CAMZMU010000125.1, from coordinate 14,117,315 downwards.
GCTTATGCTGCTGCGCGTTCGGATATTGAGGTCTACGCCATTGGTTCGGTGGCCCACTCCGGTTTGCCCCAGCTTTCGCCCCTTCTGCAGCGGTTCGGTGATGAAAACTACACTGCAGAGTGGTATGGTTGGGTGTTCTGCCATTCCTGCCATGATAGATACATGGTCCATTCACCAATGACTCGTAAGTCACAGGTGGTCCGGCCTCTGCCACTGCTTCGCACCACCTCCCTGATTCTGGTTCTGGTTCGGAGTCCACGCCTGACCCTCAGTCTTCGGTTTCTGGGCGCCTCCAGGTCCGGACTGACTTGGGTTTACAGCATTGACTTGGAAATCTGGTTCTCTCCTCTTCTGCCCGAACTCTTGACGGTTATCAAACCTCGGTCCGTTGTTGCGATTGTTCATCGGATTCCTCCTGTTCCGGGCATTCCCATCCAGCAGAGGCTGCATCGGATCGCCAAGGGCATAGGAATCAGCTATCCGAATCGTCTCGGCCAGAGTCTTTGGCATATCTCTCTGGAGCCTCTGCCACAACATGCTACCATACCGACATCCATCAGCAAACCACGCTATAGCCTGTGCTTCGATAACTCCCTCACAGGAGTTCCGAACATTGCTCCACCGAGTCAAGAATTCTCGGTCAGTCTCATTGTCCTCCTGCTTGCACGCCTGCAAAAGCTGAGGTCGGTTTGGCCTCTGTAAGTGCTGGCGAAGTTGCTATTGAATGCCTCCTCTAAATCCAGCCAGCAATCGATGCTATTCTCCGGCAATTGTTCAGCCAGATCCGAGCAGGACCTTCCAACATGTGCGGGAGATACCGGACCGCCCATCGGCGATTGCCCCCCGCAATGTATACTGCTGAAACATAATCAGCTAGCCAATCTTGCGGCTTGGTGCTCCCATTGTACGGCCTGGTACTCCGACCCAACTGAAACTGAGACACTGGTGGAGGTGGTTCCTTCATGATCCGAGGTCCAAAACACGCCGGACCAGGAGGGCCTTCCTCCTCCAACTTCTCGGACATGTAAATCCGATCTAGCTTGTAGCGCGCATCACCTGTAGGCAACGTCCGAGCTCCGATACGCTCTCCCAATGCACCATCCACTCTATAGAATCCAGCCCGCTCCATGGCTGAATTTCCATCATCATATCGGTCGCCACCTCGACCGACGTTCTTCGGCTGCGGAACATACTCCGGCTCTTGCTGATACTGCTCCTGCGGCCGGGGTTGCTGCTGATGCCTCGGGGGCTGAGGTGGTTTACCTCGGCCAGCCGACGCTGCTTGCCCACCGTTCTGATTTCCCTGAGCTGAACGGCCTTTAGCTCGGCTTGCATCACCTGGGCCGGGGTCTCCATTGGCTCGGCTAGCGTCGCGACCTTTTGCTTCCCAGCTAACACCGGATCGTACACTTGCAGCTGCATCTCCTTGTTCCGACCTGAAGTGACACTCCGGGCACGATCGGCTCCTCCGACGTGTGGAGACGAGGCTTGCCCCTTGGACCCTGGCTAACTGGCCTAATCGAATGGACCGCCTGCGAACCGCCAAGCCCGGCCTTGCGGAGGGCTTCATTTTGCTTGCTGGCCACATGCACTAACTCATTGAGCCGCTTCTGCTGCTCACGCCATGCATCTCCGGTCAACTCCGATAGCCCGGCCCTTACTGCTTCGGCTGCTCTAAGGTTCTTAGCTGGTGAACTATACACCGGCCTACCAGTAGCCGACCTGCTACTTGTTGCCTTACTCGAGCCCGAGACTGCAGCCCTAACCATCTCCTCATAGAGGTCCTTGCCTCGGTTGAACAGAGCAGCTTTCTTACGCCGCACAACCGGAGTAAAACCATCTCTATACCATGTGCAGCATTGTACTCCTTCTGCTCCATATCGAACTGCTGCTTAGCCTCGGCCAGCAACCGAGCTTCTCTCAGCACTCTGGCGCTCTGCCTCTAACCCGGCCACCGTATGCTCCACACTTGCCTCTACTGCGAGTGGCCGAGCTAACCTATCAACGATAGCTTCTAAGGGAACTTCTTCCCTTGGCATGCCCAACTGCTCATTCTGACTAGGTTTCTCGTACGGAAACTTCGCCGCCCGACCTGATTTCTCAGGCAGCGCGGTTGGCGTCGCCTCCACCTCGGCTAGCGCGACCTTGCCAGCATCTGCCTTGCTAGCTGCAGGCTTGGTACCAGCCACCATCACCTCCACACACCTCGGAGGGCGAGTGACACGCTGGCCCAAAGCCGCCAGGAGAGGAGTTTCGTCGTCCACGAGCACCTGCTCCGGGTACTCGCGAGCCACCTCGACAGCAACGTATGTGGGGAAGCTGCCGAGCATCATGAGGAAACCATCGGTGGGGAAAGGCTTGCCGGCGAAGCACCCCGCATTGTCGCTCACAAAGGCGAACTCGCCGATCTTGGTAACAAGGCCAGAAAGAACACACTCAGAGGAGCCCGTCCGGATGGAAACTCCACCCAACGCCTCAATCTGCCCCACGGTGGGCGCCAACTGTCGTGGTGGGATCACGGCAGATGCCATGGGTATGGCTTAGTTGGGGCCGAATGGTCGTTGGGGGAATCCGGGGAGGGTTTATGCACTCAAGATGTGCACAAGCAAGAACATGCAAGAAACCACAAGAACATGAACAAGAAACCAAGAAAGCCAAGAACACAAAAGACACCACGATGTACCCAGGTTCGGGGCCTTCGTGAGGAAGTAAAACCCCTACTCCTGCCTTCCTCTCTCAATATATCAGTGTCGTTCTCAGGTACAAGGTGCTCCTCGAGCTGTATGATGCTGCTCAAGTGAGAGCTCTAGATAGAAGATGAAACTATGAAGGGGGAAATGAGCTAGGGTTTTTGCCGTCCTCCTCCCTGGAGGTAGAGATGCCGCATATATACAGGCCGAAGTACAGTTTTACCCCTGCCTACAACTAACAATGGCATGGCCAAAAGGTAGAAGACAAGCCTCTGCCTCCTGCCAGCTCAACGGCCGGACTGTCAGGCCAGACAGGCCTAGCTTTCCTCTTCCGGTCATACTTCAGTAGCCTGCCGAGGTCTAGCCTGTAGACCTTTCCCGAAATAGCCAAGTCAGCTCCTAGGCCCCCGAGCTTCCGGGAAACCCGTGGACGGACCTCGCCGTCCTCTGAAGCTTCGGGCTACGAGCTCTGCGGCGCCCGTGACCTCTCTGACATGCCTCGATCCTTGCTGCCAACCTCGGATAACACTCCTGATCCTATACCTCGGTAGAGAATACCTTATTCCTGTGGTAGCTAGCTGACTGCCCCGAGGTTGATACTCGGAGGATATACCTCGGAGAATATACCTCAGACGTACGCCTTACGTCGGATGACGCCTCCTGCGTCCTTGCTCAATCGTTACCTCGGACAGCTTACTGCCTTAACCTTACATGTCTTTACCTCATCTTTACCCTACCCGGGGTAACCCCCCGACATAGGGATTGGAATGTTTCCACCTGGTGATCACTTCTGCTCCTTGCTTCATGATAATACAGCCAAACGTCTCCATTCTCTTTTATTCCTTAACTGAAACACTAAAACAAAAGAAACACACAAAACAAGAATAGCAAATAAAGGAAATAAAAATGTAAATAATATAAAAAGGTATCAGGCTGCCTCCGGATGAGCGCTTGTTTATAGTCATGAGCCTGACTGTAGCTTCTTCATTGGTTCACGGCTGGAGAGGATGCATTAGCAGCATCCTGTAGCTCATCTTCTTCTGTAACTTTAGCATCTTCAGAATCAACTTTCTCTCCCACAACATAATGCTTCATTCTCTGACCATTAACCTTGAACATTCCTTCAGTTGGACTCTGAACTTCGAAAGCACCATGTCCCAGGTCTCTCTTGATGTAACATCCCAATTTTCACAAAAATAAAATTGCATTCATGGCATACATCTTTTCATTGCATTGTTGTTTTATTTCAAAATTATTCAAAGAATTAAAACTTTTCCTTCAAAACTTGGCAAAAGTGTTTTTAAACTATTTTAAATGTCGAAGTATCTATTATATAATTAAAACACAAGACCATCAACGGTAGAGATTTGTCAACATATAACCAGGATGTACAAACGGTGAAGATTAACCGAGACAAGATATAGATCGACGTGATTCTAGATGGAAGCTAAGAAGTGCGGTTCAGATGTCCGACGTCAACACGTTGGAGAATCTGGAAAGCAAAAAGGCTAATTTTGGGAAGTTACACCCGTACCTAAAGTTAGAAAAATACACAGATAGTGTTTGGCCTGATCACGTGCATTGATACGTTGATTTAAAAGGAAACTAACCGATGATCCAATGCGGAGTCAATATATCTCATGGACGCCTGTACACGACCACATATGCAGTGGGCAAATCGAAGGATGCCGAGCGAAGGCTACTCCTACAATCAAATCTGACGTACAGTTGGTAGGCTCTATCAAGATAGAGTTGACGGACGATGCCGGCCGGTGAACCCAATATCTCCGGCGGTCGGCAAATCGAAGGATGCCGAGCAAAGGAACCGACCTAGCAATCGAATCCGAGGTGCACCAGGTAGGCTACGTCCAGAAGGAGCTGTCGGACTACACGCCGGCCTGCAAACCCAATATCTCTGGCGACCACAAGACGTAGCGCACAAAACATGAAGGAGCTTGGCCTTTAGGGTTCCGGCACTCGGGTGGTCCACGATTACCATCGATCGATCGGAGTTCTTTAGATTGATTGATTGCCGTGATAGAAATGTTAAATCTTCACCAAGGCTACGGGTGACATAATATTGGGCCAACTCCAGGGCACCATCCCGTTGGCATCATGCACCCAAGTATCATCACAAGCATGTTCAAGGATCCCCGGTCTGGATGGATGCAAGGAACAATGTACCCTCGACCGGCCGGAGATTCTTAGATTGATCGGGTCAAGAGGATAATCGTTATGCTGGTAGTGAGAATACTCTAGCATTACCGCGCCTACCTTGGCCGGCGGCCTCGCATTGCCAAATTCAATACCAGCTAAGGCCGAGAAGAAGTCCATGATACCCGCCGTGTCCAGGTTGTGGCCAATGTTTCCGATGTTCAGTGAGGCGTTCATGAAGGCTTAAAGCACCTTTGGCTAAAAGAATTGCACGGTGGCCAGATCAACGACACGATAGCTGTAATGGCGGTGGGCCAGGAGATTTCAGCAGCGGATGTACGCTAATGAACGCCTACAATCATCGTTATACGGCAAGCGGGCCGTCGTCCAGGAGCTTGATGTTGTTCTGAACTCAGCAGCTTGGCCTAGCAGGGAAAAGGAGCTTTGATGCTGTTCTAACCTAAATAGATGGAATACACACCTCATGATTGAATCTCTCCTTCTAGAGCATCTAGCTTCCGATTGTTGTTATTTAATTCAGAGCATCTACGTGGCATGGCGAATGTGCTCGCGCCCTAAATAGATGGAATACACACTCATGATTGAATCTCTCCTTCTAGAGCATCTAGCTTCCGATTGTTGTTATTTAATTAAGAGCATCTACGTGGCATGGCGAATGTGCTCGCGCTATGCTTGCTCGCCAGCGCCGGGCGACCACGCACTGCTGGTGGGTTCCGGCACTCGGGTGGTCCACGAGTACCATCGATCGATCGGAGTTCTTTAGATTGATTGATTGCCGTGATAGAAAGGTTAAATCTTCACCAAGGCTACGGGTGACATAATATTGGGCCAACTCCAGGGCACCATCCCGTTGGCATCATGCACCCAAGTATCATCACAAGCATGTTCAAGGATCCCCGGTCTGGATGGATGCAAGGAACAATGTACCCTCGACCGGCCGGAGATTCTTAGATTGATCGGGTCAAGAGGATAATCGTTATGCTGGTCGTGAGAATACTCTAGCATTACCGCGCCTACCTTGGCCGGTGGCCTCGCATTGCCAAATTCAATACCAGCTAAGGCCGAGAAGAAGTCCATGATACCCGCCGTGTCCAGGTTGTGGCCAATGTTTCCGATGTTCAGCGAGGCGTTCATGAAGGCTTAAAGCACCTTTGGCTAAAAGAATTGCACGGTGGCCAGATCAACGACACGATAGCTGTAATGGCGGTGGTGCAGGAGATTTCAGCGGCGGATGTACGCTAATGAACGCCTACAATCATCTTTGTACGACAAGCGGGCCGTCGTCCAGGAGCTTGATGTTGTTCTGAACTCAGCAGCTTGGCCTAGCAGGGAAAAGGAGCTTTGATGCTGTTCTAACCTAAATAGATGGAATACACACCTCATGATTGAATCTCTCCTTCTAGAGCATCTAGCTTCCGATTGTTGTTATTTAATTCAGCGCATCTACGTGGCATGGCGAATGTGCTCGCGCCCTAAATAGATGGAATACACACCTCATGATTGAATCTCTCCTTCTAGAGCATCTAGCTTCCGATTGTTGTTATTTAATTCAGAGCATCTACGTGGCATGGCGAATGTGCTCGCGCTATGCTTGCTCGCCAGCGCCGGGCGACCACGCACTGCTGGTGGGTTCCGGCACTCGGGTGGTCCACGAGTACCATCGATCGATCGGAGTTCTTTAGATTGATTGATTGCCGTGATAGAAAGGTTAAATCTTCACCAAGGCTACGGGTGACATAATATTGGGCCAACTCCAGGGCACCATCCCATTGGCATCATGCACCCAAGTATCATCACAAGCATGTTCAAGGATCGCCGGTCTGGATGGATGCAAGGAACAATGTACCCTCGACCGGCCAGAGATTCTTAGATTGATCGGGTCAAGAGGATAATCGTTATGCTGGTCGTGAGAATACTCTAGCATTACCGCGCCTACCTTGGCCGGCGGCCTCGCATTGCCAAATTCAATACCAGCTAAGGCCGAGAAGAAGTCCATGATACCCGCCGTGTCCAGGTTGTGGCCAATGTTTCCGATGCTCAGCGAGGCGTTCATGAAGGCTTAAAGCACCTTTGGCTAAAAGAATTGCACGGTGGCCAGATCAACGACACGATAGCTGTAATGGCGGTGGGGCAGGAGATTTCAGCGGCGGATGTATGCTAATGAACGCCTACAATCATCGTTGTATGGCAAGCGGGCCGTCGTCCAGGAGCTTGATGTTGTTCTGAACTCAGCAGCTTGGCCTAGCAGGGAAAAGGAGCTTTGATGCTGTTCTAACCTAAATAGATGGAATACACACCTCATGATTGAATCTCTCCTTCTAGAGCATCTAGCTTCCGATTGTTGTTATTTAATTCAGAGCATCTACGTGGCATGGCGAATGTGCTCGCGCCCTAAATAGATGGAATACACACCTCATGATTGAATCTCTCCTTCTAGAGCATCTAGCTTCCGATTGTTGTTATTTAATTCAGACCATCTACGTGGCATGGCGAATGTGCTCGCGCTATGCTTGCTCGCCAGCGCCGGGCGACCACGCACTGCTGGTGAAATTGGAGCGCCCGACGACCCAAGTGCCTGATCTCCGTGTTGTCAGGTTTCAACTCCACACACCGACATGATCGATTGACATGCAGTTCTTCGGAGTTGAGAACTGCTCAAGCGGGCGATTATTTCAAGTCGTGATCAGTATGGATGAAGTCGATGTAGAGGAACGTCGGTCCATTGGCTGGTGTGGGTTGACGTCAATCTGAACAGGATGTAGATGCCCTCTCTACTGGATACGTGCTCACGCCATTGCAGAATGAGTCACGAAGCATGTTTTCCATGCATGTCCTTCAACTTATTAGCGTTGGTCTTGACTGATCGTGTACACGTAAATACTCTATAGCAACCTGCCGCATTAGAAGAGGCTGCGGTTTCCACGACTGACCAATGCGCAGCCGCGTCTCGATTGGTGTCGTACAGAAAAAGCTAAAGGATATAGAGGGATCCCAGGTGAGTAGAAAAGTGCTACCAAGCGGTTGTTTCAGAATTTTCATTTATTCTGTTATCCCGGTGCATTTCACACATGTAGAAAATTTCCGAAACTTTTGAACTGAATCAATATTCATCACTAAGTGTGTACTCTAAGTAGGTTCCAAAAGCTGGTAAATATATGAGGCTGAAGATTGATCAACTGGTCTCAGTATCATGGATATTTCAGTGGCTTTTGATCTTCATTTCAAGTGCTACGCGTCTATCAGGTATCACAAAGATTAAAAAAAAACATGTATTTTTGCCTCTATGCTGCACAGAAAATTTCCTTCTTGCATATGTCCGAATGATCATAGAATTCCTGCTATTTATGCTTGACCTTTTTATGCTAGAAACAAGAACTAAATGTTGCAGCCTTAGCTCAGCCTGTGTTTATATTAAAAATTTATGAACAAATCTGTCTGGTATGAGTACGACGAATTAACACAGAACCATACACTACAGTCGCTGCATGGAGCACCATCATTTGATAAACTGTCGTACCAAAATCATACTACTATTCGTTGTACACGTAGTAGTTCAGTGGGTGCGAAATACATGACAATAAAATTAGTAAAATCCTTTTGTATTATGTCAGGTAAAAAATTAAGAGCACCGGGCTCTCCCAAAATGATTTGTGGTGCATAAACAAGAGTGCTCCGGGATCTCCGGTGATGCACAAATTTTGCATGGTGAAGTATTTCAAACTAGCTGGGTGGCCCGCGCAATTGCGCGGCTAGATGAAACGTTTTTGACATATTATGAGTGCAAAGCTTGAGTAAGTCCATTGTTCAGGCTTTAAAGTTCTATTATGATGGATTCAACTCTAGCCTTCAATTTGTATGTTTTTCCTCAATCTGCAGCAATTGCTTGTGACTCCTAGCTCTTGAATGATGTTTCCATCAATAGTAAAATTATCAAAGATGTGTGATGTACGGGATACAACAACGACATCCACGGCTTACTATGCTCCTTCTTGATCATTCATGCGATAAACATCCTTCTTGATCTAGTAGAAGTAGCAGCAATTATATGTTATCCTCCATAAACATTGGTAATAGTTGGCATTCAGCCACTGGCAAGTAAGGGATTTTTCTCCGAAACATATCAAGCACAATATAATTGTTAGCAATTTTAGTGGCGTCCTTAGTGAAAGGATTATGAAGTAATACGTGTACTAAGAACTGCTCAATTTACAGAACTCACACAATTTTTACATGAACTTGGGACCATAATATGACAGTTTATTGTGCATCAGTTTTGCACTGAAACTGATAGATACTTACACCAAAGTTCAAAAGCTATGTGAAAAAACAAATATTTTAGAGACCAGATAATCATTCTGATTCACCTAAGCTTCACTCTGCCATCTCGACAGGACTTCACCCTTCAGCTACCAGATAGTTTTACCTACAGAAAGAGTGCACCTAATGATTAATAATATTACAGCCATATCTTCTATACAGTCCATGTCGCCCGACTCACCATGATACCTTTGAGTAAGATAATAAATTTCCTTTACCAAGATACACTTGATAGTAAATAAATAGTTATAAAGAAAAAGTAATCCAGAAGTCATTTGCCTGTTCGCCCTTCATGTTCAGAGTTCTTCATTTGCTTTGCTTCCGAGCCATGAAGCAATATGGATCAACAATAACAATGGTTGGTTGCATGTATGGAGAGGATTGAACGGTGCCTTTTAGCAAGCAGGGAATCAGTTGTCTTGTTTAACCTGCATGATGGTCCCTAAATGCTTGCTTGGATGTTTTGGTACATATAGAAGTGTACCGCTGCCTCAATATTCATAACCAAAAAGACAATAAAAGAAACAACTTACATATTATACTTTTTTCATATGAAAATTTGTAAGCGCTGAATGGAGCAGCACATATAGTATTGGTCAAAGCATAGCGCGAAGGGGAGCAATATACTTTTATAAAATTTATGTTGACGAACCAAAATTGAATAAGAAACCAAAGCCAAAGATAATTAACAATTCTAAAGTACACTCTTACCTCATTCGTGAGAGCCCCACCCCAATTTCCATATGAAGATGCGATCAGGTTTATATGTTGGCAGACTTCGCTGGGGTGCTAGGAAAAAGAGTACGGAGATATATGTCTTGATTCATGGACAATTTAAAGAATGAGAAAATAAGTTGAAGATTAAAGCATTTCTTCGTAGTAAGTGCAGGTATGCTTGGGCTAATAATTTATCAAAAAGAAATGCTTGGGCTTATAGAATATACTACTGTTGGTGATGAATCTACGTAGTACTCCCTCCGTATCAAAATATAAGCAACCATATGTATCTAGACATGTTTTAGTGCAAGATTCATCTTGCACTAAAACATGTCTAGATACATATGGTTGGTAATGAGCAAGTGTGACTTATATTTTGATACGGAGGGAGTAGAATCTTACGGTTAACGTGCCAGCCCAAATCAACAGCATATGCGTTGTTGGCCGTCTCCAGCTCTGAACAGCCTACAAATACCGACATAAAAACATCCGGCTGTCCTATATTGATCAAGAAAAAATAAATTGGCCATCGTTTGATGTACCTGAAATTGATGTTTCAGATTAAAGGTTCACTAAATTTTGCCCCGCTATGGATTTCTGCATTGGACGGCTTTGTCTCTACGTGACGGCGTGGCATGATGAACTACACGTCCGGCAACGCGACATCGAGCAGGTCCCCGTCAGTGAACGCGTCTCACAGGATGCATCCACGGCCATGGAGTCAAGAACGCTGCAGGCGGACTTCAGTTCATATGCATAAACATACTACTCTGGCTGCTTTAATCTTACACGATCAAAATTTGTATGCACGTAGAAACAGTATATAAAATGAGATGATTACATACCTCAACATGAATGGTCGACTCATATATATAAATATATCCTGATTTCCTGGACAGCTGAAGTGGACTGAGGCAGATAGTGCCCTTGCGGTCCCGGTGACATGCCTGAGGAACTACACGTCCGGCAACGCGGCATCGAGCATGTCCCTGTCTGTGAAAGGGTATCACACGATGCCTCCACGGCAATGAAGTCGAGAACACCGGCGGTATTGCTTCGTCAGGCCTAAAACTTGATTTGGCAACTTCCATCAGATGCATCTATCGTCGATGCCGGATTTGGCAATTCTGCGCGGGTCGCCGGGTTAAAGCCATCTGATTCTGGTCACGGCTGCTACAACGGCGCCCGGCGCTGCTGTCTACTGAAGGAAAAATATAACTGGAGAACACCTGCAGCAACGATGACACAAATTCATACGCGGAGCTACTGGTAGAGTGGTAGACGTGATTGCCCAAGAACTGCGGAAAAAGCAGTGGCGCTGTGCTAGGAGGCTAGGACGCAGCGACGATGCATCCATTGATTTCAAGCAGTCTACGGTTACTGTGTCGTGCCATCGATCTTCCGATTCAAGCGAGAGTTGTTGGCGCTCCTTCGATCTGTCATGGGGCGCCTCCCAGTCGTGCCATCTATTCGCCGACGTCTCGTGTTGATTTTATTTGCTGGGTGTTCTCCACGTCATATTTGTCTGTCTGTCCTCGTGGATCATCCGGTGCTCCATTGATATCGCGTTGTGCTCCGGCCGCCGCCGTGGACGACGATGGCGTCGCCCCCGAGTTCCCCTGCTTCAAGAAGTCTCTTATTCCTGCACGATCTGTATTACGCATGTACAGTAGTACTGTTCGTATTAGGGACGGTGCACAATCAATCAACTTATACAATCTAAACAGCCCACGTGCATGTCCTTCCTTGCATATATATGTCGGAAATCGATCAAAGTGTTTTGCATATGCACGCGATGCCATTAACTTTCCTAATTCCTGTTTCATTAACTGCTGGCCTGCAAGTTGTCCTTCACGTGCCCGATGATGACCATGTCTATTATCCTGCATCCATGCACACATCTGCCGTTCCCGCCGGCTTGGCGGCTATTTGTCAGTCAGAGAATAAAGACCGTGGCTGGTTGTAAGATCATTGCGTAGCTCTCGCTGGTGCTTGGCTCGACCCTTGATGTTCGTTCCTTAGAGTTGTGTGAGCTAAATGTCTGGTCCATCGTCCATGTCGATGGCTGAATTGTGCTTGATACATCTTAATATCTTTCCCCTTGATGAAGCCAGCTCATGGCCTCATCAATCTACCGATGGCTAAACTGCAGTCTCTTCTAGCTGTATTGAATCCCTGGAACCATGTACATATCCTCCATTAGTTAATCCTGCTGCGACGACATCGATCGATCAATCTAGGAATTTCCAATCGATCTATCATCGCACATTGTTCGCGCTGGAGAAGCGAAATGTCGTTGACCCCCGGCTAGGCTGCATCTCGCCGTCGCGGCCGGCAAGGTCAGTGCTGACTGCACCGGGCGCGACCTGTCGCGGACCTGGTCGTATTTGACGATGACGACGGCGCAGCTGCGGCTGCTTCCACTTTTCAATTTCTTTTCAAATATTTGATTACAGGATCCATTAGCTACAAACCTGCAATTTGTGCTTCGATGATGATGATGTCTATTATCTGTCTTGTGGTCGCCGGCCGACGTCATCCCACAGCTCATCTTCTTGACCTAGCCTGCTGCGACGTCGATCGATCAATCTAAAACCTTTCGGCCGATCGATGGTATATTGTTCCTTGCATCCATCCGGGATACGATCCTTGAAGATGCTGGTAATGATGCTTCTGTGCTCCGTCTTGTGGTCGCCGGCCGACGTCGTCATGCAGCTCCTCTTCTTGACGTAGCCTACCATCCGCAGCTCGACGTTCGCTACGCATGCCTTCGATCGATCTGCCGACGGCGGATTTGGTGGTGTCCAGCCGTGAGAGGTTCCTTGCGTAATACATGTACGTATTGGTGGCTTATATTAACCGAGAGATTATTCAGGTCGCATTGGGCCGTTGGTTAGTGTCTGTTTGCTTTACAAATCAATGTACGTGGTCATGTCAAGCACCTATCCGCATATTTTCCTAATCTTAGGTGCCGTGCACTTCCTAGACTTTCTTTTTTCCTTTTCAGAATTCTGAACGTGTCGAGGCTTGACATCTATCCGCACTGTTTAGCTTTCCATGTGGAATTACGTGGAAGTGTATATTGTGATGATAAATCTCCACCGTCTATACATCTTAGTTTTACGGTGGTAAATCTCCACCGTCAATTGTTTGTTGTTTTAATAATATAATAGATAAGGGTACCAAAGCTATTGATAAATTTGTAGAAGGATAGAGAGGGATTGGTGGAATAGTTGGTTGTATTGCTTGAGCCTCGTGGGCGTATATAAAGGAGTACATGATGTGCTTGGAGTACAAGTCAAGGTAGAATCAAATCCTACGCTATCCTATCTTTCCTAACTAATCACGATACTCAACTTATCAGTGGACTCAGTCACAAACACCACGTAGCTTTGATGTACTTCCCTATAATCATTACCGGGGTTCTCATACCTCTGATTCTCAAAGGACCACGTTTGGCTTTGGCCGGCACCACCGTTGTTGTTGTTGCCCTGGGCACTCACTGCATTCACCGGTTTCGCCTGCACCGTCTTCTGGTTTTGGGCCGCATGGACCGGGGTTGAATTTGCTCCGGTTAAGCTCTGATTCTGCGCCGCTATGGTCGGCTTATGCTGCTGCTGCGCGTTCGGATATTGAGGTCTACGCCATTGGTTCGGTGGCCCACTCCGGTTTGCCCCAGCTTTCGCCCCTTCTGCAGCGGTTCGGTGATGAAAACTACACTGCAGAGTGGTATGGTTGGGTGTTCTGCCATTCCTGCCATGATAGATACATGGTCCATTCACCAATGACTCGTAAGTCACAGGTGGTCCGGCCTCTTGCCACTGCTTCGCACCACCTCCCTGATTCTGGTTCTGGTTCGGAGTCCACGCCTGACCCTCAGTCTTCGGTTTCTGGGCGCCTCCAGGTCCGGACTGACTTGGGTTTACAGCATTGACTTGGAAATCTGGTTCTCTCCTCTTCTGCCCGAACTCTTGACGGTTATCAAACCTCGGTCCGTTGTTGCGATTGTTCATCGGATTCCTCCTGTTCCGGGCATTCCCATCCAGCAGAGGCTGCATCGGATCGCCAAGGGCATAGGAATCAGCTATCCGAATCGTCTCGGCCAGAGTCTTTGGCATATCTCTCTGGAGCCTCTGCCACAACATGCTACCATACCGACATCCATCAGCAAACCACGCTATAGCCTGTGCTTCGATAACTCCCTCACAGGAGTTCCGAACATTGCTCCACCGAGTCAAGAATTCTCGGTCAGTCTCATTGTCCTCCTGCTTGCACGCCTGCAAAAGCTGAGGTCGGTTTGGCCTCTTGTAAGTGCTGGCGAAGTTGCTATTGAATGCCTCCTCTAAATCCAGCCAGCAATTGATGCTATTCTCCGGCAAATTGTTCAGCCAGATCCGAGCAGGACCTTCCAACATGTGCGGGAGATACCGGACCGCCCATCGGCGATTGCCCCCCGCAATGTATACTGCTGAAACATAATCAGCTAGCCAATCTTGCGGCTTGGTGCTCCCATTGTACGGCCTGGTACTCCGACCCAACTGAAACTGAGACACTGGTGGAGGTGGTTCCTTCATGATCCGAGGTCCAAAACACGCCGGACCAGGAGGGCCTTCCTCCTCCAACTTCTCGGACATGTAAATCCGATCTAGCTTGTAGCGCGCATCACCTGTAGGCAACGTCCGAGCTCCGATACGCTCTCCCAATGCACCATCCACTCTATAGAATCCAGCCCGCTCCATGGCTGAATTTCCATCATCATATCGGTCGCCACCTCGACCGACGTTCTTCGGCTGCGGAACATACTCCGGCTCTTGCTGATACTGCTCCTGCGGCCGGGGTTGCTGCTGATGCCTCGGGGGCTGAGGTGGTTTACCTCGGCCAGCCGACGCTGCTTGCCCACCGTTCTGATTTCCCTGAGCTGAACGGCCTTTAGCTCGGCTTGCATCACCTGGGCCGGGGTCTCCATTGGCTCGGCTAGCGTCGCCGACCTTTTGCTTCCCAGCTAACACCGGATCGTACACTTGCAGCTGCATCTCCTTGTTCCGACCTGAAGTGACACTCCGGGCACGATCGGCTCCTCCGACGTGTGGAGACGAGGCTTGCCCCTTGGACCTCTGGCTAACTGGCCTAATCGAATGGACCGCCTGCGAACCGCCAAGCCCGGCCTTGCGGAGGGCTTCATTTTGCTTGCTGGCCACATGCACTAACTCATTGAGCCGCTTCTGCTGCTCACGCCATGCATCTCCGGTCAACTCCGATAGCCCGGCCCTTACTGCTTCGGCTGCTCTAAGGTTCTTGGCTGGTGAACTATACACCGGCCTACCAGTAGCCGACCTGCTACTTGTTGCCTTACTCGAGCCCGAGACTGCAGCCCTAACCATCTCCTCATAGAGGTCCTTGCCTCGGTTGAACAGAGCAGCTTTCTTACGCCGCACAACCGGAGTAAAACCATCTTCTATACCATGTGCAGCATTGTACTCCTTCTGCTCCATATCGAACTGCTGCTTAGCCTCGGCCAGCAACCGAGCTTCTCTCAGCACTTTCTGGCGCTCTGCCTCTAACCCGGCCACCGTATGCTCCACACTTGCCTCTACTGCGAGTGGCCGAGCTAACCTATCAACGATAGCTTCTAAGGGAACTTCTTCCCTTGGCATGCCCAACTGCTCATTCTGACTAGGTTTCTCGTACGGAAACTTCGCCGCCCGACCTGATTTCTCAGGCAGCGCGGTTGGCGTCGCCTCCACCTCGGCTAGCGCGACCTTGCCAGCATCTGCCTTGCTAGCTGCAGGCTTGGTGCCAGCCACATCACCTCCACACACCTCGGAGGGCGAGTGACACGCTGGCCCAAAGCCGCCAGGAGGGAGTTTCGTCGTCCACGAGCACCTGCTCCGGGTACTCGCGAGCCACCTCGACAGCAACGTATGTGGGGAAGCTGCCGAGCATCATGAGGAAACCATCGGTGGGGAAAGGCTTGCCGGCGAAGCACCCCGCATTGTCGCTCACAAAGGCGAACTCGCCGATCTTGGTAACAAGGCCAGAAAGAACACACTCAGAGGAGCCCGTCCGGATGGAAACTCCACCCAACGCCTCAATCTGCCCCACGGTGGGCGCCAACTGTCGTGGTGGGATCACGGCAGATGCCATGGGTATGGCTTAGTTGGGGCCGAATGGTCGTTGGGGGAATCCGGGGAGGGTTTATGCACTCAAGATGTGCACAAGCAAGAACATGCAAGAAACCACAAGAACATGAACAAGAAACCAAGAAATCCAAGAACACAAAAGACACCACGATGTACCCAGGTTCGGGGCCTTCGTGAGGAAGTAAAACCCCTACTCCTGCCTTTCCTCTCTCAATATATCAGTGTCGTTCTCAGGTACAAGGTGCTCCTCGAGCTGTATGATGCTGCTCAAGTGAGAGCTCTCGATAGAAGATGAAACTATGAAGGGGGAAATGAGCTAGGGTTTTTGCCGTCCTCCTCCCTGGAGGTAGAGATTCCGCATATATACATGGCCGAAGTACAGATTTACCCCTGCCTACAACTAACAATGGCATGGCCAAAAGGTAGAAGACAAGCCTCTGCCTCCTGCCAGCTCAACGGCCGGACTGTCAGGCCAGACAGGCCTAGCTTTCCTCTTCCGGTCATACTTCAGTAGCCTGCCGAGGTCTAGCCTGTAGACCTTTCCCGAAATAGCCAAGTCAGCTCCTAGGCCCCCGAGCTTCCGGGAAACCCGTGGACGGACCTCGCCGTCCTCTGAAGCTTCGGGCCACGAGCTCTGCGGCGCCCGTGACCTCTCTGACATGCCTCGATCCTTGCTGCCAACCTCGGATAACACTCCTGATCCTATACCTCGGTAGAGAATACCTTATTCCTGTGGTAGCTAGCTGACTACCCCGAGGTTGATATCTCGGACGATATACCTCGGAGAATATACCTCAGACATATGCCTTACGTCGGATGACGCCTCCTGCGTCCTTGCTCAATCGTTACCTCGGACAGCTTACTGCCTTAACCTTACATGTCTTTACCTCATCTTTACCCTACCCGGGGGTAACCCCCCGACATAGGGATTGGAATGTTTCCACCTGGTGATCACTTCTGCTCGTTGCTTCATGATAACACAGCCAAACGTCTCCATTCTCTTTTATTCCTTAACTGAAACACTAAAACAAAAGAAACACACAAAACAAGAATAGCAAATAAAGGAAATAAAAATGTAAATAATATAAAAAGGTATCAGGCTGCCTCCGGATGAGCGCTTGTTTATAGTCATGAGCCTGACTGTAGCTTCTTCATTGGTTCACGGCTGGAGAGGATGCATTAGCAGCATCCTGTAGCTCATCTTCTTCTGTAACTTTAGCATCTTTAGAATCAACTTTCTCTCCCACAACATAATGCTTCATTCTCTGACCATTAACCTTGAACATTCCTTCAGTTGGACTCTGAACTTCGAAAGCACCATGTCCCAGGTCTCTCTTGATGTAACATCCCAATTTTCACAAAAATAAAATTGCATTCATGGCATACATCTTTTCATTGCATTGCTGTTTTATTTCAAAATTATTCAAAGAATTAAAACTTTTCCTTCAAAACTTGGCAAAAGTGTTTTTAAACTATTTTAAATGTCGAAGTATCTATTATATAATTAAAACACAAGACAATCAACGGTAGAGATTTGTCAACATATAACCAGGATGTACAAACGGTGAAGATTAACCGAGACAAGATATAGATCGACGTGATTCTAGATGGAAGCTAAGAAGTGCGGTTCAGATGTCCGACGTCAACACGTTGGAGAATCTGGAAAGCAAAAAGGCTAATTTTGGGAAGTTACACCCGTACCTAAAGTTAGAAAAATACACAGATAGTGTTTGGCCTGATCACGTGCATTCATACGTTGATTTAAAAGGAAACTAACCGATGATCCAATGCGGAGTCAATATATCTCATGGACGCCTGTACACGACCAAATATGCAGTGGGCAAATCGAAGGATGCCGAGCAAAGGCTACTCCTACAATCGAATCTGACGTACAGTTGGTAGGCTAGCTCAAGATAGAGCTGACGGACGATGCCGGCCGGTGAACCCAATATCTCCGGCGGTCGGCAAATCGAAGGATGCCGAGCAAAGGAACCTACCTAGCAATCGAATCCGAGGTGCACCAGGTAGGCTACGTCCAGAAGGAGCTGTCGGACTACACGCCGGCCTGCAAACCCAATATCTCTGGCGACCACAAGACGTAGCGCACAAAACATGAAGGAGCTTGGCCTTTAGGGTTCCGGCACTCGGGTGGTCCACGATTACCATCGATCGATCGGAGTTCTTTAGATTGATTGATTGCCGTGATAGAAAGGTTAAATCTTCACCAAGGCTACGGGTGACATAATATTGGGCCAACTCCAGGGCACCATCCCGTTGGCATCATGCACCCAAGTATCATCACAAGCATGTTCAAGGATCCCCGGTCTGGATGGATGCAAGGAACAATGTACCCTCGACCGGCCGGAGATTCTTAGATTGATCGGGTCAAGAGGATAATCGTTATGCTGGTCATGAGAATACTCTAGCATTACCGCGCCTACCTTGGCCGGCGGCCTCGCATTGCCAAATTCAATACCAGCTAAGGCCGAGAAGAAGTCCATGATACCCGCCGTGTCCAGGTTGTGGCCAATGTTTCCGATGTTCAGCGAGGCGTTCATGAAGGCTTAAAGCACCTTTGGCTAAAAGAATTGCACGGTGGCCAGATCAACGACACGATAGCTGTAATGGCGGTGGGCAGGAGATTTCAGCGGCGGATGTACGCTAATGAACGCCTACAATCATCGTTGTACGGCAAGCGGGCCGTCGTCCAGGAGCTTGATGTTGTTCTGAACTCAGCAGCTTGGCCTAGCAGGGAAAAGGAGCTTTGATGCTGTTCTAACCTAAATAGATGGAATACACACCTCATGATTGAATCTCTCCTTCTAGAGCATCTAGCTTCCGATTGTTGTTATTTAATTCAGAGCATCTACGTGGCATGGCGAATGTGCTCGCGCCCAAAATAGATGGAATACACACCTCATGATTGAATCTCTCCTTCTAGAGCATCTAGCTTCCGATTGTTGTTATTTAATTCAGAGCATCTACGTGGCATGGCGAATGTGCTCGCGCTATGCTTGCTCGCCAGCGCCGGGCGACCACGCACTGCTGGTGGGTTCCGGCACTCGGGTGGTCCACGAGTACCATCGATCGATCGGAGTTCTTTAGATTGATTGATTGCCGTGATAGAAAGGTTAAATCTTCACCAAGGCTACGGGTGACATAATATTGGGCCAACTCCAGGGCACCATCCCGTTGGCATCATGCACCCAAGTATCATCACAAGCATGTTCAAGGATCCCCGGTCTGGATGGATGCAAGGAACAATGTACCCTCGACCGGCCGGAGATTCTTAGATTGATCGGGTCAAGAGGATAATCGTTATGCTGGTCGTGAGAATACTCTAGCATTACCGCGCCTACCTTGGCCGGCGGCCTCGCATTGCCAAATTCAATACCAGCTAAGGCCGAGAAGAAGTCCATGATACCCGCCGTGTCCAGGTTGTGGCCAATGTTTCCGATGTTCAGCGAGGCGTTCATGAAGGCTTAAAGCACCTTTGGCTAAAAGAATTGCACGGTGGCCAGATCAACGACACGATAGCTGTAATGGCGGTGGGCAGGAGATTTCAGCGGCGGATGTACGCTAATGAACGCCTACAATCATCGTTGTACGGCAAGCGGGCCGTCGTCCAGGAGCTTGATGTTGTTCTGAACTCAGCAGCTTGGCCTAGCAGGGAAAAGGAGCTTTGATGCTGTTCTAACCTAAATAGATGGAATACACACCTCATGATTGAATCTCTCCTTCTAGAGCATCTAGCTTCCGATTGTTGTTATTTAATTCAGAGCATCTACGTGGCATGGCGAATGTGCTCGCGCCCAAAATAGATGGAATACACACCTCATGATTGAATCTCTCCTTCTAGAGCATCTAGCTTCCGATTGTTGTTATTTAATTCAGAGCATCTACGTGGCATGGCGAATGTGCTCGCGCTATGCTTGCTCGCCAGCGCCGGGCGACCACGCACTGCTGGTGGGTTCCGGCACTCGGGTGGTCCACGAGTACCATCGATCGATCGGAGTTCTTTAGATTGATTGATTGCCGTGATAGAAAGGTTAAATCTTCACCAAGGCTACGGGTGACATAATATTGGGCCAACTCCAGGGCACCATCCCGTTGGCATCATGCACCCAAGTATCATCACAAGCATGTTCAAGGATCCCCGGTCTGGATGGATGCAAGGAACAATGTACCCTCGACCGGCCGGAGATTCTTAGATTGATCGGGTCAAGAGGATAATCGTTATGCTGGTCGTGAGAATACTCTAGCATTACCGCGCCTACCTTGGCCGGCGGCCTCGCATTGCCAAATTCAATACCAGCTAAGGCCGAGAAGAAGTCCATGATACCCGCCGTGTCCAGGTTGTGGCCAATGTTTCCGATGTTCAGCGAGGCGTTCATGAAGGCTTAAAGCACCTTTGGCTAAAAGAATTGCACGGTGGCCAGATCAACGACACGATAGCTGTAATGGCGGTGGGGCAGGAGATTTCAGCGGCGGATGTACGCTAATGAACGCCTACAATCATCGTTGTACGGCAAGCGGGCCGTCGTCCAGGAGCTTGATGTTGTTCTGAACTCAGCAGCTTGGCCTAGCAGGGAAAAGGAGCTTTGATGCTGTTCTAACCTAAATAGATGGAATACACACCTCATGATTGAATCTCACCTTCTAGAGCATCTAGCTTCCGATTGTTGTTATTTAATTCAGAGCATCTACGTGGCATGGCGAATGTGCTCGCGCCCTAAATAGATGGAATACACACCTCATGATTGAATCTCTCCTTCTAGAGCATCTAGCTTCCGATTGTTGTTATTTAATTCAGACCATCTACGTGGCATGGCGAATGTGCTCGCGCTATGCTTGCTCGCCAGCGCCGGGCGACCACGCACTGCTGGTGAAATTGGAGCGCCCGACGACCCCAAGTGCCTGATCTCCGTGTTGTCAGGTTTCAACTCCACACACCGACATGATCGATTGACATGCAGTTCTTCGGAGTTGAGAACTGCTCAAGCGGGCGATTATTTCAAGTCGTGATCAGTATGGATGAAGTCGATGTAGAGGAACGTCGGTCCATTGGCTGGTGTGGGTTGACGTCAATCTGAACAGGATGTAGATGCCCTCTCTACTGGATACGTGCTCACGCCATTGCAGAATGAGCCACGAAGCATGTTTTCCATGCATGTCCTTCAACTTATTAGCGTTGGTCTTGACTGATCGTGTACACGTAAATACTCTATAGCAACCTGCCGCATTAGAAGAGGCTGCGGTTTCCACGACTGACCAATGCGCAGCCGCGTCTCGATTGGTGTCGTACAGAAAAAGCTAAAGGATATAGAGGGATCCCAGGTGAGTAGAAAAGTGCTACCAAGCGGTTGTTTCAGAATTTTCTTTATTCTGTTATCCCGGTGCATTTCACACATGTAGAAAATTTCCAAAACTTTTGAACTGAATCAATATTCATCACTAAGTGTGTACTCTAAGTAGGTTCCAAAAGCTGGTAAATATAGCTGAGGCTGAAGATTGATCAACTGGTCTCATTATCATGGATATTTCAGTGGCTTTTGATCTTCATTTCAAGTGCTACGCGTCTATCAGGTATCACAAAGATAAAAAAAAAAACATGTATTTTTGCCTCTATGCTGCACAGAAAATTTCCTTCTTGCATATGTCCGAATGATCATAGAATTCCTGCTATTTATGCTTGACCTTTTTATGCTAGAAACAAGAACTAAATGTTGCAGCCTTAGCTCAGCCTGTGTTTATATTAAAAATTATGAACAAATCTGTTTGGTATGAGTACGACGAATTAACACAGAACCATACACCACAGTCGCTGCATGGAGCACCATCATTTGATAAACTGTCGTACCAAAATCATACTACTATTCGTTGTACACGTAGTAGTTCAGTGGGTGCGAAATACATGACAATAAAATTAGTAAAATCCTTTTGTATTATGTCAGGTAAAAAATTAAGAGCACCGGGCTCTCCCAAAATGATTTGTGGTGCATAAACAAGAGTGCTCCGGGATCTCCGGTGATGCACAAATTTTGCATGGTGAAGTATTTCAAATAAGGGTACCAAAGCTATTGATAAATTTGTAGAAGGATAGAGAGGGATTGGTGGAATAGTTGGTTGTATTGCTTGAGCCTCGTGGGCGTATATAAAGGAGTACATGATGTGCTTGGAGTACAAGTCAAGGTAGAATCAAATCCTACGCTATCCTATCTTTCCTAACTAATCACGATACTCAACATCCCCCCGCAGTCACAGCGGTAGCGACGCAGACGGTGAGACTGGAGAAGAATCCGAAGGTGGAGCCGACAGACATCCCCACCACAGTCATAACGGTCGACGCGTCGCGGAAGTTGTGGCTGGAGCAAAAACTGACAAGGTTCTCAAGCAAGGCGGTAGCCCTTTGTGCCGATGTCGATGTAGCCGAGAGCGTAGGGTGGTGTAGCCGTAGTCAAAGTAGCCGTGCGTGGGGCGCCGTGGTCGATGTCGAGTCGGGGTTGCCGGTGTAGAGGGAGCCGTCAGGAGCCGCGGGCGCAAGGTAGCGCCAGGTAGTCAGGGCGCAGTGGTGCGCCGAGTGGAAGATGACGTGGACGAGGCGTCGCGCCGGGTTTGCCAATCCCGGGGACACGTCGTGGACGAAGGCACGCATCGGTGTTGCCAGCACCGAGCATGCGTAGACAGAAGATCAGTCGGTGTTGACGAGGCGCCGCTCCAGGTTTGCCAAGCCTGGGGACACGTCGTGGATGAAGGCACGCGTCGGTGTTGCCAGCACCGGGCATGCGTAGACAGGGACCAGTACAAGTTGTACGCCATGTCGAAGGGGCCAGCAGAGGAGGACTCGACGACGGTTGCGGCGCCAAACGGCGTGGGCTAGAAGGTGCCGATGTCGCCCGCGGTTGTCGGAGTAGATGAAGTGGTCGGGGAAGATGACGGTGACGCTGGCGATGAGCTGGTACTGGACGGAGACGAAGTTGTGGTTGGCGACGACGATGGTAGCCCGTAAAGGGCCACGACGGTCGCATGTAGAAGCGCGACGATGGCGGCGATAGCCTGCAAAAGGCCACGGCGGTCGCGTGTAGAGGCGCGGCGACGGTGCTCGAAGTAGGCGAAGAAGAGCCCAACATTATGACGAAGATCAAACACGGACGGTGGCGTTCCCGCGCCTCGGAAGGCGGCGCGGCGCATACCACGGAGACGTCAACGTGCGAGGATGGCGGCACCGGCAACGGCAATGACGACGGCGAGGGAGCTTCCTCCCTGCACCCATCCAGGCGCGAGAGCGCCTCCACGCAGGGCCGAGCGGCGCCCAGTCCAGCCACTGCGCTACTGATGGCGCAGGAGCTGCTGTGCTACCGCCCCATGCAGGCGGGCCACGACAACTGGCTCGGGCGCCTTGAGGAGCTCATCAACGCCGCCGCCGTTCCTGCCGCTCCTACTGCAGCACCAGCGCCTTCTCGCTCGCTGGTGCGCCACTCCGGACGCGAGGGGAACATAGCGCACGGCGCTCCTCCTCCCCCTCCGCCTCCGCCACCCTCTCCAGCTGCAGCTCCAGCGGGGAACCACCGCGCCGCGTCGCACGCATCCTGACCACACGACTGCCAGATTGTACAGCGAACTCCAGCGGATGCGTGTGTGGAGATCGAGCGACAGCGGGACCGCCACAACTGCGTCGTCCAGGAGATTGCGGCTGCGGGCCGCCAGAATCGCGGCGCGCTCGCTGGTGGTGCTGTGACGTACTCCATGGGCTGCACCGCCTTCACCCGCAACTTGCGCCACGTCGTCTGGCCACTGAAGTTCAAGCCAGACCTCCCTCCGCGCTACGACGGCAGGACCAACCCTCTAGAGTTCCTGCAGCTCTACACCGTCTTCATCCAGGCCACGGGAGGCGACCACAAGGTGATGGCCAACTGGCTCTCCGTGGCGCTCAAGGACTCCGTGCTCTCGTGGCTCATGAACCTCCCCGAGAACACCATCGACACGTGGGAGGACCTCTGCAAGGTCTTCGTCGGCAACTTCAAGGGCACCTACGAGCGCGCACTCACCTACAACGACCTTCGTGCGGTGCGCCAGAAGCCTGACAAGACCCTCCGCAGATACATCTAGCACTTCAGCCCGGTCCGCAACAAGATTCCGAACATCCCAGACTCACACGTCGTCTCCGCCTTCAGGGAGGGCGTCATGAACCACCGGATGCTCGAGAAGGAAACGGAGGAAGACCATCCTGAGGGGTCCAGGAGCAAGAAGAAGCATGTCGAGAAGCGCAAGACCACCGCCAGCCTCGCAGCAGAGCCTGACGCCAAGCAGCCTCGCGAGGCTTCTCCGGCGGCTGATGAGAAGAAGGTGGACAATCGCCCGTTCTGCATCTACCACAACAGGCACAACCACGCAACTGAAGACTGCTAGGAGCTCAAACAGCTCAGCAAGGAGCGCGAGAAGAACCAAGGCCGCGGCGGAGGCCGTGGTGGCCGCGGAGGCTACCAGGCTCCTCAGGGGGCAGTAGCGTGCATCCTCAGCGGGTCTCAAGCGCCCAAGTCCAACAACCACTTCAAGCAGTTCTCTCGCGAGGTCAACGCCGCACTTCCAGGGATTGAGGCATCCCAGCCCCTCAAGTGGTCGCAGTACACCATCGCCTTCGACTCCAAGGACCACCCCAAGTCAACCAAGGCTGTTGGCACCATCCCTCTGGTGTGCACCCCCATCATCAAGAACATCGCCGTCGCCAAGACGCTCATAGATGGGGGTGCAGGCTTGAACGTCATCTCTGTCGAGACCTTCGAGCAGCTTCAAGTGCCATACGAGTGGCTGATGCCCTCTAGGCCCTTCACGGGGGTGACAAGTGGCTCTACCACACCTCTGGGGCAAGTGAGGCTCGCGGTCACCTTCGGCACACCGCAGAACTACCGCACCGAGCAGATCGACTTCGACGTCGCGCACATTGGCTTGCCCTACAACGCCATCCTAGGCTACCCCGCCCTCGCGAAGTTCATGGCCTTCACTCACCACGTGTACAACATCGTCAAGCTTCCAGGCAGCGGCGGCACCATCGCCATCCACGGTCAAGTCCAGGACGCAATGCGCTCTGTCGAGACCGCCTACAGGGCCGCTGCCATGGCATTCCCTGCTGACGAAGACATGGAGCCCCTCGAGAGGCCCGCGAAGAAGAAGCAGCTGTTTTCACAGGAACAAGCAGCCACGAAGAAGGTGTCGCTGGACACCAGCGGCTCGGGGGCTAGCGTCACCATAGGCGCTGGCTTGCCTCCCAAATAGGAAACCACGCTCGTCGCCTTCCTCAGGCAAACTCTGACATGTTCGCATGGACACCGTCAGAGATGTCCGGAGTACCGAGGGAGGTGATCGAGCACCACTTAGCCGTGTGTCCAAACGCATGCTCCGTGAAGCAGAAAGCACAGCGCCAGGCGCCGGAGAAGCAAGAGTTCATCATCAAGGAAGTAGTGAAGTTGAAAGAAGCACACGAAATCCGAGAAGTTCCACACCCCACATGGCTCTCCAACACGGTGGTCGTCCCCAAGCACACCGGGGACGGCAGGCTCTACATCGACTACACTGACCTCAACAAGGCCTGCCCCAAGACCCGTACCCCATGCCTCGAATAGACCAGATTGTGGACTCCACCACCGGCTGCGACCTCCTCTGCTTTCTGGATGCCTTCTCAGGCTACCACCAGATCAAGATGGCGAAGGAGGATGAGGAGAAGACAACATTTCTAACCCCTTGTGTGTGAATTGCTACGTCTGCATGCCCTTTGGCTTGAAGAACGCCGGTGCTACCTTCTAGAGGCTCATGAGGAAGGCCTTGGGGGCTCAGATGGGAAGAAACGCAGAAGCCTACGTCTACGACATCGTGGTCAAGACTCGCGAAGAGCACACCCTCATGGAAGACCTCGAGGAGACCTTTGCCAGCCTGCGCAAGGTGAACATCAAGCTGAACCCCGCCAAGTGTGTCTTCGGGGTACCATTAGGCAAACTCCTCGGCTTCCTAGTGTCTCACCGCGGCATAGAAGCAAATCCTGACAAGATCAAGGTGATAGAAGAAATGCAGCCACCTCGTCGCCTCAAGGACATGAAGCGCTTAGCGGGATGCATGGCCAGCTTAGGCTGGTTCATCTCCAAGTTCGGCGAGAGGGCTGTGCCATTTTTCAAGATCATGAAGCGGTCTGGCACGTTCAAGTGGACGCCAGAGGTGGACAAAGCATTTGAAGACCTGAAGAAATACTTGGCTAGTATATAAGGAGCCATGGTTTCCCCAAGGCCTGGCGAGCATCTGAAGCTGTACCTGTCAGCCACTCCACAAACAGTGAGCATAGCCTTGGTGGCAGAAAGGGAAGAGCCAGTTCTCGCCAAGAAGGACACCGCCACGCCAAGCCCAGATCCCCCGATAAGGAAGCACCCTCTTCAGGCCCCGAGCCTCATGTTAAGCCAACGCAACCAGAAGGCACCCTCGCCGAGGGTTCGCCTCAAGAGAGCCTCGGCGAGGTTCCCGAGGAGCCCGGTGCTGCATCACCATCGACAACGCTCGTCGAGCATCCCATCTACTTCGTCAGCACGGTGCTGCGGGACGCTCGCGAGCGGTACACTATGCAGCAGAAGCTCGTCCTCGTGCTCCTCATCGCTTCCAGGAAGCTGCGCCACTGCTTCCAGGGCCACCCCATCACGGTGGTCACATCATTCCCTCTAGAGCAAATCCCGCGCAACCCAAACGCCACTAATCGCGTCGCAGGGTGAAACATTGAGCTGCAACCTTTTGGCCTGCGCTTCGACACCACCAGGGTCATCAAGGGAAGGGCATTGGCGGACTTCGTCGCCGAGTGGACGGACATGCAGCAAGAAGAGCCTCATGAGGCAGAAACCACGCCAGCTGGAGACACAGTGCCAAGCCACTGGACCATGCACTTCGACGGGGCATTCGCATGCCGGAACACAGGGGCTGGCGTCATCCTGACCTCGCCCAAGGGCGACAAGCGCTACTTCGCCATCCAGCTGTGCTTCACGACTGACAAGGTCTCCAACAACATCGCCGAGTACGAGGACCTCCTCGCCGGGCTCAGAGTCGCAATCGCCCTCAGCATCAAGCACTTACTCATCAAGGGCGACTCCCAGCTCCTCGTCAACTTCCCCAACAGGAGCTACACGCCTAAGGACGGTCACATGGCCGCTTACCTCGAGGAGGTTCGTAAGCTCGAGAAGCACTTCAAGGGGATGGAGCTCAGGCACATCCCGCGAAGGGAGAACCAGGAGGCCGACGACATCGCCAGGCGAGCATCGTGCAGAGAGGCCCAGCAGGCAGGCGTGTTCGAGGAGAGACTCACCAGGGCGTCGGTGAAACAACCAAAAGAAGCGGTCAGCATGGACACTGACGGAGAGCTCCCAACAGCACCAACATCTAGGGCACCGAGCTGCGGTCCACCCTCGGGAGAACGCCTGCTATTGGCCATGACGCATCAAGAGACAGGCTGGATCGATGAGCTTAAGGAGTACCTCAGGGATGGAGTCCTCCCTGAAGAGGATGCAGAAGCAGAGAGAATTGCTCGACAGGCCAAGTCATACTACCTTCACGAGGGAGACCTGTACCACAAGCGCCCAAATGGAGTTGTGTGGGGACCCCGGACTAGCCGTCTGAAACAACCGATTATGCTTAACACAATGATCCCGTGATCAGTCTGTCATTGCACATAATCCGAACTGAATACCAAAGTTTACATCCATTACAGTACCGAATTAAAAGTCTTACATAAACGGTCATTTAGACCAAGTCTTACATAGGTGCCTTCATGGGCCAACCAAAATAATCAGCGGAAGCTACGGCGTAGTAGGCATCACATCCTAACGACGACCCGACAGGCAGCTGACTTATGGAGATCCCTAGTTCGCGTAGAAGTCGCCATACTCCTCCTCGGCGTATTGCTCCTCGAAGTCTGGCTAAGACAATAGCCAGGGACGAAACCAATATGAGTACATTTGATTGTACTCGCAAACTACCCCAACATGAGTATGCACTAGTTTTATTTTACTTTCATACTTTTATTTATTTAAAACCTCTCTATATCTTTATTGAAAAAGGTAAGAAGAGTTTTATAACTATCTTTAAAGAAATCACCATTTTATCTGTTTCTCCAAAACTCCTCCTTTTTCCGACCATAGCCCGTCATGGTCCACTTTCCTCCAACCACCTCATACCGATCCGTTGGTATAGGTGTAGGAAACATTCTCCACTTCATTTTTCTTTAAAACTCAACTCTTTTCAAAACTTGCACATGGGTCAAAGTAGGGCCTCCCAACTGTCCATATCCGAGGACTCGGCTATTCGAATA
This sequence comes from Poa pratensis, assembly GCA_947311845.1. NCBI lineage: Eukaryota > Viridiplantae > Streptophyta > Magnoliopsida > Poales > Poaceae > Poa > Poa pratensis. Next base: position 14,088,942 of record CAMZMU010000125.1, on the reverse strand, counting down.
GTTTTAACCCTCTGCAGAGGTAGCACGCTTTTCCCACATCCATCCTTTGCTCATGCTAGTATAGGACCCTGCCCATATGACACTTTCCATCAACACTTAACCCAGCCCATCGGAATCTAAGTGTGAGGACTCATAGTTTTGCCCGACGATTTATGGTGGAACCTTCAATCCTCCTCCTTATCTTTCCATAGAGTTTGAGCGAGGACCCGGGTCATGGGTGGATCAACACACCATCCCCTCATGCATAACGGAGTCATCTCCGTCGATGAGGCATCCCATACTAATATGAGCAAATTATATGACTAAGCCCTTTCCCATATGTGGGTAAATGTGGTCGCACAGAATATCGGCTGGTTGACGTAAGTACAGGGACACACTGTGGATTTTTCATAAACAATCTCCATACTCCATATCAACACCGACATCTCGGCATTTCATAACCACCCAAGTATTTTCAAAGGAGTTTTGAATAAACAATATTTGTTTTTCCCATCCTATAATTTTATATAAACTATCTTATACTTCTACATAGGGTGGCAAAATAATTTCCATATACTTTTGAAAAGGTTTTTTAAAATGTTTGCCTTAATAGTAAATCATGTTATCAAAGTAGATGCATATATTTGGGGTGCAAGCTCAGAGGGTAGTTTGCCTTGCTCGACAAAGTGACCTTGGTCTTGATCTTCAGATTCAACAAACTCTCCTTCCTCGATAAATCCGACAGCGTTCTCGTCTAATTAATAAACAAAAAATACAAACAATCACTAAACTACTCAAGCATCATCACAACATTACAATCCTAAATGCTCTAAATAGCCACTGCACATATTAAACAATACAATTTGGTTTCAATTTAATTGAATTAAACATTATTTATTTAGGTCTAAATTATGGCAGAAACTTGTTGAACATGTTTAATTCCACAACTTGAGTTCTGTTGGTCACAAAAATACAAACTAAATTTCTACAGAAAGCTACTGATGTGTAGAAGACGACACAATTTAGTTTGGATTAATTGGAGTTACCAAACTCCGTACATAGTTGTTTTAATCCAGTAATTTAATAATCAAGTTTTAGCTACCAATTAAGTTCTGTTGATCCTAAAATTAAATCCTTTTAGGGGTAACTAAACATGACTAAATGTGATCCAACAAAATTGGTCCGAACTCATTTGGGTTAACAATTAAACATATTTAATTGTTTTAGTGCTGAAGCATTCTCTAACTTCATCTTTAAACTAAACTATTATCACTCCACAATTAATTCTACAAAAATTAGGGATGCTAATAGATCATAGTGCTAAGCTAAAAAAATTGGTTTGAAATTATTTGGCTTAGCAGAGTATCAGAAACATACAAGTTTAGAATTTAAACCTTCTGTTGTATTTTTAATAATACATTTTAATTATTTATCTAAATGAAATGAGACCACTTGGGTTCGTTAAACAATTTCATAAGATTTCCAGAACATTTGGATTTTGTTTATTTGGATTTGTAAATCTCGAGATATTGCATTTCTAAGATATGTCCAGTACTGATTTCACAGAAAAGATTAAATTCGAAATAATTTGTTCTCTGGATAATGTTGAGAGTTATGACAGTGGGGTCCACCCGTCATAGACTCAGTGCGCGCTGGATAATGATTAAAATTATGACAGTGGGTCCTACTGGTCAGTGATACTAATCAACGAAGCGGTACGATGCCGTTTGATCAAGATCTAACGGCTCACGTTTGACAGCAACGACGACGACCATTTCTGGGCGGCGCCGCCGTGCCTGCGACGGCGAGGTGGCCGGAGACTCACCTAGCATGGCTCGGGGATGGTGGAAATGATGTAGATCGATGGCGGAGGCTCGGGGAAGATCATGGGGCGAGTGGAGCTTGCTAGGGAGACGTGTAGCGTCGACGGCGAACAGTTCCTTCTCCGCGGCCGTGCACGAACTCCGGCGAGGTCCTGTGTCGCTCCTGTGCATGATACAGAGGGAAAAAGGGTGGGGTGAGTGCGGTGTCAATGGTGGTGAAGGTTCGGGCCAGAGAAGTGAGAGGGAGAGGGCAGCACGGCCTCGGCCATGGTCATCTCCCACCTCGGCTCCGGCGAAGCTCGGGGAAGAACAAGAGCAGCCGCGGCTCTGCAACCACGGCTCCGCCCTCCTGGCGGTGTACGAGAGCTGGTGGAGTGAGGTGGAGGCAGTGGTGTGGGGTGTGGAGAGGAAGCGAGCTCGGGCGGGGTATATATGCCCGAGGTCCGGTCCATGGTGGCACGGCGCGGGAGCGGTCCAGAGGCGACGTGCGCTCGCCATAGGGGCGGTGGAGGTGCGTCTGCGATGTGGGGATGGCAGGGAGCAAGGACGGAGGCATGGCGACGAGCTAGGCGTGCTCGAAAATGGGACGGCCTCGGGAGAGCTTGGGCGGTGCGCGGCGCGCACTGGTCATGACGATTCTCCGGCGGGTTAGGGCTCCTGCTGGGCGAGGTGTTGCGAGAGAGGGGACAGCGAGGTGAGGGAGAGAAGGGGGCACGGACCTAGGCTAGCGTGGCGTCGCCACCTCCACGGCATAGTGCCGACCATGGCGCGGCCGCGCCGGTGCTGGTCCCCTGGTGCACTCCTCCTTGTCCCCGACTTCTTCTCTTCGATTTCTTGTGCGCAGTGAGGTCAGTGAGGTGCGGGAGATCAAATGGAGGCATCAAATCGACGGATTAAACACGAAATCGATCGATTGATCTCGGACTTGATCAAATTGGGGATGAACACAGTTCATGCCCACAAGGTGTTTGATGAAATGGTTGAACCAAATTTCAATTTGAATTTCTGAAACTTATTTTCATAATTTGCTTCAAATATGTTTACTAAGATTTGTGGTGCTATTTGCATATTTGTTTGACAAGTGCAATATAGCACATTTTGCAATTTGAAATGATAAAGAAAGGTTTTTGAATTTTAATTTGAGATTTTTGGATATAGTTTTTGAAGAGGGAAAGTTGTAGAATAAAATTGAGAGTGATTACTTATCACTCCACTGAATTTTGTTGTGAAGGAAAAGAATTTCTCACTTGGAGAATTTTGTGTGACACTTGTCACATTATTTTTCTTGCTTTGCTTTTTATTTTATTTCTCTTCTTTTCTTCAAGTGTTAATTAGAGCAAGCAACACATAATCAACAAGAAAAATTATCACAAGCAATAACATGCAATCAACACATATAATTTAACAAAAGTTTTTGTTGGCCCTCATTTTTGGAATAATAATACTTATAATATTTTTGGGATGTTACAATCCTTCCCCCCTTAAAATAAATCTCGTCCCGAGATTTGCTAGGCTTAGGTACTAAAGAGGTTTGGGAATTCGCTCTAAGATAATCTTCGCGTTCCCAAGTTGCTTCTTCTTCAGAGTGGTTAGTCCACTGGACTTTGTAGAACTTGATCGCGCGCCTCCGGGTAACACGAACATCTTCGTCAAGAATCTTGACGGGTCTCTCGCGATAAGTCAGGTCTTGGTTCAGGTCGATGGAGACGTGGTCGATGTTTTTGAAAACATCAGGCTGGTCAGGAACTTCGAGACACTTCCGGAGCAAGGAAATGTGGAAGACATCGTGATAATCTCCTAACTCCGGGGCAACTCCAGTTGATAGGATACTTCTCCTCGACGAGCGATGATCTTGAAGGGTCCAATATACCTTGGCGCTAATTTTCCTTTGACATGGAAACGCTGCATTCCTTTAAGGGGTGTCACTCGGAGATAGACATAATCTCCGATACTGAAAGTGACATTACGACGCTTGGAATCAGCGTAACTCTTCTGACGGGATTGGGCAGTTTTGAGACGTTCACGAATAAGCTGAACTTGCTCTTCAGCTTCACGGAGGGTATCTGGTCCAAACAATTTGCCTTCTCCGGTATCGGACCAATTCAGGGGTGTACGACACTTCTTGCCGTAAAGGGCTTCAAAAGGGGCCATTTGCAGACTAGACTGATAACTATTGTTGTATGAGAACTCTGCAAACGGAAGACAATCTTCCCACTTGGAACCATAGGATAGAACACATGCGCGAAGCATGTCCTCCAATATCTGGTTCACTCGTTCAGTTTGGCCATCGGTCTGGGGATGATAAGCTGTGCTAAATGCTAACTTGGTTCCGAGGGCTTCATGAAGGGATTTCCAGAATCTTGAGGTGAATTGCGTGCCTCTATCAGATACAATCTTCTTAGGCACACCATGCAGGCTTACTATTCTGGAAATATACAAGTCTGCTAACTGATTTCCCGATAAGTGGTATTGACAGGAATGAAATGGGCAACCTTGGTCAGTCGATCAACGATGACCCAGATTGAATCATGGCCTCGGTTGGATCTTGGAAGTCCGGTAATAAAATCCATTCCAATTTCATCCCACTTCCACTCGGGAATTTTCAAAGGTTGAAGCAATCCAGCGGGTCGCTGATGTTCAGCCTTGACTCGCTGACAGATATCACACTTGGCTACAAAAGAACCAATCTCTCGCTTCATTCCATGCCACCAAAATCTTTCTCGAAGGTCTTGGTACATTTTGGTTCCGCCGGGGTGGATTGAATAAGGGGTCTCATGGGCTTCCTTCAGGATTAACTCCTTAAGTTCCGTGACATTGGGCACACAGATACGGCCATTGAATTTCAGCACTCCTTCAGCATCTTCGGTAAAACCGGGTGCTTTGCCGAGAGAAATCTTCTTCTTAATTCCTTCAATGCTTTCATGACCTTTTTGGGCTTCTTTGATTTGATCCATCAGGGTTGGGGCTAACTCTAAATTGGCGAGATAACCATGGCTAACAAGTTCTAGTCCAAAATCTTTGAACTCTTTGAACAAGGCTGGCTGTTCGGCTTGGATCAAGGCATTCAGGGTGCAAGGTTTGCGACTAAGGGCATCGGCAACTACATTAGCCTTTCCGGGGTGATAATGGATTCCAATATCATAATCCTTGATTAATTCCATCCATCTCCTCTGTCGCAGGTTCAACTCCTTCTGGGTGAAAATATACTTCAAGCTCTTATGATCCGTATAGATCTCGCAGCGATGTCCCGCAAGATAGGGACGCCACGTTTTAAGAGCAAGAACAACAGCAGCTAACTCCAGGTCATGGGTTGGGTAATTCTCTTCATGCGGTCGCAACTGCCGGGACAGATACGACACAACTTTGCCTTCTTGCATCAGAACGCAACCAAGTCCGAGGCGTGATGCATCGCAATACACGTCGAAACTCTTGGTGACGTCTGGCATAATCAAGATTGGGGTGAGGTCAGTCTCTTCTTCAATTCTTGGAAACTATCTTCACACTTCTGAGTCCATTCAAATTTCTTGTCCTTCTTCAACAGTTGGGTCATGGGTTTGGCTATACTGGAAAATCCTTCAACGAACTTGCGGTAATAACCGCTAGTCCGAGAAAGCTTCGGATTTCAGTCACACTGGTTGGGGCTAACCAGTCAACAATGGCTTGGATCTTCTCGGGGTCAACAGAAATTCCTCCAGCAGATACAACATGTCCGAGAAATGCCACTTCACTGAGCCAAAACTCACACTTGCTAAGCTTGGCATACAGCTGGTGCTCTCGGAGGGTCTCCAAAACTAGACGCAGGTGTTCAGCATGCTCTTCTTCGGTCTTGGAATAAATAAGGATGTCATCGAGGAAAACTACCACGAACTTGTCGAGGTACTCCATGAAAATCTTGTTCATGAGATTCATGAAATAGGCTGGGGCATTGGTCAGACCAAAGGACATCACGGTGTATTCAAACAAACCGTAACGGTGGTGAAGGCGGTCTTGGGAATGTCTGACTCTCGGATCTTCAACTGATGATATCCTGTCCGAAGATCGATCTTGGAAAAGACTCGGGCTCCGTTCATTTGATCGAACAGATCCTCGATCTTGGGAAGAGGATACTTGTTTTTAATGGTCACGTCATTTAGCTTGCGATAATCCACACACAGGCGTGTGGTACCGTCTCTCTTGTCCACAAAAATATGGGTGATCCCCAAGGTGAAGCGCTTGGGCGAACAAGACCTTTGCTGAGCATATCAGCCAACTGCTTCTTCAACTCAACCAGTTCTTCCGGATTCATCCGATAAGGCTTTGGGATATAGGGGCGTTCCTGGGATAAGCTCAATTATGAACTCAATATCCCGGTCTGGCGGCATACCAGGCAATTCTTCAGGGAAAACATCTCGGAATAGGTGAACAACACGGATCTCATCTAGGGCGGGTCGAGCTATGCCTCATGGCAGCCTGGTGGGAATGATTGGTTTCAGACACATACTCCACTTCTACTTCTTTGTCGGTGGTGATGGATACAGCTCTTCTGGCACAGTCAATTCGACCATGGTACTTGGCTAGCCAATTCATACCAAGTATAACATCTATGCCTTGGGTTCCCAGAACGATTAAGTTGACTGGAAACTTTTCTCCTTTGATCTCAAGGGAAACATCGGAGCAAAACAACTTGGTCTCTACGGTGGATTCTGGGATTTGGATGACCATGGGTTTGGGTAAGAGGCTCTCGACTAAACCTCCCTTAGCAACAAATTCTTGGGTAACAAAGGAATGGGTAGCACCAGAATCAAACAGAACAGTTGCAGGTACTGAGTTGACAAGGAACGTACCCAGCACAACATCTGGCGCATCCTGGGCTTCTTCAGCATTGATGTGGTGCAGACGACCCTTGGCAACAGCAACATTTCCGCGGGTGCGGCATTCTTGCCATTTCCATTGCGGCCTTGACCATTGTTCGGTGCCGGCGCATTGGGGCGCTGAACATTCCTCTTGGGATTGGGGCATTCTCTGGAGTAGTGACCCTTGTTGCCGCATTCAAAGCAGACAACATTGGCATTGCGGGTGAAGTTGTTGAAGTTTCCTCCGGGACGGTTATTGTCATTGGGGCGGTTGAAGTTGTTTGGGCGGTTAGGGAAATTGGGGCGTGGAGCTTGTGGTGGTCGATAGGCAGGCTTGGGGTTTTGCTGAAAGATACGAGGCTTCTGGCTGCTCGAACCTTCCTGAGCATTCATCCTCCTCTTACGACCTTCAAACATAGACTTGCGCTTGGTCTCCAGCTGGATGGCTTTGTCCACAAGTGACTCCAGATCATAGAAGTCATGGATAACCAGAGCACACTGCAGTTCATCATGAAGTCCACTCATGAAACGCTCCATCTTCTTCTTCTCTGTGTCGGTGTCATCAGGAGCATACCGAGATAAGTCGGTAAACTCATCAAGATAACCGACCACATCTCTACTTCCCTGCCTCAGCTTGCGGAATTCATCCTTCTTCCTCTCAATGAGTCCGCGGGAATGTGCTTCTTGCGGAACTTCTCCTGGAACTCAGCCCAGTTGATAACATGACCAGCTTGCTGGAGAGCCTTGGTAGTTTCCCACCAAGCTCGTGCAGGTCCAGCAAGATAGTGGGTTGCATACAGCACTTTCTCATTTTCTCCTACAGCAGCAACTTCCAGATTGTTGTCGATGGTGCGAAGCCAATCATCGGCTTCTAGTGGGTGAAGTCCCTTGGAATAGGTGGGTGGGTTGGTCTTCTGGAAATCGCTCAAGGTGGATCGCTGGTTTCCATCGCCATTGCCATTGCCACCATTGTTGTTGTTGTTTTTGTTGTTGTGGTTGAGATGGGCGGCAGCGATCTGCTGCAGGGCAGCGAGATGAGCTTGACGCTCCTCCCGGGCATTTTCACGTTCCTCCATGATAAGCGCGAGAAGTTGGGCGGGGGTTGGGTTCGGTGGTGGTGGTGGTGCTCCTCCTCCGTTTGGTGCGACGAGTGTTCGCCATCCTGAAGCACACCGGGTATAAGAGGCAAGGCAAAAAGGTTCGACTAAGGGAAAAGACGATTTCGCGAAGTGGTTGATTAATTAAGGATGATATGGAAAATATTTTACACAGATCAAACAAGACAAACATACTTATATAACACAAACATCACATCAAGGAGTTCACAACATCAAGCTTACAACATCAAGCTTACAACATCGCCTACATCTAAGTACTAATACATGGTTTCCAAAAGAACCACTACTTCGACTCGACTAGCGATAGGGGGTCAACCTAATCCTGCGGTAGTACACAAGTCACTCGCCTACTGAGGTGGAACCTCAGGCTCTGCTGCGTCAGCGTCGGACTGGTAAGGTGGCTCCTCGGGTCCTCCTCCTCGTCCTCGAGAACTGCCTCGAGTGGCTCCTCCTCCTCGTCAACTAACTCCTCCTCGTCATCCTCCTGCTCATAGTCCATCTCCTCCAGGAAGTCGTCATCGTCACTGAGGAAAGCGTTGTTCTCCTTGCGGAGATCCTCGCCCTCCTCCTCCATCTCGTCGGTATGGTGCTCTAGATCCTCGATCAGCTCGTCCTGCTCCGCCACCTTCTTGCGGAGCTTCACGATGGTCCTCCTCAGCTGGGTCCTCTTCTTGAGAAGAGCGACCTTCTCCTCCTTCAGCTGCGCCTCACTCTCGCGACTCTCCGCGAGCGAGATGCGCTCAAAGCGAGACGGAGTCTAGCGCACATCAGATCCTCCTGGGTGCGGAAGAGCATAATCTCCATGTCCAGGATGTACTCTCCGAACGTCGGGTGTAGCGGGGATCGGATAGGGTGTCCATCATCGGTGCGCCTCCCGTAGAACCGGAAACGGGAGTTCACTAACTCCGCCTTGTGCTCCTCACAAAGTCGGGCTAGCATCCTCTGCATAGAACGACACAGTCCATCGTCCCAGTGGACGTCCATGGTGGTGAAGATCAGCGTCCTGGATCCGGGAGACTTGATGTTCCCCCGAACTGACGACTCGACCAACCAACACAGGTTCCCGTGGCCGAGAGTGTCCACCTGGGCTCCCCTAAACTCTGGGCGGGGCGACCTAACTGCTTGCTCAACTCGAACAAGTCCTTCTCGAACATCAACTTGCCGTCCCTCTCAAGCTGAACGAACTCGGTGTATGGATCGCCATCTACAATTTTTAGCAAAATTTTAAGTTAGTGAGATGGCAAGTGTATCAAAATTTTAAATTTGTACGGCAACAAGTGAGCAAAATTTTAAGCTTAATGGGATGACAAGTGTGCAAAATTTTAAGGATACAAGGAAAAATGTAATATTTAATGAGAGTAAAATTTTGTATAAGTAAGAGGATTGGAGATAAGAAATTTTCGAAAATACTTCACTCCTTTATTTTTAGAAATTAACTTTTGTAACTTTATCTAGCGACCATGCTAATCTAAGGTCTCTTAAAGTCAGGATGGCTCTGATACCAGCTCTGTGGGGACCCCGGACTAGCCGTCCGAAATACCCGATTATGCTTAACACAATGATCCCGTGATCAGTCTGTCATTGCACATAATCCGAACTGAATACCAAAGTTTACATCCATTACAGTACCGAATTAAAAGTCTTACATAAATGGTCATTTAGACCAAGTCTTACATAGGTGCCTTCATGGGCCAAACCAAAATAATCAGCGGAAGCTACGGCGTAGTAGCATCAATCCTAACGACGACCCGACAGGCAGCTGACTTATGGAGATCCCTAGTTCGCGTAGAAGTCGCCATACTCCTCCTCGGCGTAGTGCTCCTCGAAGTCTGGCTAAGACAATAGCCAGGGACGAAACCAATATGAGTACATTTGATTGTACTCGCAAACTACCCCAACATGAGTATGCACTAGTTTTATTTTACTTTCATACTTTTATTTATTTAAAACATCTCTATATCTTTATTGAAAAAGGTAAGAAGAGTTTTATAACTATCTTTAAAGAAATCACCATTTTATCTGTTTCTCCAAAACTCCTCCTTTTTCCGACCATAGCCCGTCATGGTCCACTTTCCTCCAACCACCTCATACCGATCCGTTGGTATAGGTGTAGAAACATTCTCCACTTCATTTTTCTTTTAAAACTCAACTTTTCAAAACTTGCACATGGTCAAAGTAGGGCCTCCCAACTGTCCATATCCGAGGACTCGGCTATTCGAATAGTTTTAACCCTGCAGAGGTAGCACGCTTTTCCCACATCCATCCGGTAACTCATCGTGTCAGCCACGTCCGCCATACAAGGTGTATGCGAAGTTGAGTCACCGACCCTAGCCTGTCCTTTGCTCATGCTAGTATAGGACCCTGCCCATATGACACTTTCCATCAACACTTAACCCAGCCCGTCGGAATCTAAGTGTGAGGACTCATAGTTTTGCCCGGCGATTTATGGTGGAACCTTCAATCCTCCTCCTTATCTTTCCATAGAGTTTGAGCGAGGACCCGGGTCAGGGGTAGGATCAACACACCATCCCCTCATGCATAACGGAGTCATCTCCGTCGATGAGGCATCCCATACTAATATGAGCAAATTATATGACTAAGCCCTTTTCCCATATGTGGGTAAATGTGGTCGCACAGAATATCGGCTGGTTGACGTAAGTACAGGACACACTGTGCATTTTTCATAAACATCTCCATACTCCATTCAACACCGACATCTCGGCATTTTATAACCACACAAGTATTTTCAAAGGAGTTTTGAATAAACAATATTTGTTTTTCCCATCCTATAATTTTATATAAACTATCTTATACTTCTACATAGGGTGGCAAAATAATTTCCATATACTTTTGAAAAGGTTTTAAAAATCTTTGCCTTAATAGTAAATCATGTTATCAAAGTAGATGCATATATTTGGGGTGCAAGCTCAGAGGGTAGCTTGCCTTGCTCGACAAAGTGACCTTGGTCTTGATCTTCAGATTCAACAAACTGTCCTTCCTCGATAAATCCGACAGCGTTCTCGTCTAATTAATAAACAAACAAATACAAACAATCACTAAACTACTCAAGCATCATCACAACATTACAATCCTAAATGCTCTAAATAGCCACTGCACATATAAAACAATACAATTTGGTTTCAATTTAATTGAATTAAACATTATTTATTTAGTCTAAATTATGGCAGAAACTTGTTGAACATGTTTAATTCCACAACTTGAGTTCTGTTGGTCACAAAAATACAAACTAAATTTCTACAGAAAGCTACTGATGTGTAGAAGACAATACAATTTATTTGGATTAATTGGAGTTACCAAACTCCCTACATAATTATTTTAATCTAGTAACTTAATAATCAAGTTTTAGCTACCAATTAAGTTATGTTGATCCTAAAATTAAATCCTTTTAGGGTAACTAAACATGACTAAATGTGATCCAAAAAAATTGGTCATAACTATTTGGGTTAACCATTAAACATATTTAATTGTTTTAGTGCAGAAGGGTTCTCTAACTTCATCTTTAAACTAAACAATTATCACTGCGCAATTAATTCTACCAAAATTAGGGAAGCTAATAGATCGCAGTACTAAGCTAACAAAATTGGTTTGGAATTATTTGGCTTAGCAGAGTATCAGAAACAAACAAGTTTAGCATTTAAACCTTCTGTTGTATTTTTAATAATACATTTTTATTATTTAACTAAATCAAATGAGACCACTTGGGTTGGTTAATCAATTTCATAAGCTTTCCAGAACATTTGGATTTGATTTATTTGGATTTGTAAATCTCAAGATATTGCATTTCAAGATATGTCCAGTACTGATTTCACAGAAAAGATTAAATTCGAAATAATTTGTTCTCTGGATAATGTTGAGAGTTATGATAGGTGGGGTCCACCCGTCATAGACTCAGTGCGCGCTGGATAATGATTAAAATTATGACAGTGGGTCCTACTGGTCAGTGATACTAATCAACGAAGCGGTACGATGCCGTTTGATCAAGATCTAACGGCTCACGTTTGACAGTAGCGACGACGACCATTTCTGGGCGGCGCCGCCGTGCCTGCGACGGCGAGCTGGCCGGAGACTCACCTAGCGTGGCTCGGGGATGGTGGAAATGACATAGATCGACGGCGGAGGCTCGGGGAAGATCGTGGGGCGAGTGGAGCTTGCTAGGGGAGACGTGTAGCGTCGACGGCAAATAGTTCCTTCTCCGCGGCCGTGCACGAACTCCGGCGAGGCTCCTGCGTCGCTCCTGTGCACGATACAGAGGGAAAAAAGGGTGGGGTGAGTGCGGTGTCAATGGTGGTGAAGGTTCGGGCCAGAGAAGTGAGTGGGAGAGGGAGCACGGCCTCGGCCATGATCGTCTCCCACCTTGGCTCCGGCGAAGCTCGGGGAAGAACCAGAGCAGCAGCGGCTCTGCAACCGCGGCTCCGCCCTCCTGGCGGTGTACGAGAGCTGGTGGAGTGAGGTGGAGGTAGTGGTGTGGGGTGTGGAGAGGAAGCGAGCTCGGGCGAGGTATATATGCCCGACGTCTGGTCCATGGTGGACACGGCGCGGGAGCGGTCCAGAGGCGACGTGCGCTCGCCATAGGGGCGGTGGAGGTGCGGCTACGATGTGGGGATGGCAGGGAGCAAGGATGGAGGCGTGGCGAGGAGCTGGGCGTGCTCGAAAATGGGATGGCCTCGGGAGAGCTTGGGCGGTGCGCGGCGCGCACTGGTCACGACGATTCTCCGGCGGGTTAGGGCTCCTGCTGGGCGAGGTGTTGCGAGAGAGGGGACAGCGAGGTGAGGGAGAGAAGGGGGCCACGGTCCTAGCCTAGCGCGGCGTCGCCACCTCCATGGCACAGTGCCGACCATGGCGCGGCCGCGCCGGTGCTGGTCCCCTGGTGCACTCCTCCTTGTCCCCGACCTCTTCTCTTCGATTTCTTGTGCGCAGTGAGGTCAGTGAGGTGCGGGAGATCAAATGGAGGCATCAAATGGATGGATTAAACACGAAATCGATCGATTGATCTCGGACTTGATCAAATTGGGGATGAACACAGTTCATGCCCACAAGGTGTTTGATGAAATGGTTGAACCAAATTTCAATTTGAATTTCTGAAACTTATTTTCATAATTTGCTTCAAATATGTTTACTAAGATTTGTGGTGCTATTTGCATATTTGTTTGACAAGTGCAATATAGCACATTTTGCAATTTGAAATGATAAAGAAAGGTTTTTGAATTTTAATTTGAGATTTTTGGAAATAGTTTTTGAAGAGGGAAAGTTGTAGAATAAAATTGAGAGTGATTACTTATCACTCCACTGAATTTTGTTGTGAAGGAAAATAATTTCTCACTTGGAGAATTTTGTGTGACACTTGTCACATTATTTTTCTTGCTTTGCTTTTTATTTTATTTCTCTTCTTTTCTTCAAGTGTTAATTAGAGCAAGCAACACATAATGAACAAGAAACAATTATCACAAGCAATAACATGCAATCAACACATATAACTTTAACAAAAGTTTTTGTTGGCCCTCATTTTTGGAATAATAATACTTATAATATTTTTGGGATGTTACAAGTTGCACTAAAATGCGTCCCCCCTTGAAGAAGGCCGCCAGCTGATCAAGGACATACACAGTGGAGAATGTGGTCACCACTCATCATCACGCACCCTTGCGGGGAAAGTCTTCAGGAGTGGATTCTACTGGCCGTCAGTGCTTCAAGATGCAACCACTATTGTCCAGGCTTGCGAGGCATGCCAATTCCACGCCAAGCAAGTCCACCAGCCTGCACTGGGGCTCCAGACCATCCCGCTCTCCTGGCCCTTCGCGGTCTGGGGGCTGGACATCCTGGGACCATTCCCACGCTCCAGCGGGGGCTACCGCTACCTCTATGTCGCCATTGACAAGTTCACCAAATGGGCGGAGGTCGAAGCGGTGCGCAGCATCCCGGCGAGATCAGCGGTGAAATTCATCAGAGGCCTAGCCTGCCGCTTCGGCATGCCAAATCGCATCATCACTGACAACGGCTCACAGTTCACCAGTGGCATCTTCAGGGCCTACTGCGAGAGCCTTGGCACCCGGCTCTGCCTCGCCTCGGTGGCTCATCCACGAAGCAACGGGCAGCCTGAGCGAGCGAATGCTGAAGTGCTCAAAGGCCTCAAGACAAGAAGCTTCAACCGCCTCAAGGCCCATGGCAAGAATTGGATCGAAGAGCTCCCCTCTGTGCTCTGGTCCATCCGCACCACTGCCACGAAGCCCACTGGAGAAACTCCGTTCGCCCTCGTCTATGGCGCAGAAGCAGTCCTCCCCACCGAGATCAACCATGGGTCCCCACGGATCCTTGCTTTCAACGAGGACAATCAAGAGGAGCTCCACAACGACGACTTGCTACTGCTCGATGGACTACGTCGCCGTGCCGCCCTCCGAGCGGCAAAGTACCAACAAGACCTGCGCCGCTACCACAGCCGCCACATACGCCCGCGCACCCTCGAGACAGGCGATCTCGTCCTGAGGAGGATTCTCTCTAGAGAGGGCCTCCACAAGCTCTCACCCATGTGGGAAGGCCCCTACAGGGTCGCGCACATAGCCAGGCCTGGCGCTGTACGGCTCGAGACAGCGATCCAATCAAAAACCCGTGGAACATCGAGCATCTACGCAAGTTCTACCCGTGATCACGTTGCGGCAGGCATTTTTTGTCTCAAGAGGGAAGCACGCATCTTCACCTCCCAGCTTCACCAAGCTTTCCCTTCACGAGGGCCATCTCCACTGAGAGCTCTCTACAACGCGTTGCCACGGGCCGCGAGAAGTCTCAGCCACTCCATGTGGAACCCCATGCCCAGAGATGGTAGACTTTGTCTTGGCCTCGCCAAGTGTAATGAACAATTTCAGGTCATCATGAACCTTTTGCGCCTTGGCGCCGTTATGTAATATTGCTTGGTGAGTTGTTTTCCTTACATTCATTCACGCTCACATTTTTTCCCATGCGCACGGTGCCTGTGTCTCGGGAGCATCCCAGCAGCATCGCAAAACCCAAAGGATCCGAGCTCTAACTCGTGGTTCTCCGCCCAGGACCGTTATCTCACCGAAGAGCTCTGACTCGTGGGCTAGCTCCCATGCACGTCACCTCACCAAGGACCTTGGTTCTTATTCTCGTCGTGAGATACCCATGAGGAAATCTATGAGCGCGCATGAGTTGTACAACCACGCATTGCTTGTGCGTATGCCTCTCTCTCCAACGCAGGGAACAAGACGCCCTACAGGGCTGTGAAGCTCCAAACCAGCCTTAGGCAACCTCGAGAGGAGAAACGCCTCGCCAGGGAACACGACACCCTCTACGAGACGAACGTCTCGCAAAAGCTAAGTCCAGAACTTACGCCTCATGAGTTTTTCCCTCTCGCTGGTTTTGTCGCCCCTCGAGCCACTCTTTTCTCTCTTACGCCTCATGGGCTGCTTGCACGCCAAAGGGGAGCTCCCGAGCATCGTGCCTCGAGATCTCTTACCTCTCTAAGCCTTACGCACCCCCCCGGCCTTGTCGAGCCCTGACTCCGGCATACCGAAGCAGCGGTGCTATTTGCGCTGGGAGCAGGGTCCTAACGACGTAGTGCGAAAAAGACATGAGGAAACAGATGAAAGGTCTCCCGAGGGGCACTCATACTTGCATGAAACAAAAGTGTCTTTACAAATCATTACAAAATGGAAATGGCAAATCCTAAGATAACTAGTGCTCCAGGCACCTCTCTCTGCGGGAGCAGATTAAGCAGCAGGGTTCTCGTCGTCATCGCCATCGACGGCCTCGTCGTCTTCCTCCTCAGCACCTGCCTCACCATCTCCCTCCTAGGCCGGGTCCTCCTCAACCTCGACCCTGCTGAAGCGCTAGACGTACTTCTCCACGTCATCCCACACCGAGGCATCCAGCTTCAAGGCGAGCTTCTGATGCCAAGTCGTAGGGCTCCGTCATGGCCGTGAAGTCGATGGCCGCGAAGTCGATGCCAGGGTGGAGATGCGCGAGGTTGGTGAAGACTTGGCCGACCGTGATGCCAAGGAGCTCGCGGCTCTCATTGTCGGCCAGGTTGTCGAGGTTCGTCACAACCTCCTCAAGGCTGGTGAGGAGCTCCTCAAAGAAGCCGAGGTAGGTGGCGACGTCAGAATTCCCCTTGGCAGGGAGTACGGGGGCCTCGGTTCCCAGGCGGCCCGCGACGGTCCGCGCACGGTGCACCAGGGAAAGGAACATGCGTTCCCGCTGGCGCGACAGGACCTGCGCAGCCAGAGCGCTCTCTGAGCCTCCTCGACAAGCTCTACAACAGGCCCCACCTACTGCTGCATCTCATTCATGTCCTGCGTCAAAGAAGCAAGGTCCTGCTCCGCGCGCTTCCGAGCCTCCACATCGACCTAGAGACAGGAGTCAAGTCGCTTCTTGTGAGCCTCAAGCTCCCTGATGCGAGCATTGAGCTCGTCGCGTCTCTTCGTGAAGCGGTCCTCCTGCTTCTTGGCCTTCTTCGCGAACCCCTTGGAGCATTGGTCGTGGAAGAGCTTCTCCTTGGTCGCGGACTCCTCCGCCATCTTCTCCTCCTTCTTGCGGAGGTTCTCGTTGGTCTGCACGAGGCGCTTCTGGTAGAACTCCTCGTCCTGGGTCACCTTGCTCTCGCGAGCCTCCAGGTGTTCTCGCTGCATGGATTGATCCTTCTCGATCTGCTCTACCTGCTCTTCGCGCTTGCGCAGCTCAAGCTCGCGGGAGTCGAGTTCTGTACCGCACTGCACGATCAACCCTTCGCGGATGTGCAGATCCTCACGGAACCTCTCCAGGCTCTGCCGCACGTTCTCTGACTCGGCGATGATCCCTGCCTTGTGCTTGGTGAAGACCGCCGCCTCGCGCGCCGCCAGCTCCTGGTGCTTGGCCTCAGTCTCCACCTCGAGAGCCTCGCGCCTAGCACTCAAGTCCGCAAGGGTCTCTTCAGCCTCGTGGACCACGCTGATGCGGATCTCTTCAGCAGAGCGCAGCGCTGCCTCGCGTTGCGCCTGGGCTGCCTCGTCCTTCCGGCGGCAGTGCTCCACGGTCTCCTGGAGGCAGGCCCAGCCCCATGCAAGCTCAGCATCCTCCTCCGCCCGGGCACTGTCTTCCTCGGCGAGCTGGGCCTCAAGCCCATCGAGCGCGTCCCTCGCCGAGCGAAGGACAGCATCTCGGTGAGCCGCAACCGGGCGCCGACCGCGCAGGACTAAGGCCCATGTCTCACCAGAAGGCCTGGGGGTGCCGGCGCCTGCTGAGGACTCCGGAATGTCACGCCTTGGGCTCTGAGTAGTCTCGAGGCGCGCTTGGGGGCTTTGGTGAGGGCCTCCCTCTTCCTCCACGCTGGGGGCTTTCTGGGGGCTCGGAGCGCCCTCGCCATCAGCCCCACCATCTTTCTGCCCCTGGGGTGCACTTTCTTCTCCCCCAGGGGCAGGGTTGGTCTTCTCTGTTGAGGCCGCCCCCGCGGCAGCCTCAGTGTCCATCACCGGCTCTTCAGGGCCCGCGCTTGGTGGGGGCGACGGTACGGTGGCCTCCCCCATCTCAACATTAGTGTGCGTCTCCGCTGACGCCGCTGTCTCCGCCACGCGCTCCTTCGTCGGCGACGCGGTCCTAGCCGCATCCTCCTCCGTCACCTTCTCTTGCCGCACAGGAGAGGCGTCAGGCCGCGCAGTTGGCGGCACCGTCACCTCAGCCTCCTCCTCCTCCTCGTGGCGCTCCTCCGCCTTAGGAGGCTACACCGCAGTCTCGGTAGAAGAAGCGGTGGCCTCGTGAGGCACCTCCTCAGCCGTAGGCGCTGCAGACGCCACTGCAGCGCTGGGGATCTCTCCAAGTCTCCGGAGCCTCCGCCGCTTTGGCTCCACGAGGCGCCTGGAGAGGAAAAGATTCAGAAACCCCTCGAGAGGTCTACACCAGAACAACATCAAATAAAGAAGGAAGGTACAAAGCTTACGCCGCGGTGTCGACCCAATTCCTCTTCGGCATCTGCCACGTAGGCGGAGCACTGGGCTCCACACTCTTCCGTGCCCCGGCAGGCCTGGCCTGGCCCGCCTAGGCATCGGCCTCTGCCTCCTCCCGGGCTCCGGCGTTCCTGTCATGGATCGCCTTGGAGCGGGGCTCGAAGTGGCCCAACGAAGCGCCATCATCATCATTCTCCTCCTTTCCCTCGACACGCTGCGAGGGAGCAACCACGAACTGGTCGCCGCTGCCTGAGGAGATCTCGTGGATCTCGACGTCAGGCGGCGCACCCTTCGAGGTGCTCGAGTTCTCCGCTGAAGAAGCGGGGCCTCCCGAGGCGCCGGTCGCGCCTGCGTCAGACTCCGCGGGCATCTCCGTCGTCTCCTCATCGCCCTCAGCTGGCGCCCCCTGCACCACTGACTCCGGGTACTCGCGAGGCCCGACATGCCCCTCAGGCACCAGGCCCCACTGGTCGAACTTCGAAATCGTCTACACGTGCGAGACGCGATGCCCAAGATCGATCCTGTGGAGCCGAACGGTCTCGTCGGTAGGCTTGGGGATGTCTGGAGACGTGAAGAGGGTCTCCATGATGCTGTGCACTTCCTCCTGCGTGAAGAGGGTAGCGCTCAGGTGCATCTTGTCCCTCTGGTTGGAGTACAGCCACATCGCATCCGCATGCCTCTGGAGTGGAGCGATGCGACGCATCACGAAATCCTTGGCCACCATCTGCCCGGTGAGGCCTGCCTCGCGGAGGTCCTTCAAGTGCCTCACCTTCTTCGTCACGCTGGTCACGAACTTCATGAGGAACCAGCGCTTGTGGAAGTCCTCCACCTTCTTCGTCACGCTGGTCACGACATTCTCGCCATTTCGCGCAATGGGGATGTAGACTCCTCTGTTAGCACCCGTTTTTGGCAGATTGCCAGTTTCAGGTTCAAGGAGGATTTGGCGGCTTAAAGAAGGCAACAAAGAAGGCTAAAATGGTGATCTGGGAAGCTTTCCAGGAAAAGATGGCCGGAAGAAGGCTGCCAATAATCCGGCAACCGGAACAAGGCGGAAGCTGGATTCGGGAGTGCGAAGTTGCCTGAAGACATAGCGAGCTAAGTCAAAGGAAGCAATAAAGGTGGCTGAAAAGAAGCCAACTTTGTCAACACAAGGTGGCAAAAAGGAAGTCAATGTTGTCAAGACAAGGCGGCAGAAAAGAAGTCAACATTGTCAAGACAAGACGGCATAAAGCCAACTTTGTCAAATACAAGCCGGCAAGTCAACTTTCCACCGATCAAGGCAGAAAAATAGAAGACAACTTTCAAGGTCAAGATCAAGGCGGAAAACGAGAAGACAACTTTCTAAGATCAAGGCTGGAAAATGGGAGGCAACTTTCTAAAAGAAGCCGGACAGAAATCCGGGTCTAATACGAAGCCGATCAAGATATCTCGTCTCTAAGAAAGAAGGCAAGTTTGAAGCCAATACGGAAGGGAAAAAGGCAACTTTCCAGTAGCCAGCAAGTTGGAAGCCAGTACGGAAGGCAAAAGGCAACTTTCCGAAGTAGCCAACAAGTTTGAAGCCAACGTTGCCGGCCAAAAGTTGCCTATTTTAGAGATGGATTCGACTTAGACTATGATTTGTAAGCCTTGTAGAAGTCCATTACTTGTACGGGAAGTCCAGCCGCCTCATATATATGTGAGAGGTGACGGCCGATTGAAATTAAGCAAACAATCGACAACCTATCAATACAACCTACTTTTATCTCCTCAAACCCTTGTTTATGCTTCCGTTGTTCGGCGACTTCATCTAGATTTCGCCGGGTATCGAAAACCGAGCTGAGAGCGGCCAAGTCCGGCTTAGTTCAGCCAATCGTCGCCGGCTTCCTCAGACGGGGCTTCCCGAGGGGCTGGGGCGTCTGGTCTAAAAAGCGCCTGCTTGCTGTCTTGCGTATCGCGCTGGAAGCAGGCCTCCCGCGGGGCGAGTTGCGGAGTATCTCCCCCGGCACCGCGGGTACACGAGGACGTGTTCGTGTGACGCGTTTCGAGCGCAACACACTTTTTGGCGACTCCGCTGGGGACGATTCGATCTGAAAATTGGACAGCAATGACCAATTCCAAGACCGACGCTGCCGGTATCAATACCGACAACATCATCAAGCCAACTCTCGAGAAGTTGTCGGAAGAACAACGCCAAGGTCTGGAGGCGTGGAAGAAGAAGAGAGATGAGGAGTTCGAGGCGCTGCGAGCCAAGCGGGATCAAGAAGATCAAGACCTGTACTTATCCAGCTTCAAGGTAGATCGGCAAGGTATAATCTCGCCGATCAAGGAGCCGGAATTTGTACCGCTGGATGCCAACATTGACAAACCCGCTGTAAGTAGTAGCCTTTTTTCCTCTGAACAGATAGCCGAAATTCAATTTCATGTTTCGCAAGGCACTGCCAATGTTTACGACCTTATGCTAGAACATGAAAAGGCTAAGAAAAACACGTCCCATGACCAACCATCGGACAAACAACCGATCGGTCAAAGTAGGGAAAACCAACTTGTGCCTACGCTGCCATGTCCAACTCCTGTCCAGAGTATGCCTAACTCGGCAAGCCAGCCGAGTCAGACAAGGCGGATTCTGGGTCATGAGTCAATGCCGAATCAAAATTCGGCTACTTGGGTGCAAGCTGGCCCTGCCGCCAATTCTTCTCTCGTGCCGGCTCAATCGGCCATTATGGACGATTCCTTAGCCGAATTCAGGAGAAGATTGGACCAGATAGCTTTTGACAAGCTCGGGGTGATGCCAAAACATAGAACTTACACTAAGCCTTACCCCGATTACTTTGATCTGCAACCTTATCCACCTGGTTATAGAGTCCCTGAATTTGCCAAATTTAATGGGGTGGATAGTAAGTCAACATGGGAACATATCAGTCAATATTTGGCTCAATTAGGCGAAGCTAACCATGATCACATTAAAGTTCGCCTGTTCTCATTGTCTTTAACCGGCATTGCGTTTTCTTGGTTTTCGGCTTTAGCTCCTAATTCTATACATACATGGTTTCATCTAGAGCAAAAGTTCCATGAACACTTCTTTGCCGGCGAAATAGAGTTAAAATTGTCTCACCTTACATCGGTTAGGCAGAAGCAGGATGAATCGGTATCTGATTACGTCAAGAGATTTAGAAATACCAGAAACCGATGTTATAGTTTGGCAATAACTGAAAGAGACATGGCTGACTTGGTTTTCAATGGTTTAAGGTCCTACCTGAAAGAGAGGTTAGAAGGACATGAATTCTTGTCTGTTGGCCAAGTCCAGGAGAGAGCGTTGGCTCAAGAGAGCCGGGTCAATGAGTCAAAAGACTCGCATCGGATGAGCAGGAGCCGGCTTAATATTGTTGACAACGATGCCGACTCCGGTGATGAAGCCGATGTTTATTCCGCTGAGTTTGTTTGGCCCAGCAAGGCCAAACCATACATGTGTGATGATCTAAAGCCGATTCGTAAAAATCGGGATGACGAAATAAAATGCAGCTTTGACGTAGGCAAGTGTGATAGAATATTTGATGCCTTGTTGAAGGATAAAGTGATAAGGATAAATCATGTTATACCATCGCCTGATGAATTAAGGCGGCGGGCTTATTGCAAGTATCACAATTCTTTCTCTCATGCTACTAATGATTGCAATGTCTTTCGTAAACAGATCCAATCGGCCCTCAACGACGGACGATTGAGCTTTGCCGGCATGGCAATTGATACACAGCCGTTTCCAGTAAACGTGCTAGATCTGGAGGGAAAGAAAGTTCTACTTCGGCCAGAGGCAGCCGAAGCCGCTAATAAATCAAATGTTGTTGTTGGTGAACCCAGGAAGGTGGCCAGCAGCAAGGCGGCAGGAAGACAAGTTATAGTGAGCCGGCAACCCGATGGAGGCGAAGTCATCAAGATTACCATCAACAACCCTACACTCGGGGGGCAAGTACCACGGCCAGACAAGTCGCCGCCTAGATTTATCAAGCCCAAGAGCCCAGAAGTTGGCAGATGGAAGACAAACCAGGTTGAATATAGACCAAGGAAGACAAAGCCAACTTTTGACATGCTGCTGAACAAGTACGTGCGCCAGGCCGGGTCGAGGTCGCACCAGTGGCAGTATGGGAAACGACCAAGGTCACCATCCACGGAGGAAAATAGCCGGCACCAGAGGCCGGCTGACGAGGTCAAACGCAGGGCAATCCGGCCATCTATGCAAAGCCGGCTTGTGTATCCCGGAGACATGTCATATTGGCGGATCAAGGCGCAAGGTGCTAAAAAGGCGGAGCCAGAAGGCGGATTAGTCTCAGACAACTTATTGGTTGTTGGAACTCATGTGCTAAAATTGAAGGACCCGATTACAGAGCCGGCAAACAGTGAGCCGATACTTGCTATCGCGCCAAAGCCAGCAACCAATGATCATGAAGCTAGCTCCAGTCAAGCCATGAAAGCTCAACCCCGGGATCCAAAATATACTCAGCCAAAGTGGTGCCCGCCAGGTATAACAAAGACACAAAAGCGGAAACTGCAAAGAGCAAGGAACCGGGAGAAGGCAGAAGAAAGAGCTGAGCAATCCAGGGACGTCAAATTCAATGCTGAGCGACCAATGTTGCCGGCGCAAAAGTGGATTCCTAGGCCAGTCCTTATGGCGGCTTCCGCACCAACTACCATGAGTCCTGCTGTCGATGGTGAAATAGAGCCGGCAGCTACGCCGGCTATCACCTATTCTTCATGGGCTGACGAAGTCGAAGCAGCAGACTTGGCGATGGCAAGTTTGGCAAAGGAGCTGGCAATCCAAGATCCGGCCACAGAGAAGCCGGCAAGTGAAGACCTCGCAATGGAAGAAAAGGCAGAAGAAGAACCAGCAATGTCAGAGTCAACAATGGATGAGTCAGGCAATTTGACAGATGAAGATCTGCTAGATTATGAAGAATCGCCGACTCGGACAGGAATGGACATCAACATGGTGTATTACTTGCCGGCCGAGTTCCGTGCTGTCAAAGAAGGCGAGGTTGCGCAAATCAACTTTGGACCAAAAAATGTTGTCTTCGAAAAACCTGACAAGCCGGTGAAACACCTCAGGCCTCTGTATGTCAGAGGACACATTGATGGCAAGCCGGTCACCAGGATGATGGTGGATGGCGGCGCTGTGGTAAACTTGATGCCATATTCTGTCTTCAAGAAGCTACAACTAGATGATGGCGACCTGATGAAGACAAACATGGTGTTAAATGGGTTCGAAGGAGGAGAAGGAGTAGAAGCCAAAGGCGTTATCAGCTTGGAGCTCACAGTAGGAAGCAAGACTTTGGCTACCGCCTTCTTTGTTGCTGAGGTGCAGGGAAACTACAATGTGCTGCTAGGACGGGATTGGCTTCATGCTAACCAGTGTGTTCCGTCTACTATGCACCAGCAACTAGTGCAATGGGTTGACGACGAAGTTGAAGTTGTCCATGCTGACGAATCGGCATGCATTGCGTTAGCCGAGTCGATTGTTGACTGGCAACATTCTAATGTCACATGCCTTTCTGGGCGTGATTTATCCGGATTCGACTTCCTAAGTGCTACCAGGGACGGATTCGTGCCAGTATCTCTAAAGCCGATTGGTAGCAATCGGCTGCCGCTCAAGTAGATGGATCAAAATGATGAGTGGCTGCAGAAGCGTCTGGACGAGTATCGGACCGAAAGGAACGATATGTATGAAGCAATTGAAGAACCAGATGACATGGATAAGTTGGGACAAGGCTTTACATCGGCTGACTTGCTGGAAGAAGTTGACATTGGGGATGGCACTGTCCCTAGACCGACATTTGTAAAGCAAAAGTTGGCGGCCGATTATAAGTCTGAATTAATCGCGCTAGTCAAAGAGTACGTGGATTGCTTTGCATGGGAATACCACGAGATGCCTGGGTTAAGCCGAGAGTTGGTCGAACATCGGTTGCCTATCAAAGCCGGCTTCAGACCATACAAGCAGCCGGCTCGCAAATTTAATCCACTGATCTATGATCGGATAAAGGCGGAAATTGGCAGGCTTTTGAAAGCCAACTTTATTCGGCCCTGTAAGTATGCCGAATGGTTATCCAACATTGTGCCGGTCGAAAAGAAAGGATCCGACAAGATTAGGGCATGTATTGATTTCAGGGATTTGAATCGAGCCACGCCAAAGGATGAGTACCCTATGCCAATAGCCGACATGCTTATCAACGAAGCCTCAGGTCACAAAGTTATCAGCTTCTTGGATGGCAACGCAGGTTACAACCAAATATTTATGGCCGAAGAAGATTCGGCTAAGACGGCGTTTCGCTGCCCAGGCTTTGTTGGCTTGTTCGAATGGACCGTGATGACTTTTGGATTGAAGAATGCCGGAGCCACCTATCAAAGAGCGATGAACCTGATATTCCATGATCTTCTGGGAGTCGTACTGGAGGTATATATTGATGACGTGGTGGTTAAGTCGGACGGCGAGTCAAATCACTTGGCCGACTTGCGGCTGGCGTTTGAAAGAATGAGGAAGTACGGGCTCAAGATGAATCCTTTGAAGTGTGCCTTTGGCGTGTCGGCTGGGAGATTCCTTGGTTTCATCATACATGAACATGGCATAGAAGTTGATCCGGCAAAGATTGAAGCCATCCAGAAGATACAGGCGCCGGGTTGCAAAAATGACATGCAGAAGTTTCTGGGCAAGGTAAACTATTTGAGAAGATTCATTGCTAACTTGTCTGGAAAAGTTGATGCATTTACACAGATCCTTCGGCTCAAGAATGATGATGAATTCACCTGGGGGGCAAAGCAGCAAGAGGCGTTTGACAAGATAAAAACTTGCCTGTCTACTCCTCCAGTTCTCAGGAAGCCGGCTCATGGTCAACCTTTCCGGCTTTATATTGCTGCTGAGGACAAAGTGATCGGAGCTGCCTTAACTCAGGAAGCCGAAGGACAAGAGTACATCATCACTTATCTGAGTAGACGTTTGCTGGATGCCGAGTCAAGGTACAGCTTTGTAGAAAGGTTGTGTTTGTCTCTTTACTTTGCCTGCACCAAATTGCGACATTATCTGCTATCCAGTGAATGCAAAGTCTTTGGTCAGACCGATGTTCTCAAACACATGATACAAAGGCCGATTCTTAGTGGGCGAATCGGCAAGTGGGCGTACGGGTTGATTGAATATGATTTGGCTTATGAACCACTAAAATCTATGAAAGGCCAAATTGTAGCTGACTTTATTGTTGAACATCGGATTGACCTGGAGGAAGAAGCCGGCTTAAATATTGTGTCGGCTGTACCGTGGAAGCTTTATTTTGACGGCTCAGTCTGCAGCAGACAAGGAGTTGGCATTGTGTACATCTCACCACACGGTACTGTTTTTGAAGCCTCTTGTCGTCTTGACTATTTATGCACTAACAATGAAGCCGAATACGAAGCACTTCTATTCGGGCTAGAAATATTGGTGGACGCAGGGGTAACTCATGTCGAGGCATATGGAGATTCGTTGCTTATTGTCCAGCAAGTGGCCAAGATTTGTCAATGCAACAGCGGGTCTCTCAACATTTATCTTGATAGATGCCTGGATATGATTTCAACGTTGGATTATTTCCACATATCTCATGTTCCTAGGCAAGACAATTGGCTTGCGAATGAGTTGGCACAACAGGCATCTGGCTATCACGTCAGTCGTGGTTTATTCTTTATCAAGGAACAGCCAACAACTCATGTTGCCAACTTGGAGGAAGCCAGTCAGGAAGCCGGCTTGTTGGAGCCGGCTAAGGAGAAAGCCAAACAGGAAGCCGGCTTGTTGGAGCCGGCTAAGGAGGAGTCAAGTGACAACTTGGCGGACGACTGGAGACAACCTTATATTGACTATTTACAAGATCCAAGTCGAAAAACAGACAGAGCAGTTCGGCGCCTAGCTCTCAAGTATACATTGGTGGATGCCGCCTTATATCGCCGAACTGCCGATGGTCTTCTTCTAAAGTGCTTGAATGAAGACGAAGCTAGAGTTGCCATGGGAGAGGTACATGATGGTTTATGTGGAACACATCAGTCGGCCCACAAGATGAAGTGGATGCTCAGGCGAGCAGGTTTTTATTGGCCGACAATGATCAATGACTGCTTCAGATATTACAGGGGATGTGAAACCTGCCAGAAGTTTGGAGATATTCAGTTGGTGCCAGCTTCACCTCTTAATCCAATTATAAAACCGTGGCCTTTCCGGGGTTGGGCGCTTGACTTTGTCGGCATGATCCATCCGCCTTCATCCAAGGGGCATCGGTTCGTATTGGTGGCTACTGATTATTTCACCAAGTGGTCTGAAGCAGTACCTCTCAGAAACATGACCCACAAGGAGGTGATCCAGTTTATTACAGAACATATCATCCATCGATTCGGCATTCCGCAGACTCTTACCACAGATCAAGGTACTTCCTTCATGGCTAAGGAGGTGAAGCAATTTGCCGAATCACTTGGAATCAAGATGCTCAGTTCATCTCCCTACTATGCACAAGCCAACGGACAA
Source organism: Poa pratensis (assembly GCA_947311845.1). NCBI lineage: Eukaryota > Viridiplantae > Streptophyta > Magnoliopsida > Poales > Poaceae > Poa > Poa pratensis. The sequence goes on along the minus strand of CAMZMU010000125.1, from coordinate 14,062,743 downwards.
GCCGAGTCAAGCAATAAAATCTTGGTCAAATTGATCAAGAAGAAGGTACAGGATCATCCAAGGAGGTGGCACGAGGTACTGTCCGAAGCATTGTGGGCGCACAGGATCTCAAGGCATGGAGCAACCAAGGCAACTCCTTTTGAGTTGGTGTATGGACAAGAAGCCGTTTTGCCAGTAGAAGTGAATCTGGCTGCCTTGAGGCTTGCTAAGCAAGATGACTTGTCGGCTGAAGACTACTGCAGCTTGATGATGGACAATGTTGATGAAGTAGCCGACAAGCGTGTTATTGCCTTGCGAGAAATTGAGAAGGAAAAGTTGCGGGTGGCAAAAACTTACAATAAGAAGGTCCGGCTAAAAGACTTTCAAATTGGCGACTTGGTCTGGAAAGTTATATTGCCAGTTGGCTCTAGAAGCCGGAAATTTGGCAAATGGTCCCCAAACTGGGAAGGGCCGCTGCGAGTCGCGAGAATAGTACCCGGCAACTCTTATCTGGTGGAGACATTGGAAGGCAGCATGTTGCCTCGAGCTATCAATGGGAAATACTTGAAGAAATTCCACCCGAGCGTGTGGCAAACTGCATGAGTTGCACGTATGGCCGATATACATATATCGCCCTTAGCATATGGCCGATGAGCTTAAGCATCGCCCTTAGACAAAAACTTCTACATTGAATATTTTCTAGTACGCAAGCTCTACTAGAAAACAGGGGGGCATGTGTTAGCACCCGTTTTTGGCAGATTGCCAGTTTCAGGTTCAAGGAGGATTTGGCGGCTTAAAGAAGGCAACAAAGAAGGCTAAAATGGTGATCTGGGAAGCTTTCCAGGAAAAGATGGCCGGAAGAAGGCTGCCAATAATCCGGCAACCGGAACAAGGCGGAAGCTGGATTCGGGAGTGCGAAGTTGCCTGAAGACATAGCGAGCTAAGTCAAAGGAAGCAATAAAGGTGGCTGAAAAGAAGCCAACTTTGTCAACACAAGGTGGCAAAAAGGAAGTCAATGTTGTCAAGACAAGGCGGCAGAAAAGAAGTCAACATTGTCAAGACAAGACGGCATAAAGCCAACTTTGTCAAATACAAGCCGGCAAGTCAACTTTCCACCGATCAAGGCAGAAAAATAGAAGACAACTTTCAAGGTCAAGATCAAGGCGGAAAACGAGAAGACAACTTTCTAAGATCAAGGCTGGAAAATGGGAGGCAACTTTCTAAAAGAAGCCGGACAGAAATCCGGGTCTAATACGAAGCCGATCAAGATATCTCGTCTCTAAGAAAGAAGGCAAGTTTGAAGCCAATACGGAAGGGAAAAAGGCAACTTTCCAGTAGCCAGCAAGTTGGAAGCCAGTACGGAAGGCAAAAGGCAACTTTCCGAAGTAGCCAACAAGTTTGAAGCCAACGTTGCCGGCCAAAAGTTGCCTATTTTAGAGATGGATTCGACTTAGACTATGATTTGTAAGCCTTGTAGAAGTCCATTACTTGTACGGGAAGTCCAGCCGCCTCATATATATGTGAGAGGTGACGGCCGATTGAAATTAAGCAAACAATCGACAACCTATCAATACAACCTACTTTTATCTCCTCAAACCCTTGTTTATGCTTCCGTTGTTCGGCGACTTCATCTAGATTTCGCCGGGTATCGAAAACCGAGCTGAGAGCGGCCAAGTCCGGCTTAGTTCAGCCAATCGTCGCCGGCTTCCTCAGACGGGGCTTCCCGAGGGGCTGGGGCGTCTGGTCTAAAAAGCGCCTGCTTGCTGTCTTGCGTATCGCGCTGGAAGCAGGCCTCCCGCGGGGCGAGTTGCGGAGTATCTCCCCCGGCACCGCGGGTACACGAGGACGTGTTCGTGTGACGCGTTTCGAGCGCAACATCCTCCCATGCCATCGGTGATGCGGAAGGACACGCACCCGACCGCTCCTTGTTCGCCGTGAACCGGAGCGCGTAGAAGCTGCGGAAGAGGTCCACCGAGGACAGAATGCCAATGTACGCCTTGCAGAGATAGGCGAAGATGGCGAGGATGAGGATGGAGTTGGGGTGGAGGTGAAGAACCTGGATCTGGTAACGCTCCAGAACCGCCAAGAAGAAGTCGGAGAAGGGAGGCACGAGCCCGACGTAGAGGGTGTGCATGAAGATGGGGTAGAGGTCGTCGCTGGGGTTGTCCGCCGGCTTGAGCATCGTAGCGCCGTTCTCGTTGGTCTCCGAGGCCGCCATGTGACGCACCTTGTCCAGCTGCGCCTCCTTGAAGCGGAAGCCGGTAAGAGCCGGCTCGAAGTCGCCATCCTCCCGCATCACGGCAGGCTCACTCTCCTGCACCACAGCCTTGCTCTTCTTGGACGCGGCGGCCTTCTTGGGCGCCATTGCAGCGGGATTGCGAAGGAGAAGCTTGGGGATTGAGCACCGGGAAGAAGGAAGTGAAAGGGGAACGAGTGGAGTAATGGCCGCCAGCGCCGAGCTCTCCGCCTTTTATCGGCTCATCGAGCCGTTACCAAGACGTGGTGGGTCCCACCACTACACCGTTACTTTTGAGGAGATCGCGGGATTGTGTCCGGCCGCGACGCTCCACGTGTCCCGGGCTACGCAGGCTTCTTTGGGCCCACGACGATTCGCCTCCGTCTGAGGAACTCCAGGGTGCCCATCGCGGGCCCGGGGGCTACTGTCGGCCCAGTGGAAACCGGGGTATCATGAGCCGGCCTGCCACAGCCCTCGACGCTCCGCGGGAAATTCTGCTAAGGACCAGGCGTTAAGCCTGGCGAGCCTCGTGAGGGACTTTTCCCTCACGAGGGTTTCTTCACCTTGCCGAGTCGCTTTGCTAAGGACCAGACACTCGGCCCAATGGGGCCTCTAGAGGGAATTCTGCCTCGGGAGGGCCTCTCCTGCCCAGGAAACCATCAAGTCCTGGCACGTCTCCGCGCCTCCCTCGCGAGGCGTCATGTACTACAGAACCTCGGCGAGGCTCCAGGCCCTTGCGGGTTCCTTCAAGTGGAAGCAAGCTCCTGCACCCGCTGCAGAGTGCACATGGGCTCTGCGCCCGCCGCAGAGTGACGCGCGCGTCTGCGCGCGATGAGGACGACGCCGCAGTTGCCGTTCTCGTGTATAAAGCAGTCAACAAAGCTGGAGCAAGCAAAGCTAACTCCAAGACTTGCCATTTTGGTGATAAAGCGGCCGGCCGCCGCTACGCTCCAAGTGCGACGTCACCGTGGGGCACGCCACAGGACTCTGCAGCGCCAGCCCACCGTCCTGGATGGACGGTGGCTTTTTCTGCCAAAGACGACGTGCTCTCTGCCATGGACCGCGTCCATGGACACCCCGAGGCTGTGCGTTGTGCTCCATCTTAGCGGCAATGTGGTATCCCTTCCCGCCGGAGGTTTTCGGGGAAGAGGACCGAGGCCAGTATATAAGGAGCCAGTGTACGACCAAGGAGGGGGATCCCGCATTCGCCAACTCATTCAACACCCAAGCAGCTACGTCTGAAGGAGAAGACGAAGCTCATTCCACCATTGTCCACCATAGCCATAACTGTGCCCTCGGCAAGCACCTGTACTGTGAACCTCTCCAAGCAGTGCAATACATCTTAGCAGGACGTAGGGTCCTTACACCTAGGGGTGGGCGTTCGGTCTTTTCGGTTAGTTCGGTTCGGTCTTTCCGGTCATCCAGAAATGATACCCGTAATAAATTCGGTCTTTTCGGTTTTATGTTCTTCGGTCTTCAGTCTATTCGGTCCGGTCTTTGGTCATGACCAAATAGACCAAAATATAGGGCGCAAGAAGGGGAATCGGTGTCCGGGGCTGGGAAAGTGGGAAGCGATCGACTGGTCTCTCATGCACGGGAGAATCTACAGTACGCTGGGCTGAGATACCCAGTTGTTGAGTCTAGAGACTAGATGGTATGGTTGGTTTAGTAGTTGGGCCTATATACTAGATGACACATAAGCTGGGCTGGCACACAAATTCGGGTGCTTCCATACGTAATTCACTCAAAATAAATTAAAATCGGTCTTTCGGTCTATTCGGGTTATATATATGTGATAACCGAATTTCTGATCTAACTTGTGAGGACCCCGGATTAGCTATCCGAGATACTCGTTATGTTTCCTGCAACAATCCCATGATTAGTCTGTTGTTGCACATAACTCGAATTGGCATCACAGAACACCCATACATACCGAATGAATTTACTTACTTGATTGAAGTCATAACTTTAACAGGTACTTGCAGCGGAAATCACCAAACAGCGTGGAGCCCAAGTCATTTGCCTTAACCCTACAGGCAGCTGACTGGGAAGCGCCCTAGTTTGCATTGACGTCAGAGAAGTCTTCCTCTTCGACTGCTCATCTTCAAAACCTGGCTAAGACAATAGCCAGGGACGAAACCAATATGAGTACATTTGAATGTACTCGCAAACTGCCCCCGACATGAGCGTGCAATAGCATCATTTTTATTATAGTAAAAACCTTTATTTTGAGAAGACATCTCTATATCTTTGTTGAAAAGGAAAGAAGGCTTTTAGAACTTTTTCCCATAAATCTATCTTTGTAAGAATTTTCTTTTAAAACTTTTTCCCGAAAATACATCTTTGTTGAAAAAGGTAAGAAGTCTCTTTAATAAACATTTTCTCGGAAAATCACCATTTGTTTATTTCTCCAAAACTCCTCCTTTTCCGACCAAAACCATTCCTAGTCAATTCATTTTTCCAACAACCTTATACCAACCCTTTTGGTATAGTTGCATAAATATTTTCCACTTTCAAGACACAAAACTTTGCACTTCTCGACCATAGCCCCTCAGGGTCCTCCTCTTTTCCAGCAACCTCATACCAGCCCGTCTGGATAGTTGCATATATAGAACATCTCCATTTTTCCTTTTTACATCTTAAAACTTTTCCAAAACTTGCACATAGTCTTAGGACAGCCTCCCAACTATCCATATCCGAGGACTCGGCTATTCGAATAGTTTTAACCCTCTGGAGAGGTAGCACGCTTTTAGCCCACATCCATCCGGTAACTCATCGTGTTAGCCACGTCCCGCCATACAAGGTGTATACGAAGTTGAGCCACCGACCATAGCCTCTCATTTACTCATGCTAGTACAGGACCCTGCTCATATGATACCTTCCATCTACACTCAGTCCAGTTTCCCGTCAGAAACCCTAAGTGTGAGGACTCATAGTTTTATCCGGCGTTTTATGGTGGAACCTTCTATCCTCCACACCAATCAGTGAGGACCCGGGTCAGGGGTAGGACCTCGGGCCATCCCCTCATGCATAACGGAGTCATCTCCATCGATGAGATATCCCATACTAATAAGAGCAAACTACATGACTAAGCCCCGTTCCCACAGTACTAGGACACTGTGCATTTTTCATAAACATCACCATTTCCCATTTCTCCATTTCAACACCGACATCTCGGCATTTCACATCCAAGCAAGTATTTCCAAAGGAGTTTTGAATAAACCATGTTTATTTTTCCCAACCTATAATTTTATATAAACTATCTTATATTTCTACATAGGGTGGCAAAATAATATCCATATACTTTTTGAAAAGGTTTTGTAAATCTTTGCTTTAAAAGTAAAACATGTTATCAAAGTAGATGCATATATTTGGGGTGCAAGCTCAGAGAGTAGCTTGCCTGATTCCAGCATAATGTTCCTGGGCTTCTTCTCATTGCTCAAGGAAATAAATCCCATCCTTCTTTGATAAATCCTCTCCAAATACCACTCCGGTAGCGTTTATATCAAGCGTCGCAAACATGAAAATAAACCAACACACAATAAGCAAACCATACCACAAGTGGTATATAAACAAGTAATCAAACCACAAACATAGTACTAATTTAATCAAGCAACAAACTAACATCTATATTTACAAGGGCATTATACTCACAAGAGTATAACACCAAACACATGCTAAAAACATAGAGCACCAAGACATCTCCTACTAAAGGTGCTTAACAACCATTTTCCCTAAACAGGAAATACTTCAGACAAAAGTTAAGTCACCAAATAATCTCTCTAATGAAAACATCACACCAAGCTAGGGTAGATACATAACAAGATACCTAAGCTAGTACTCAACTTAAGACCATCAAGTTCATCAAGCAAGGTAAACATTTTACTCATACCAACATGTTTAACAAATACCACTAACAGTACTAACATATTATAACCTGCTAAACAATAATAACATGCAGGCTCAGTACCACAACAATCATTAACAAGCAAGGCATACATTTTAATCACACACAACATTCTCATATCAAAATAAACAAGCTTAACGAATTCCTAGTTACTAGGAGAATCTATATAGGGAATAAAACCCTAACAAATACATGACTCACAAGTAGCTCTCCTAACATGCTAGCAAAATAAGGAAACACATCACAACAGTGGATTACCACCCTACACATGCTAGGAAACACCTTTATAACAATAAAGTTATAACACAACAATTTATAAAGGTCTAATAAAAATAGGCAGAAAAGTCCTAAACCTTATAATTAGCACCACAGTCTATCAGTGACTCCTAAATTCAAACCAAGCTAGGGATATGTTCTCCTACACATATAGAAGACAAGCCAATTGGAGTTACTCCAAAATTCATCTCACAAAAATCTACAAAAATCACCAAAGAGCCACTGGTGTGTTTACAAGAATGCATAGCACTTTTGTTTTAGGTTTCTTTAGCAAGCAAGGCCAACAGATCTGGAAAGGTATCACTTCAGGCTTTCCATAGAATTTTAGTTTGCAAATTTTGGAGTTGTAAAACTCTAGATATTAAATATTTGGTGGAAAAGATACTTTTGACAAGATTTAATCTAGACATCATTTAAAATTATATTTTTGCACACAGCCAGTTCTACCTAATTAAGAAAACACCCAGAAACTCCACAAAATTTAAATCACTCAAATATCTATCACAGATTTACCACAAAAGAATTAAAGCTACACTATAAAATTAAACAGGAAATAAAATAGATAATAGATCTACTGGAAAAACAAGATTGGGCCAGATCTGGCCGTGCAGCGTAGCTGGTGGCCCATCCCGTGGCCCACGAGCGGAACGAACGGGTACGTGCCTTCGTCTTCCTCCCGACACGCACGGACGAGCTCGGCACGCAGGGAGACACGCGAGGACGACGACGGCGCTCCGGTGAACCTGACAAGAAAGGGTGATGTCCCTGAGTTAGCTCGCGAGGAGGGGATCTCAGGGAGACGAAAATGGCGTAGAATGGGGGTCTGTGCAGCCCGCGAGCTTGCTCGACGTTCGGCGGCCAGAGATGAAGAAGACGCAGACGGCCAGCTCGATTCACGGCTTCACAGCTCGATTCCCTGGACGAGGATGGAGAGGACGTCGAGGCGGAGAGGATGGTGGTCTTCGATCTGCTCTGGGAGGCTCCAATCGCCGGCGATGCGCGACGGCAGCCCGAGCTAGGGTTTGGCCATGGAGGAGAAGGAGAGAGCGATTGAGAGAGAGCAGAGAGCGAGTGAGGGAGGGAGAGCAGAGGAGCGCCTGGGGGCCTCCTTATCTCCTCGCAGGGCAGCGGCGAGGGGGGGTCCGGGCGGCGAGCGGCGTCGAGCGGGGACGAGGAGCACGGCGCACTGGCGCCATGTGCGCCACTGGAGATGCGACAATTGCAGAGACCCCCTGGCTGCCTTTTCTTCTTTTACATCTAGGTCCTTTTCTGCTTCTTTTATTTCCTTTTTAAAAACCAGTAGCTTTTAGGGATTTTAATTGAGGCACTAGAATCATTTCAAAAATTCTGAAATTATTCATGTAGCCTCACATATATATGTAGAAGCTCCACAAAAATTGGGGTGTCAAAATAAAATGTTTTGAACAACTTTTTTTCATAGAGTTTAAATATGTTATTTTTGGATAAAACCAATTTGACAAATTGAATTATCTTTGTAATTGGAGATTAGATATTTTGAGGAGAGAGTAATATGATAATGAGATGGTTATCATCTCCTTCCTGGATTTTATAAGATAAAATAATTGTTATAAAAAATAGAGAAATAGGTAGAGAGGGAATTTAAATAAGATCATTTCTTTTAATCAAGACTTTATTTTGAGGGTGTGAGTAATCATAGAGGTCTTGTTTTATTTTCAAGTCACATTCCAATTTTGTGATCAGTGGGTTTTCAACTTAACATTCAAGTACATTGGTGTAAATATTCACCCAAGCAAACAATAAGACAAGAATTAACAATCAATACAACCATAAGTCCAACAAGCAAACAATCACAACATCACAACCTAGTCCACACAATTCAAACCACAAGAATTAATCATACCACCATTTCCACAATGCTATCTTGGAGAAAAGTGACCACTCCTGATTATGACAAGATGATGTTTGGGAAATATCTCCACTCATAACTTAATAGTTTTCAAAAAGATTTGAAAAAAGGAAATATGTGGGTGATATATTTCCCACTAGTGTTATTTTCAAATGGAGTGAAAATAAGAGTTTATAAAATGGGAGTTGTATACACCTGCAAAATATCAAGGTTGAGAAATAGGTAGGAGATAGCATATAGATCTCCATAATTTTGGAAACACACAATTTTGGAAATACTTTTACTTTCAGAGTTTTGGTTGTTGATAAACCAAGTATCATTGAAATGGAGTTGGCCAAAATAAGAATGGAAAAGATATATAGAATATTTTCTTGTCATAACATGATCACCAAAGTTAAATATATTTTTATATTGGTTGGCTCCTATATTTACTAGTCAAACAACTTAAACAACAAGTCACACAAGTTCAAACATAGCAATGGGAAGGAAAACACAATCATCAGTGAAACATTTCAAAAAGTTTTTATTGGTTCTGAATTTTGGGTCTGGTAAAACTAAGTTTTTTCTTGGTTCCAAAATTTGGGATGTTACATAACTTTGGTCTTTTCTAATTTGCTTCCCAAATTTCTTACGGTCTTTTCGGTCTCGGTCATTTCGGTTTCGGTCTCGGTCTTTTTGGTTTCAGTTTTCGGTCTTCGGTTTTTATGCCCTCGTGTTCCATCTCTGTCGTGATGTTCCTCACCGAGCTCGACGAGCACCGTCGCCGAGGTTGTTGAGGATTTGTTTGATGTTGTGTTCAGCCCCTTACTCGATTCCTGGCACTTGAGAGACACCCCTAGTTCCTGGGACTAGTCTCCGACAAGCTCTGACTCACGGAAGTCGAGATCTTCCCCGTGCTTCACGATTAGCCCTTCGCGAGTGCGCAGGTCCTCGCGGAACTTCTCCAAGCTTTCCCTCAGGACCTCTGAGTCCGCAATGATCTTCTCCTCATGGGCCACAAGCTCCTGTTGCTTGGCAGTGATCGCCGCCTCGCGGGCCGTGAGCTCCTGCTGCCTAGCAGCGGTCTCCTCCTCGGGGGCCTCGCGCTTAGCGCTCAACTCCGCGAGAGTCTCTTCAGCCTCGCGGATAACGCTGGCGCGGACCTCCGCAGCAAAGCGCTGCACCTCCTCACGCCGCGCCTGGGCTGCCTCGTGCTCCTGGCGGCAGCGCTCCACGGTCTCGTGAAGATGAGTCCAGGCGCACGCAAGGTCAGCGCGTTCCTCCGCCACAGCAAGCTCCTCCTCGACGTGCTGAGCCTCGAGCCCGTCAAGCGCCTCCCTCGCCAGGCAAAAGGCGGCATCGCGGCGAACTGCACACTGGCGCCAACCACGAGGAACCAGGGCCCACATCTTGCCAGGGGGCTGGGAGGCCTCAATGCTCGCCGAAGGACCGGAAGCATCGCGCCTTGGCCTCGGAGTGGCCTCAAGTCGCGCCTGGGGGCTCTGGTGAGAGCCTTCCTCTTCATCCACGCCGGGGGCTTTCTGGGGGCTCGGAATGTCCTCGCCATCAGCCCCAGCGCCCTTCTGACCCTGGGGCACGTCCTTCTCCCCTCCAGGGGAAGGATCGGCCTTCTCCGCCGAGGCCGCTCCCGCCGCAGCCTCGGAGTCCATCACCGGCGCTTCAGGACCTACGTTTGGTGGAGGCGGCGGCGCGGTGGCCCCTCCATCTCAATGTCAGAGCGCTCCTCCACTGACGTCGCGGTCTTCACCGCATCTTCCTCTGCCGCCTTCTCCTGCTGCACAGGAGAAGCGCCAGGCCGTGCGGCCGGCGACACCGTCGCCTCAGCCTTCTCCTCCTCGCGGCGCTCATCCGCCTCGGGAGTTGGAGCCGTTGTCCCAGGAGGAGAAGCGGTAGCCTCGTGAGGCACCACTTCAGCTGTGGGTGCTGCAGATGCTGTGGCAGCACTCGAGCTCTCTCCGACTTTCCGGAGTCTCCGCCGCTTCGGTCCCGAGGGAGGCCTGACAAAGGAAAATCAGAAAACTCTCCAGAAAGGCACTCAAGATCATCATGAAGGACAAAGCATGAAACTTACTGGATGGCGGTGTCGATCCACCTCTTCGTAGTCTGCTGTGGCTGCGAGGCGCTCACCCCCGCCGCTTTCTGGGGCGCGTCCGCCCCCACCTCGTGAGAGGCGCTCCCTGGATCCATCGCGGGCCTGTCGTGGAGCGCCTTCGTGCGGGGATCGCGGCGGCCGGACTGGGCATCTTCGTCGCCGCCCTCCTCCTCGACGCATCGCGAAGGGACGACACGAAATGGGTCCTCGCTGCCTGAGGAGATCTCGTGGATCTCAGCTTCAGGCGGTACATCCCTCGAGGAGCTCTCATCCCCCGCCGAGGGATTGGCGCTCCCCAAGGCGCCATCGACACCCGCATCTGACGCCGTGGGTGATTATGTCGCCTCCTCTTCGCCCTCAACCGGCGCCGCCTGCGACGCCGCCTCAGGGTTGTCGTGGGGCCCTACCTGCCCCGTAGGCACCAGACCCCACTGGCTGAACTCTGGCATCGCCTCTAAGTACTTGAGGCGGGATTCAAGCGAGAACATGTGGAGTGGCTCTACAAAGTCATTCTTCGGCCTGGGGATGAACGGAGACGTGAAGAGGATCTCCATGATGCCCTTCAGCACTTCCTTCGGGAAGAGGGCGGAATTCAGGCGCATCCTGTCCGCCGGGCCAGAGTACATCCACATCGGCTTCGTGTGCGCCTGGAGCGGAGCGATGCGGCACTTCACGAAGTCCTTGGCCACCATCTGGCCAGTAAGGCCAGCGCCGCGACAAGGGGCGCGAGTGTCTCGCCCTCGAGAGATTCGTTCGACCAGCCCCTCCTCTTCGTCGGGGGCGCTTCGGGCACCTCGAAGTAGGGACTCGTCCTCCCGGTGTCCACGAAGAACCACCGCTTGCGGAAATCCTCCACCTTCTTCGTCACATTGGTGACCGCATTTTCACCGTTCCACGTAATGGGGATGTAAACATCGTGTAACACCCTGGATTTTTGGCCCTTTTTAAAATTTTCCAAAAATGCATTGTTTCTATTTATTTAAGTGCAGTTGGATTTAAACCTCGGAAGAATCCTTTTAAGTCTTAAACCTTTTCAATCTGATAAATCAAGATGGGATCTTCTGCTTTCCATTTCCCTCCCACTTGGTACTTGAATCTGTGATTTTACCTTGGACAAATATTAATTTGAGAAATTCCTTTTCTCTCTTAAAATTTAGCCTTTTATTTGGCCTTCCAAAGGAACCCCTATTTCTATATCCCCAAAAATTCTGCAAAAATTAGGGAACCTTCCCTAGTTGATGTGGACCTCATTTATTAAAAAATATAGTGCCATGACTTAAGAAAATTTCCCTCCACATTTATTTTTACCTTCTGCCTGTTTTCCCAAAGTATTTTTGAGTCTATCAAAAATAATTCTCCTGGATGAATCCAAGGCATGGATAGGCTCGCCTTCATCACTCCTACCTCAGGACAAAAGGGTACTTCCATCTAACTCCATCTACCACTCCAAATCATTAAATCCCTTTTTGACCCGTACTGTTTTTCACAAATTCTAGTCGGACCAACTTTCGAATTTGCAAAAACTTTACTCAGCAAAGTTGGAGGAATTTGAATTTGGCACACAGTGGTTCAAACCTCATCTCATTTGGAGCACGGAGATGAGAGAAACGTGCTGATGCCGCTTCTGGCATGAACAGCACCATGGTCACCGCCGACGTGGCCATGCCAGGCGGCGCCGCCCGTTCTGGGTCGACGCCGTTCTGCCTCTCCTCTCCCCAGACCGGGCCCAACGGACCCCCCTCTCCCCTCTCCACCGTCCAGTAGCCACGCGTAGCCGGAGAAGGCCGTCCCCCCTCGCCACCGACGAGTCCCGACGCGCTGTCCAGAACAGCGCCACCGTGACCCCGCTTGTCAGCCACCCCTCCGCCGCAGAAGCTTATCCAGGCGTCGAGTTTTATCCTCGTGCGTCTCCTGTGCCACCGGTCTCGCGATGCACCGCCCAGCCTAGCACCCACGCCTTGGTCGACACCTCGCCACGCCATTACTACGGCCACCTCTCGGGAAGGGTATAAGGAGCCCTCCCCTCGACCTACAGAGCACCGGATGCACCTCCTAGCCTCCCCACTACCCTCCCCTGCTCAAATCGTAGCTCGACGAGCACCGCAACTCCGGCGACGCGTTTTCCCTAGCCGTCATGGCCGTGGACAGATTCTTCGCCAGAGGGGCTCCGTTCATCGATTAAACCAGCCCACAGCCTCACCTGATCACCACGATGCCGCTGCCGTGCTCGCCAGGGTGAACGGTGGTCGGAATCGTCGAGTTCGTCCTCGACAGGACGCCACCGCCGCCGGAGAAGAAGCTCTGGTGCCGCCTGCGCAGGACCTCCCCGAGCCGCTCTGCTTCCTCTCCCACCCCTCTCCCTCGCCCCAGCCGCCGCAAAGCCTCGCCGGTGAGTTCGCCGGAGCCAGCGACCCAGCTTCCCTGATTTCCCGCGTTTAAGAAAAAGAAAATGGTTTGATTAGTGGGCCACTGACTGGTGGGTCCCGCTTGTCAGGATTTTAATCTTTTCCCAAAACTTTCTCTGTTTTATTTTCTAATTGAAAAAGGCAAAAAATAAACCAAACTTTGAAATGCAATATCTCTCTCAAAAATGATCAGAAAAATATGAGACCAATTTTGTTGGCTTTGTTTTAAAATTGTCTTTCCAATGGAACTAGAATGGATTTATTTGGAATTTATTTTTTTGGCATTTATTTAAATGACCTAGGAGAAGTATTTGATGCATATTTTCATTACTTTAATAGATTCAAACCTCCCCGACGGAGTAGAAGTTGTTCCCGAACCCTACCCCACTGCTGAAGGCAAGCCGTTAACCCGATCTCAAACTCGGTCGAACCTTTGAAAATTTCTTGATGATTTAAGTTGATTGCTGTTGCATCTCATCTGCCATGTTGCATTTAAATATTGTCGCATCTATTGATATATCTGTGGATCTTTGCAACACTCTTTCTCTGTCAAACGAGAAGGCGCTGGTCGGAGGTAGCTCCGCCACAGTCATCCAGTTGACGTTTCTATTCTTTTGTCGAAAGAGAAGGCGCCGGTCGGAGGTAGCTCCGCCACAGTCATCCGGTTGACGTTTCTTTTCTTTTGTCGAAAGAGAAGGCGCTAGTCGGAGGTAGCTCCGCCACAGTCATCCGGTTGACGTTTCTTTTCTTTTGTCGAATGAGAAGGCGCTGGTCGGAGGTAGCTCCGCCACAGTCATCTGGCTGACGTTTCTTTTCTTTTGTCGAACGAGACGGCGCTGGTCGGAGGTAGCTCCGCCACAGTCATCCGGTTGACGTTTCTTTTCTTTTGTTGAACGAGAAGGCGCTGGTCAGAGGTAGCTCCGCCACAGCCATCCGGTTGACGTTTCTTTTCTTTTGTCGAACGAGAAGGCGCTGGTCGGAGGTAGCTCCGCCACAGTCATCTGGTTGACGCCATTTCATTTTGTTGCTAAGTTTGAATATTGATACATGGAGGTTGATATGATTGATTTGCTGCTGAAATTATTATGCAAATATCATGTGTTGCCTGGATCATGTTGGAGACTGAAATGAAAATTGGACTAAGAAGATAACCACCTCCCTCGACTAGATTGTGTCCATAGTGCCACTCACCAAACACAACCAGCACAACCATGCGTCGTCCATATGGGTGGACCATGGCCGAGTATTCCATCTAGCCTCCTTTGACGCCACCCATTTGGCAAGTCTAGTCGGTTACCTATGTGGTCGGGGCTAGTCTTGCGAAGGTTCCGGAGCTAGGCGTCGCTCATCTGTTGGGGGTGTGCCGGATTCACTTCGTCATAAGACTTGGTCCCTTGGACGTGTCGGTGGCTACACAGGGAGTGTCCGGGTAGGATAAACGGTTGTGGAAGTGTGGGTTTGTGCTGTCGTCATGATCGGTTCTAGTACTTCGGTACCGGCGGTACAAGCCTAGACTTCAGCGTGTGGATAAAAGTTGCAACCTCTCGAGAGTGTAAATCTAGAACCTAGCCTTGTCCCTAGGTTACGGGACGATGTTTGGGCCAAGTCACGCTATGAGTCAGTCCAGTCGAATATGGAGAAATAATTAATGTGAAACCCAACGATCACGGGAAATGTGAGAGTCTAGCCAGAGTTGGCTGAGGACTCGAGAATTGGGAAATAAGCCAGAGTTGGCTAGAGGCTTGGAAGCCTAGTTGTGGTTACAAGTTGTTGGGTGAGAAACGTGATCTCACTTGATAACACAAAACATCCCTACTAAGGTAAGTAGGTAAGTTAAGTCCAACCGTTAAGCTTGGACTCGCACATAAATACCCAAATCATGCCATGCTATTTTCCGAACTAATGCCATGCCATATAGATAGGCCTTGTTTGATTTTAGGCTAATGTCTTGCGAGTACATTCAATGTACTCACCTGGCTTTTCATGTGGCCAGACCCCGCTGCACCCGTCGCCGAGTACCCGATGTACAAGAACTAGGAACCCGTGTCCTAGGCAGGACCCCGTGGAATAAGGCCCACTGTCGCCACGCTACTCCCTACGTTTCCGCTACGATCTCCGCTAGAGGCTCGATGTTGGATAAATAATGTACATACTGTTGTGTGCGCATGTTGCGCAAGCGTTGGAGCCTCACCCCGTGTTGTAATATTGTAACCATCCGAACTCGGAGCCATAAATATATATTTGGTTATGTCTTTGTTTATCAAGTTGTCATATATCCAGTGTTTTTGGGACTGGTATATGGGGTAGCTCGATCATCTGGATCGGGGTGCCACAGAGCTTGGTATCAGAGACTAACTGCCTGTAGGGTACCCTAGTTCCCTGGACGACGTAGGGCAGAACTTGTTGTGTTGCCTACTTCTTCATTGTTTGTCTGTTTTTGCTTTTAAAACTTAACGCTCACTTTTGTTGAATTCTATCCCTGGTACAGATGGCAGAGTTGTTCGCTGAGACTACCGCCGTACACATTCCCGGCTTTCCGCAGTTTCTCCGTGAGGTCTCGGACCACCTCTACCCAGGCGCACCTCCCCCGACCTACCGCGTGTACTACAACCACCTCGACAGGTCCACCTCGGAGTTCACCGCCACCGTTCACTTGCGCCCGGAGGCAGCAGCCGCTGGGATCTCCCACGCCCTCACTTCCGGTGTCTCTACTCAGGCGACTCGAGCCATACAGGAGGCTGCAGGAGATGCCATCCTCTTCCTTCGCACCTTCGATCCCGTCATGAAGCAGTGCACCCGCTATGCCTACTTTCCGAGGTTAGATTTAGACAGCGGGGACATTCTCTTTCCCAACCCCGGTGACCCCAGCTCACCCCTCACCGCCATACTTCAGTACACCACCCTTCTCCACCAGTATCTCCACGTCACTCTTCTCCAGCTTGCCTCGCTTCGCGCCAACGTGGCCTTGGCCGAGATGACGCGAGCGTCTGGAGCTGGTACTTCTCGCCTCCCACCTTGTCTCCCCACCTTTACCCACAGCTCCCTCGAGCAGATCAGGGGGGAATCGCCCGTTTTTCCGCACCCCACGTTCCATCGCCACCTCCCCGCACCCATAGCAGCGCCGCTCACTACTACTCGCGCTCCACCCCTGTCCGGTCTCAGCGTCGCCATGTCCGTGCCGACCCACCCTCCTACTTCGGAGACTCCCGAGCCGGCCGCGCTTCACCCGACTACAGCCCCGCGGAGGAGGGCATCGACCTCATTCCACCGGCGACACCCCTCGAGATGGAGTTCTAGACGCTCGGAGACAGTATCGCTTAGTGTATTATACCTTTCCACTGTATCGCGTGCTCGAATAATGTAGTGGTAGAGTTTGTGTCCTACATCTTGTATCATGTACCTTGTATGGTGTATCTTGTATCGAGTGACTTGTATCTTTTATCTTGCATCTCCTGTAAAATAGCGAGTGCTAGGATCTTGTAACCCAACCATCCATTGTATAACACCATGCTTGTATTTGCAAACCGTGTTTCCATTTGGTTTTTCCTTGGATGTTACACTTTCCCCATATGGATGCTCATGATACGCGTCACCCCGTTCAACCGTTCAGGATGAGGCCCAATAGCGGTGCGAGTGGCAGCCAAGGAACCTAGGTTCGTCGTTCCGCACAAGCGGGCGAGGATCCCGTGCCACCGCAACCACCACCTCCTCCACCAGCTCAGGAACCAAGCCCAAGTCGGTTCATGATGATGATGGATGAACGCCACAACCAGCGTCTAACTCAGATGATGAGAGAGTTTGGCACGTACATGCAAGCCCAAGGTGCCCCACACGCAGGCCGCTCAAAGCTGCAAGACTTTCAGCGTACTCAACCTCCAAAGTTCTCATATGCCGACGACCCACTTGAGGCTGACGATTGGCAACGAACTATGGGAAAGAAACTGGAGCTCGCTCGTGTGGACGAGCAGGACAAGGTGCCCTTCGCCACCCACTACCTTGAGGGCCTCGCCAGCATTTGGTGGGACAATCAAAGGATGCCAGGGGCGATGGACCCGCTGTCACTTGGACAGAATTTCAGGAAGCCTACCACCGAGCCTACATTCCCTCAAGTCTCATAAAGATGAAACAGCAGGAATTTCTGGCACTCACTCAGGGCAGCAAATCCATCATTGAATATCTGACCAAGTTCAGCAACCTTGCTCGCTATGCACCTGAGGACACCAACACAGAAGAAAAGAAAAAGGACAGGTTCCTTCATGGGATGCATCAGACCATAAAGACTCAGCTCAGTGTCCTGCAGTTTCCGGATTTCCAGTCCATGATCAACACGGCTCTAATCTCAGAAAAGGAGCACCGCACAATTTATGACTCCCACAAAAGAAAGTTCGAGACACGTAAGAACCAGCATGAAGGGGCTACTTCAAAGCCACGCCCATGGCAGCCCAACAACCGTACCTCAACGCCACAGAATACTTGGAATCTACCCAGGAAGGAGGGATATCCCCGTGAAGGATTCTACCACAAGCGCCCCCTAGTGGATGATTGCAAGAGGGAGAACTCCTGCTTCAAGTGTGGCAAGACAGGACACTACATCAAGGATTGTCCCCTTCACAATGGCAACAACAACAACTCCAACAACAACCACCCCGCTGGTGCAATCAAGCCACCTCAAGTTGCCCATGTCCACCACATGTCTGCAGAGGAAGCATACGAAGCTTCAGATGTAGTGCTTGGTACGTGTACTATCAACACTAAACCCACGCTGATTTTATTCGATTCTGGAGCTTCCCACTCTTTCATCTCGAAGGATTTTGTTGCCAAACACCGTTTTCCCGTTTCCCCTTTGGGCCAACTTTTGGTGATACAAACCCCTGACTCGCGATGAAAACAAACACCATGTGTCAAGACCTGACAATCAGCATCAACCAAGTGAAATTTCCAGCTCAACTCAACACTCTCAAGGTGCCCGGCCTCGACGCCATCCTGGGTTTGGATTGGCTAGTCCAGCATGCAGCTCAGATTGACTGTGCAACTAGAGCAGTTACTCTCACCAACCCAGAAGGCATACGTACCACCTACTTGCCGAATAAACCCCACCAGATAAATGCAAAGATGTTTCTTGCTCAAGCCCCGGAGATAGGGGAAGTGTATGTGGTTAGTGAATATCCAGATGTGTTCCCAGATGAACTACCCGGAATGCCCCCTGACCGTGACATCGAATTTGCCATTGAAGTTGTACCAGGAACAAACCCAATATTCAAGAAACATTACCGTATGACAAGTCCCGAGCTAGTAGAACTGAAGAAACAACTTGATGAACTGATCCGGAAGAAGTTCATTCGCCCAAGCATTTCACCTTGGGGATCACCAGTTCTATTTGCAAAGAAGAGTGATGGTACACTCCGATTATGCATCGACTATGGTGTACTCAATGATGTCACCATCAAGAACAAGTACCCACTCCCAAGGATCAATGATCTATTTGACCAACTCCGTGGTGCCCGAGTATTCTCCAAGATCGATCTCCGTACGGGTTACTACCAGCTGAAGATTCGAGAGAGTGATATTCCCAAGACCGCCTTTACCACCAGATATGGGCTGTATGAGTGCACTGTTATGTCCTTCGGCCTAACAAACGCTCCTGCCTACTTCATGGGCATGATGAACAAGGTATTCATGGAGTACCTCGACAAGTTTGTTGTGGTGTTCATCGACGACATCCTGATCTACTCCAAAAATGAGGAGGAGCACGCCGAACACCTCAGGTTGGTTCTCGGAAGACTACGGGAGCAACAACTTTATGCCAAGTACAGCAAATGCCAGTTCTAGTTAAAATAAGTGGAAATCCTAGGGCATGTATTGTCTGGAGCCGGTGTGGCCGTAAACCCCAACAAAATCGCTGATGTGCTGAACTGGAAGACACCCACGAATGTGTCAAAAATCAGGAGCTTTCTAGGATTGGCTGGTTACTACCGAAGATTCATTGAAAACTTCTCCAAGATATGTTGAAGAACTGGAAGACACCCACCAATGTGCCAAGCCCATGACGGATATGTTGAAGAAAAATCGTAAGTATGCTTGGACAGACGAGTGTGAAGAAAGCTTCAACGAGTTGAAGACTCGGTTAACCACAGCCCCAATACTGGTGTTGCCTGATGATGCCAAGGATTTTACAGTATACAATGATGCATGTAGGAATGGACAAGGGGCTGTACTCATGCAAGAAGGGAAGGTCATCGCATATGTATCAAGGCAACTCAAGACCCATGAGCTCAATTACCCCACACATGACTTGGAACTAGCCGCCGTCATACTCGCCCTGAAGACTTGGCGACATCACCTTATTGGTCGAAGATGCGAGATTTACACTGATCACAAAAGGTTGAAGTACATCTTCACCCAGCCTGACCTCAACCTAAGGCAAAGGAGATGGCTAGAGGTGATCAAGGACTATGACCATGGAATTCATTATCATCCAGGAAAGGCCAACGTGGTTGTTGATGCCCTAAGCAGGAAGCCCCCAAAGGTGCGACCAAGCTTAGAGAAGGAGTTCGCAAAGCTAAATTTGTGCGTGGGAAGTAGGGCCTATTTGAGTACCTTGGAGGTGAAACCAAACCTGGAGGAAGAGATAAAGATCGAGCAGGCCAACGACCCCGGCATAACAAGGATCAAGACCAAAATACCACTAGGGAAGGCCAAGAAATTTTCCTTGGACAATCAAGGAGTGCTCCGCTATGGTAACCGCCTTTGTGTACCCGACAAGGCCGCGCTAAAGCAGCGGATCCTCAGGGAAGCCCACGAGTCTGCTTACTCTATTCACCCGGGAAGCACCAAGATGTACCAAGACTTGAAACAAATATTCTGGTGGGCCGGTATGAAGAAGGATATCGCCTACCATGTCGTGTGTTGCAACGTGCGCAATCTAGTGAAAGCCGAGCACCAAAACCCGCGGGATGTCTCCAACCTCTGAAAGTGCCCGAGTGGAAGTGGGACAACATAAGTATGGATTTCATTGTCGGACTTCCCAAGTCCAGCCGAGGGAATGATTCTATCTGGGTCATTGTCGACCGTTGACGAAGGTATCTCACTTTATTCCCGTCAAGACAACGTACCGCTCGGACCAGCTGGCACAACTTTATGTAAACAGGATTGTCAAACTCCATGGAGTCCCGAAGACCATTGTGTCAGATCGAGGTACACAATTTACCTCCAAATTTTGGACAAGCCTGCATCAGGCCATGGGGACAAAACTATCATTCATCACAGCATATCGCCCACAGACGGACGGTCAAACAGAGTGAGTCAACCAAATATTAGAAGACATGCTCCGTTCGTGTGTGCTCGCCTATGGAGCAGGTTGGGAAAATAGTTTACCATATGCAGAATTCTCATATAACAACAGTTACCAAGGCAGCCTAAAAATGTCACCATTTGAAGCACTGTATGGGGGAAAATGTCGGACCCCACTCAACTGGTCCGAAGTGGGAGACAACAAGATCTTTGGGCCTGATGTTCTGTTGGAAGCTGAGAAGCAAGTACATCTTGTCGTGGGTTTGTCACGTCAGGTGTCATAGATGACTTCGTAGGTGTGGGATTACGCGAGTCAAGCATCTCCGAGCTTGGGATCGCAGGAACAAAGATCAACACAGATTTACCCAGGTTCGGCCCCCTCAATGTGAGGTAAAAGACCTACTTCCTGCCTACCCTAGATTGGTATTGATATGATAATCGAGGTGTTACAATGGAGGCGATCCGATCTGGTACTCGCCGTATGAGCTAGGGTTTAGGGCTTGATAGCTTGACCCGCTCTAAGTCCTGCGAGTCCTCTTTATATACACAGAGGCTCGCTAGGTTACAAAAGGAAACTTCCCCATAAGGAATACGTCCACAGAGGCCTACTCGGAGACTACTTGGTCTTCACGTCCTCCGGGATATGTCTTCTAGATCTTTCCCCTTATGGCGGTTCAATATTGGGCTTGCTCCCAAGTGGGCCTTTGTCCGTGCGAGTAAGTTAAGTCGCACTGGGCCGCGGGTTAATCCAGAAAGTATTCCCCCGACATTAGCCCCCAAGATTGGTTAGGACTTTACGGTGAGAACTTCTGACCTCTTGAAATGGTCTCTGAGCCGCACTGCAAACGTTCTGACCAATCTTCTGACTTATGCGATTCAGAGCTGTGACTTATCTGCGCGACTCATCTCCCCTTCTGGAAATATTCTGTTTCCTTTAATTGCGGACCGTTACTCGTTTTGCGGGCGCAAATTGTGCCGTTGGTTGCGAGCGCAGATTGTGCCGTTAGTTGCGGGCCCTTCAGTTATAAGCTGCGGCCACCTAGGTCATTATTCACTTGCCCTTGCAATCTCCTCATCCCTAGCCGCGCCGTCTTCTTCCTCGACCCGAGCCTAGTTCCCCAATCCAATCTCCCCTTCGCAATGGCGCCCAAGGCGAAGCCATCTGACGATAAGCGCAGGATCTCCTGCAACTGGGAAGGATCCTGGGTGACGGAGGAAACTCTTGCAGATCTGGCCGAGCTGGCTTCTTGCCGCCGAAGGAGGACGGCGTCTGGCGGGCGCCAGGCGATGAAATCGAGCCGCGCCCCAAGCCCAACGAGCTGGTGATGTTCGTGGAGCACGTGGAGCGTGGATTCACGCCGCCAGGTTCTCCCTTCTTCCGCAATTTGCTGCAACGCCTAGGCCTCCGTCTTCACGACATCGGGCCCAACTCAATGCTCCAGGTGAGCAATTTTCATGTGTTGTGCGAGGACTATCTTGGCATAGCCCCCAACATCGATCTGTGGCTGGCCTCTTTCACCTGCAACAGCCAACTTGTCTCCAAGGGTGGCGCCTACGTTCAGGTCGGCGCCATCTCTCTTCAACGCCATAGAAACTCTTGCCTTCCCAAGCTAGCCCTGGCGAATCGACCCAGGGCTTGGCAAAAATCTTTCTTCTATTGCCAAGATACTTCACCGGAGGGCGAAACTCGCCTTCCCTCCTGGTCTAACACCCTCTTCGTGCCTACCGAGGCACTGAAATCAAAACCTCCGACTCGGCCATGCCCTTCATCAATGAGTCGCTGATCAAGGTCCGCGCCTTAATAGGTCATGGTCTTACTGGCCTTGATCTTCTCTCTTGCTGGACCAAATGGCGCATTCAGCCCGTGAGTCCACGACAGCGATCCTTCCTTGAGTGCACAGGCACCTCTGCTGACGTCGATCGTATCAAGGCTTCGGACTGGAGGCCTGAGGATTGGGTGGAATTCGTCACCCGCGTGACTGAGGAGAAGGACATCTCCTTCGATAAGGTGGGGCTTGCCCCTTTCAGTGTTAACAACAAGCCTTTTGAGGTAACTCCTCTTCTCTGTCTTTTCGCCTTCGTAGTTGAGTCGCATTCCTTTCTTAATACTGCAACTTATATCTTCCTGATCCAGGCTGATGAGAATTACTGGTCGCTGCCTGCGACCGTCGCCGGCACTGCTGCTCCCAAGCGTGCCGCACGAAAGAAGTTGCTGCCCACTCTAGAGGGCAGCGAAACTGCTGATATCCCCTCTGTCGCCTCTGCGGCCTCAGAAGGTGAAGAGACTGAACTGGACGAGGATGACAGTCCAGTGCCAGCCGCGAGTTCTGCTGCCGCGGCTGGACCAACTCCCCGTAGAGCCTCCAAGAGGCTATCTCGTGAGGAGCCAGAGCTTGATGCTCTGGAAAATCCTGAGGCCACGAAGCGTCGCAAACCTGCTACGGGCGCGACCTCCTCCGCTGCCAGGCGTGTGTACAAACCCACCGCCTCAACTGAAGAAGACATGGGTCCCCACTCTGGTAATTTCTGTTGTCTTGTCATCTTGAATGCTTATTCTTTTTCCTCTATTGACACGCAAACTTCTGCTCGTAGATTCTGGGACCCAAGGCCTGTCCTCACCGTCAAGTGGCGAGCTTATGGCCTTCGTGAAGATGGCTCCAGAGTTAGTGATTTTCCTTGCGCTTATAATACTTTTATTCTGGCTTATGTGCTTCTTCTTTACACAATGCCCTTGCTTTTTGCAGAAGTGCGGCTAAATCCGCGGCTGATCCTGGAGTTGTTTCTGAAACCGCGGTTGAGCCGCGTTTATCACCTGCGGCTCATACCGCCATGGTAGAGGGCGTGGCCACCACAGATGACTTGGCCACGGTCCCTGTTCTTGACACAGCTGCCCAAGAGGTGGCTCTGGAGGATAGAACGGATCCCCTTGCGATCCAACGTGGAGAAGGTCAACCCCTCCTCCATAGATGTAATGGCCAAGGATGCTGATGCGCCAGTGATTGAGTCGCCAGCGGCGACAGCCTGCGGTCGCCAATTCTGCGTGCTGAGGTTGCTTCCTCCTCCTCCAAGCCGCGCTGAGAAACTGTCAGAGGCCATCATTGCCTCAAATGACAAGCAAGCCATGGAGCTCCGCAAGGCACTGTCTGACCTGTCTGCGGCTTATAAGGTAAACTTCTCTCCACTTATCTGTCTCTAGCCCCCAAGGATCAAGTTTCTTCTTTGACTTAAAGGGAGACTTGATGCTTCTCTTTTAGCTGTTGATATGTACTTACTAACTGATGTACTCTTTGTAGGAGGAACTAAGCTCCATAACAGCTGCCAAACTCGCCTTGGAAAAGCAGTTGGGGGATACTCCTCTGAACTGGAGAGGCTGCGCGAGCTCCTTGGCCAGCGTGACGCTGAGCTGAAGAAGAGGGAAACCAGGATGGGCGAGCTATCTGATGAAAGCTTCAAGTTATCTGAACAAGCCAAAGCCACCGAGCTGCGGCTTAAAACGGTTGAAGAGAAGTTTCAAGAGAGGGTCCAGCAGCTGGACCTCAAATCAGTGCTCAGAAAGACGCCATTGCTGATGCCAACGAGGACGCAAGGCTCAAGGCTGTTTCCATTGGCGAGCTTGAGAAAAAGTTGAAAAAGTTTCTGATGCCCATAACCTTGTCCACGCCAAAGTGTGCATCATGACTCAAGAGTTAACTGGTAGTGTTGCGACTCATATCTGCATCTGTTTTCTCTACTATCTTTGCCTGTATGTTGTAGAGCTGACGGAGACATGCCTCGATGTAGGTGAAGATGCCAAGGCAGCGCGGCAGTACTCAAGAACAGCTGGAGTATATCCGCGATTTTTCGCGAAGAACTTGTGATGCCATGAAATCACTGTCTAAGTGCCTGCTGCCGACCAAGCCAGTCCCCGGTGATTCTGAAGGGTTGCTAAAAAGACTGCTTAGGGCGCCTCAGTTCTTTTTGGACTGGAAGGAGTCCTCAGCTCGCACCGGCGGCTCATGTTCTTGCTTTGGCCAAGACATACTATCCTTCTTTTGATGCTGCCAAGGTTGCAAAAGGTAGGCCCTCGAAGAAGGTGGATGGCACCGAACTGACGGCCTCAGAATATGCGGCGACTTGGAAGGATATGCGCGGCCACGCGACTGAACTGGTGGAGGGGATAGATCTTGCGACCTATATGGGCAAGTATAATGCAGATGGAAGCAGATGGGAGAAGTTACCCGCTCCGTCATCCAGTGCGGTGATTCCGCAGGAAAAGAACCCCTCTCCAGGCGTATCCAGCTCTGCAGCCCCCAAGCCCGCGACTGAAGAGCCCTCCAGCGAGCCTGCGATTGCTCCTTCTGGCAAGCTTGGCAAGCCGCCTGTTCCTCCTTCCCGCAGGTCAAAAGCTGCGCACAAATGAAGAAAGAAACAATGTTTTTATGATCTTGGCCCTTAGCGGCCTGTAATAATTGTTAGAATTTATGTGTCATAAGACAATGTTATGGTTTGCTTAAGTACTCTCAGCAGTACATGTTTCGACCAATAGGCTGGTCCTTATGATTTGTCTCGGTTTTTCCTCACTTAGGCCCTTGCGCGGCTCAGTATTTCCCAGGTAAAAAGTGCGTGTTCAGGGTCGAGAGCGGCCATGATAGGCAATCAAACTCGATTGACGCCGCACCCCCAGTACTTTGGCCGCATAGTGCAAGTCGCATCCAAGAGAGGTTGAGTATAATCACGATAAATGCCACTTGTTTGGCGATCCCAAGGAATAGGCCGCGCTAAAAAGCTGCCGCACCCCCAAGGGACCAATGATTAAAAAATAAAAGACTCACAGCTCAATTGGTAGTTTGAGATGCTTTATTTCAGAATCATTATATGATACATAGGGTCGGTCGCGCCTAGGTGGCGACCAGAAGTGATGCTTGGGTCGGTTGCGCCTAGGTGGCAACCAGAGATGTTACATGGGTCGGTCGCGCCTGAGTGGCGACCAGAAATGATGCTTGGGTCGGTTGCGCCTAGGTGGCAACCAGAGATGTTACATGGGTCGGTCGCGCCTGAGTGGCGACCAGAATTGGGTCGATCGCGCCTAGGTGGCGATCAGAAGTGTTACATTGGGTCGGTCGCGCCTGAGTGGCGACCAGAATTGGGTCGATCGCGCCTAGGTGGCGATCAGAAGTGTTACATTGGGTCGGTCGCGCCTGAGTGGCGACCAGAATTGGGTCGATCGCGCCTAGGTGGCGATCAGAATTGAAGTTTTTAGCCCTGAGTGGCCAGCTTGATGATATAAACTCTTAATAATTTTGTTGCGGCTGCTGATGGCA
This sequence comes from Poa pratensis, assembly GCA_947311845.1. Taxonomy (NCBI): domain Eukaryota; kingdom Viridiplantae; phylum Streptophyta; class Magnoliopsida; order Poales; family Poaceae; genus Poa; species Poa pratensis. The sequence goes on along the minus strand of CAMZMU010000125.1, from coordinate 14,037,370 downwards.
ACTCGTGATGCCTGGATGTGTCCTTATTGGCAATGGCTTGTAGCCTTTGACTTCCTTGCCTCCCTTGCGGCCGTAATCTGAAGTCGCAAGTCAGGCAGGTGCCTCTTAGCCTTCACGATGTCATCAAAATTCTCCTGCGACTCGCGCATGGGCGCGCTCTCTGCGATGCAAGCTGCTCTGGCCATGGCCTTGTCGCCTTCTTCGCATTCTTGAGCTATTCTTTTGTCGCCATTGATGGTGATGACTCCCCTGGGGCCTCGAACCAGATGTACTCGCTCCTGAAGTTGCCTTGTGTCCCAAAGGCGACCTCCAAGTTGATTCGCCCCAATGGCTGAGCTGATATGCCTGGCACGACACCGTGAAACGTTGTTCTTGATGGGTGTAGCTGCTTTTCTTGGAGGTTCATTCTTTTGAAGGTTTCATAGTATAATATATTGATGCTGCTGCCTCCATCCATCAGTACTTTGCTCAAATTATACCCAGCGACTTGAGGGGCAACCACCAGTGCGAGTTTGCCCTCTTCATTTATTTCTCCTGGGTGATCCTCGCGGCTCCAAACTATTGGCTGCTCGGACCACTTTAGCCACTATGGGACGACTGGTACTATGGCGTTAACAGCCTGATTGCGTCATCGTAGCTTTTGTTCCCTCCTTGAAGTATTCACCACAATGGTATGATACTAACCAAACTGTTTTGGGAGCTGTGGCTGATCCGGCTGTGGATTTTGGACGGCGTTGTTGCTGTTGTTTCCTCCACCATGGTTACCCCCTCATTGTTTTGATGATTGTTGTTTGTGTTGAGTGGTTGTCCATCCTTCCACTTTTTGTAGTGATAGCACTGTGCCTTTGTGTGGTTGGGTGGTTTCCCATCTTTTCCTATATGGATGTCGCAGGGACGGTTGAAACCTCTTCCAAGTTAACTGGGTGAAAATTCCTTACTCTGCCGCTGCTTTGTTTGTAACGAGTGTTTGTATTTGCGACTAACCCTGAGTTTCCTTCCTCGTTTTTGTGTTTGTTATAACTCGCATTGGCATTGCTAGCTTGCTGTTGTTGAGGCTTGCTACTAGCCTTCTTTCCCTTGCCAGTATTTTCCTCTTCCTCCCCATCAGATGCATCCCTGGTTTTATCCGAGCTAGCATACTTGTTGGCTGCCGCCATTACCTCGTTTAGGCTCTTGACTTTGTCCTTCATACGACCTAGTTTGTGGACCTGCGGCTCAAATTTGCAATTTTTCTCCATGACAAGGACTGCTGAACTGGGTGGTATGTTATCTAAGGAGTGTATGATTTCTGCGACTCTTCTCACCCAGTGGCGACTCGACTCGCCTTCCTTCTGTACACAACACTCAAGGTCCTCTATGCTGCAGGGTCGCTTGCATGTTCCTTGGAAATTCTTGATAAAAACTTCCTTCATCTCATCCCAAGAGTTTATTGAATTTGGCGGCAAATTTTGCAGCCATATGTGAGCTGCGCCTTCTAACATCATGTTTAGGTAGCATGCGCAGATATCTTCGGATGCGTTTAGGATGCTCATGCCCATCTCGTAATTGTTGAGCCAAGTAACAGGGTCCATGCTTGCGTTGTAGTTGGCGACCTTGCGAGGCCCTTTGAAATCTGCAGGAAACGGTTCAGACCTGATTCTTTCGCTGAAACAGACTGGGCCTTTGAGTCGTGACGATAGATTGGATGAAGCTGGTCTTCCTACTGGATTAGCTGCCGCGCACGGCTGCACAACTTCTATGGGTTGAACTTGCTGAGGTTGATTTTGAGCCGCAGGTTGATCTTTCCTTTGTAGCCTAACCGAACTTGAAGTCGCAACGTGCGGCGACTCCGCGTGGATGCTTCTCTCCGCCGTTACTCTGCTATTGTAGGGGTGGAGTGCAGCCGTCCCGCGTGTTCGGACATATTTGCCTGCTGTATTACTGCTGTGCTCAGCATCTCAATGGCACGCCGTGCCTCCTTGTCCATTGCGTGTTTCCTGCTGGCGCTAACCTGGCCAAGATGTTTGTAGCCGCAAAGAGATTCTCCACTGGCCTAACATAATGTCCTTGTGGCGTGTGGAACCTTTGAGGCTGCTGTGGCGACTGCTGAACAAAGGTTGGCTGCGGCAATGGCGGGGCATCATGGCCCTGTTGTTAGCCTATACTATGGCCCTTGATCCAGGTATCTCCGCTGCTCTTGGTGCTACGAAAGATGGAACCGCTGGTACAACTGATGGTGAAGCGATTGCTTGAACCGCTGGCGCAGCTAATGGGACCATGGACCGATAACCATGGCAGATGGTGCCATGTGTGTGGGCACTGCGACTGAAGGTTGTGCGACCCCTGACCATGCGACCGGGTGCGCTGTGTTGGTGGCGACTGACGGAGCCGCGATTGTTGGTTCAACGGTAGGCGATTGGAACAGCTCCATGGGATTTACTGTTCCTGGCTGCAGGCGACTCGCATGGCGTCTGTGTGGCTAGGTGGCCTGTACTCCTTGCAGAGTATTGGTTTCCTCGATGAGTCGTTGTTGCTCTTGTTGGAGGCGCTGTTCCTCACGCGCCAACCTGGCTCTCTCATCCGCGATTCTCTGGACTTCGTCATATAGCCCGATCCTGGTAGCCTCTAATTCTATCACCCTAGCAGTCGCGTTAACCGCAGATATTGGCGTAAGCAACACGCTTCCCTGTGGCGACGTGACCGCTGCGTTGGGGGCTACCCTTGATCCTGATCCCGCAGTGGCAACGCCGGGTGGAGTCTCTCTGTTTGCGACTCCTGAGGCCGCGACTCCTGGCGTCATCGCAGCGGATGCCGCGACTCCTGATACGTCTAGCGCGGCTTGTTCTGTTGCTTCCGGCGGTGTGGGGGCTAAGCTGCCTGGTGGCATGCCCATCCCTTCGTCCGCTTCTGTGGTCCTGTAGACCCCTTCAACGTGCCGATCTTCTGCAGAGGGCGAGCCACTATCCACAGGGCCTCCGCATAGCCTTTCCTCAAGGACATACTCAATGGATTGGCCTTCTTTGTCTTCAAGAGGCAGCGACTCGTAGTTGATAGATTCTTCTTCTTGGTCCACTGTTACCGCGACTCCTTCTTCTGACTCGCCGCCAATGAAGCCGACGAAGACATGGACGGATCCAACGGGATGATGTGGCCGGTTTCCAGGTAGTCAGCTTCCGGCCCCCAGCTTGAATCGTCAATGAGGGGTGTGCCATTGACTGTGATGATACGGCCAACAACAAGATCTTCTGCTCCCTTCATGGATCCTGCGCGGAACGTGACGCTCTTGACCGCAGGCCCCACGGTGGGCGCCAACTATCTTGGGTTTGTCACGTCAGGTGTCATAGATGACTTCGTAGGTGTGGGATTACGCGAGTCAAGCATCTCCGAGCTTGGCATCGCAGGAACAAAGATTAACACAGATTTACCCAGGTTCGGCCCCCTCAATGTGAGGTAAAAGACCTACTTCCTACCTACCCTAGATTGGTATTGATATGATAATCGAGGTGTTACAATGGAGGCGATCCGATCTAGTACTCGTCGTATGAGCTAGGGTTTAGGGCTTGATAGCTTGACCTGCTCTAAGTCCTGCGAGTCCTCTTTATATACACAGAGGTTCGCCAGGTTACAAAGGAAACTTACCTCATAAGGAATACGTCCACAGAGGCCTACTCGGAGACTACTTGGTCTTCACATCCTCTGAGATATGTCTTCTAGCTCTTTCCCCTTATGGCGGTTCAATACCGGCTTGCTCCCAAGTGGGCCTTTGTCCGTGCGAGTAAAGTAAGTCGCCCTGGGCCATGGGTTAATCCAGAAAGTATTCCCCCAACACATCTGATTCGAGACCGGCTCAAGGCAGCTCAGTCCCGCCAGAAGAGTTATTACGACCGACGACACCGTCAGATCCACTTCGAAGAGAATGACTATTTATATCTTCGGGTAACACCCCTCAAGGGCCTGAAAAGATTCCACATGAAAGGAAAGCTGGCCCCGTGATTTATTGGACCCTTCAAGATCCTGGCAAGAAAAGGGTCAGTAGCCTACTAGCTGGAACTACCCGAAGAGTTGACTGGAGTGCACGACGTTTTCCACGTGTCCCAGCTAAGGAAGTGCATCTCACCCCCAACCAAACAGGCTGACTTTAAGGAACTAGAGTTGAGCAGCGAACTTACTTATGAGGAACACCCCGTCAGAATCTTGGATGAGTCAGAACGCCGCACCCGCAACAAGGTCACCAAGTTCTACAAGGTACAATGGGACAAGCACACTGAGGAAGAAGCTACATGGGAATGAGAGGATTTGCTAAGGACAGAGTATCCGTATCTATTCAGCGAGCAACAGGAATCTCGAGGACGAGATTCATCTTAAGGGGGAAGGTTCGTCACACCCTGGATTTTGGCCCTTTTTAAAATTTTCCAAAAATGCATTGTTTGTATTTATTTAAGTGCAGTTGGATTTAAACCTCGGAAAAATCCTTTTAAGTCTTAAACCTTTTCAATCTGATAAATCAAGATGAGATCTTGTGCTTTCCATTTCCCTCCCACTTGGTACTTGAATCTGTGATTTTACCTTGGACAAATATTAATTTGAGAAATTCCTTTTCTCTTTTAAAATTTAGCCTTTTATTTGGCCTTCCAAAGGAACCCCTATTTCTATATCCCCAAAAATTCTGCAAAAATTAGGGAACCTTCCCTAGTTGATGTGGACCTCATTTATAAAAAAATATAGTGACATGACTTAAGAAAATTTCCCTCCACATTTCTTTTTACCTTCATCCTGTTTTCCCAAAGTATTTTTAAGTCTATCAAAAATAATTCTCCTGGATGAATCCAAGGCATGGATAGGCTCCCCTTCATCACTCCTACCTCAGGACAAAAGGGCACTTCCATCTAACTCCATCTACCACTCCAAATCATTAAATCCCTTTTGACCAGTACTGTTTTTCACAAATTCTAGTCGGACCAACTTTCGAATTTCCATATACCTTAGTCAGCAAAGTTGGAGGAATTTGAATTTGGCGCACAGTGGTTCAAACCTCATATCATTTGGAGCACGGAGATGAGACAAACGTGCTGATGCCGCTTCTGGCATGAACAGCACCGTGGTCACCGCCGACGTTGCCGTGCCAGGCGGCGCTGCCCGTTCTGGGTCGACGCCGTTTTGCCTCTCCTCTCCCCCGACCGTGCCCAACGGACCCCCCCTCTCCCCTCTCCACCGTCCAGTAGCCACGCGTCGCCGGAGAAGGCCGTCCCCCCTCGCTACCGACGAGTCCCGACGCGCCATCCAGAACAGCGCCACCGTGACCCCGCTTGTCAGCCACCCCTCTGCCGTAGAAGCTTATCCAGGCGTCGAGTTTTATCCTCGTGCGTCTCCTGTGCCACCGGTCTCGCGACGCACCGCCCAGCCTAGCACCCACACCTTGGTCGACACCTCGCCACGCCATTACTACGGCCACCTCTCGGGAAGGGTATAAGGAGCCCTCCCCTCGACCTCCAGAGCACCACATCCACCTCCTAGCCTCCCCACTACCCTCCCCTGCTCCAATCGTAGCTCGACGAGCACCGCAACTCCGGCGACGCGTTTGCCCTAGCCGTCGCGGCCGTGGATAGATTCTTCGCCAGAGGGGCTCCGTTCGTCGATTAAACCAGCCCACAGCCTCTCCTGATCACCACGATGCCGCTACCGTACTCGCCAGGGTGAACGGTGGTCGGAATCGTCGAGTCCGTCCTCGACAGGACGCCACCACCGCCGGAGAAGAAGCTCTGGTGCCGCCCGAGCTCGCCGTCAAGCTCGAGTGCGCAGACGAGCTGCGCAGGACCTCCCCGAGCCGCTCTGCTTCCTCTCCCACCCCTCTCCCTCGCCCCAGCCGCCGCAAAGCTTCGCCGTGAGTTCGTCGGAGCCGGCGACCCCGCTGCCCTGATTTCCCACGTTTAAGAAAAAGAAAACGGTTTGATTAGTGCGCCACTGACTGGTGGGTCCCGCTGGTCAGGATTTTAATCTTTTCCCGAATCTTTCTCTGTTTTATTTTCTAATTGAAAAAGGTAGAAAATAAACCAAACTTTGAAATGCAATATCTCTCTCAAAATTGATCACAAAAATATGAGACCAATTTTGTTGGCTTTGTTCTAAAATTGTCTTTCCAATGGAACCAGAATGGATTTATTTGGAATTTATTTTTTTGGCATTTATTTAAATGACCTAGGAGAAGTATTTGATGCATATTTTCATTACTTTAATAGATTCAAACCTCCCCGACGGAGTAGAAGTTGTTCCCGAACCCTACCCCACTGCTGAAGGCAAGCCGTTAACCCGATCTCAAACTCGGTCGAACCTTTGAAAATTTCTTGATGATTTAAGTTGATTGCTGTTGCATCTCATCTGCCATGTTGCATTTAAATATTGTCGCATCTATTGATATATCTGTGGATCTTTGCAACACTCTTTCTTTGTCAAACGAGAAGGCGCTGGTCGGAGGTAGCTCCGCCACAGTCATCCGGTTGATGTTTCTTTTCTTTTGTCGAACGAGAAGGCGCTGGTCGGAGGTAGCTCCGCCACAGTCATCCGGTTGACGTCATTTCATTTTCTTGCTAAGTCTGAATATTGATACATGGAGGTTGATATGATTGATTTGCTGCTGAAATTATTATGCAAATATCATGTGTTGCCTGGATCATGTTGGACACTGAAATTAAAATTGGACTAAGAAGATAACCACCTCCCTCGACTAGATTGTGTTCCATAGTGCCACTCACCAAACACATCCAGCACAACCATGCGTCGTCCATATGGGCGGACCATGGCCGAGTATTCCATCTAGCTTCCTTTGACGCCACCCATTTGGCAAGTCTAGTCGGTTACCTATGTGGTCGGGGCTAGTCTTGCGAAGGTTCCGGAGCTAGGCATCGCTCATCTGTTGGGGGCGTGCCGGATTCACTTCGTCATAAGACTCGGTCCCTTGGACGTGTCGGTGGCTACACAGGGAGTGTCCGGGTAGGATAAACGGTTGTGGAAGTGTGGGTTTGTGCTGTCGCCATGATCGGTTCTAGTACTTCGGTACCGGCGGTACAAACATAGACTTCAGCGTGTGGATAAAAGTTGCAACCTCTCGAGAGTGTGAATCTAGAATCTAGCCTTGTCCCTAGGTTACGGGGCGATGTTTGGGCCAAGTCACGCTATGAGTCAGTCCAGTCGAATATGGAGAAATAATTAATGTGAAACCCAATGATCATGGGAAATGTGAGAGTCTAGCCAGAGTTGGCTGAGGACTCGAGAATTGGGAAATAAGCCAGAGTTGGCTAGAGGCTTGGAAGCCTAGTTGTGGTTACAAGTTGTTGGGTGAGAAACGTGATCTCACTAGATAACACAAAACATCCCTACTAAGGTAAGTATGTAAGTTAAGTCCAACCGTTAAGCTTGGACTCGCACTTAAATACCCGAAATCATGCCATGCTATTTTCTGAACTTATGCCATGCCATATAGATATGACTTGTTTGATTTTAGGCTAATGTCTTGCGAGTACATTCAATGTACTCACCTGGCTTTTCATGTGGCCAGACCCCGCTGCACCCGTCGCCGAGTTCCCGCTGTACGAGAACTAGGAACCCGTGTCCCAAGCAGGACCCCGTGGAATAAGGCCCGTTGTCGCCATGCTACTCCCTACGTTTCTACTACGATCTCCGCTAGAGGCTCGATGTTGGGTAAATAATGTACATACTGTTGTGTGCGCATGTTGCGCAAGCGCTGGAGCCTCACCCGTGTTGTAATATTGTAACCATCCGAACTCGGAGCCATAAATATATATTTGGTTATGTCTTTGTTTATCAAGTTGTCATATATCCAGTGTTTCTGGGACTGGTATATGGGGTAGCTCGATCATGTGGATCGGGGTGCCACACATCGCTCATGCCATCAGTAATGCGGAAGGAGACGCACCCTGTCCGCTCGTTGTGCGCTGTGAATCGAAGCGCAAAGAAGCTGCGGAAGAGAGCAACCGAGGGTATGACTCTGGCGTACGCTTCGCAGAAGTAGGCGAAGATGGAGAGGATAAGGATGGAGTTGGGATGGAGGTGAAGAATCTGAATCTGGTAGAGTTCCAAAATCGCCAAGAAGAAATCAGAAAAAGGAGGCACAAACCCTGCGAATAGGGTGTGAAGGAAGATGGGGTAGAATGGGGCGCGGAGGCTATCGAGGGCGGCCGCGGCTTGAGCTTCGTCGCCCCCCACTCATTGTGCTTGGAGGCCGCCATATGGCGCACTTTGTCCAGCTGCGCCTCCGTGTTCACGCGGAACCCCGTCAGTGCCGGCTTGAGACCTCCGTTTTGCCCGGACACGGCAGGCTCACTCGCCTGCGCCACCGCTTTGCCCTTCTGGGAGCCGGTGGCCTTCTTGGGCGACATTGCTGCTAGGCGGCGGAGAATCGGTAGCTCGGAGAAGATGGACTGGGAGAAAGGAGACGAAAAGGGAAGGCGCAGTGTAATGAGGAACCGGCGCCGGGCTCTCTGCATTTATTCGCCTCGACGAACCGTTTCCCCAGACGTGGTGGGACCCGCCACCACGTCCGTTACAGACGATGAGATCGTGGCTTCGCAGGCGACAGCGGTCCGCCACGTGTCTCGGGCCGGGCAGGCTTCTTTGGGCCCACGATGCTTCGCCTGCGTCTATGGGGCTCCGACGTGCCCATCGTGGGCCCGGGGGCTACTGTCGGCCCAATGGAAACCAGTGTACCATGGGCCGGCCTTCCACAGCCCTCTACACTCAGTTGAAGAAAACTGCTAAGTACCAGGCGCCCCAGCCTGGAGGGCCTCGCGAGGAACCTTTCCCTCGCGAGGGCTTTTCGTCAAGAATATCACCAAGTCCTGGCGCTCGACGCGCCCCCCTCGCGAGGCTACCCTCACGAGGTGTCGGCGTACTCGAGGTCCCCGGCGAGGAGATCCACCCTCGCGAGACTCTGTCGCTGTGACAGAACACACATGGCCTCTGCGCCCGCCGCAGAGTGACGCGCACGTCTGCGCGCGGTGACGACGATGCCGCAGTTGCCGTTATTATGTATAAAGCGGTCAACAAAGCTGCGCTAAGGAAAGCAAACTCCGAGACTTGCTATTCTGGTGATAAGGGGACTGTCTGCCGCTACGTTACAAGCAAATGTCACCGCGGGCCACACCACGGACCTCTACAGTGCCAGCCCACCGTCCTGGATGGACGGTGGCTTTATCTGCCAAGGACGGCAGGCCCCTGCCATGGACCAAGTCCATGGACAGCTCCGCAGTCGTGCACCGTCCTTGTCCTCTGCTGCCATGTGGTAGCCCTTCCCGCCCAAGAATTGGGGGAAGAGGTCCGGGGCACCTATAAGAGGAGGTGGTGCACGCTCTGCGTGGGAGATCGACCATTCGGAGCTTAGCCACACTCCCACAAGGAAGAAGACGAAGCTCCTTCCACCATAGTCCACCATACCATAGCTGATCCCTCGGCAAGCTCATTGTACTGTAACCTCTACAAGTAGTGCAATATAACAAAGCGGGACGTAGGGTCTTTACACCTCGCGGTGGGCCTGAACCTGGGTACGTGCTGGTGCTGTCTCTTGTCGTGATGTTCCTCACCGAGCTCAACGAGCACCGTCGCCGAGGTAGTTGAGGATTAGTTTGATGTCGTGTTCAGCCCCTTACTCGATTCCTGGCATCAGTGAGACACCCCTAGTTCCTTGGGAACCAGTTCTCCGACACACCAGACAGTTTTTAAGTATGTCCCCGAACCAAACCGAAAACAATGTCAAATAGTAAAAGTCTAGTTGCGAAAGTTGCACGAAATTTTCCGCCGTACGATCTAGGCATAAAATTCATCCCAATCAGGCCCGACAAGTTGCCTGGGCCAGGGAAACCCTAGGCCGTGCCGGGGGTCATCTGGACGCCTCGTCTACCACCTTACGCCGCCCTTCCGACTATATATTGCCCCGTCAAGAAAACCCTAACCGTCGAAGGATTTTCCCTGAAACACACCAGAGCTCCGTCCCCATTGAAACCTAGTTTCGGGGGTCAGAGGTTCCTGTTCTCGTACCCAGCCGGGACGGGGATCGACCCCCGGAGCCATCTCCATCGACCACGCCGCCTCCACTTCGTCTCCATGATGGTTTGTGAGTAGTTCCCCCATGAACTATGGGTTCTAGCTGTAGCTAGTTGGTACTCTCTCTCCCATGTTGTTCAATACAATAGTCTCATGAGCTGCCGTACATGATTGAGTTTCATCTGATGTAATTGGTGTTGCGTTTGTTGGGATCCGATGAATCGTGGAATTATGATCAGTTTGTTCATCATGTTATCATATTTATGTTTTATTTAAAATCTTGCATCTCCGGTACTTGTGGATTACCCTGATTAAATAGTTGCTTGTATCTCCAAGAGGGAGTATTTATACTAGATAGTGGGTTCATGCCTCCAGTAATCTGGGCTCGAGCGACAGAAACGACTAAGGTTGTGGATGTGATGTTGCCACTAGGGAGAAAAAAACTTTGCTATGCTTATGGGCACTGCTTATCTGTCATTTGCATTGTTTACATTACACACTTTGTTTAATGCAATAATCTATTGCTTGCAACTTAATACCCGCGGGAGACACGGAAGGTATTTCACAGGTGGATTATTAGTCATAGATGCAGCTAGCAAGCGGTCTATGTATTATGTTGTAATGCCCAATTAAATACTACAGTGTACTGTATCTTATCATAATATGTGTTGTCATGCCCTCACAATTTTATCAATTGTCCAACTGTAATTTCTTCACACAACACATGTTCTTTGTTTTGAGAGTTACCACTAGCAAAGCTGGGAACCCCGGTCCATATTTCGCATCAAGCATATTTTCCTGCGCCACTGCCTCCGCTGTTACTGCTGCTGTTGTTACTTTGCTGCTACTATTGCTCTCAAGTTACTGCTGCTTTCACATCATGTTTCTTACTTGTTCTTTCCCAGGTGTGGTGGAATTGACAACTCCGCTGCTAAGACTTATAAATATTCTTTGTCTCCCCTTGTGTCGAATCAATAAATTTTGGTTTTACTTCCCTCGAAGACTGTTGCGATCCCCTATACTTGTGGGTTATCAAGACTATTTTCTGGCGTCGTTGCCAGGGAGCATAGCTCTACTCATAAGTTCACCTGGGAGTACACTCTACCTCTCTCTCCATTTTGTTTTGTTTTTATTTTGCTTAGTTTAATTTTGTCTAGTTTATTTTATCTTAGTTTACTTTTGTTTAGTTTATTTTGTCTAGTTTATTTTTGTTTAGTTTTATTTTTCATATATATCCGAAAATGCATAAAAAATTAAAAACCGAAAATCTAAAAAGAAACTTTTGCTATGGATTACTTCTATGAAACTAGATCTCGTTGGCAAGGTGGGTCCACGAAGGATGAATGAAAATATTATATGAATTACTGCTTGTCACAAAAAGGGATGTACTTATGGAAATTAATAAATCAACTAGAGATGTATGCTAGAAATTTATGCTTTATATTTGGCAAATCTTTTTGCTGTGATGAATCTGATTGTCATATGAAGTTTAAGCACTTTCCTTTCCAATGTGCTTGTAATGATAATGAAACCTTAGCTTCTTATGTTAAAGGTTACTATAATGCGTATGAGGTAGAAAGGATGGAAGAATTTATTGTTGTTTAAGGGTGCACTTGAAATTAGTTCTTATCTTGAGCATAAAATTGATGCCCCTTATAAATCTAAAAGTCCTGCTATACTTAAATATTGTTTTGATAAATATAAGGATAAAAATTCTTATACTATTGAACATCTTAAGAGGATCTATCCTCAGAAAGAAGAGACTAATGCCTTGCAGAAAAATGTGGAAGGCTCTAACGATATTCCCAGATCTATTATGTTCTCATAAGACTAACTATGTTCCCATGTCTATTATATGCTCTAACTATGATAAGAGCCATCATAGTTATCGTTTCGTCATTTTTTCTTTGTCTTTAGATATTATTGGCTTTCATCTAAAGTCTATTTTGATCAAAATGTGTAGTAGTTTGAGTCATGTTTATTATTATTTTTATACTAGTAAGAAGTGAAAGTTCTTTTCTATTCTAATTTTTTGTACTAGTAGGAAGTGAACTTTTCCTATTCCCACCCATTTTTATTTACCCTAAAAAATCACTATCCCAAAAAGGGAATTGAACAATTATACTGGGTATTTTTTTGCAGCCAAAAAACAAATATTTTTAGCATGTAATGGGAATAGTAAAAAGGGAATAGAAAAATGCCTCCTCTTCAAGATCTCATCGCAACTGATTCAGTGTTTTTCCTATTCCCCACCCATTTTTATTTACCCTAAAAATCACTATCCCAACAAGCGAATTGAACAATTATACTGGGTATTTTTTTCAGCCAAAAATAAAAAAATTAGCATGTAAAGGGAATAGTACAAAGGGAATAGAAAAATTATACATGTTACTACTACCCCAAATAAGAAAAAGGAAAAGGAAAAAGAAAATCCGAAGAGAAGCATGCATGTATGGAGTGAAAATAAAAAAACAAAAGCGACGCATGCATGCGGCATACGGTGATTAATTAGCTGCACGGAAAAAAAAGAAAAGGGAATGAATGTTTCCGATAGTTGAAGGTGAACCAAACCTTTGTGGTGCGGTTCATTGGAGAAGAAGGTGAAGCCTTTGTGGCTGTTGAGTCATTGTGTTGACTCACACCTCTCCAACGAGACGTACTCCCCTAAAAAGGAGGAACTCGGGAATACATTCTTGTCTCCGCGTGCTTTCACTTAAGTTACCTCTATCCTTGTTATAGCTTTTACTTCGTGTACCATGCTTAGTCGTTAGCTTGTCATATAGATAAATTCACCGTAGTTGCATATCTAGAGAATTTACCTTTTGTGTCAAGCCTAATTTGAAAAAGTATTAAAATTTGAAGTAGCACCTATTCACCCCCCCTCTAGTTGTCATACGATCCTTTCACCGGTGCCGGTGCCGCCCAAGGCACCCGAAGGTTGGTTTCGGCGGTAGTGGCGGTGGTAGTACCGCCCTGAAGCTTCTTGCTTCTCTTCCTTCTCCTCTTCCAAGCCACCGTCTTCTCGTCCTCCATTCCTCGTGCACCTTGGTCATCCTCTCGTGTACTCGTCGTTGACGTGGCAAACCTAGTATCATCAAGTGAAGGAGGATGACGTAGTATACCATCCAAAAGGGTGGGAAATGAGTTGTTGAAGATGAATGAGTTCACCTTTGATATCCATGGTGACTTGTGATGTTGGAATGCTTGACATGGTGATGGACCAAGGGTGGGCTACATCAGCGGGCCTGAAGCTCCAGGCATCCCGCAACGGCGGTAGTATGGCGTCGCGGCGGAAGTACCGCTCATGGCACCCGAAGTCCTTTTATGCGGAAGTGGTGGCGGCAGTACCGGCGGTGCGGGGCATCTACTTGGCTTGGCGGTAGTACCGGCGTGATGGCGGTAGTACCGCTTATGGTACCCAAGGCCCTTTTATGCGGAAGTGGCGGTGGCAGTACCGGTGGTGCGCGCCTAGCGTCGAACTGGGGCCGTGGCGGTAGTACCGCTGGTTGACCGGCGGTAGTACCGCTGGCTCCTGGCTCTTCTTCCTTCTCCTCTTCCAAGCCACCGTCTTGCGAGCTTCATGCCTCTTACGCCTTAGCCATCTTCCCGTGGACTCGTACCCTTGGTGACACGCCTAGCAGTGTAAAGGGAATGATGGTCAAGTAGTATACCATTCAAAAGGGTCGGAAATGAGTTCTCGACGAGGAATGAGTTCACCTTTGATGTCCATGGTGACTTGTGATGTGTTGGGTTGCTTGACATGGTGATGGACGTGACCTGCACTACATCATCTCCCCTGCTTCAAAAAGAGTCATCCTCGACTCTTGCTCGTCATCACCATGGAAAGGAGGTAGATGTGTTGATCTTGTCATTGGTTTCACCTACCACGTACTACCGCTGGAGAAGACTTCAATAATATTTCGTGAGAGCTGCCGGTACTACCGCCGGATGTAGCGGTACTATCGCCACCTTACCAGGAACGATACTGATCAAGGAAGAGTATTAGGGGGGTTTGTTTATTGTCTCCACAGGGATCAACAAAGTTATGCTGGTTCTAAGGGTCGGCAGAAGCTAGAACAAAGTTTACAGGTTTTTACTTCAGGACAGAAAAAAGGGGTTTGGAAAAGGGTTTTGGGGAATTGTTTTCAGAAAGTAACTTGCAGCTACTTGGTTGTCAAGTAAGTATCTAGCAACGATCTTAGCAAGTTTTAGACAGGGAACAAGAGATTCTTCAACAGCTTGCAGAAACTAGTCTTGCAAGCAAGAGGTTTTAGCAGGTTTAAGGCAGTAGCAAAATTTAAACACAAAGTTTACTCTTTTCTGGGTTGTCAAGCCAGATCCGAGTAAGTTAACAAGCATAAGAGGCTAGGGATGGAATTTCCACACACAAGTATGCAGGGGCTAGCCTTACACACACAGATCAAATCACACAACAAGCAAAACATGCAATCATTCAGTAGAGGCAGAAAACTGTGTCACTCAATTCACTGCAATATCCAAACTTTTGTGAGCTCTACTTAAAGATGAATGATCTACTCAGTTCGACACAAGATTACACAGAAGAAAGGAGAGTTTCCCTTGGCTGCAGCTCACTGAGATCTTGTCGAAACTGGGGAAGCAGAGGTGAAGACAAGGGTGGAAGCAGAGTTGCAGAACTTGATCTTCAGGTCACCATGGCCTTGAGCTTCTTCTCTTGGACTCCTTGTTCATCTTGATCTCGCTCTTGGACTTGTTCTTCTCTGTTCTTGAGGTGTTCTTGCTGTTCTTGGTGGTTGTTGGAGTTGGTGGCCGAAAAGGTGTTGTTGCTGTTGTGGATGGGATGGAGTGAGGTGGATGGATGGGTGATGGTTGTGGATGCGGATCGATTGGTGCTGTGGTGGTGGCTTTATACTCCCTTTAGCATTTCTGAGGTAGTGGCACGAGGTGGAGGTGAGGAGGAAGTGTTCCTTTCCTATCTTTAGCTCATGGTGCACATGGGGTGTTTCCAACTTTATCACCTTTTTGCCTTTTTCCCTTTTTGGCTTGCTTGATCTCCAAGTTGATCTTCCCTCCTTCTATGGTTCAAAATTGTTTGAATTCCTTCTTATCTTCTTTGGGAACTGCTGCTGCCACACTATTGCATTGCTTCATCTTGAATTTGGAGAGCATGAGTTAACTGACGAAAATTGCATTTCTGTCAGTTAACTGTTCACTGTTGACACAGGTGTTCTTGATGATTTGTTTCTGGTTTTCGACTAGTTGATCATGTCCATCTTCTCTGCTGCATTAGATTCAGATGTTTGGTGCAGCTTCTTCACATTTCCTCTGATTCTGGTGAATATGGTGTGACTATGCACACTGAACTACAATTGTGATGAAAAGCACTGTAAAATGCATAGAAATGCAGTACTGGGAGCTAGGAAGTGGGGTTTTTGTGAGGTTTTAGTGCTCTGAATATGCATATAAATGATGGTGATCAAACCCCCAGACCAAAACCTTTGCTTGTCCCCAAGTAAAGCAAAATGAGATTCTATTGGCAAGACTCTGATAATAGTCTGGTGATGAACAGTGCAAAGTCTGAAAACTTAACAGTTCATTTAAATTGGATTCATTGCAATTTCTGCTTATGATTAGTGCAAGAGCTAGTTTGGAAACAAATTTCAAATAGCAGGATTTAATCATTTCTAGGTTCAACAACTTTGGAGTAACATGATAAGACAGTTCACAAGGAAATTGAATAGAAAAGATCCAGAAATAGCCATAATGCAGAGATGAGTGTTAATATGCATGCAGATCAGTGCTTCACCTACTACAGTTCCCAGGAACATAGTAGACTAATGCAAATGCATAGGATGAGTTAGTTAGTTAATTTCTTGTCAAGTTAACACAGTTAGTGCTTCACAGGTTACAATCCCAGGATTATAACTGCTAATGCCAAAATTTGCTTCAAACTTCAGTTATAGACTTTTCAGTTAGTGCTTCACATACTACAATCCAGAGATCACAGTAGCTAATGCAAAAAATTACTTGTTTGCCAAACTTTCAGTTAGTTCCACTGTTAATACTTTTGCTGTCAGTGCTTCACAAATCACAATCCAGGGATCATGATTGCTAATGCAAAAATGCAGAATGCAGAAATGCAGTTAATTAAATGGCTCTAAAATGGATCATCACATTCAGTTTCTTAGCAAATTGCATTATCAGGTATTCCAAAAGCTTTGAACAGAGAAACAAATAAATACTACATTGATAAATGTTTCTGAACATGAGCATTTGCAAGGATAACAAGCAGATAAAATGCAAGATTCACAATAAAATGTAATGCTACTTAATCAGAACAGAGCAACTTCATGAAACTTCACTGAAACAGCTTTAAATTGCCAAATTGATAATAATTCAAACCATGGCATAGCAATAATATTCATGCTTGTAAAATGGGTTTAGGATCGGAATGTTTCCACCTGGTGATCACTTCTGCTCCTTGCTTCATGATATCACAGCCAACTTCTCCTTCTTCTTTTATTCCTTAACTGAAACACTAAAACAAAAGAAACACACAAAACAAGAATAGCAAATAAAGGAAATAAAAATGTAAATAATATAAAAAGGTATCAGGCTGCCTCCTGATGAGCGCTTGTTTATAGTCATGAGCCTGACTGTAGCTTCTTCATTGGTTCACGGCTGCAGAGGATGCATTAGCAACATCCTGTAGCTCATCTTCTTCTGTAACTTCAGCATCTTCATAATTAACTTTCTCTCCCACAACATAATGCTTCATTCTCTGACCATTAACCTTGAACATTCCTTCAGATGGACTCTGAACTTCGAAAGCACCATGTCCCAGGTCTCTCTTGATGATACAAGGTCCAAACCATCTGGACTTGAATTTGCCAGAGAATAAATGCAGCTTGGAATCATAAACAAGCACTGTCTGTCCAATCCTGAATTCCTTTCTGAGAATGTGCTTGTCATGCCATTTCTTGGTCTTTTCTTTGTAAATCTTGGAACTCTCATAGGCATCATGCCTCAGCTCTTCTAGCTCACACATCTGCAACTTTCTTGCATCTCCAGCTTTTCCTAAGTCCATGTTCAATTTCTTGATAGCCCACTGAGCTCTGTGCTCTAGCTCAACTGGTAAGTGACATGCTTTTCCATAGACAAGCCTAAATGGTGACATACCAATAGGTGTCTTGTATCCAGTTCTGTATGCCCACAAAGTATCTGGTAGCTTCATTGACCAATCCCCTCTGGACTTGGACACAACTTTCTCTAATATTTGCTTAACTTCTCTGTTGGAAAGCTCAACTTGTCCATTAGCCTGTGGGTGGTAGGGTGTAGTTACTCTGTGATTTTCACACCATACTTGCTCAGTAGCTTCTCTAGCTGTTCATTGTTGAAATGAGCTCCACCATCACTGATAACAACTCTTGGTACTCCAAACCTAGGGAAGATAACATCTTTGAACAGCTTGCAGACTGCCTTGGAATCTGCACTCACAGTAGGTACTGCTTCAACCCATTTGGACACATAGTCCACTGCAACTAGTATATGCTTGTATCCTTTTGATGATGGCAAGGGTCCAACAAAATCAACTCCCCACACATCAAACAATTCCACTTCAAGTATGCCTTGCTGTGGCATTTCATTTCTTCTTGATATTTTTCCAGCTCTCTGACAAGGATCACACTGCTTGATATATTCATTCACATCTTGAACAGACTAGGCCAATAAAATCCAGCTTGCAGGATTTTTGCCTGTGTTTTCATAACTCCAGCATGGCCTCCATACATGCCTGAATGGCATTGGAACATCACATCACCAATTTCTTCACTTGGCACACATCTTCTCACTATTCCATCTGCACAATGCTTGTACAGAAATGGTTCATCCCAGTAGTAACTCTTGGCATCATGCAGAAATTTCTTTCTCTGTGGTAGGACATGTCTGCTGGCACAATTTCACAAACAAGTAGTTTACAATGTCTGCATACCAAGGAGTACTAACATTCACTTCCATCAATTGTTCACCAGGGATACCATCTTCTATTTCTCTGCTTTCAGGACTGTTTATTCTTGACAAGTGATCTGCAACAGTATTTCTGAGCCTTTCTTGTCTTTTATCTCAATATCAAATTCTTGCAGCAAAAACCCATCTGATCAGTCTTGGCTTTGCATCCTTTTTCTTCACCAAGTACCTTATTGCTGCATGATCAGTGTACACAATGCACTTGTGTCCAACAAGATATGGCCTGAATTTATCAAATGCAAATACTACTGCTAGCAGTTCTTTTTCAGTTGTGGTGTAGTTGATCTGAGCTTCATCAAGTGTTTTGCTTGCATAATGAATCACATGGACAGCTTTCTCTTTTCTCTGGCCAAGCACTGATCCTACTGCAAAATCACTTGCATCACACATCAGCTCAAAAGGCAAATTCCAGTCAGGTGGCTGCACTATTGGAGCTGTAACCAAGGCTTCTTTTAGCTTGTTGAAAGCTTGCATACATGCTTCATCAAACACAAACTGCACATCATGATTTAGCAGGTGTGTTAGTGGTTTAGCAAGAAGAGAAATCCTTGATAAATCTTCTGTAAAAACCAGCATGACCCAAGAAACTCTGAATTCCTTTCACATTTTCAGGTGGAGGTAGCTTTGCAATCACATCTACTTTTGCTTTATCCACTTCTATCCCTCTGGCAGAAACCATGTGCCCAAGCACAATACCTTCAGTTACTAAAAAGTGGCACTTCTCCCAGTTAAGGATAAGGTTCTGCTCTGAACATCTGTGCAACACTGCTGTCAAGTTCTTCGGCAAGTAGCAAAATCTTTTCCATACACTGTGAAATCATCCATGAACACTTCCATGATTCTTTCAATGTAATCAGAGAATATTGACATCATACATCTCTGAAATGTGCCAGGTGCATTACACAACCAAAAGGCAATCTCTTGTAAGCAAAAGTTCCATAAGGACAGGTGAAAGTTGTTTTTTCTTGGTCAGCTGGGTGTATTGGGATTTGGAGAAATCCAGAATACCATCCAGGTAACAATAAATTCCTGCCCTGCTAGTCTTTCCAGCATCTGATCCATGAAAGGTAAAGGAAAATGGTCTTTCCTTGTTGCTTTGTTCAGTTTTCTGAAATCATTAACCATTCTCCAACCAGTGACAGGTCTTGTGGTAATCAACTTTCCTTCTTCATTTTCTACCACTGTGTAGCCTCCTTTCTTAGGCACAATGTGGATAGGACTCACCCACTCACTGTCAGAGATGGGGTAAATCATGCCTGCCTGAAGGAGCTTTAGAACTCTTTTTCACCACTTCTTGCATAGCAGGATTTAATCTTCTCTGCCCTTCTCTAGTAGGTTTACTTTCTTCTTCCAAGTGTATCCTGTGTGAACAAACTTTCTCATCAATTCCCTTGATGTCATCAATTGAATATCCAATCACATTTTTACAATCTCAACACTGACAACAAGCTTTCTTCCTGTTCACTGTCCAAAGCAGAGCTAATTATCACTGGATGAATTTTTTCTTTCTCTAGAAAGGAGTACTTCAGATGATCAGGTAATTCTTTTAACTCAACAATGGAGTTGTGAGCTGGCTGAGGAATTTCACTTTGTACTTCCTCTGATCTTTCTTCACAAAGATTTATTGCACAAAGTTCCTGTAAACTTGTATTTCTGCAGTAAAATACTTGAACTTCAGGTTCTTCTGACTGCAATTCTTTTAAGGATTGTGAACACTCTTCAACAACATCAATAGAATGGCATTGCTCCAGAACATTGGGTAATGTGAAGCATGTCTCATGCTGAATTCTGCTTGTTCTGAGCCAAACTGCAACTTCAGTGTTCCACCTTTTACATCAATTATTGCTCCTGCTGTTGCCAAGAATGGCCTGCCTAGAATCATGGATTCTGAATTGTCTTCCATTTCCAGTACCACAAAATCAACTGGATAAGCAAAGTTTCCAACTTGGACAGGCACATCTTCAAGAATTCCAGCTGGCTTCCTCAGTGTTCTGTCAGCTAACTGCAAAGTCATGGAAGTTGGCTTCAGAGCTCCTAGCTGCAAAACTTGACTGACAGCCAGAGGTAAAACACTCACTGATGAACCCAAATCACACAAAGCTGTGAATGTTCTTTTTCCAACCACACAAGGGATACTAAAACTTCCAGGATCACCAAGCTTCTTGGGCATATAGTTCAAAATGACAGCACTGCAGTCCTCTGTCAGAGCAACAATTTCAGGATCTTCCAGACTTCTTTTCTTTGTAATCAGGTCCTTGAAGAATTTTGCATACAGAGGGATGTGGAGTACTGCATCAAGGATAGGAATGGTAATTTGAACTTCCTTCATGGTTTCCAAGAACTTGGCATATTGCTTTTCTTCCTTGGTTTTCTCTAATCTCTCTGGAAATGGTACTTTCTGAGCAACAGTTCTCTGAACTGCAGGAACTGGATCTGCTACAGTGTTATCAGGTTTTTTCACTGCCTTTTCAACTGGTTTTTCCACTGGATTTGCTTGCTTTTCAGCTTCAACTGTTGGTTCAACTGGCTTTTCAGGATGTACTACAGTGTTTTCAGGTGCAAGAACTTGCTGAATTTGTACCCTTCTCTGTGGAGCAACATAAGGCATCTTTGGAGGTGTTTTTAGCACTGGTTCAGTGTTAATTCCACTCCTAGTTGTGACTGCCTCAACTGTCTCAATGGTTGAAATGGCTCCACACTGTTTAGGATTTTTCTCTACTTGTGCAGGCAACTTGATTTCAGGCTGAACCTTGGTTATTGGATATTCCAGCTGTAAGTGTCTGCATTGTCTTGAAAAAAATTCTGACTGCATCTTCATGGTTTCTTGCATTCCACTGAACATTTCTTTCTGCAATCTCATCATCTCACTGATTTCTGCTTGACTGTTGCTTGTGGAAGCATTTTGTTGAGCTTGTTGCTGCTGTTGCTGTTGATGGTGCTGGTAATGCATGTTTCCTTGAGGTCTGAAATTTTGTTGAGCTTGTTGAGCAAAATTCTGTTGGTTTGCTTGAGGATAGCTCTGTTGATTTGCATTCTTGTAAGACAAATTGGGGTGGTTCCTCCAAGCAGGATTGTAGCTCTGAGAATAAACACCCTGATTCTGAGCATAATTCACTTCTGCCAATTGACTTTCAGGAGGAGCTAACAGAGAACACTCATGTGAAGCATGTCCTTCAATACCACATATCTGACAAGTCACTGAAACTTGATTCACAGGCACAATTGCCTTACCATTCTTTTCCTGCATGAGCTGAGCTAGTTGGGTTGTCAGGCTGTCAAGCTTAGCTTCTAAGGCATTTTGGCCACTGTTGGCCTGATGAATTGGATGAACAGCTCTTTCATTGGTCCAGGAAAAATTGTGTGAGGCCATACTCTCAATGAGCTCTGTAGCTTCATCTAGGTCTTGTTCATAATACCTCCACCAGCTGCAGAATCAACAAATGCTCTAGTTTGCTCTGTCAGGCCCTTGTAAAAAGTCTGCAGAATTAACCACTGCTCTGACCATGATTGGGACACATCCTGATCAGTCCTTGATATCTCTGCCAAGTATCATACAAGCTTTCACCTTCATACTGCACAAACCTTGTAATCTTGTCTCTGCATTCAGCTGCCTTGGTTGGTGGGAAGTACCTTTCAAAGAAAGCTTGAACCAAATGCTCCCAAGTATCTCTGCAATGAACTGGCAATGCATGAAACCAAATCTTTGCAGTGCCTGAAAGTGAAAATGGAAATAGCTGCATCTAATTGCCTCAGGAGGTACACCATTGTGCTTCAGAGTATTGCAATATTCCAGAAAATTCCTAACATGCTCATGTGGACTTTCCAATGCACTGCCTTGAATGGGTTATGCTGCACCATGTTTATCAAAGCTGGCTTAATTTCCCAGTTGTTTGCCTGGATACAGGCATAGCAACATCTGCATTTGAAACTTGATCCTTGGGGATCCACAAATCTCTCAACTTTTTGTCACCCATGTTGAAAACTGACTGTCTTTCCTCTGTTTCTTCTACTGAGGACACTGATGCTGCTCTTCTTCTTGCAAGGAAAGTTCTCTCTGGCTCTGGATCAAATGGAGCAAGAGGAGAATCTTCAGAAGACTGCATCAACATAAACCAAATACTGCAGAAGGTGATCATGTTTCCTCTGCACACAAGCACAACCAAGAACTTTTATCAAGGGTTAGTGAACTAAATCCCCTAATAACAATTCTAGTTTCAGCTCACAGAACATCAACATCATAGACATCACAAATTCTGCAGAAAGTTCAACAATTTAACCACACAGCCTAGTCTACTGCACTACAAAGTTCCAAGCATAAGTCAATCCCCGGCAACGGCGCCAATTTGATCAAGGAAGAGTATTAGGGGGGTTTGTTTATCGTCTCCACAGGGATCAACAAAGTTATGCTGGTTCTAAGGGTTGGCAGAAGCTAGAACAAAGTTTTCAGGTTTTTACTTCAGGACAGAAAAGGGGTTTGGAAAAGGGTTTTGGGGAATTGTTTTCAGAAAGTAACTTGCAGCTACTTGGTTGTCAAGCAAGTATCTAGCAAGGATCTTAGCAAGTTTTAGACAGGGAACAAGAGATTCTTCAACAGCTTGCAGAAACTAGTCTTGCAAGCAAGAGGTTTTAGCAGGTTTAAGGCAGAAGCAAAATTTAAACACAAAGTTTACTCTTTTCTGGGTTGTCAAGCCAGATCCAGTAAGTTAACAAGCATAAGAGGCTAGGGATGGAATTTCACACACAAGTATGCAGGGCTAGCCTTACACACACAGATCAAATCACACAACAAGCAAAACATGCAATCATTCAGTAGAGGCAGAAAACTGTGTCACTCAATTCACTGCAATATCCAAACTTTTGCGAGCTCTACTTAAATATGAATGATCTACTCAGTTCGACACAAGATTACACAGAAGAAAGGAGAGTTTCCCTTGGCTGCAGCTCACTGAGATCTTGTCGAAGCAGGGGAAGCAGAGGTGAAGACAAGGGTGGAAGCAGAGTTGCAGAACTTGATCTTCAGGTCACCATGGCCTTGGCTTCTTCTCTTGGACTCCTTGTTCATCTTGATCTTGCTCTTGGACTTGTTCTTCTCTGTTCTTGAGGTGTTCTTGCTGTTCTTGGTGGTTGTTGGAGTTGGTGGCCGAAAAGGTGTTGTTGCTGTTGTGGATGGGATGGAGTGAGGTGGATGGATGGGTGATGGTTGTGGATGCGGATCGATTGGTGCTGTGGTGGTGGCTTTATACTCCCTTTAGCATTTCTGAGGTAGAGTGGCACGAGGTGGAGGTGAGGAGGAAGTTTTCCTTTCCTATCTTTAGCTCATGTGCACATGGGGTGTTTCCAACTTTATCACCTTTTTGCCTTTTTCCCCTTTTTGGCTTGCTTGATCCCCAAGTTGATCTGCCCTCCTTCTCTGGTTCAAACTTGTTTGAATTCCTTCTTATCTTATTTGGGAACTGCTGCTGCCACACTATTGCATTGCTTCATCTTGAATTTGCAGAGCATGAGTTAACTGACGAAAATTGCATTTCTGTAGTTAACTGTTCACTGTCTGACACAGTTGTTCTTGATGATTTGTTTCTTGTTTTCGACTAGTTCATCATGTCCATCTTCTCTGCTGCATTAAATTTCAAATGTTTGGTGCTTCTTCTTCACATTTCCTCTGATTCTGGTGAATATGGTGTGACTATGCACACTGAACTGCAATTGTGATGAAAAGCACTGTAAAATGCATAGAAATGCAGTACTGGGAGCTAGGAAGTGGTGTTTTTGTGAGGTTTTAGTGCTCTGAATATGCATATAAATGATGGTGATCAGATACTACCACTGTTTCCCAACGGTACTACCGCTGCCTGTGTGCAGTCAACGGGTGGAAGCCCTTGTATCCCTTTCCCACCTGCCCCTTTGGGCCTAGACTATATATAGACGTACCCCTCCACCTCTAGCAGGATAGGTAACATATGAGATAGAGATAGAGCTTGTGCTCATCCCCTCCCCTTGTGGAGAAGATTCCTCCCCATGTGGAGAAGATCCCTCTTGTGGATTCAAGACCTCTCCTTAGATCGTTCATCTATTGAGTTGTATCAAGACCCCTACTTGTGCTTAGTCTCTCTTGGTTGGATTCTACCGTCCCGGTCTCTCCTTTCTCGATTCTACCGAGTGCTTGCCGATCTTCCACCCTCGTGTGGATTCTATTGGGCCGGTTGGACCGACCGGTAAGGAAAACAGTTCTTGTATCGTGTTTGTGTTCTCGTGTTCTTACGTTTTTCGTGTTCCTCCTCGTGTTCTTGCGTGAGTTCATCCACTCGTTTGTCAATCCGTGAAGATCGGGCAGCCCTAGAGGTCCAAACCTCATCATATGGTATCAGAGCAAAGGTTGCCACGGATTTGACTTTGTTTCCACCCCAAATCCCCAAAAAAATTCTTTGATTTTGAGTAATTTCAAAAATTCCTTCAAAAATAGCCCCAAATTGCTTTTGGATCGATCTGTGAATCTTGTGCGTTTTGGTAGGTTTTGATCTACAGATTTATTGCTATACTTGTTGATCTACCTTCCTTTGCGTTCTCATAGTCTAATTTCATCATTTGCCCCTCCGATTTGCTGTTTGAAGTCGCGTTTTTCCGCCCCAAATCGTGAAATTTCCGTCTCGGGTTTAGATATGGAATTTCCGCAGCTGGCGGTACTACCTCTGGGCCGAGCGGTACTACCGGAACCTATTTCCAGCGGTACTACCACCCCCTCAGTGGTACTACCGCCCTCCCTCGAGCTGACCCAAAAACAGCATTTCAGCGCCACGGTTTTGGCCCATATCTTTTGATTTCGAACTTCGTTTTGAGTGTTCTTTGGCTCGTTTTGAAACCACGGGCAAGCTCTACGTCACCATTGCGGTAGATCCATCATCCACCACCACCAAAATCCGTCGGCAAGAATGACACTTCTACAACAAAGGTTGACGATCATCGACGAAAGGTATACACATCTCGAGTCTTTCACCTCTTGCCATTCCTTTGTGAGCCACACTATATCTTTGCAATTACCATGTCCTATTGAGGCTAGCTCTTGATGATTGCCTGGGCTTTGCACAATTGTATCTGTCGGCCTAGTGGAAACCGGGGTATCATGGGCCGGCCTGCCACAGCCCTCGATGCTCCGCAGGAAATTCTACTAAGGACCAGGCGTTCAGCCTGACGAGCCTCGCGAGGGACTTTTCCCCTCGTGAGGGTTTCTTCGCTCGGCTGAGCATTTCTGCTAAGGACCAGACGTTCGGCCTGAGGGGCCTCGAGAGGAACTTCTGACTCGGGAAGGCCTATCCTGCCCAAAAGACCACCAGGTCACGGTGCGTCTCCGCGCTACCCTCGCGAGGAGTCAATGCTACAGAACCTCGGCGAGGCTTCAGGCCCTCGCGGGGTTCCTTCAAATGGAAGCAAGCTCCTGCACCCGCTGCAGAGCGCACATGGGCTCTGCGCCCGCCGCAGAGTGACGCGCGCGTCTGCGCACGATGACGAAGACGCCGCAGTTGCCATTCTCGTGTATAAAGCAGTCAACAAGGCTGGTGCAAGCAAAGCGGACTCCAAGACTTGCCAATTTGGTGATAAAGCGGCCGGCCGCCACTACGCTCCAAGTGCGATGTAACCGTGGGGCACGCCATAGGGCTCTGCAGCACCAGCCCACCGTCCTGGATGGACGGTGACTTTTTCTGCCAAGATGACATGCTCTCTGCCATGGACCGTGTCCATGGATGCCCCCGACACCGTGCGATGTGCTCCATCTTGGCGGCATTGTGGTATCCCTTCCCGCCAGAGGTTTTCGGGGAAAAGGACCAAGGCCAGCATATAAGGAGCCAGTCTACGACCGAGGAGGGAATCCTGCATTGGCCAACTCATTCAACACCCAAGCAGCTACGTCTGAAGGAGAAGACGGAGCTCATTCCACCATAGTACACCATAGCCACAACTGTGCCCTCGGCAAGCACCTTGTACTGTGAACCTCTCCAAGCAGTGCAATACATCTTAGCAGGACGTAGGGTCTTTACACCTCACGGTGGGCCTGAACCTGGGTAGCGGCTCGTGTTCCATCTCTGTCGTGATGTTCCTCACCGAGCTCGACGAGCATCGTCACCGAGGTTGTTGAGGATTTGTTTGACGTTGTGTTCAGCCCCTTACTCGATTCCTGGCTCTTGAGAGACACCCCTAGTTCCTGGGACTAGTCTCCGACATTTGGCGTGCCAGGTAGGGGGCTGAGGCGCGTCTTTAACTTCTTCAACCTCTCCGCGCCATGACTGACACGCGAGCTGCGCGCCTTGCGCGATGGACGTCCGGCAGAGCCAACACCGAGCCTGCCGCCAACAACAACCCGCGTGGTCGTCCACGCGCCAACCGCGCTTCAGAGCGCAACGCCGTGCCGCGCGTCGAGCACCCTGAGGACGACGGCGGCAACGGCAGCGGCAACGACGGCGGCAACGACGACGAGGGCGAGGGAGCTTCCTCCCTGCACCCATCCAGGCGCGAGAGCGCCTCCACGCAGGGCCGAGCGGCCCAGCCCAGCCACTGCGCTACTGATGGCGCAGGAGCTGCTGCGCTACCGCCCCATGCAGGCGGGCCACGACAACTGGCTCGGGCGCCTTGAGGAGCTCATCAACGCCGCCGCCGTTCCTGCCGCTCCTTCTGCAGCACCAGCGCCTTCTCGCTCGCTGGTGCGCCACTCCGGACGCGAGGGGAACATAGCGCACGGCGCTCCTCCTCCCCCTCCTCCTCCGCCTCCGCCACCTCCTCCAGCTGCAGCTCCGGCAGCAAACCACCGCGCCGCGTCGCACGCATCCTCACCGCACGACTGCCAGATTGTGCAGCGAACTCCAGCGGATGCGCGCGTGGAGATCGAGCGCCAGAGGGACCGCCACAACCGCGTCGTCCAGGAGATTGCTGCTGCAGGCCGCCAGAACCGCGGCGCACTCGCTGGCGGCGCTGTGACATACGCCACGGGCTGCACCCGCAACTTGCGCCGCATCGTCTGGCCGTGAAGTTCAAGCCAGACCTCCCTCCGCGCTACGACGGCAGGACCAACCCTCTGGAGTTCCTGCAGCTCTACACCGTCTCCATCCAGGCCAGGAGGCGACGACAAGGTGATGGCCAACTGGCTCTCCATGGCGCTCAAGGACTCCGCGCTCTCGTGGCTCATGAACCTCCCCGAGAACACCATCGACACGTGGGAGGACCTCTGCAAGGTCTTCGTCGCCAACTTCAAGGGCACCTACGAACGCGCGCTCACCTACAACGACCTTCGCGCGGTGCGCCAGAAGCCTGACGAGACCCTCCGCAGATACATCCAGCGCTTCAGCCAGGTCCGCAACAAGATTCCGAACATCCCGGACTCGCACGTCATCTCCGCCTTCAGGGAGGGCGTCACGAACCGCCGGATGCTCGAGAAGCTCGGCATCCACGACACCCTCACCTCAGTGGTGAAGCTCTTCATCTGGCTGACAAGTGCGCCAAGGCTGAAGAGGGCCTCCTCTTCGTCAAGAAGAAACAGAGGACGACCCTCCTGAGGGGTCCAGGAGCAAGAAGAAGCCTGTCGAGAAGCGCAAGACCACCGCCATCCTCGCGGCAGAGCCTGACGCAAAGCAGCCTCGCGAGGCCTCTCCGGCGGCTGACGAGAAGAAAGTGGACAATCGCCCGTTTTGCATCTACCACAACAGGCACAACCACGACTGAAGACTGCTGGGAGCTCAAACAGCTCAGCAAGGAGCGCGAGAAGAACCAGGCCGCGGCGGCCGCGGCGGAGGCCGTGGTGGCCGCGGAGGTGGACGCCACAACTTCCAGCAGAGGGCTCGGGGGAACAACGCCGGGCAAAACGGCAACCTCCCCGACGAGAACCCTGGGGGCTACCAGGCCCCTCAGGGGGCAATAGCCTGCATCCTCGGCGGGTCTCAGGCGCCCAAGTCCAACAACCACTTCAAGCAATTCTCTCGCGAGGTCAACGCCGCGCTTCCAGGGATTGAGGCATCCCAGCCCCTCAAGTGGTCGCAGTACACCATCGCCTTCGACTCCAAGGACCACCCCAAGTCGACCAAGGCTGTTGGCACCATCCCTCTGGTGTGCACTCCCATCATCAACAACATCGCCGTCGCCAAGACGCTCATAGATGGGGGCGCGGCTTGAACGTCATCTCTGTCGAGACCTTCGAGCAGCTTCAAGTGCCATACGAGTGGCTGATGCCCTCCAGGCCCTTCACGGGGGTGACGAGTGGCTCCACCACTCCGCTGGGGCAGGTGCGGCTCGCGGTCACCTTCGGCACCGCAGAACTACCGCACCGAGCAGATCGACTTCGACGTCGCGCACATCGGCCTGCCCTACAACGCCATCCTCGGCTACCCGCCCTCGCGAAGTTCATGGCCGTCACTCACCATGCGTACAACATCGTCAAGCTTCCAGGCAGCGCGGCACCATCGCCATCCACGGTCAAGTCCAGGACGCAATGCGCTCTGTCGAGACCGCCTACAAGGCCGCTGCCGTGGCATTCCCCGCTGACGAGGACATGGAGCCCCTCGAGAGGCCCGCGAAGAAGAAGCAGTGTTCTCACAGGAGCAGGCAGCCACGAAGAAGGTGTCGTTGGACGCCAGCGGCTCGGGGGCTAGCGTCACCATAGGCGCTGGCTTGCCTCCCAAATAGGAAAGCGCGCTCGTCGCCTTCCTCAGGGCAAACTCTGACATGTTCGCATGGACACCGTCAGAGATGTCCGGAGTACCGAGGGAGGTGATCGAGCACCACTTAGCCGTGTGTCCAAACGCACGCCCCGTGAAGCAGAAAGCACGGCGCCAGGCGCCAGAGAAGCAAGAGTTCATCATCAAGGAAGTAGAGAAGTTAAAGAAGCACACTAATCCGAGAAGTTCCACACCCCACATGGCTCTCCAACACGGTGGTCGTTCCCAAGCACACGGGGGCGGCAGGCTCTGCATCGACTACACCGACCTCAACAAGGCCTGCCCCAAGGACCCGTACCCCATGCCTCGAATAGACCAGATCGTGGACTCCACCGCCGGCTGCGACCTCCTCTGTTTTCTGGATGCCTTCTCAGGCTACCACCAGATCAAGATGGCGAAGGAGGATGAGGAGAAGACAGCATTTCTCACCCCTTGTGGTGTGTATTGCTACGTCTGCATGCCCTTTGGCTTGAAGAACGCCGGCGCCACCTTCCAGAGGCTCATGAGGAAGGCCTTGGGGGCTCAGATGGGAAGAAACGCAGAAGCCTACGTCGACGACATCGTGGTCAAGACTCGCGAAGAGCACACCCTCATGGAGGACCTCGAGGAGACCTTTGCCAGCCTGCGCAAGTGAACATCAAGCTGAACCCCGCCAAGTGCGTCTTCGGGGTACCATCAGGCAAACTCCTCGGGTTCCTAGTGTCTCACCGCGGCATAGAAGCAAATCCTGACAAGATCAAGGCCATAGAAGAAATGCAGCCACCTCGTCGCCTCAAGGACATGCAGCGCCTAGCGGGATGCATGGCCAGCCTAGGCCGTTTCATCTCCAAGTTCGGCGAGAGGGCGCTGCCATTTTTCAAGCTCATGAAGCGGTCTGGCACGTTCAAGTGGACGCCAGGCACAAAGCATTTGAAGACCTGAAGAAGTACTTGGCTAGCCCACCTGTCATGGTTGCCCCAAGGCCTGGCGAGCATCTGAAGCTGTACCTGTCAGCCACTCCACAAACAGTGAGCGCAGCCTTGGTGGCAGAAAGGGAAGAGCCAGTCCTCGCCAAGAAGGACACCGCCACGCCAAGCCCAGATCCCCCCGATAAGGAAGCACCCTCTTCAGGCCCGAGCCTCATGTCAGCCCGCGCAACCAGAAGGCACCCTCGCCGAGGGTCCACCTCAAGAGAGGCTCGACAAGGCTCCCGAGGAGCCCATGCTGCATCACCATCGACAACGCTCGTCGAGCATCCCGTCTACTTCGTCAGCACGTGCTGCGAGACGCTCGCGAGCGGTACACTATGCAGCAGAAGCTCCTCCTCGCGCTCCTCATCGCTTCCAGGAAGCTGCGCCACTACTTCCAGGGCCACCCCATCACGGTGGTCACGTCATTCCCTCTGGAGCAATCCTGCGCAACCCAAACGCCACTGATCGCGTCGCAGGGTGGAACATTGAGCTGCAACCTTTTGGCCTGCGCTTCGACACCACCAGGGTCATCAAGGGAAGGGCATTGGCGGACTTCGTCGCCGAGTGGACAGACACGCAGCAAGAAGAGCCTCATGAGGCAGAAACCACGCCAGCTGGAGACACAGTGCCAAGCCACTGGACCATGCACTTCGACGGGCATTCGCATGCCGGAACGCAGGGGCTGGCGTCGTCCTGACCTCACCCAAGGGCGACAAGCTCTACTACGCCGTCCAGCTGTGCTTCACGACTGACAAGGTCTCCAACAACATCGCCGAGTACGAGGGCCTCCTCGCCGGGCTCAGAGCCGCAATCGCCCTCGGCATCAAGCACTTACTCATCAAGGGCGACTCCCAGCTCCTCGTCAACTTCTCCAACAAGAGCTACACGCCTAAGGACGGTCACATGGCCGCTTACCTCGAGGAGGTTCGCAAGCTCGAGAAGCACTTCAAGGGGATGGAGCTCAGGCACATCCCGAAGAGAACCAGGAGGCCGACGACATCGCCAGGCGAGCATCGCGCAGAGAAGCCCAGCAGGCAGGCGTGTTCGAGGAGAGACTCACCAGGGCGTCGGTGAAACAGCCAAAAGAAGCGGTCAGATGGAAACTAACGAAGAGCTCCCACCAGCACCAACATCTGGGCACCGAACTGCGGTCCGCCCTCAGGAGAACGCCTGTGTTGGCCATGACGCATCAAGAAACGCTGGATCGATGAGCTCAAGGAGTACCTCAGGTACGGAGTCCTCCCTGAAGAGGATGCAGAAGCAGAGAGAATTGCTCGACAGGCCAAGTCATACTGGCCTTCACGAGGGAGACCTGTACCACAAGCGCCCAAATGGAGTTGCACTAAAACGTGTCCCCCCTGAAGAAGGCCGCCAGCTGATCAAGGACATACACAGTGGAGAATGTGGCCACCACTCATCATCACGCACCCTTGCGGGGAAAGTCTTCAGGAGTGGATTCTATTGGCCCTCAGTACTTCAAGATGCAACCACCGTTGTCCTGGCCCTTCGCGGTCTGGGGGCTAGACATCCTGGGACCATTTCCACGCTCCAGCGTGGGCTACCGCTACCTCTACGTCGCCATTGACAAGTTCACCAAATGGGCGGAGGTCAAAGCGGTGCGCAGCATCCCGGCGAGATCAGCGGTGAAATTCATCAGAGGCCTAGCCTGTCGCTTCGGCGTGCCAAATCGCATCATCACCGACAACGGCTCACAGTTCACCAGTGGCATCTTCCGGGCCTACTGCGAAAGCCTCGGCACCCGGCTCTGCTTCGCCTCAGTGGCTCATCGATGGAGCAACGGGCAGGCCGAGGGAGCGAACGCTGAAGTGCTCAAAGGCCTCAAGACAAGAAGCTTCAACCACCTCAAGGCCCATGGCAAGAATTGGGTCGAAGAGCTCCCCTCTGTGATCTGGTCCATCCGCACCACCGCCACGAAGCCCACTGGAGAAACGCCGTTCGCTCTCGTCTATGGCGCAGAAGCAGTCCTCCCCACCGAGATCAAGCATGGGTCCCCACGGATCCTTGCTTTCAACGAGGACAATCAAGAGGAGCTCCACAATGACGACTTGCCGTTGCTCGATGGACTACGTCACCGTGCCGCTCTCCGAGCGGCAAAGTACCAACAGATCTGCGCCGCTACCACAGCCGCCACATACGCCCGCGCACCCTCGAGACAGGCGATCTCGTCCTCAGGAGGATTCTCTCCAGAGAGGGCCTCCACAAGCTCTCACCCATGTGGTAAGGCCCCTACAGGGTCGCGCACATCGCCAGGCCTGGCGCGGTATGGCTCGAGACAGAAGACGGCGATCCAATCAAAAACCCATGGAACATCGAGCACCTACGCAAGTTCTACCCGTGATCACGTCGCGGCAGGCATTTTTTGTCTCAAGAGGGAAGCACGCATCTTCACCTCCTAGCTTCACCAAGCTTTCCCTTCACGAGGGCCATCTCCACTGAGAGCTCTCTACAACGCGTCGCCACGGGCCGCGAGAAGCCTCAGCCACGCCATGTGGAACCCAATGCCCAGACATGGCGGACTTTGTCTTGGCCTCGCTAAGTGTAACGAACAATTTCAGGTCATCATGAACCTTTTGCGCCTCGGCGCCGTTATGTAATATTTCTTGGTGAGTTGCTTTCCTTACATTTATTTGCGCTCACATTTTTTCCCATGCGCACCTCGCGGGCGGGGGCTGAGCATGTTTCCTGTGTCTCGGGAGCATCCCAGCATCATCGCAAAACCAAAGGATCCGAGCTCTAACTCGTGGTTCTCCGCCCACGACCGTTATGTCACCGAAGAGCTCTGACTCATGGGCTAGCTCCCATGCACGTCACCTCACCAAGGACCTTGGTGCTTATTCTCCTCGTGAGATACCCATGAGGAAATCTATGAGCGCGCATGAGTTGTACAACCATGCATTCCTTGTGGGTATGCCTCTCTCTCCAACGCAGGGAACAAGACACCTTACAGGGCTGCGAGGCTCCAAACCAGCCTCAGGCAA
Organism: Poa pratensis; assembly: GCA_947311845.1. Taxonomy (NCBI): domain Eukaryota; kingdom Viridiplantae; phylum Streptophyta; class Magnoliopsida; order Poales; family Poaceae; genus Poa; species Poa pratensis. The sequence continues at coordinate 14,004,691 of CAMZMU010000125.1, read as the reverse complement.
CCTCGAGAGGAGAAAACCCTCGCCAGGGAACACGACACCCTCTACGAGATGAACGTCTCACAAAAGCTAAGTCCAAAACTTACGCCTCACGAGTTTTCCCCTCTCGCTGGTTTTGTCGCCCCTCGAGCCTCTCTTTTCTCTCTTACGCCTCATGGGTTGCTTGCACGTCAAAGGGGAGCTCCCGAGCATTGCGCCCCGAGAGCTCTTACCTCTCTAAGCCTTACGCACCCCCGGCCTTGTCGAGCCCTGACTCTAGCATACCGAAGTGGCGGTGCTATTTGCGCGAAGAGCAGGGTCCTAACGACGTAGAGCGAAAAAGACATGAGGAAACAGATAAAAGGCCTCCCGAGGGGCACTCACACTTGCACAAAATAAAAGTGTCTTTACAAACCATTACAAAGTAAAGCAGCAAATCCTAAGATAACTGGTGCTCCAAGCACATCTTCTCTACAGGGGTAGCTTAAGCAGCAGGTCTGTCGTCGTTGTCGTCGTCGCCGTCAACAGCCTCATCGTCCTCCTCCTCAGCGCCTGCCTCGCCGTCGCCTTCCTTGACCTCAATCCTCTTGAAGCGTTGGACATACTTCTCCACGTTGTCCCACACCGAGGCATCCAGCTTCGAGGCAAGCTTCTTCTCTAGAGGCTCCATCACGGTTGCGAAGTCAAAGCTGGGGTGGAGATGTGCAAGGTTGGCGAAGATTTGGCGGACAGCGACGCCAAGGAGTTCGCGGCTCTCGTTGTCGACCAGGTCGCCGAGGTTCGTCACGACCTCCTCAAGGCTGGTGAGGAGCTGCTCGAAGAAGCCGAGGTAGGTGGCGACGTCGGAGTTCCCCTCGGCAGGGAGTATGGGGGCTTCGGCCCCCAGGCGGCCCGCGACGGTCCGCGCATGCCTCACCAGGGAGACGAACATGCGCTCCCGCTGGCGCGACAGGACCTGCGCAGCCAGAGCGCTTTGCTGAGCGTCCTCGACAAGCTCTACAACAGGCCCCACCTGCTGCTGCATCTCATTCATGTCCTGCATCAAGGAAGCAAGGTCCTGCTCCGCACGCTTCCGAGCCTCCACAGCAACCTGGAGGCGGGAGTCAAATCGCTTCTTCTGAGCCTCAAGCTCTCTGATGCGAGCATCGAGCTCGTTGCGTCTCTTCGTGAAGCGATCCTCCTGCATCTTGGCCTTCTCCGCGAACTCCTTTTTGCAGTTGTCGCGGAAGAGTTTCTCCCTGGTCGCGGACTCCTCTGCCATCTTCTCCTCCTTCTTGCGGAGGTTCTCGTTGGTCTGCACGAGGCGCTTCTGGTAGAACACCTCGTCTTGGGTCACCTTGCTCTCGTGAGACTCCAGGTGTTCCTGCTGTGCGGATTGATCCTTCTCGATCTGTTCAACCTGCTCCTCGTGCTTGCGCAGCTCAGCCTCGCAGGCGTCAAGTTCTATCCCGCGCTGCACGATCAAGCCTTTGCGGATGTGCAGGACCTCACGGAACCTCTCCAAGCTCTGCCGCACGTTCTCTGACTCGGCGACGATCCCTGCCTCACGGTCCAGAAGCTCTTGGTGCTTGGTGGAGACCGCCGCCTCGCGCGCCGCCAGCTCCTGATGCTTGGCCTCGGCCTCCGCCTCGAGAGCCTCGCGCCTAGCACTCAGGTCCGCAAGGGTCTCCTCAGCCTCGCGGACCACGCTGATGCAGATCTCTTCAGCAGAGCGCAGCGCTGCCTCGCGTTGCGCCTGGGCTGCCTCGTCCTTCCGGCGGCAGTGCTCCACGGTCTCCTGGAGGCAGGCCCAGCCCCGCGCGAGCTCGGCGTCCTCCTCCGCCCTGGCGCGATCTTCCTCGGCGAGCTGGGCCTCAAGCCCATCGAGCACCTCCCTCGCCGAGCGAAGGACAGCTTCTCGGCGAGCCGCAACCGGGCGCCGACCCCGCAGGACTAAGGCCCATGACTCACCAGAAGGCCTGGAAGCGCCGGCGCCTGCCGAGGACTCCGGAACGTCACGCCTTGGGCTCGGATTGGCCTCGAGGTGCGCCTGGGGGCTCTGGTGAGAGCCTCCCTCCGCGTCAACGCTGGGGGCTTTCTTGGGGCTCTGGTGAGAGCCTCCCTCTTCCTCCACGCTGGGGGCTTTCTGGGGGCTCGAAGCGCCCTCGCCATTAGCCCCACCATCTTTCTGCCCCTGGGGAGCACTTTCTTCTCCCCCAGGGGCAGGGTTGGACTTCTCTGCTGAGACCGCCCCCGCAGCAGCCTCAGTGTCCATCGTCGGCCCTCCAGGGCCCACGCTTGGTGGAGGCGACGGCACGGTGGCCTCCTCCATCTCAACATCGGCGCGCGCCTCTGCCGACGCCGCTGTCTCCGCCGTGCACTCTTTCGCCGGCGACATGGTCCTCGCCGCATCCTCCTCCGTCACCTTCTCCTGCCGCGCAGGAGAGGCATCAGGCCGCGCAGTTGGCGGCGTCGTCACCTCAGCCTCCTCCTCCTTCTCCTCGTGGCGCTCCTCCGCCTCAGGAGGCGGTGCCGCAGCCTCGGGAGAAGAGGCGGTGGCCTCGAGAGACACCACCTCAGCCGTAGGCGCTGCAGGCGCCGCTGCATCGCTGGGGATCTCTCCAAGTCTACGGAGCCTCCGCCGCTTTGGCTCCTCGGGGCGCCTGGAGAGGAAAAGGTTCAAAAACCCCTCGAGAAGTCTACACAAGAATGACGCCAAACAAAGAAGGAAATACAAAGCTTACGCCACGGTGTCGACCCACTTCCTCTTCCGTGCCTCTGCCCCTTCCCGGGCTCCGGCGTTCCTGTCGTGGATCTCCTTGGAGCGGGGCTCGCAGTGGCCTGACGAAGCACCATCATCATCACTCTCCTCCTTTCCCTCGACACGCTGCGAGGGAGCGACCACGAACTGGTTGCCGCTGCCTGAGGAGATCTCGTGGATCTCAACATCAGGCGGCGCACCCTTCGAGGTGCTCGAGTTCTCCGCCGAGGAAGCGGGGCCACCCGAGGCGCCGGTCGCGCCTGCGTCAGACTCCGCGGGCGTCTCCATCGTCTCCTCGTCGCCCTCAACTGGCGCCCCCTGCGCCGCTGACTCCGGGTCCTCGCGAGGCCCGACGTGCCCCTCAGGCACCAGGCCCCACTGGTCGAACTTCGGCATTGTCTGCACATGCGAGACACAACGCCCAAGATCGATCGTGTGGAGTGGAACAGCCTTGTCGGTAGGCGTGGGGATGTCTGGAGACGTGAAGAGGGTCTCCATGATGCTGTGCACTTCCTCCTGCATGAAGAGGGTAGCGCTCAGGCACATCTTGTCCCTCTGGTTGGAGTACAGCCACATCGCGTCCGTATGCCTCTAGACTGGAGCAATGCGACGCTTCACGAAATCCTTGGCCACCATCTGCCCGGTGAGGCCTGCCTCGTGGAGGTCCTTCAAGCGCCTCACCACGGGGCTAAGTGCTACGCCCTTGAGCGCCTTGGAAGACCAGCTCGCCCTCTTCGTCGGAGGCGCTTCAGGCAGTTCGAGGAAAGGACTCTGGCGCCCGAACTTCATGAGGAACCAGCGCTTGCGGAAGTTCGCCACCTTCTTCGTCACGCTGGTCACGATGTTCTCACCATTCTGCGCGATGGGGATGTAGACGCCTCCCATGCCATCGGTGATGCGGAAGGACACGCACCCCGACCGCTCCTTGTTCGCCGTGAACCGGAGCACGTAGAAGCTGCGGAAGAGGTCCACCGAGGGTGGAATGCCAATGTACGCCTCGCAGAGATAGGCGAAGATGGCGAGGACGAGGATGGAGTTGGGGTGGAGATGAAGAATCTGGATCTGATAGCACTCCAGGATCGCCAGGAACAAGTCGGAGAAGGGAGGCACGAGCCCGGCGTAGAGGGTGTGCATGAAGATGGGGTAGAAGCTGCCGAAGGAGTTGCCCGCCAGCTTGAGCACCGTGGCACTGTGCTCGTTGGTCGCAGAGGCCGCCATATGACGCACCTTGTCCAGCTGCGCCTCCTTCTCGAAGCGGAAGCCGGTCAGAGCCGGCTTGAGATCACCGTCCTGCTGCATCGCGGCAGGCTCGCCGCCCTGCACCACCGCCTTGCCCTTCGTGGACGCGGTGGCCTTCTTCGGCGCCATTGCAACAAGATTGCAAAGGAGGATCTTGGGGATTGAGCGCTGGGAAGAAGGAAGCGAAAGGGGAACGAGTGGAGTAATGGCCACCTGCGCCGAGCTCTTCGCCTTTTATCGGCTCATCGAGCCGTTAACAGGACGTGGCGGGACCCACCACTACGCCCGTTACTTCAGAGGAGATCGTGGGATCGTGTCCGGCTGCGACGCTACACGTGTCTCGGGCTGCGCGGGCTTCTTTGGGCCCACGACGATTCGCCTCCGCCTGAGGAACTCCAGCGTGCCCATCGCGGGCCCGGGGGCTACTGTCGGCCCAGTGGAAACCGGGGTATCATGGGCCGGCCTGCCACAGCCCTCGACGCTCCATAGGAAATTCTACTAAGGACCAGGCGTTCAGCTTGACGAGCCTCGCGAGGGACTTTTCCCCTCGCGAGGGTTTCTTCGCTCGGCTGAGCATTTCTGCTAAGGACCAGACGTTCGTCCTGAGGGCCCTCGAGAGGAACTTCTGACTCGGGAAGGCATATCCTGCCCAAAAGACCACCAGGTCACGACGCGTCTCCGCGCTACCCTCGCGAGGATCCCCTCGCGAGGAGTCAACGCTACAGAACCTTGACTAGGCTTCAGGCCCTCGCGGGGTTCCTTCAAGTGGAAGCAAGCTCCTGCACCCGCTGCAGAGCGCACATGGGCTCTACGCCCGCCGCAGAGTGACGCGCACATCTGCGCGCGATGACAAAGATGCCGCAGTTGCCATTCTCGTGTATAAAGCAGTCAACAAGGCTGGGGCAAGCAAATCGGACTCCAAGACATGCCAATTTGGTGATAAAGCGGCCGGCCGCCGCTACGCTCTAAGTGCGACATCACTGTGGGGCACGCCACAGGGCTCTGCAGCGCCAGCCCACCGTCCTGGATGGACGGTGGCTTTTTCTGCCAAGACGACGTGCTCTCTGCCATGGACCGCGTCCTTGGACGCCCCCGACACCGTGCGCAGTGCTCCATCTTGGCGGCATTATGGTATCCCTTCCCGCCAGAGGTTTTCGGGGAAGAGGACCAAGGCCAGTATATAAGGAGCCAGTGTATGACCGAGGAGGGGGATCCCGCATTGGCCAACTCATTCAACACCCAAGCAGCTACGTCTGAAGGAGAAGACGGAGCTCATTCCACCATAGTTCACCATAGCCACAACTGTGCCCTCGGCAAGCACCTTGTACTGTGAACCTCTCCAAGCAGTGCAATACATCTTAGCAGGACGTAGGGTCTTTACACCTCACGGTGGGCCTGAACCTGGGTAGCGGCTCGTGTTCCATCTCTGTCGTGATGTTCTACACCGAGCTCGACGAGCATCGTCGCTGAGGTTGTTGAGAATTTGTTTGACATTGTGTTCAGCCCCTTACTCGATTCCTGGCTCTTGAGAGACACCCCTAGTTCCTGGGACTAGTCTCCGACAGTATCGTGTAGTTACCGAGCAAGAATTGCATACGCTAGTTCTTGATATATCTTGTGTTGGCATAAAAGAAGTGGGTGTGCAAAAGAGAAAAGAATCCAAAGAGAAAAGAAGCAAAAAGAGCAAGAAAAGAAAAGAAGAGACACCACTTGCCATATCTCTTGTAGGAAGCGCGCAAGCTCCATGAACATCTCGTAGGTGGTGCTTTGTGTGCAAATCTTGTAGCCCACCAATAAATTGCAATCGAGCTAGTGGCTCTCCTTGTACTTGTGCAACACGAGCTTATAGTGATGAGGACATCCCTACACTTGATCCATCTCCATTGCATGAAGATGAACAATCCATTGTTGCAAAGAAGATGTCCAATGATGAAATCAGGATTGGACCAATTACAAGAGCTCGTGCTAAGTTACTAGAGCAACAGGTGAATTCCCTCTTAGTTGATAATGCTATTTATTTCAATGAGAGCTTTATACTGCCTAAATCTTTGTGTGTATGCATTATTAGATACATTGGACATGAAGGCATGGCACGAGGGAGCAAGGAGACGTTGCAGCATGGAAGGGAGCGAGGCATGGGTGCAGAACTGAAGATCATACAACATGGCGTGAGGGAGGAGAGGGAGGCCGACGCCACAGCATGAAGAGGAAGTCCTGCGTGCAGCCTTATGGGGCGCACCATATTATTGGGCCTGCGAGCCATAAGGCTGAGTCCAAACCTCTTGGACCAGTTTGTATCAGTTTTGGGTCGAACCAGTTTGAGTCCAAGTCGGGTTGCACCGGGTCGGTACTGTAGCTACAGTGCGTGTGAACATTACGCCCCACCCCTTTATAAGCTAGGCCAGCCGCCATAGATGAGGTAGACCACGTTTAAACAAAACCCTAGTTCATGAGACTGCTGTAAGCATTCATCTTGAATCATCGTCTCCAATTCGTTTTGATCTGGAGATTATATACTGCAAGTTAAGTGTGATCCGCTGTTCCATTGGGAATTAGTGAATTGCAATTATACCGTTTCGTGGTCGATGGCTACGTGCGCAAGTGTGTGACGTTGTGAATATCCAAAGGGTTGAGAGCTGCTGCATTGGCATCAGGGATCAAGCGAGGAGAGTTCATCGGCGACATACAAGTTATCTATCCATCATCATCACCACCGCCGCTTACTGAGAAGATCGGGCCACCCCATATCATCTTGGTATCAGATTCCATGGTTTACTCGGTGAGCATCCACAAATCCATCCCCGTAGATTAGTTTGAGTGTTTTTTATTCCTATCCAGAAAAAGCCACAGAAAAAATTAGGGTTCATAGTTTGCCATAGCCTAGATTGCATCGTAGATTGGTTCTAGTTTGCTGGTCGTTGTGTTCGTCCTTTTGATCCAATCAGTTTTCAGTACGAGTCTAGGTTTCCGAAGTCTTTAGGGTTTTAGTTTTTTGGTTTGAGTTCCGAGTCCAATCTATTTTGTTTGGAGTCTACACCCAAAAATCCCACAAAAAGAGTTGTTCTTGTTTTAGTCGAGTTGTGTTTTAGTTTCTGTTTCGAGTCCTCTTCTGTTTCTCGTTCGGAGTCTCCACAGAAAAGGCCACACAATTTTCTGCCGCGGATTCCTAGTACCAATCAGTTTCCAATTCCCTGCCGTGCCCGTCACAATTCCATGTATTTTTCTGCCGCAGTACAATGAGCCTGTCGTGCGTACTTTCTTGACGTTTGCAAATTCCAAGCCATAGCCATAGCCTTTCTACATACAAGTGTTAGGAGCCTACCCACACGAGACTAGTTTCCGCTATACAGGCTGCTCATTAGGGTTTTTGGTGTGCAAGCGTGCAATTGTGCTGAAAATTTACTGTTACTGTAGCAGTATCCGTGAGAAATATATATATCCAAAAGAGTGGAAAAATCAAAGAGAGTGAAAAAAAAGAGAAAGAAAGAAGAGTTCAACATACAAAAATCAGAGAGAGAAAAGAGCTATATCAACGTGGTGACATTTGAGAGGCCAAAAGCATACATACATATATCTTCTGCACTCGTAGATTGAGCAATCTTGTGCCTGTTTTACATTGAGCATTGCTAGTGTCTCTCTTGAGCATTGCAACATATCCTGTTTTCATAGTTGCTTTGCCACGTTCATCTCCATGTGTGAGTTTCCTTGGGTGTTTGTTCACACGATCAGCACTAGGACTTGTCTTCGGTGTAGATAGGATACCATACCTATAGCTCCACCATATAATCCTGCTCTGTCGTGTGATTGCTTTTATACCCTGGTATTCACTTCTTCACATCCGTGCATTAGTCCTCCATCCGAACGGGTACGCATTACTATTCACTTTGGAACGGTAAGATTTCCTTTTCTTGTTAGTTTTGAGTGAGTTGTGAGTGTGCCACCAAACAGATTTTTGATTTAGTGCACTAACCTACTAATCATGTCTTCTAGTGGTGTTGATGTGATGCAGAAAAAGGCTGATGATGCTACTGTAACATGGAGGGAATATGAAGCTCTCCGCGATCATTTGACATGGATTATGGATAGATCCACTGCAACCATTGATGGTGATATTCAGGCCATACAAATGAAAGTGGATGCCACTGAAAATACAGTCAATGCTATGCAAACACAAGTCACTGATCTTCAGACAAGTATTCAGCAATTGACAACGTCAGTTAATGGACTGCGGGTAGCTGTTAACAACGCCACCGTGACGGCCATGGAGATGATGATAGTGTCCATGGAGACAATGAGCATATGCTGGGCAATAATGGTTGTGCCCGTGGTCAGGGTGCTCGGCCACAACCACATCTTGGTGCTCGGCGTATACCACTTTAGGAGGATGATAGCTTGGGCAAGCCCAAATTCACTATCCCAAAATTTGAGGGCACCCCTGATGTGGAAGAGTATCTTACTTGGGAGCTCAAAATTGAAAAAATTTGGCGTTTGCATGACTACACTGAAGATAGGAAGGTTAAACTTGCTTCCTCTGAATTTGATGGCTACACATTGCGTTGGTGGGAAAGCATTGTGACTAACCGTCGAGATGACAATGAACTTCCTGTTCTTTCATGGCGTGAGATGAAGGTGGTTATGCGTGCTCGTTTTGTGCCCACTAATTATCTCCGTACAGTTTATGACAAGTTGCAACAATTGAAGCAAGGGACTATGACCGTTGATGCCTATTACATGGAGATGGAGATGTTGCTGCAGCGTGCATGAGTTCGAGAATCTGTTGAGATGACTATGCAGCGATTTCTTCATGGACTGAAGTATAACATCAAGGGCATTGTAAGGCATTGCCAATACAACAATATGAATGAGCTATTGCATCATGCAAGGGAGGCTGAAGCACAGCTAGCTGAAGAGGCTCAGATCAAAGCACGATATCCCAGTTCTGGGAGGTTTTCTAGCAGGGCGCCATCACCATCTGTAGCGCCTATGGAGGGTATATCCAACCGCTCAGCTTCTTCTGCAAAGAAACCAGCTACCCCGGCTGCTAGTACTGGTTCTAATGTGTCTACAGCCCGTAATAGAGACATGGCTTGTCATACTTGTGGAGGCAAAGGACACTTCAAGAGGGAATGTCCAAATAGAAAGACAATGATTGTGAATGCTGATAATGAATATGAAACAGGAGATGACGCTGATCCTTATGCTTCCGATGAAGATGGATATACTAGTGAGGGAGGCATGGATGCTTTTGCTTCTCCTGCGCCTACAATTGTTGTCTCACAGCGTGCTTTGAGTGTGCAGCCACACTCTGAATCTCAGCGCTATAACTTGTTCCAAACAAAAGCACTAGTTGGTCCCAACAAGGCTTGCAAGGTCATTATTGATGGAGGTAGCTGCCGCAATCTCGCAAGCAAGGAATTATGTGCAAAACTGAAACTGCAATATATACCGCATCCAAATCCATATTACATTCAGTGGTTAAGTGACAATGGTGACATGAAAGTCAGCCACATGGTGCGAGTAAATTTTGAAATAGGACCATACAAGGATTCCATTGAGTTTGATGTGGTTCCTATGACTGTTTGTCATCTATTATTGGGTCGGCCATGGCTCTTTGATCGCCATGTGCAACACAATGGCCGTGCCAATACCTATCACTTGGAGTTCAAGGGCAAGAAAATCAACTTACAGCCTATGTTACCACAGCAAATAGTGAATGAGGCTCATCAGAAAACAAAGTAAATGTCGAACAGCCACCTACACGAGAAAACAATGTAATAGCCGTGAATGACAATATAACGAAAAGTGAGAGAGTGCCTAGTTTGCTTATATTAGCCACCAAAGAAGACATGAGAGAATTTCGTGAGGATCCTACAGCCATGCCTCTTGTGCTTATGTACAAAGGCGAGGTTTTAGTTTCTAATGATATGCAACCTGTTTCTATTGGTGTGTCTAATGTTTTGCAGGAGTACGGCGATGTGTTTCCGGAGGAGGTACCAGCTGGGCTGCCACCATTGCGTGGCATTGAGCACCAAATTGATCTTATACCAGGAGCCACCCTCCCCAACTGAGCACCATACAGGACCAACCCCGAAGAAACGAAGGAAATACAGCAACAAGTGCAAGCACTACTCGACAAAGGGTACATTCGTGTCTCTCTTAGTCCTTGTGTTGTTCCTGTAATTTTGGTTCCTAAAAAAGATGGTACATGGCGTATGTGTGTAGATTGTAGAGCTATTAATAACATCACTATTCGATATCGTCATCCTATTCCACGCTTAGAGGATATGCTAGATGAATTGAGTGGTGCTGCTGTTTTCTCTAAGATTGATTTGCGTAGTGGTTACCATCAAATTAGGATGAAGGAAGGGGATGAATGGAAAACTGATTTCAAAACCAAATTTGGCTTATATGAGTGGCTAGTTATGCCTTTTGGTCTTACTAATGCACCTAGCACATTCATGCGATTAATGAATGATGTTTTGAGAGAGTTTATTGGTCGTTTTGTGGTTGTGTATTTTGATGATATACTTATTTACAGCCGCACTGAATCTGAACATTGTGATCATCTTGGACAAGTTTTGCAAGTGCTGTGTGATAATAAATTGTATGCTAATCTTGAGAAGTGCACATTTGCAAAAGATAAAGTGATATTTTTGGGATAAGTTGTATCTAAGCATGGGGTAGAAGAAGATTCATCTAAAATCGAAGCAATTCAAAATTGGCCTATTCCCATGAATGTGAGTCAACTACGCAGCTTTCTTGGTCTTGCTGGTTTTTATCGACGTTTTGTGAAAGAGTTTAGCACTATTGCTGCATCATTGAATGATTTAACTAAAAAGGGTGTGCCTTTTGTGTGGGGCGCAGCACAAGATCTTGCTTTTGATGAGCTGAAACATTTGCTTACTTCTGCACCATTACTTGCCCTACCAGATTTTCCAAGCAATTTGAAGTTGAATGTGATGCTAGTGGTATAGGAATTGGTGGTGTTTTGATGCAGGAAGGTAGACCTATTGCTTATTTCAGCGAGAAACTTTCTAGTGCTAGATTAAATTATCCTGTTTATGATAAAGAGTTGTATGCGCTTGTTAGAGTTCTTGAGGTTTGGCAACATTATTTGTGGCCAAAAGAATTTATCATACATTCTGATCATGAAGCATTGAAGTATTTGAAAGCTCAATCAAATCTGCATAGATGCTTAGCTAAATGGGTTGAGTTTATTGAGTCTTTTCCCTACATCATTAAACATAAGAAAGGGAAAGATAATGTTGTTGCTGATGCTCTCTCTAGGAAGAACATGCTATTGACACATCTAGATATTAAAATTCCTGGTTTAGAGAGTTTGTGTGACTTCTATGCCACTGATCATGATTTTGCTGAACCATATCGTTTGTGTTTGCTTCGAAATGCATGGGAGAAATACCACATACATGATAGATACTTGTTTCGAGCTAACAAATTATGTGTTCCAGAATCGTCGGTATGTTTGCTCTTGTTGCAGGAATCACATGAAGGAGGTTTGATGGGTCACTTTGGGCGTGAGAAGACATTGCTCATGCTAGCTGATCATTTTTATTGGCCCAAGATGAGGCAAGACGTGGACTGGTTTGTTAGGCGCTGCATTACATGTAACAAGTCCAAATCGAAACTGAAGCCTCATGGTTTGTATACTCCACTACCTGCACCTACCACACCATGGGAAGACATTAGTATGGATTTTGTGTTGGGTCTTCCACGTACTAAAAGAGGTCATGATAGTATTTTTGTGGTAGTGGATCGGTTTTCAAAGATGGCACATTTTATTGCATGCACCAAAAGCGACGATGCGTCGCATATTGCTAATCTGTTTTTCAGGGATATTGTTCGCTTGCATGGAGTGCCCAAGACAATTGTTTCTGATCGGGATGTGAAGTTTATGAGCTACTTCTGGAAGACATTGTGGAGAAAGCTGGGAACCAAGCTGCTGTTCAGTACTACATGTCATCCCCAAACTGATGGTCAAACGGAGGTGGTGAATAGAACATTGTCTCAATTGCTGCGAACTATGATCAAGAAATATCTGCGTGAGTGGGAGGAGTGTTTGCCACATGTTGAGTTCGCATATAACAGGGCTGTGCACACTACCACCCAGTTTTGTCCTTTTGAGGTGGTGTATGGCTTCAAACCAATTACACCGCTAGATTTGCAGCCTCTTCCATTGCATGAGAGAGTTAATATGGAGGCAGCAAAAAGAGCAGCTTATGTGAAGAAGATTCATGAGAAGACACGAGAGGCTACTGAGAAGAAAGGCAAGAACATTGCCGCTGCAAGAAACCAATCAAGAAAGCAAGTTTTGTTCCAGCCTGGAGATATGGTTTGGGTGCATCTACGCAAGGACAGATTTCCACAGTTGAGGAGTTCCAAACTGAGGCAACGTGGTGCTGGTCCTTAAAAGGTGTTAGCCAAGATAAATGACAATGCCTACTCCATTGATGTTCCTATTGATGATTTTGGTGGCGTTAGCAACAGCTTCAACGTTGCTGATTTGTCACCATATGATGGAGATGACCTTGGAGCGTCGAGGTCGACGCCTTTTGAAGGGGGGGGGGAGATGATGAGGACATCCCTACACTTGATCCATCTCCAATCCATGAAGATGAACAATCCATTGCTGCAAAGAAGATGTCCAATGATGAAATCAGGATTGGACCAATTACAAGAGCTCGTGCTAAGTTACTAGAGCAACAGGTGAATTCCCTCTTAGTTGATAATGCTATTTATTTCAATGAGAGCTTTATACTGCCTAAATCTTTGTGTGTATGCATTATTAGATACATTGGACATGAAGGCATGGCACGAGGGAGCAAGGAGACGTTGCAGCATGGAAGGGAGCGAGGCATGGGCGCAGAACTGAAGATCATACAACATGGCGTGAGGGAGGAGAGGGAGGCCGACGCCACAGCATGAAGAGGAAGTCCAGCGTGCAGCCTTATGGGGCGCACCATATTATTGGGCCTGCGAGCCATAAGGCTGAGTCCAAACCTCTTGGACCAGTTTGTATCAGTTTTGGGTCGAACCAGTTTGAGTCCAAGTCGGGTTGCACCGGGTCGGTACTGTAGCTACAGTGCGCGTGAACAGTACACCCCACCCCTTTATAAGCTAGGCCAGCCGCCATAGATGAGGTAGACCACGTTTAAACAAAACCCTAGTTCATGAGACTGCTGTAAGCATTCATCTTGAATCATCGTCTCCAATTCGTTTCGATCTGGAGATTATATACTGCAAGTTAAGTGTGATCCGTTGTTCCATTGAGAATTAGTGAATTGCAATTATACCGTTTCGTGGTCGATGGCTACGTGCGCAAGTGTGTGACGTTGTGAATATCCAAAGGGTTGAGAGCTGCTGCATTGGCATCAGGGATCAAGCGAGGAGAGTTCATCGGCGACATACAAGTTATCTATCCATCATCATCACCACCGCCGCTGTAGCGTACCTGCACCTAGAAAATGGCAAGGTACCTGTGTATAGTGCAAATCCCTGGATCGAATCGTTTGCACACACAGTCTAAGATGAAATATCACAACCAAGTATCATTTATTACACGAGATCCAGACTTATAAAATATTCATTACAAATTGCATAGCTCAAGGCTAGCTTCAAAAGAGTAAAGCAGCGGAAAATTTGTTCTTCATGGAGTCCTCATCCATTGCATGTGCCACAGGCGAAAACATGTTGGTTGCAGACTCGAAACCTTAACGAACCTTACTCATCGTCAGAGCAATCTACAACAAATAAAATGTTGCAACAGAGTGGGTCAGAACCATTAGAAATGGAACTGGCAAGTGACACTATGTGGACACTTAGTGGAATAACTCTATAACCTATATTCTTAGTTGGCTGGTGGAGTTCAAGGCTATTTTGCATAAAAGCCAATTTTGCCTAACACTTTGTAAAACATTTTCTTCAAATGTTCGAGACAATATGGCATGAAATCCATAGTCTCGTCTACCCTTGTTCACCCATCAAGTTTTACTTAGAGAAATAAGATGTTGGGAGCCTCCGTTGACATCCTTGATCAGCTGCTTGAATTGTCCGTAACCGGGGACACGGCTAAGTACTTAGTTTTTAACTCTGCAGAGGTTGTGCACTTTCACCATTAGACCCAACAAACCCAAACTATCCTCAAGCACTCAAATTGTGCTAAGGAAAAGGAGAGAGTTGAGACGAGACTTTTCAGAAGCATTTTCCCATCCCATACTGACTTGACGCGCTCCCATTCTAACCATTTTACCACCACCTGTCAAGTCGGGACGAGTCCACGCAACTTAATCCATCTAGCCAGAGCCCATATGACTAATGGCTGCACAGTAAGCATCTTCACTTAGAGAAACATTGGTCCCTTCAATCCTGGGTGGCAAACCACAAGTGAATATCCCTTCGGGACAACACTCAACTCTCGTCATCCTTGCAAGCCCAAATCCACCCAGGTGATAAATTAAATTAGTAGAATTTAAGCTTTGAATAAAACAAATTTGCATAGCATCAATAATTCTACTAAGTTATCAATAGGATTCTAGACACAACTAGTGTAAAGGAGATAGTTGTTTCAGCGTAGCAATACTATCCTACACATGCATATAAGGAAATACACTAAGTCATGCATAAAAAAAATACTTAGGAGATTTATGGGGGTGTGCCACTTGCCTTGGCAATAGGGAGTGTAGTAGTAGCAGTTGCAACCACCTTCGTATCTCTCCGGAATTTCTAACAAGTCAAACAAAATCACAAATAAACATACAATCATAAATGCAACACTTGGAAAATATGATATACATGAGATGCAGGATGACACAAAGGATTATGGTAGGAAAGACAAACAATACCAACTAGGGGAAAAGACATAAAATAACTTAATCCAATTGGCTAAGGCAAGGTCAAGGCTAAGCAAATAAACTTGATAAAACCACAACTTGAGAAGTTGTAGGGATACTCGAAGTCTTCAAAATTTTGGTCTTCAAATAATCTTCAACTCCTTGTATTCTTCAATGGTCCTCAATTAGTACTCTATGAACTTAATCTTAAACACCAAGGACTTGGTCTATGTCCAAAGTGAGACAAAAATAGAAGGAAAGAGATGACAGAAGGAAAGAAGTAGTTGGTCTTCCAAGAATCTTCTCCGTACTTCCTTTGTAGTTTTCTCCTTGATGTGTTGACTTCATTGAAAATTGTAGACTTGATGGTTCTGCAGACTTGCTGATCTTGGTATCACCAGGGCTGGTCTTGAATGTAGCTTAGCCACCATGAAGTCTAATAGAAGGAAGAAAAGAGAGAAGGAAGGAAAGACTTAGAAAAGGTAGGGGGTTTGGTTTTTATGAACTTCCTCTTGATTTCTTCTAAGTACTTTGACTTCTTGGAGATGTTTCTGGAGTCTTGTTTTCTTGCTGAGTCCTTCATTGTTCTTCTAGCTTCATGATTTCTAACTTAGTCAAAATCATTAACATGCATCCTCAAAATTTCTAAGGAGGAATATCATGTGTGATGTACAAAATAATACTAAGGACTTAATATGCATGCCATGCCATGAAAATTACTCTAAGGAATGCAAGCAAGCAAGATGGTCCAAAAATAAGGACAAACACTTGTCAAAAATAACACTTAGGAAAATATTCTAAAACAACTAAGTTTTCAAGATGCTAAATTTTTCTAAGGAAAAGATTTAACACTTTTAAGATGTTGAAATTTTCTAAGGAAATAGTGTTGTCAAAATAATTATCAAATATTTTCTAAGGAAGAAAAATACTTTATTTGGAGAGGCAAAATATTTCTAAGTACTTTTTGTAACCAAAGTGATCAAAATATGACTAAGTCATTTTATTAGCCGAATAGGTGAAGAAAAATAATTTTAATTAATTTTTATTATTAAAATAACACCTAAAAAACATTTAATCCTTATTAATTACAAAAATCATAGAAAATACTTTTACAAAAATAGTAGAGTATTCCTACGGCCAAGTATTAATTAAACAAAGTTAAAGCAATTGGATTTTCCCAAAAATCAATTTTTAAATTTAAGTTAAGTCAATTTTACTTAAACAACAAATTTTAAAATTTGAACCAATTTAAATTTGTCAAAACATAAATTTAACTATGCCAAAAGTTTCTACATGTCATAAGCTTTCCAAAAATATAAAATTTGCAAAATTTGGCCGAGCCAATAAAAATTAATGATAGATCTAAGTTCCAGGGACGTTTCTGCAAAATTGCCAAATAAAAATAAAACAGAGAAAATCTCCTCCACGCTGGCGCTGACGAGGCGTTGACTGGGCTGACTTCACTGACGTTGCTGCTGACGGAGCGCTGACATGTCGCAATCTGATTCGGCCGTACCCCTTCGCAGATGCTTCTAATCTAAGCCGTTAAAACCCGATCCAACGGCCCTAGTCGTCCTGACCAGTGCGAGGCGGAGCTAGGTCAACGGAGTGAGCTCAAGTGCGGCGGTTCCATTGCCGGCAGCAAGCAGCACGGCACGTTCCGAGGTGAGGAGAAGGAGAAGGAGAGGGAAGGGGGTTTTCATACCACGAGATGCAGAAAGCGGAGGCGATGTTGTTGGCGTGGTGGACGGCGTCGCGGTGCTCTTCTCCTCCCTGGATTGCTCGCCGGAGTCGGAGATGCGGACAGCGGCGTCGGGTCGAGGATGGATGCGTCGATCTGGTGCACGAAACAAGAAGGAACCATGTCTATTAGATGCGCACGAGGCAAAGATGAAGGATAGAAGGAATAGGGAGGCACGGGGTCGACGGTGGGCGACCGGAGCTTGCAGAACTCGCCGGCGGCAGTGGCGGATGGCGGCGGAAGATTGTGGCCAGCCTGGAGGCGCTTTTGCTAGGGTTTTTGGGGGGAAATAATGCGGAGGAAGTGGGGTTTATATGGGTGTATCACCGAGAAGATCTCGCCCGAAACTGTTGGGATTTGATCGATCCGTGGAGGATTCGTCGTCGAGTTCTTCGCGTGCACGGCACGGACGGCGGGAGGGGATGACCAGGAGGGCCTACACGTCAGTGAGACGGAAGAAAGGAGTTGGGCCGTGGGCGATGTTGGGCTGTTGTGCACTGCGGTGTGCGGCAGATAGAGGTGTACTATTTTTTGTTCAAAGAATTTTCTTTTTTCAAAAAGGAAACTTTAATAACTTTTAAAATAAATGTCCAAATGGACTCAAACCAGTTTCTAAAATTTTGTAAAATCAAACTCTTTATTTTGAAACTTTCAAAACACATTTTCCAAAACATTTTGTAAACTAAATTTCTGAAATGTGTTTAAATGGATTTTGGACATTATAATGTCATTTAAAGGTATAGGGTTTTTATAATTTCTTTTGAAGTTATAATTTTAAACCAAAGCAAAATATGAGTAATAAGATTACATATCGCTCAATAAGATAATTTTGCTTGAAACTCATTTGTTTAAAAAGGTTTTGATGATTTCGAAATGACTTCAAAACTCATTTTAAAATCCAAATAAATATTTTCTTTCAAGAGCAATACTATAAACTTGAAAATAGAGAATAGGTAAGTAATAGAATAACTTCCAATACATACAAACAATTCACAACCAAACATGTAACACAAACAAAACCACCACAATACTTCAAACTAAAATATAGGACTTAGTTAGTCCTTTTTAATATAATTTTCATACATAGGTTTTCAAGTGGAAATAATATTCCACTTTTGAAATAACCAAATGCAAACAATGCTATATGATGATGAATGTATTCCACTTTTGCATGAATTTTCTTTTCAAAGCAAAATACATAATAGTTTTCGAAAGTTTTAAATTTTTCTAATTTTTCAACTTTTTGAAAAACTTGGGATGTTACAGCCGCTTACTGAGAAGATCGGGCCACCCCATATCATATAGTCTTCGCTAGGATCATATGGTTCTTTAGCTCACCTCTTGGTTGCATGAGTCCCATTTCTCTCTCCTTGTGTATGTTTCTTTGAGCTACATTCCTATCTTTAAAGATTGACTTGTTTTTGCTTTGTGATCATCGTGGTTCTCTACTTGCCTTTACAACATATTGGTTTCGGTTTGGTTCGATTTGCTTTCCAAATTCCATTCCTATCCACCCATAAGCCGTGTGTGTTGAACACAAGCACTTTACTTTGTGATCATTTCATTTGGTTGTCCACGACGTCCAATACTATCTACAAGGTGAGAGGTTGTGTTCTAGTTCCTTCCACTCCACATATACACTTATGCTTGTGAGTTAACATGTCTAGGGAGAGCGGATCCAACTATGGAGGCCAAGATGATGATGAGAACACCATGAGCTACATCGACTATGATGCCTCGAGCATAGAGGACATGGGGGAACTCTACGCCGACAATGACCCCCAAGACTATGACATGGAGCATCACCAAGACATCCGCTACCATGACTCCAGCTCCGCAAGCGTCAACGACATGGGCTACCACGACTCCGACTACACAAGCGTCAAGGACATGGAGCGGTACCAGGACTTCGACCAACCTTCATCATATGGTACTGACTTCGACTACAACGACATGATGGAGCCCTACACCGACATAGACTCCACGAGCATGGATCCCATGGTGAACCGCTACCACGACTACAACTCCGACGACATGGTGGAGAACATCTACGGCTACCAATCCTCAAGCATGTGCGGCGACATCGACTACACCTTCGACAACATGAAAGAGGAGACGAACCCCATCACCACCATGTTCAAGGGCGGCACCACCAACCTTAGTGGCACAACCCTCAATGGTTCAAGCTCAAGATGGAGTAACAAGAAGGCCACCATGCGTTCATCCTGTAAAGCTCCATCAACTTCAAGACGGTGATATGAGAAGGACATTGCCAAGAGCACCAAGCTTCGACATTCTACATCAACAACAAGACGTCACCACAAGAAGTGCATCGACAAGGCCAACTCAAGCCAAGGCCCATCTAGCAAAAGAAGGAGCCACAAGAAGGTTGCCAAGGTCGACCACAACTTGTCCAAGCTCCAAGATGACATCACCACACTCGCCAAGCTTCGGAACATATCACCAAGTTCGAGTGGGAGCTCCAAGACAAGTTCACCAAAGCAACAAGCACGCCGACGTCGACAGGAGGACAAGCATCCAAACGACTTTCGACGTCACCCCTCCCCTCAAGAACGTCAACAATGACATGAGAAAGTGAGACGGACGCCACGCCATCAAGCACCTACTCCAACACTCCAAGCTCAAGGTGCAACTCCACATCCAAGATGGCGACAAGTGCACAGCCTATGGCGTCCCCTAGGGCAGCCGCCACCGCGGCAATCACAAGAGCTACAAGTGCCACCTTAGGCGACTTCTCAAAGCTTGAATCTTGTGTTGACGAGATCATGGCCTATGACGCCCCAAAATCGGTACTATGCAGATTTCAGCGATCCCGCCAAAATCCGTATAATAACGATCTTAGGTCGCCCACCAGACATAACGTGCACGCCGAAACATGCGCGTTATGTGGGTGGAATTGTGATAACATTACAATAGTTCACGAAAAGAATCCACAATAACAACAGAAGGAGATATATATACAAGAACGACACAAACGAGTCAGGATACAACTGATACATTACAAAGATCCAAAGCACAGCGAAAGCGAAAAGGTATCCGACTACGGATAAGATACAAATTGGACTAAGAGTCCTGAAGATAACCATGGCGTCCATATCCCTGCCCAGGCCGAGCCGGAGGGATTCCCAAGCTAACGTCGTCAGACTTCAAACCTGTTGACTGCACAAAAGAGTACAGCCCAAAGATGGGTCAGGCACAACCGCCTGGCAAGCAATGCTCAAAAGATACCAACACAAAGACTACCAAAGTATGAAGGAAGGTGGACTGAGGCGGCAGCAGCAGCACTAAACAACCTATAGAGACACTCTACAACTTCCATCTATTGGAGAGAGATAAGAGAGCGCATCGGAACCAACTAGCTTCTAACACCAAACATAACACTTCCCAGATTCACCCCCTCAACCAAGTATGAGGAAGCAATCGAGGGAAACTCACGCAGTTGTCAAATTTTAGTTACATCTTATTGTGAGAATAAGTCTAACTTACTAGTCAAGTTAATTAGAATCATTAGGTGTAAGTTGTTTATGATCTTGTTAGCCAGCATCCGATCCAAGTTGTCCATAACCGCGGACTCGGCTTCTCGAAAAGATTTGAACCCTGCAGGGGTGCACTACTGTTAAGCCACACGCACGTTCAACCCTTAATGCCCATGAGTAACACACTTCCGTCGGTGTGTCGACAGGATGTCGCGACAAGACGTTTTCTCTTCACTACCAACAAGTCCAGGGAGCCACCCATCTGAGTTGTTACCCGCGTCCAGAGTCCGGCCGATACCTCTGTAGCGGACTTAATCGTTTGCGCCTACGCACTAGGTGGAACAAGCCACAGTAGGAATGTCCACTTCGTGTCGTACCGCACCTATATGTCCCCCATATCATCAAACCTCTCATCATCAGTCAAGTCTCATGCACATGCATATGAGCAAATGGAAAGCCCGAACTAGTTGCAGCTCCTGGACAAGTTGGTAGATCCGGTACTAAGTCGAGGGGGTTCCCATGGACCCCACATGTGGATAGTGCGCTCGTACTTGAATAAGAGGACAAGAACTGAGTTCCTAGGGCGACACTCAGGAGAACAAAACACCAACGCATTGGCCTTCCACCGGGTGCCTTATCATTTAGTTATAACCCACAAACATTATCATTATTTTAAGTAAAGTGAACGAACCTATTATACTAAGCAGGTGATACAAAAGAAAGACTGACTCGCAACAACAAACCTAAGCATGCAGCTACGACTCGCAAGGCCAACAGGTAAACAATCAACAAGGTAATAGGACGTGGGGATAGGGCTGTATGAGGTTGCATGGTAAACATGTATATAGGATCGAGACACAAGCATCGTAACATAAGGATAGCAATAGATCAACGGCAGGAATGGAAGATAATGTAATGGTAGCAAGTGAGCAAAGCTTGCCTGGAAACATGGTAGGGGTAGCAGAACTTGTCGTTGCTCACATCATCTCAACGTCTTATCCGCGAAGAAGCAACAAACACTGGAAAGCGCAAAAGATGCATCTTACAACTACGGCAAAAGATCCAGCATGTTCATGTTATGATGCATGACCGGGCAAGATGCAACTTAAGCCAAATTAAGCGGAACCGAGATTCCGACAATTAATTATAGGTTCAAGTTATTTATCTAACCACAAAGTTAAATGTTGATTAACATGTGAGACATGGCATTGGTGATCTACTCAAAATTAAATGGAATAGGGCATTAATTAATTAAATACCCAACACATTCCATATTAATTATTTTAGGTGATAATGCAAAAGACTAAAAGCAACAAACTATATGATGCAAACAAGAGTATGAATGACATATCAATATTCAATGCATTTTTCTGATAAAAATAGATATTTAATTTGCATTATTTGGATTTAAGATGAGCAAGTTATAGCATTTACAAAATAGAGACACTTTCTGGAAAAAGAAAAGAAAAGGCAAAGAATGTGCATGCACTGGAATTCGAACTCAAGGTATCAGGAACAGAAAAGCAGCATGCTAGCCACTGGGCTTGGCTGGTGTTTGTGATTGGATTCAGACGCAAACGAATAAGAACAGTACAGGCATCGTTAACTGAACTTTGGACAGAAAAAGCTTCAGGCTTGCACGAGCAGTTTCAGAGCGACGACGACGACGTGCGGATTCCCAGCGAGTTCTTGAGTTTGTGGGTGCTAGGTAGAAGCTGGTTGTACGCCAGGGTGTGTGTGTATGCAGGGGTGGTCGCACGTTGCAGAGAAGAGCAAAGCTAGCAGCGGCTGACGAGCGAGCTCGCAGCGGCGACCATGGCGGACACGCGCTAGGATTCGAGTAGGACGGTGGGTGCAGCGTTGGAACAAGGAGGAGAGATGGGATCGGGGGAGGAGCCAACGTTGGGGGTTTCTGTGTAGTCGTACAGCTCGAGGACGAAGCAGACGGAAGTAGACGACGGCGGCCTTGGCGTTCCCGCGAACGGACGACGTCGTGGAAGAAGACCTTGTTGGCGACGATCCTTCGCGTTCCAGATCCACTCCTTCCTGATCCGCAAGTAGTCGACGACGGCGCACCTCTTGGACATCTTGGCGAGGCTCGGTTCGACGTGTACGGACGGTGATCATGACGGTGAACGGCCATGGCGCTCCGGCGTAGGATCTGGACGAGCTCGTACCCGGGAAATAGAGGAGGGGAGAGGTGGATTCGAGGTGATGATCAGGAAGAGGACGCCTCAAGGAACCTCCAGGACAAGGCGGCTAGGATTTAGGTGGTTCACGGCGGTGGCGCCATGTGACGGCAGTGGCGACGGCCGCGTGCTCACGCTCTGGGGAAGAAACAAAACGAGGAAGAAAGGGAGGGAAATGGTGGCGGCGCTGGGGGAAGGATGGTCGAGGCTAGGGTTAGGAGGTGCCGGGTGGTGGTTATAAAGGATAGGAGGCGTTCTCCCGGCCGTCACATCAAGCTACATGCGACGTGGCTAGCTCGGATGCTCTACCGTACAGGAGGAAGAGGAACAGAAGAGAGAGGTGGGCTGGTGGTGGGCTTCGGATGGAAGAGGAGATGGGCTGAAAAGGAAATATCAGTCCTCCTCTGAAATTTGTTTAGCAACTCCAGAAATAAAAAGAGAGATAAAGAGAGATATAAGTGGGAAAAGAAATTAGGAAGATAGGAATAAAAGAGGGGGAAGACTTTTACAAAACATTAATTTTCATTTGAAATAGTTTTTGCAATTATTCCCAATATATTATTTTGGGCTATTTAAAATAGAAAAGAGGGAGAAGGATTTATTATTTGCAAAACAAAATAGGGTTTTCAAAAATAATATTGTTAGTTCTTTAGCAAAACATGCAAGGTGATAAAATGCATGATGCCATGATGATGCAAAAAGAAAAAAAAAGCAAAACTAATTGGGGAAAACTCCCGGGCATTACATGGCCGACATCGACAAGTTCTTCAAGCAACGAGCAAGCTCACGTCAACGCCGCAAGAAACATGATCACACACGTGTGGCCACCACCAAGATGGCACCATTCTCAAGACCTTCTCTTGATATGGCCTCTACACCAAGTGCCACCTCCACATTAGCACCCATATGGCAAGATGAAGACCTTATATGTGACAATTGACAAGGCCAAGACCATGATCCATGAGAATGCCCCAATCTCTTGTGCCCACTATGCAATGGGAAAGGTCACATGATGTGGGAGTGCCAAGTTGGTGACCAAGGCGACGACAAGATGCTCGAGCATGGGACTTTCCCTTCGACCAAGGAGGCGAGCAATGATGATGCTATCACCTTTGACCATGGGTTAAATAATGATGATGCCAAGCATGGGATGTTCCCTTCGGCAATGGAGTCGAGTGATGATGCCCGCACTATGGCATTGACCTTTGGAGGCGATGAGGTCGAGAGGGTTGAGCATGGGATTTTCCCTTCAACCTTGGAGGCGTATGGCGATGAGGAAACCGAGCATATCCCTATGTGTTTGAGTTATGAGATGGTACCATCCCATGTGAGAATGAGAGCCGCTTAGCCCACTTGAGTGAGAGTGAGAGTGAGTTGAGTGCCTCCACCAAATGTGAGATTGAGTGCTTCTACTTGAGGGAATGAGCGATACACCACTTGAGTTGAGAGAGGTAGTTGATAGGTCTTGTGAGGCTATTTCGAATTCTAACAACTTACCCTTCTCCTCTAGTGTGTTCTCACATTGTGTGCTAGGTTCTATGGATGATGAGATGCCACTTCTTGACACGATGATGATTGACATGGAGAAGATGTATATGGAAGATGATGATAGTGATGCCACCCCATGTCTACATCAAGATGGACTAGTTGTCCCCATGCAGGCCCCTACTACTTCAACACCTACTTCACATGACGATGACGAGCAACACATCTACCTCCTTTACTTGGTGATGACGAGCAAGAGTCGAGGACGACTCTTTTCGAAGCGGGGGGAGATGATGTAGTGCGGGTCACGCCCATCGCCATGTCAAGCACTCCAACACATCACAAGTTACCATGGACATCTAAGGTGAACGCATTCCTCTTCGAGAACTTATTTCCCACCCTTTTGGATGGTATATTACCTCATCCTCCATCCCTTGTTGATGCTAGGCTTGTCACGACAACTACGGGTGCATGAGAGGATGACCAAGGTGCAAGAGGAATGAAGCCCGACAAGACGATGGCTTGGAAGAGGAGAAGTGATAGAGGCAAAGGTGTCCGATCTTTTGATGAGATGATAACTATCGATTTGGGTGGCGTCGACATTGACGATCCGACTAAAAATCTCCACTTGTAGCGTCATCTCCAATCCCCGCATGCTTGCTGCCATCTCCACGAACGATCATGCTCCAATGCTTGTCCTTCTCCTCCTCGCTAGGTCCATTACTCCTAATTGTAACAAGCACATCTGTTTTAGGCAGTAGCATATTCTCATTTATATTTGGAAGAGTTCCAAGAAACGAAAGTACCTGATAATTTAATTGACGGGCACAAGCTCGAGTAATAGGTCCCTGTGTAGCTGTAGGACTAATGGTTGTAACTGTAGGTGGGATGTCCTCATCAAGAAGGAAAAAGAGCCAACAGTTCCAGGAGCGGTACTACTGCTGATTGCACCGGTACTACCGCCAGACGACTCCAGCTGAACCAGCCAAAGCTCCAGGTGGCGGTACTACCGCCGGCACAACGGTACTACCGCCAGTCCCAGGCAGCGGTACTACCGCGCCAGCTACCGTCAATGCCAAAAACCCTCCTGATGTCTCAACAGTACTTGCCGTGTGTCTACCACGTACTACCGCTGGAGAATACTTCAATAATATTTCGTGAGAGCTGCCGGTACTACCGCCGGATGCTGCGGTACTACCGCCACCTTACCAGTAACGGTACTAACTCTGTTTACCAACGGTACTACCGCTGCCTGCGTGCAGTCAACGGGTGGAAGCCCTTGTATCCCTTTCCCACCTACCCCTTTGGGCCTAGAATATATATTGACGTACCCCTCCACCTCTAGCAGATAGGTAACATATGAGATAGAGCTTGTGCTCATCCCCTCCCCTTGTGGAGATGCTTCCTACCCATGTGGAGAAGATCCCTCTTGTGGATTCAAGACCTCTCCTTAGATCGTTCATCTATTGAGTTGTATCAAGACCCCTACTTGTGCTTAGTCTCTCTTGGTTGGATTCTACCGTCCCGGTCTCTCCTTTCTCGATTCTACCGAGTGCTTGCCGATCTCCCACCCTCATGTGGATTCTATTGGCCGGTTGGACCGACCGGTAAGGGAAATGGTTCTTGTATCGTGTTTGTGTTCTCGTGTTCTTACATTTTTCGTGTTCCTCCTCGGGTTCTTGCGTGAGTTCATCCACTCGTTCGTCAATCCGTGAAGATCGGACATCCCTAGAGGTCCAAACCTCATCATCTCGCGTGCACTTGCTTTTGCCGGCGGCATTGTGTTGATGAAGCGGCCCGGACCGACTTTACGCCTATGCTTACGCGAGACTGGTTCCACAACTGACATATGGCTTGTTCCATATATGTGGCTGGCGGGTGTCTTTCTCTCTCGCAATAGTTGGCATCACATTTTCAATGGAGGGCCCACAAGGGATATAAAATAGCAATTATCTGATCGTTGTTGTGGTTGTAGGTTCGTAGGTAAGAAACGATTCTATTTACGAAAGCCCTTAAGCCACGTAAAATATGCAAAAGATAAAGTAGAAGGCATCTAACTTTATTTTGCAGGGGCAATGTGATATGGTCGAGGTAAGTTTAGTAAATTGTTTATAAACTGTGGGTGCGAAGGAGAGCATCGGCGCAAGGACCATATCATGTCGCATTACATTTTGATGTTATGTTGTTGTGTGCATTTTATATTGTGTATATATATATGGTTATATATTTGTTACACGGCGGTAGTAATATAAGATGATCCCTCCAAAATTCCAATATTAGTGTTCTCACTTTAGCGTGCACCACCAAGAAAGTTCTACGTTATGAGGCAGGCCATGATGATCGGGTGTCAGACATATGGTCGTACGCATACAGTGTGTGTAGTGACCTCACCTTTTACTAAAGGTTGAGATCCCTGTGTTAATGTGCTAGTCCCTGGATCGACTTGCTAGCACCACAGTTCAAGATGACATATCATGCAAATGCGTCGAATACTTATTAAATCGCATGATCCAGACTTACAAATTCCATTACAACTTGCATAGCACAAGGCTAGCGTTATACAAAGTTCAGCAGCGGAAAACATTGGATACAATGAGCCTCATCATCTTCATGTGCCACAGGCAAGCATGTTGGTTGTAGACTCGAAACCCTATTCGAAACCTCACTTGTTGTCTGACGAACCTGCAACGGTGAGTTACAGCCCAAATTTGTTGGGTCAGCACAATTCAATTGTGGTGGCAAGATGACACTTATGTGGATATAAATGGCAACCTATCTTCTACATGAACATTTGGCTAAGTGGAGCTTGAAGCTGGTTTGCATAAAGCCAGTTTTATCCTATCATTTGTAAAACAATTTTCTTCATAGACAAAGAGTACCACCGATAGACATCAGTGTACACTTTTGACATCTACTCATGGCAAACACCACTGATAGACATCAGTGAGCTCCCAAACCCTTGTTCACCCTCAAGTTTTTGTCGCAGCAGTGGTACACGGGTTCCCCTAGTGCTGCCAAAGTGGGTCCACCCCATGTGGGCCCAAGATGAAGATGGACAAGACCAAGACTCAAGTCAACCTGGCGGGTTCACCGTCAGGACACGCAAGGCCTACGTCGACAAAGGGCTCCGGTCTGGGGGCCTGCCGGGTCCCCGAATCAAGCAAGAAGGCAAGGAGGACCCGAGAGCCCGAGTTCCCGGGGAGGCCAGGCTCCCTCTCGGGTACTTCCCCACGTCCCTGTGGATAAGCTCTCCACCTCACGCTGGAAGACCTCAGAAGACTTGGGAAGCAAGGCGAAGGCAGCGCGGGCGGGAAGCACAGCCCGTGGTGGTGTCAGCCCTGTCCACCCCAAGGCGGAGCTCTCCACCTAACCCAAAGGAGACGCTAGGCTGAGGAGAGGCCACGTCTCCCCTAAACTAGATGAGGAGGGTCCTTCACCCCGAAGGTCCCTCGTGCCCCTCACGTGACCCTGTGGCAACCCCTTAGCCTATAAAAGGAGGACCAAGGCACGGAGGAAGGGGAGTCAAAAAAAGGCACAAGTCGAACCAGAGCAAGACTAGACTAGGGCTGCGAAGGTAGAGGGGAAGGTGATCTCCTCCGGGTCAGGATCTGTCCTTCTTCTACCTCCAGCCAAAACCCTTCGGGTACCCCATCCGGGAGGTTCCATTGTAAGCCACACTATGAAGAACCCATCAATCCAGACATGCAGGAGTAGGGCTTTTAGCCTCCGGGCGGCCTGAACCTGGGTAGCTCCTTGTGTCCCTTTGGTTGCATGCTTTGATCGTGGAGAGGAGAGCTTGATCTAGACTCCGCCCGAGAAGACGATTCTCAGCCTCCTTCGCGCCCCGTGCCGAACCTAAAAGGGGGTATCCTATACTCCCGGTGTCCGTGCATCGAGACACGACATCTGGCGCGCCAGGTAGGGGGCGCAAGCGCTGGATTCGTCTTCTTCTTCATCGACCTCAAGTTCAGCGCCAAGTTCATCGTCAAGTTCATGTCAAGTCTGCGTCGAGCTTTCGTCCGTGACAAGATCTGCTCCAAGACCCCGCGCCTTCGGAGCAGCGTTAGTTTCGGCTCTCACAAGTGAGGTGCCGAATCCGACGTCCAAGATGACAAAGAAGAGAAAGGGAAAGGCAGCCTTGGAGTTCCTGCGGTACCCTGGCCTCGGCTTCGTTCTTGACGAGTCCTCGCCAGCACCTGCACTGAAGATCGCGCCTTTGGAGTCCATTTCGTTCCTCCCGCCGCTTATGTCAGCTCTCTGGTCAGCAAGGGAAGACCTGAGGAAGGTGCCACGAACATTGATGTCCCTCTTTCCCCATGGACGCATGGAGTGAAGGAGGAACTCTGTTCCGACGCGCCAACCACAGTGCCGCTTCCGGAGGAAGAAAACCTCGACCAAGACACAAAAGGCGAGCCTCGGCAAGAAGATCCTCTCATCTACGTGCCCCAAGAGCTCAAGATTCCTCTGCGCAAAGATGGCCAGCCCGGAGTGTGGTGCATGTACCACAGATCTGATAGACATAGTCTGGAAGATTGCCGACAGTTCAACGACATCCAGATACGCCAGAAGAACGGTGATTGCTATACATGTGGAGAACCAGGACATATCAGCCGAGATTGCCCTCTCAACAAGAAGCCCAAGAAAGCCAAGGGGAGCGCCACAGCTGGGGTTCCTCAAAAGGGAAGATCTTTCCGGACTTTCGCCAATGCATCCACTCAGACTGAAGAGCCCCCGGAACCTTGCCCACTACCGGCGCCCCCACAGACACAAAGCAGTCAAGGGCAAACTGCAGCTAGCTGGGATCAAACCTTCATCTGCGGAGATTTGGCCAGGGAGAATGGGATCTCCCGGGTCACATCGTCACAATACAGCCAGGACCAAGTGGACCCCCTCAGAAGTACCGGATTGCTAAGTGGCTGGCATCAGGATCCCGCGGGTAAAGCAGCTTCAGGGTCTCCGGACCGGCACGAGCCAGCAAGATTGACGGGTCATCAAGCAAGGAACATCCGGGTCCAGAAAGCTAAGACAACCGTAGGGTCTCCGGACCGGCGTCTCTGATACGCCAGCAAGTCGCCGGATCACCAGTTGGGTGGTCTCCGGGTAACTCGAGCAAGTAACACAATGGTCTCCGGACCGGCGCAAGCCAGCCAGTCATGCCCCTAGTCGGCATTGGAGGCTATCTCGGTTGGAAACCTTGTCCCCGCCAAGAATTGCTGGGCAAGGCAGAATTATGTCTGAAATACGGCATAGAAGACCCGCCTTGGCGGCAGCGCGACAAACGATTACCGAGGTAGCCTGAAGGAATCAAAACGCGAGCTAAGTATAAACGTGCTTGCACGGGCTTGTTCCCGGGTACATCTGTTTTATGTGCTTTGGCTAAGGCGAAAGCGGGCGTTCTCCTGGGGCAGCGCCTTCGCGATGACACTGTCAGTTTCCCTCGGGCAGTGGAGTCGTGGGCTGAGGTCCGTGCGGTCAGGAAACGGTGGGTCCTTTGGGGGGTTGCGCCCTGTGTCAGCATTTCGGATCAGTCTGAGTGCCCACGGCTGGTTAGCGCTCACACCTTTGGATCCTTCCCGAGAGCGTAAGCCCCCACGAGTACAATAAAACTTATATACTTTGGGAAGAAGTTATTTACATTCAAAAGCATGAGTTCATAAGCCAGTTGGCAATATCAGTACAAAAGCATGGTTCACGGCCCTTGGTATTGTCCTTTTCAGGACTTCACAGGTTCACGGGTCGTCTTCGCGGGAAAGGCGCTCCAAGATTTCCTCCACCTGGCGGGATACGTCTGGAGGAAGCGGCGTCTCGGGTTCAGGCGCCTCTAGCTCGGACAGCAAAGAAAGCTGCGGATGCCGCTGACGAAGTGCTGTGACAAACCGGGTCGTCACCTGCCTCACTGCCTGTTCCCCAGCAAGGCGAGTGGCTCTGCTAGCCTTGATGAGCGAGGCCACGTACTTCAAGAACCCGGGATAGCGGACGAAGGAAGTGGAATGGTCGGCCATGAGAACAGGCGGAGAAGGCACTCCCAAGTTCGTGAACTCCCTCACGATATCCAAGGACCCGTGGTTCATCTGGAGCAAGATGTTGTTATCATCGCGGCGGTGGAGTGTGAATCGTCGCTGTTCTTTCTCAAGTGCGCCTTTTGCTTCCGCCAGCTCGACCTGCACTACCTTCAGCTGGTTGGACACCTGCTCGTGTTGATGCCACGCAATCTGAGCTTGAGATTTGGACGCTTCCATCGCCGTTCGCCCGTCAGCCAGCTCCTTTGCCTCCTTCTTGCGAAGGACGGTCATGCGCGCATCTTTGTCCTTCCAGAAATCGTTCGCCTCGCCCAGTTCCCGGATCCTTCTTTCCATGGCGACGCGGCCAGCCGTGGCCTCTTGCTTGAACTTCTCAGCTGCATTGAGAGCCTGCTTCTGCGCCTCGATCGTGGCAGCCATCGACTCGACCCGGGCGGACAAGCTGTCTCTTTCGCCCCTAGCTCTCTGGAAATCCTTGGCGGCCTGTTCTCGCCTCTCCCTCTCGCTCTTGAGCTCGCTCTGGAGTTTGGAGACCTGCTTGCCTAGTGACGAGACGGCTCTGCTTTTGGCTCGAAGGTCATGTTCGACCTCGCTGCGAGCCCAGCTAGCCACGTTCTCCAGGCCCTGCTCAAAGCGGTCCTCGTCCCGCTCCATTCTGATCTGGAGCTCCTCAATGGTGCCGAGGTAGCGGCGCTCTTCGTCTTCCAGCTCGGTCTTTCGTCGCTCCTTCTCGCGGCTGGCCACTCTCTGTTCCCAAGCGTAGAGCAGCTCTTCGTCCGCCGCCAGCTTCAGCTCTTGGCGCCAAGAGCCTCCTCCCGAGGAAAGCCGCAGCTCGCGAGCTTGCGAATGCTCCCCGCCGCCGGAGGTCGGGGGCACCAACCGCCAGTTCGGCGCGGGCAAAGGACAAGAACTCCGAGACGCTGGAGAATGTCTTGGAGAACCCGGGGCCTTCCTCAACTCTCCCGGGTTCAAGGCAGGGGTCAGCGTTCCCGAGGGCCGAGCCCCTGGGGATGAACCCGCCTGCTTCAAGTCTGCGCGATCCTGAGGCCGCCTGGGGATCCACGTCGCGCCTCTCCCCAGGGCCTTCCGCGCAAGCAGCTTCAGCCTCGCCTGCAACGACTGGAGCCACCTCCCTGATCCTTGGGGCGGACCGGGGGCTCGGGGGCTCGGAGTCGCCTCCGTCGGAGGTGTCGGTGGAGCTCGTCGCTTCGGCATCTTCGCCTCCCGGGGCGTTTGCTTGGCCACTCCGGTGTCGGGCTCCTGTGCAAGAGACCAGAACAAGAAGTCAGGACGATGGCAAAAGGGAAGCAACTCCACATTCAAGGCCAGTTGCCAGCAAGCTTACCGGCGGGCTCTCTTCGATCCGGAGAAGCTCCATCTCTTCTTCACCAAGTCGTCAAAGAGGTCAGGCAAGGACAGGCTCTCTTCCCCAACCTCCACGTCTGCAAGGGGAGGAGGGATAGCCTCCGACGCCTGGTCAGACTCCTGCATCGACGGCGAGCCCGGCGGCACTGGCTGCTCCAGAGGTCCGTCTCCCGGCGGGTTTGTCGCCGCCCCGGAAGGAGCACCGGGGCCTCCGCGCCCGCAAGGTACTCCCGGAGGAGCGCCTCGTCGCTTTCGTCATCCGAAGACCCAGGTTCTTCAGGGGAAACGTCCCCGCGGGCAAGGCTCTGCCCCCTTGGCCTCTCTCCTCGAAGGCTGCGTGCTTTGGGTGCCGGCGGGGGCTCAATCTTGGTAGTACCCGCCACCCCGTACTCATTGCACGCTGGCATTGAAGATCGGATGCCGTCGGCGGCTGGATCCTCGAACAGCGGCAAGACCTCATCCTGGAATTCGAAGGGTACCCATGGCAATACGTAGCCCATGGTCAGAGCCCAGGTAGTCTCTGTCAAGTGGAATCTGGACTGTGGAAGGCTGCTACCCACCTGAGCGAGTTCCCAGAGCGGGCGGCTCCGGAACTGCAAAGGGGCAATCCCTCTGCGAAGAAAGTCTGCCAGGATCATGGCGCCCGTCACTCCCCTTGCACGGAGCGCAGTCAGCCTGTTGATGGCCGAAGCCAGGGCTTCCCCTTGAGAGCTTCTTTCCTTGGAATGTGCCAATCGCTCCGCTGGATAAAATGGAGTCATCAGATGGGGGTTGGTCCCATCAGCTTCGACAAAGTACCAGTTGTGCCTCCATTCTCCAACCGAGGCCTTGGTGAATGTTTCCGGGTACTGGTGCGCCGCATCACTCCGGAGGCAGAAAGAGACACCGCCAGCGATCCACTTGGACTTCCCCAGGCGTGGAACGAAGAAGTGGCGGAATAAGGCCACCGAGGGCATGACGCCCGCGAATGCCTCGCAGGCATAGGCAAAGGTAGCAAGCATCATCACGGCATTGGGGTGCAAGTGCAGCATGTGCAATCCATAAGCCTCCAAGATTGCCGCAAAGAACTCGGAGAACGGAGGAAGAAGGCCGACGACGGAGAAGTCGTGGAAAGTAATCACCTCTCCTTCTCGTTGAGGACCGCTCCCAGGACGCACCACCACTCCCTCAGCACCGCGGAAGCTCGCGGCCAGGGATTGGCGGATGCGTTGAATGGCTTCCTCTGACGCATACTCGCTGGGAGAAAAGAGGGCTTGAGTCACCCTCCTTGAAGGCGGCGCCTCGGCCAGAGAAGCTTCCATCGCCATCTTCTCAGCGGCAGATTGTGACATCTTCCTCACTCCTGTCCTATCCCGCTTAGGCGGCATGGGCTGGGGCAAGAACAAGAGCGGCGGCGCGGCGGCAAGGCGGGGGGCGGCGATTGGCGAAGTCAGGGAGAAGGAGTCTCCTGCGCGGCGATTTGGGGATTTCGGCGAATCTGGAGAGTAACGGCTACAGTGGAAGCCAGTCGTGGCTTATAAGGCATCCCACACGTCGCGTCGCGGCCTCATTACTCCGACGGACGTGGGGATCGAGGGGGCGTGCCGATTTCTGCGCGTTTCGCCCGTTGGATTCCAAGATAAGCACGAGTCCGTATGAATCGCAACGTTCGCCGCGATTCAGTCAACAGGACCCGGGGGCTCGTCTCTACCTCGCCTCGGCGGGTCCCCAACGGAGCAGAGCAAGGAAGACCAGGTGCCCGGGGACCCACTTTGACCTATCTTTAGGCCATAGCCCCGGCAGCTGGAGCAAGAGCCGCCGGGACCATGCCCGGGGGCTACTGTCGCAGCAGTGGAACATGGGGTTCCCCTAGTGCTGCCAAAGTGGGTCCACCCCATGTGGGCCCAAGATGAAGATGGACAAGACCAAGACTCAAGTCAAGCTGGCGGGTTCACCGTCAGGACACGCAAGGCCTACGTCGACAAAGGGCTCCGGTCCTGGGGGCCTGCCGGGTCCCCGAACCAAGCAAGAAGGCAGGAAGGACCCGAGAGCCCGAGTTCCCGGCAGGAGGCCAGGCTCCCTCTCGGGTACTTCCCCACGTCCCTGTGGATAAGCTCTCCACCTCACGCTGGAAGACCTCAGAAGACTTGGGAAGCAAGGCGAAGGCAGCGCGGGCGGGAAGCACAGCCCGTGGTGGTGTCAGCCCCTGTCCACCCCAAGGCGGACGCTCCCACCTAACCCAAAGGAGACGCTAGGCTGAGGAGAGGCCACGTCTCCCCTAAACTAGATGAGGAGGGTCCTTCACCCCGAAGGTCCCTCGTGCCCCTCACGTGACCCTGTGGCAACCCCTTAGCCTATAAAAGGAGGACCAAGGCACAG
The DNA here is from genome assembly GCA_947311845.1 of Poa pratensis. Classification (NCBI taxonomy): domain Eukaryota; kingdom Viridiplantae; phylum Streptophyta; class Magnoliopsida; order Poales; family Poaceae; genus Poa; species Poa pratensis. The sequence continues at coordinate 13,971,234 of CAMZMU010000125.1, read as the reverse complement.
AGGAAGGGGAGGTCAAAAAAAGGCACAAGTCGAACCAGAGCAAGACTAGACTAGGGCTGCGAAGGTAGAGGGGAAGGTGATCTCCTCCGGGTCAGGATCTGTCCTTCTTCTACCTCCAGCCAAAACCCTTCCGGGTACCCCATTCGGGAGGTTCCATTGTAAGCCACACTATGAAGAACCCATCAATCCAGACATGCAGGAGTAGGGCTTTTAGCCTCCGGGCGGCCTGAACCTGGGTAGCTCCTTGTGTCCCTTTGGTTGCATGCTTTGATCGTGGAGAGGAGAGCTTGATCTAGACTCCGCCCGAGAAGACGATTCTCATCCTCCTTCGCGCCCCGTGCCGAACCTAAAAGGGGGTATCCTATACTCCCGGTGTCCGTGCATCGAGACATGACAGTTTTAATTTAAGAAATTGGAATGAGTAGATCTTCAACAACTTCCTTGTCCAGTCGCTCAAAGTTGTCCGTTACCGGGGACACGACTAAGATCTTAGTTTTGTACTCTCGAGAGTTTGTGCACTTTCACCACACGACCCAATCAACCCAAACTATCCTCTATACTCATTTAGTGAGGAGGAAAAGGAGAAGATCGAGACGAGACTTTTCAGAAGCAATTGCCCTTACATTGGACCCACTCCAACCTACATCCCCTACATCTGCTGGTCACGACGAATTCGGGGTCTCACAACCTACTCCATTAAGACAGAACTCATATGACATGTGGCTGCACTGGAAGCTTCTGAACAAAGAGAGTCTACAATCCCTTTTAGCCTGGGTGACTTTCCACAGTTGTGCGCTTCCACCAAGGGTAATTACCATAGACATGGACCCCCTGAGTAGCCACCCACCATGGTTCTCCAACCAGCACCCAGGTAGTTCATTGATTAGTTATTAGTTTTATCACTATCCAACTAATCAAAACATTTTTCATAGCATGACTAAGCATCTTAAATACCAAATTCCATACTACAAGGTTCTGGGTGGGGGATGGCTACACACTAATAGGAGCATAGCATAATAAAAAATTTAGCAACAAGTCTATCATGCATACTATTGAAAACTCTAAGTGCATAGTAGTAAAAGTAGTAGGACATTTATGGTGTCACTTGCCTTGGCCACGAGCAGGGGAAGAACAACAGTCACAAATGGCTAGGCACTCCGCACAATCAAAAAATGACACAAACAAAACATACAAGCAATTCAACACATGTGCACAATACAAAAACAATGCTATGCATGTATGGATGCAAACCACATTGTTAAAATGAGTAGAACACTTTATTAGTTCGTTGGTTGCTAAATGATGCATGATAAAATGAGCAAGTTTTAATGCAACTTTATTAATTGAAAACTTTTTGAAGCACTATAGGTTTTATAAGAAAAGATGAAACGTTTGTAATTTATTGAACAGTAAAATATGTTTTAGTTTTCTTCTGGACAGAGGATACAATTATTGACATTTGGCAAAAGGTTTCATTTTAAAAACATTTTTAGAGTTCAAGTTTTACTTTAAATGGCCGAATTGCCTCTCTGCAATTTGTGAAATTAAAACAGATGCAAAATGGAAAAGTGAAGCTGCCAAATTAAACTACATGCTCAGAGCTTTCCAGTGATATAAAATTTGTTAAATTTGGAGTTGTGGTTTGAAAGTTATGAATTTTTAAGTTTTATGTGTTTTCTGTCTATTTTACAAATAACAGACGAATAGATATAAAACAGGCCACGTGGCGCAACCCGATTGGCTTGTACCGATTCGTTAAGTGACTAAACGTGGGCCGCCAGATCCTGATCTAACCGTTCTGGTCCACTTGACCATTACCAAGCGCCGCAGGTGTACCGGAGATGCTCCGGTGGCGGTGGCGCCATTGCCGGCGTACACGCGTTCAAGGAAAAGAGGGGCACTGGAGACGGAGAAGGGCGAGGTGAGGTCGATGGCGTGGTCGGGGAAAGCGGGGGCGCTCCGGTGCGACGGAAATCCCTCGCCGGAGTTGAGGAGGCGGACGGTGGTGTCGGGTCGAGGACGGACTCGACGATTCCGTTCTCCTAAAATCGCGAAACGACGTCAGGGAGGTGCGTGAGGACACGGCGATGAGGAAGAAGAAACAAGGGGGAAGGGAACCGGCTGTGCTCACCGGAATCGTCCGCAGACGGCGGCGGTCCAAGGCGGCGGCAGAGCTCCAAAACCCGCGGCCTGGCGGCGTATCTGGGCGCGCGAGCATGCGGAAAAGAGGGAGGGGTGCGAGGGGATTTAAGGGCGCGGCTTAGCGTGCCATTGCGAGGCTCGAGCGAGTGGGGAGCGTGCGGGACGTGGGCGACGGCGTCGCGGTCGTGTGCGTCGTGGGCGGAGAGCAGTTGGGGAAGATGACCGATGGGTGGGACCCGCCTGTCAGCGAGAGGGAGAGGGCGCGTGTGGGCTGGGCCGTGCTGGGTTGCTGCGTGCTGTTCGCGTGACGGGTAAGTGCTGGGCCGGCTCGACTAGCCCGGCTAACCCTTTTTTTTTGTTCTTTCTCCTTTCTATTTTCTGTTTTAAACTTTGTCTTCAAATTTAAAATTCAAACTTGTACAAAATATTTTTCTAAAATATTCAAAAATAGGTTTTGGAAAGCTTGTCCAAAATGGAACATTTTGGAAGTACTTTAGCCTAGAAAATAATTTGATAAAATTAAAATATTGTATATGGCATACATAGGCCCTTTTTAATAATATTTCAATTTAGGTGTTTTATTTTGAGTCTATATTTTATAAATTTTGTTTGAGATGCAATGATGAGATGATGATGATGAATGCATGCATGCATGGTTTTAAATTTTTCAAAATTTCCCAAATTTTGGGATGTTACAGACTACCATCCATAAAAGGAATCTCGTCCCGAGATTCGCAGAAGCTAGCAAAAAGGGATGTGTCCGGGGTATCTGGGTGGCTACCACCCTTAAAAGAAACTTTTGTGGGTTGTCTAACTCTCTTGTTTCCTTTGCTGAGGTAACTCAAGTGGGTTGGCTATAGCTTTAGTTGTTTGAGTTATGCTGCATCATCCTTGACCCATACATATAGCATGCTAGTATTCGAAATGAACATGTGCTGAAGAATTAACTGATGTTGGACTTACTGTTCACAACTTCAGGTCCACCGAATAGTTCTTCCACATTGACATGATTCACATGCCCTTTCTTGAATGGGTTGGGCTTGGCAGCTTCTCCAGCCTTCCTATCTTGGCACTCATTGGCGTAATGTCCCATCTTCTTGCATGAGAAGCATTGTACCTGACTGAGGTCCTTCTTCTCTGATTGGTTGTGGTGGTGTTGTCCATTGTGATTGTCACCTCGATATCCTACATTATGGTTGTGGCCGTGGTTGTGGTGCCCATTTCCTCCATGTTGATGTCCATTGCCTCCAGGCTGATGTTCATTACCACCATGTTTGTAGAATCCTAAGTTGCCACTGCCATCATGAAGGCTACGCATTTTCTGATGTGGTCCAGAGTAGTGCTTGTCAAAGTTGTGCTTCCTCTTCCTGTTCTCATCCTGCTTTTGTTTGTTCTCCAGAATAGTAGCCTTGTCTAGCAGGGACTGATAGTTGGGTGCGTAGACAACTGACAGTTGAATGGCTAGCTCATCATTCAGACCATCCAAGAATCTCTCCCTTCTTTTTGCATCAGTGTCCACGTCATCCGGCGCATATCGTGCTAGATTGTTGAACTCTTCTATGTATCCAGCAACTGTGCGGCTTCCCTGACGTAGGTTGCGGAACTCTCTTTTCTTCAGGCTCATAACACCCGTTGATATGTGTGCAATGCGGAATCCTTCTTGAAATAACTCCCAAGTGACCTCCTCAATTGGATGAGTGATTTGGAAGTTGTCCCACCAGCTGGCAGCAGGTCCTTCTAACAGATGTGCCGCAAACCTGACCTTCTCAGTATCAGTGCAACCAATGGTCACCAGATTTTTATTCACCGAGCGCAGCCAGTCATCTGCCACAATGGGCTCTGAGGCGCTGGTGAACGTTGCTGGCCTCAACCTTAGGAATCGAGTGAGCATGTCCACTTGAGGGGGTGGTGGCGGTGGAGGAGGCGGTGGGTTGTTGTTGTTGTTCGCTAAGATCTGAGTCATCACTTGCATGAGCTGGGTCATCACTTGCTGCAGCCCATTGTTGTTGTTGTTCCCATTGTTCTCCTCATTGTTGTTGTTGTTGTGGTTGTCGCGGCGAGGAGGCATCTGTGGGTTTAGCATAGATGAGAATAAAGATAGAAAGAGAAGGGAATATTTCTACCCATACAATCAATTTCCATCAAGCAAATATCACTTCAACATGGTTCAACACCATAAGAACAAACTAGTATTGCCATACCACATAGGTTGGTATGATCAATACACTAACACAACGCTGCTACGAATAAGGTTAATTTGGGGTCCAATTCTAAGGAAACAGGGTGATGCACTTCATTCCAATCTTGTTCTTCCTTGGCACACTCAAATGATTCTTCATATATTGATACTTCTTACTTCATGGATGCAATCTGGGCATCTTTGGCATGAATTAGGTCTTCCTGATCACAGAGTTCCAAAGCCATATTTACTATGTCAGTCCTTAACTGGCTCACAGTGGTCTTCAAGGCATTAGTCCTCTCATTCTCCTTATTGAGAAGATGAGTACACTGAGCTTGCAGTTGGAGAATTTGTGCCTCCTGGTGCTCAATCTTAACTTCCAATTTCATGTTGTTAATATCGAGTTTCATGTTGTTTTCGATGAGTGCATCCCTCTCCAAATCCATCTCCTTCTTCGGTGCATCGAGTTCCTCCTCTATTTCCTTGAGTTTATCAAGGTACTTCTGGGTGTTATGAAGTCTAAATCGAAGTCTTCTTCCAAGGTACTCGATGGCCTCCCATGCTGCACTTCTTGCCGAATCAAAGAATGATGTTTGAAGTATTGGGTTGGTGAACAAGCAGCAACCTTCAGTCTTGTGGTCATCATCTTTGCTCTTGTATATATGGAGTTGCACCCACCAGTACTCTTGTCCTTCATCCATGAAAGGAAATCCTTTGTATACTGCTTCTCCTTCAAAACCCAAGCTCCTCATGTTATCCTTTAGTGCTTTTGGAAACTCAGCCCCACATTGTAGGGTCATGGTCATCACTGGTCCTTTCTTGATGGATTCGATGAGGCTGGTCATATAAAAACAAAAGAAGATACTTTCAGAAGTTAGATACTAGACGAGAGTACAAGAAAAGATAAAATGAGTTGCATATAAATTTAAATTGAATAAAAATAGATTTTTAATCCTATGGTCAAAACCTATTTCTATCCAAACCTAGGTTCACGAATCTACAGGCAACACACTGCTCTGATACCATCGGTAGAACCCCCACCTTTTACTAAAGGTTGAGATCCCTATGTTAATGTGCTAGTCCCTGGATCGACTTGCTAGCACCACAGTTCAAGATGAAATATCATGCAAATGCGTCGAATACTTATTAAATCGCATGATCCAGACTTACAAATTCCATTACAACTTGCATAGCACAAGGCTAGCGTTATACAAAGTTCAGCAGCGGAAAACATTGGATACAATTAGCCTCATCATCTTCATGTGCCACAGGCAAGCATGTTGGTTGTAGACTCGAAACCCTATTCGAAACCTCACTTGTCGTCTGACGAACCTGCAACGGTGAGTTATAGCCCAAATTTGTTGGGTCAGCACAATTGAATGGTGGTGGCAAGATGACACTTATGTGGATATAAATGGCAACCTATCTTCTACATGAATATTTGGCTAAGTGGAGTTTGAGGCTGGTTTGCATAAAGCCAGTTTTATCCTATCATTTGTAAAACAATTTTCTTCATAGACAAAGAGTACCACCGATAGACATCAGTGTACACCTTTGACATCTACTCATGGCAAGAACCACTAATAGATTTCAGTGAGCTCCCAAACCCTTGTTCACCCTCAAGTTTTAATTTAAGAAATTGGAATGAGGAGATCTTCAACAACTTCCTTGTCCAAGATCTTAGTTTTATACACTCGAGAGTTTGTGCACTTTCACCACACGACCCAATCAACCCAACCTATCCTCTACACTCATTTAGTGAGGAGGAAAAGGAGAAGATCGAGACGAGACTTTTCAGAAGCAATTGCCCTTACATCAGACCCACTCCAACGTACATCCCCTACATCTGCTGGTCACGATGAATTCGGGGTCTCACAACCTACTCCATCAAGACAGAGCCCATATGACATGTGGCTGCACTGGAAGCTTCTAAACAAAGAGAGTCTACAATCCCTTTTAGCCTGGGTGACTTTCCACAGTTGTGCGCTTCCACCAAGGGTAATTACCATAGACATGAACCATAGACATGGACCCCCTGAGTAGCCACCCACCATGGTTCTCCAACCAGCACCCAGGTAGTTCATTGATTAGTTATTAGTTTTCATCACTATCCAACTAATCAAAACATTTTTCATAGCATGACTAAGCATCTTAAATACCAAGTTCCATACTACAAGGTTCTGGGTGGGGGATGGCTACACACTAATAGGAGCATAGCATAATAAAATTTTCAGCAACAAGTCTATCATGCATACTACTGAAAACTCTAAGTGCATAGTAGTAAAATTAGTAGGACATTTATGGTGTCACTTGCCTTGGCCACGAGCAGGGGAAGAACAACAGTTACAAATGGCTAGGCACTCTGCACAATCTAAAAATGACACAAACAAAACATACAAGCAATTCAACACATGCGCACAATACAAAAACAATGCTATGCATGTATGGATGCAAACCACATTGTTAAAATGAGTAGAACACTTTATTAGTTCTCTGTTTGCTAAATGATGCATGATGAAATGAGCAAGTTTTAATGCAACTTTATTAATTGAAAATCTTTTGAAGCACTATATGGTTTATAAGAAAAGATGAAACTTTTGTAATTTATTGAACAGTAAAATAGGTTTTAGTTTTCTTCTTGACATAGGATACAATTATTGACCTTTGGAAAAAGGTTTCATTTTAAACACATTTTTAGAGTTCAAGTTTTACTTTAAATGGCCGAATTGCCTCTCTGCAATTTGTGCAATTAAAACAGATGCAAAATGGAAAAGTGAAGATGCCAAATTAAACTACATGCTCAGAGCTTTCCAGTGATATAAAATTTGTTAAATTTGGAGTTGTGGTTTGAAAGTTATGAATTTTTAAAGTTTTATGTGTTTTCTGTCTATTTTACAAATAACAGACGAAATAGATTTAAAGCAGGCCACGTGGCGCAACCCGATTGGCTTGTACCAATTCGTTAAGTGACTAAACATGGGCCGCCAGATCCTGATCTAACGGTTCTGGTCCACTTGACCATTACCGAGCGGCGCCGGTGTACCGGAGATGCTCCAGAGGCGGTGGCGCCATTGCCGGCGTACGCGCGTTCGAGGAAAAGAGGGGGCGGAGCTACTGCGTGTATACCTGGAGACGGAGAAGGGCGAGGCGAGGTCGATGGCATGGTCGGGGAAAGCGGGGCGCTCCGGTGCGACGGAAATCCCTCACCGGAGTTGAGGAGGCGGACGGTGGCGTCGGGTCAAGGACGGACTCGACGATTCCGTTCTTCTAAAATCGCGAAACGACGTCAGGGAGGTGCGCGAGGACACAGCGATGACGAAGAAGAAACGAGGGGAAGGGAACCGGCTGTGCTCACCGGAATCGTCCGCAGACGGCGGCGGTCCGAGGCGGCGGCGGAGCTCCAAAACCGCAAGCCTGGCGGCGTATCTGGGTGCTCGAGCATGGGGAAAAAAGGGAGGGGTGCGAGGGGATTTAAGGGCGCGGCACAGCGTGCCATTGCGAGGCTCGAGCGAGTGGGGAGCGTGCGGGACGTGGGCGATGGCGTCGCGGTCGTGTGCATCGTGGGCGGAGAGCAGTTGGGGAAGATGACCGATGGGTGGGACCCGCGTGTCAGCGAGAGGGACAGGGCACATGTGGGCTGGCCCGGCTAACCCTTTTTTTTGTTCTTTCTCTTTTCTATTTTCTGTTTTAAACTTTGTCTTCAAATTTAAAATTCAAACTTGTACAAAATATTTTTTCTAAACTATTCAAAAATATGTTTTGGAAAGCTTGTCCAAAATGGAACATTTTGGAAGTACTTTAGCCTAGAAAATAATTTGATAAAATTAAAATATTGTATATGGCATACAAAGGCCCTTTTTAATAATATTTCAATTTAGGTGTTTTATTTTGAGTTTATATGCAATGATGAGATGATGATGATGAATGCATGCATGCATGCATGGTTTTAAATTTTTCAAAATTTCCCAAATATTCGGGATGTTACAGTGGGTGTAATACATGTTTGCACACGTGAATACGCTGAAGGTTATTATGGCCAGCCTAGCATGTACAGACATAGCCTCGGAACACAGTGACCGAAAGGTTAAGCATGAGTCACATAAGATGATGTGATTGACATGTCGATGTCTACCTTTAAAATTATGCTATCGGCCTTGATGATGGGGGGTAGCATTGTGGATGAGGATCATGTAATCACTAAAACAATGTGAGGGATGTTCGTTTTGAGTGGGAGTTCTGGTAGCTTTATTTTATTAAAACTTGAACCAATATTTATTATGAACAAAGTCTTTATGTTTTGCAAAACCTTTGTAGATAATAACCTGTTCAATAGACCTTTTAAACTTAGGTGCATTCATGTGATTGAGAAACTTCAAAGGTGGGTCCAAACTTCATATTTTTATACCGTAACTTCAGAATACTCCTTGTTTCAAAAAAATTAGCTCTATATGATACAAAACCCGCTAGGAGATAAAACCGAAGATTCCGCTAACAAAAGGATAATTTGGATTATCAAGTTTTGTGCAGATAATTCCATCATAGACCAGTGTATGCTATGATCTCTGCCATAGAGAATGAACTGTGAGTGCGTGTTGACAGATCGCGAACATTTGGAATGGTCGCTGAAATTGATGATCTGTATGCACCGTAAATCAGGCTTTCTTCTCGACCAAGATGGAAGAGAACACTCGCATTAAAGGAGCATGTGGCAGTCATACTTGATGAGATTGGTCATACTTGATGACATTGAGACGCCTCGCTCAGCTCGATGACTGGATGACAGACAACGTTGCCAGATGCACATGGTTTGTCATAGACTATGTCATGCAAGGGGAAACGTTCACCTTCATGAAATCTTGATTGCGTTGAAAAATCAAGAAGATGAAACAGATCGCCAGGAAGTCATCAATGATGATGGTGTATATATATATGATATACGTGTTATGAATGTTTTACCGAAACAAGTACTCGCTGCAGTAGCTAAGTTTTCATACTGGTCATGTTTTATGAAAACAAGATAATCTGCTTGAGTAGCTTGGAAGGATGAGGAGACAATGTGTGTTGATGATGGCAGGCAATATGTTGTAATGGCTATAGACACTCTCTCGGCATCTACCATTTGGATTAGTTTGGATATGAACAAATTGCTTTTGATCGCTTGTTAGCATGATCGTTATAAGTGTGTCTTGGCTCTAGCGAGACAATTATTCATATGTGCTAGTGACAAAATTGTTGTCCTGCACTTATTAGTGATATCTTTAATGATCATACACCGATTATGAATGGAGTGTTCTTATATGAATCTAGATGGTAGTAGCTCCCACATTTATAACATTAATGCCAAAGGATACAAACTTAATAATGACACCACATTCTTGTGGCACTACCGTTTTAAGTCATGTCAATGATATATGCATTAAGAAGCTCCATTCAGATGGATCTCCTAGTCCTTTGATTTTGATCTTTTGACAATTGGAAAATAACTAAGACACCGTTTTCGGAAAGCGCATATAAATTGTTGAGAATCATGCATATGGATGTGTTTGGATCAATGAAGTACTTTAACGTATAGTGGAAATCTTTATTTCGTAAACTTCGCAAATGTTCTGAGTAGATATATGGATATCCACTTAGGAAACGCTGGTCCGGAAAGGTTGATCAAGTTCAAACAAGTTCGGAGTGAACTAGGAAAATAAACTTAACAACAAAAATAATTTCCTATGATAACTGATCAAGGAAACAAAGTTTTGAGTTTAGGATTGTTCTAGCAATTATTTTCAATTGAGAAATTGATGGATGGATAAAGAAACCATGTTCCCTAATGGAAACATTAAGAAAGAGTTATAATTTGTACAACAAGTAGGTTTTGTGTTATCCTAAGGATGCTAGACACGTATGCAAACTTCAGTTGTCCATTCATGGGCTGAAGCAAGCATATCGGAGCTGGAATCTTCACTTTGATTATGTGATCAAAGGATTTTGGAGTCGCCAAAAATAGTTGAAGAAACCTGCATTTACAAAGAAGTGAGTGGGAGCTAAGTAGCTTTTCTTGATCTTATATGTGAATGGCATATTTGAGTGGGAGCTAAAAGAAATTCCCTGGTCTTATATGCGGAACGCATATTTGAGTGGGTGTCATTCCAAACTTTATATGTAATGACATATTGAGAATGATACATATCCTCTAGTAAAGTATGAATGATTATTTTAGTGATTAAATTTTCTATGAATGAAGTTAAGAGTATTAGGCTTTAGATCTATAATTTATATAGATTAAGAGGGCTTAATAACATTAGGTCGGAATATTTTCCTAGGTTAAGATTCTGAAGTGTTTCAGAATAGAACAAGCGAAGAAAAAGGTTCTTACTCGTATGATGGGTAAAATATTAAGTTTATCTTGGTGTTTCATCGATAGCTAATGAAAGAAAAGGATGTCTGACATCCTCTGTGCCTCAGCCATAGATTCTATCAGACTGAAAGCTCGACTTGGTGTGACCCAAGTTCTTGGTTGAAGAATGGGTTCTAGAGTGATTCCTGGATGGATCAATGAACAAACGTTAAGTATATCCTTCAGTGGCTAAAGAGAACTGAAGACATGATTCCTGTATGGGGTGAGAGTGAAAAGACAACTTGCCGTAAAAGGGTTACGATGATGCAAGTTATGACACTAACCCATACGGCTAGAAACCTCATATAGGAGAAGTCATTTGTTTTGAAGAATGACATGGTTAGCTTGCGAAGTTGCATATGAATGCACTGTCGCATAATCTACATAGGTATAGGAATATATGACTATTTCAGAAGTAGCAAGTGTGATTGGACTGAGCGGTTTTCCCGAACATGCGTGGTTTCCCTTAATAGATCTCTTAGACTTTTAAGGCCCATGCTACACGAAGTTTTGAGACTCACTCCATCGACAAACATATATTTCACCGTTATCACAAGATACGGGATGATGTCAAACTAGGTGACATAGAAGCGTTGCAAAGTACATACAGATCTCAATGTGGGAGATCTGCTGACTAAATTCCTCTTCCACGAGACAAGCATGCACCAAATAGCTATAGGTGTTAAGCTTTTACCAAGTTGTAAACTAGATTAAATTGTACTCTAGTGCAAGTGGGATAATGAAGGAGATATGCCCTAGAGGCAATTAATAAAGATATTTTATTTGTCATATCTCGATTGTTCATAATATGTTTTGTACCATGCTATAACTGTATTAATCGGAAACATTAATACCGGTGTGGTGTGTAAACAATCAGATCCCTGGTAGCCTCTTTACTAGTCCATTGAGATCAACAGATGATTAAGGTTTCCTGATCATGGACTTGGACGTCAATTGATAATGGAGCCATATCATTAGGTGAATGATGCGATGGACGCACACCCAATATATGTAGGACGTAGTACTCACACCTTCGACCGTGAGATCATATTTAATTGCTATTTTTTGAAGGTACTTTGATTGTATCAAACATCACTCCTTATATAGGATGACAATAAAGATGTCCCTCTCGGGTATCCGAAAGAAATATGTTGAGGAGTATGATCAAGAGTGGGATTTGCCAATCCATATAGCAGGATAGATACTCTGGTCCCACTCGGTGAGATTACATCAATGAGGTTGCAAGCATGTGACTAGGTCACGAGGGTGTAATGTCGCAGACGAGTAAAGATAGCATTGTCAATGACGAGATCAAGCTAGGTATCTGGATACCGTAGAACGAGTCTCGGACAAACTAAGTATCGTCAGGCAAAAGGTTTGAGACTTGATGTCTAAGGTTCAAACGACAAAGATATTCGTGGACGCACAGAGACTATTATGGGTACTATCGAGATCCCTCTGTTAGTCATTGATTGGAGAACGGGTCTCGATCATGTCTGGAGTGATCCCGAACAGTAGGGTGGCACACTTAAGGGTAGGCGACGTTTTAAATAAGATTGGATATCGAAGAGAAAATAGAGAAGGGTTCCGGAATAGTTTCGGAACATATCCGACGAAATTCGAGGGCCGACAAAATGGTTTTCAGAGCCAGAATAAATTAGATAATATATATTTAATATTAATTAGTGTAATTAATAGTCAAATATATTTTATTTTATTTATTTTCGAATTTTTAAAGGCAGCCCACTTTAAATGGGTCTTGACCAAAGGGAAAAGGCCCATAGGTCCCCCCTTGGTGCGGTTTGGGAGGAGGCTGCCCTAGGTGGGCCAAAAGGGGCCCACATAGGGGCGTAGCACCCCTTGGTGCGACTGGCCATGTGGGGTTTAGTCCCACATGGCTAAGCCACCAAGGGTGACACCCCTCTTCCTACTTTAAATAGGGATGCCCCCTTGCATTGGAAAATGACACCATTATCTCTCTTTCTCTCATCCGTTTAAGTTGTGACTCCGCAAATGGGGCTACGCATGGGTTGAGAGAGTTCTCTCCACCATACGCACACCGCCGTGCTGCTGGGTCCAAGTCTTCTGCTTCCGCTGCTCGGCTGGATCGGAGCCCAGAGGTCGTCTACACCGTACGTGTGTAGAGCTACGAGGTGCTACACGTGGAGTTCGTCTTCACCACATTGAGGTCGGCGCCGCCGTCATCTTCGCCGCCCGTCTTCATCATGCGTCGTCATCGAAACAGATCTTTTGATCGTCGACACTTACGGTCTATAAGGGTATGTACACCGTTCCCTCCGTTATTTTATATCTGCATAGTAATAGATCCTGACTTTTTCGGTTATCGTTGTTTGGAAATTTTTGTTTTCTGCCTATAATCGTCTTCACGTAGTGTAATAAATTGCAGTTGGCATCACCTAAACATCGGAGCAGCCTCATTCTTCACCGACAAAGGAGTTGCTCGTTGGGCGTATAGCCGGCCGGAGCTAGCGACGCTAATGTAAGACCGGTGCCGGTGCCAGCGCCATCTGGTAAACCACCTGGTCTGTCATGGCGCCCGGCACACGCCGTCATGTAGGGTTACAGCGTTGACCGGACCTCGTCTGAACACAACACGGGAAGTACCAATTGCAAGATCAGTGGACGGCGTCCATCTTTTTCGTCATGGCATCTTCGTGCTGCTACCACCTACGGAGTGCTAGTGGTAGCACCAGATGGTCAACACCAAGTCTTCTAGGCCATTTACAATTTTACATCAAAAAATGTGCATGCTGTAGAGGAGAATCAATTAACGTCAAAGCAAACCGTGCATTTGCTAATCAAGCATGCATGGCTCATATGCACGTGAGGACTGACCGAGCAGGTGTATACCGTGGCATACATCTCACCCCGCCGGAAAAGCTAGTTGTCGCGCGAGCGGTCCGCGTGACGCGCGTGGGCCTAGCCACGTTCCTCCTCCTTATCCTTCCGGGCCCACCCACGTTCGTCCTCCTCCTCCTTTCCCTTCCATCCCCGATTTATCTTCCTCCCCGGGAGATGCGGCCAGGCCGAGCTGGCGCCGGCGACGCCGCCACGGAACTGCAGCGGCCGAGACGTCGCCGGCGACGCTGGCGTGGACACGCGGTGGAGAAGGCGACGTCAAGGATGAAATCCCAAACTCAGACAGCGCCGGCGACGCTGCTGCGGAGCCGCGGCGAGAAGGTGGCCGTCGAGGAGAAACTTAACGAGGGGGGTGGGGGTGCTCGCCAGCGACGAGATTTTGTGGTGGTGGGGGGGGGGGGGGGGTTTAGAGGGATGGTCAGGGGCGGCGGCGGACCGGCAGAGCAGGGGATTCGAGCAGGGCGGGGCGACGAGGCGGTCGCGGTAGCGCCGCCGGCCGCGGGCGGCGGAGGCAGGCGGTTCGGCCAGCGTCGGCGGCAGGGGCGCGACGGTCTTCTTCCTCCTCACGTCGCTGTCGAAAGGCCCACCTACGCGCACGTGCGGCTGTCGGAAACCGAGCGAGCTGTCGCCCGCGCGCAAGCTAGCCCAGCCCCACCCCGACTGGCCATGGACCCGCTCGGCACCGCGGCTGCTGCTCACCATTGACCACGGCAGACGTTGTTGAAGCCTTGGAGTCTTGGAGGTGTGCTTGATGCCTGCCGTGCGAGTTGCTAGCTCATTGTTGAAGCTATTTCAGGCTACAGTGACATGGAGGTGACCACGACAGTACGACAAGGGAGGCGAAATTCATTTATACGCATGACGGAAGGATTGAGATCGGTACCAAAACATGCATGCCAGTTTGTAAATATGCATGACGGAAGGATTGTCATTTCCTTGAGCCATTTTGTTGGTAATAAATTTCATGTACCACGAACCTTACTTGGAGTCGTTTCCGGACCGCCGGTCCACCAGCCAGTGTCAACACAACCGTCACAAGCTGCCTCACCTGACGGACAGATTCAAAGAAACCCGTCAATTACTGGGCCCATCATAGATACGCCATAAATACAGCGCCATCAATACGTTACTTTCTGCCGTATATGAACCTAAAATAGGCAAGGCACAGATCCACATAGCATATTCGGCAGTCGGGATATCAGGTGTAGCTGCACCTGAGAGCCAAAATGCTGCCCCCGAATGTTAGAGACAAGTTAGCAATTAGTAGCAGTTAACAGCAGTTAACAAGTAGCGTTAGATATAGGCTACTTAGGCGGTTAGAAAACTTGGCGTTGTCCAAACGCCGTGTCCACCGAAGAGACACAAACGCTATAACTGACCATGTAACACGACTGTTCGGGTACTATATATACCTCACAGTACCATCAATGAAAATAATCATGCCTCTCAATCTCTCTCATTTCTCATGAGTAATGCTAATGCATGCAGTCTTCACGCATCCTTAATGCATGTCTAGGAGGTAAGTGTGTCAAGCGGGACGGGCGGCCGTCCCGTGAGGCCCGCAAAACCTGATTTTAGTTCAAAACGAGCTAATTTTATGGAAAATATTATAACTAACCAACCGATCGTTGACTAGGAAGCGGGCCGGATCGGGCGCCGCTCTAAAACCTGACTAGGAGGGGCGAACAACGTTTTTCTTTCGGCTCGAGTCCTAAATAACACCAGAATGCCCGCAGTTCACCCTGACCAAAACGAGGACACCATATAAGGAGGAAGTATATCACAGGTACAGAGACGTAAAGATACACCGGAACTTAAAAGTGTCTTATTTCATTATCAGAAAATTTCTTAGAATTTACA
Source organism: Poa pratensis (assembly GCA_947311845.1). Classification (NCBI taxonomy): domain Eukaryota; kingdom Viridiplantae; phylum Streptophyta; class Magnoliopsida; order Poales; family Poaceae; genus Poa; species Poa pratensis. The sequence continues at coordinate 13,955,785 of CAMZMU010000125.1, read as the reverse complement.
AATACAACAGCATGCATTCACTGTCCAGTACCGGGCCCCATTTCCACCCTCTCTCTCTCTACAATGTACATCTAACCTCTTCAAATAAACAGGACATGCACGGGTCTATAAAGCCTTGGCTGCACTACCCATCTTCAGATGGAGAATCGATAATCCCTACCCGTTCACTCCCTCACGCTTCTTCTCCCGCCAATTTTCGCCCCACATCTTTGCCTCGGCCACCATTCGTTCTCTATCACCCCACATCTTCGCCTCGGCCACCATCCGTTCCCGATCACCCCACATCTTTGCCTCCGCCACCATACGCTCCCTATCGCGATCTTTGTTATTCAAGATACCAGGAAGCTCCTTAAGGGCATCGTCCCTATCATTGCTTGGTGATCTGTGGCCAGAGCTGCCAGCTTTGTCGTTCCTGGAAACTACCCTGCCATTTTCACTAACCTTGCTTCGCTGATCACCACCAGGCTTTCTTGAAGCATGTGCTGCGTTAGGGTCATATGATTGAGAAGCCAAGTAGGAAAGAGCAGTCACAACATCTGCAATAAGAGGACGAGACACGGCCTCCGACTGAATACACATGGAAGCCACCGCAAGCGCTTGGTAAAGACCACGCATGGGATATCGGCCTTCCAGTCTTGGGTCAGCCATTTTTGGGAGTTTTCTTCTGTCATTGAAAAGAGGCCGTGCCTGCAAATAAAAACGCATCATGAATCCAGGATTTTACTCATTCAGTTCTACCAGAAACATTGTGTTCTAACACACACCTATAGTCCTATACCCTCGCAAACAAGAGAGAATACACAATGGGGATACATGGCTCATAATAATCTCTTCAAGTCGCGTGTTCTTAAAAAAGGGACTATTAGAACATAACCGGATATATTTTTACAGTTTCAGTTCCGTAAACCATTAAAAAAACACCAATACGGTTATTTACAGAAGCAATTCAACACAAAAAGATTAGCCTTGCTTCTGATCATATGCAACACACACGCTTAAATTAGCAGCCCATCTTTACAATATACTGATATATCAACAATAAAATAGGTCTGAGGCATCAGGACGAGTATATCACAAATATGTAAGGTGTGTGCCAAAACACTCAGAACAGTAGCTTACCCATGATACAAGATTTTGTTCTCCATGCAGCCGGGTGCTATCAATGGCCCTACGTCCAGTAATCAACTCAAGCAAGACAACTCCAAAGCTGTACACATCGGATTTAACTGTCAATTGTCCAGTCATAGCATATTCGGGAGCACAATAGCCGTATGTTCCCATGACACGTGTAGAGACGTGCGATTTGTCACCAACAGGACCCAACTTTGCGAGACCAAAGTCAGACAGCTTTGGATGGAAGTTCCCATCTAAGAGGATATTTGATGACTTGAAATCTCTATAAATAACTGGTGGGTTAGCTTTGTCATGGAGGTACTCGAGTCCTCTGGCAGCACCAACCGCAATTTTCATCCTTGAGCTCCAATCCAATGCCTCCTTGTCAGGAGGTAGATCTACATGGTGTGTAAAACCAAGGTAAAAAATAACTCGACAATTCATTGTAGTGAAATAGGTAAGTGTTCATAGAACTATGACATATTCCCTTGAAGGATGAGAATCAAAGGCACTTCAAGCTATAACATCCACAAGAGCAATACACGCATGTCAACCTTAAAAACTGCACCAATTAAAATTATAATATGAACTAATAGGTCAAATAATTTGGGAGATAGTTCAAAAAACTGATAGCAGCTGCAATATAATTAAATGACATATTTACTCTTGATACATTGCATTTCTTTCAGAAAAGTGGCTACGAGCATCACTCGATGCAGAGGCATAACAGCTATTACGAAGTAGAAAGGAATCTTACGTATGTTTACACGGTTGAGAGTGAACAGTATGCTTTAATGCATCACGGAAAGGCCTTCAAAGATCCAAAATTCAGTACGGTGAAAGGGGAATGTCAATGATAATATTTTATGGGCTACAGAATGAGCCATAACTTTACACTGCAACAATAAATATTTGGAAGTATGGAAAGAAAGAATAATGTACAGCGATGCAGCCAAATAAAGAGTACACAGACAGGCAAACACAGACAGAACTGCATGTTTACAATCCATACCTATGCTAACATGTGGCAGAAGGACATACAATAGGATATGCACTGAGATAACAAACATAGGCAAAAAGAAAAGGAGCATCTTACCATGCAAATGATCTTCCAATGATCCGAATGCCATATATTCATAAACAAGAAGGCGCTGATCTCTGTCCGCACAATAACCGATCAAACTGACAAGGTTTTGATGGTGCAGCAAACTAAGCATGAGAACCTCCACTAGAAATTCTCTATTCCCTTGAAGCCCATCCTTATTAAGCTGCTTTATAGCAACCACCTGCAGAAATAACCCAGCACATTGATAGTAAGTTTTAAATTCATCTCATTTCTCTGGATTTCCAAATTACCGCATTTCATGCAAACAACAGTGCGTCAGTTGTTTGATCGAGTCTTTCAATGAACTAGCAACAGAAAACTACAGGAGACCTACAATCTAAGCAAATAAACTGCTTTGAACACCTACTGTTTCACAGCAGATACTATTTTGATGTGGGTATCCACCACTTCTAACAATTTCAGTCCATATATTCTGAACACTGCTAGTGAAGGTAACTGCCATCTCCATCCTCCACAGAAGAAGGCAAGAACACACATAAATTTAAGACTAACAAGTTACCTGTCCTGTACACTCGAGACGGCCCTTGTAAACACGCCCAAATCCTCCTTCGCCCAAAAAACACTCCTGCCTGAAATTCCTTGTCGCTGTTGCCAGCTCTCTGAAGGTGAATGTCTGTGCCGAGATGGCATTTCCATTAGCATCTTTTGGCACAGAAGCCTCCCTTGCTACAGCAATGCTTTTCACCCTGGTATCCCCAGCCCCTGCAGATGTTCAACAAAGGTTACAAGTAGGTTCACCCAAATACGATAATTGCGCTTCCAATTAAATGGAGTGACATGGTACTGTCTCGCCATATAGTGCGAAAAGTTCATGTTATTCATTTCTGATCTCACAAGTCACAATAATGTGAAGCAAAGCATAATCCAATTACGACAGCGTATTCAACAACTCCAAAATAGTCCATCTTTCCTCTTTGTTTTATTGTAAACAATTCACACTTGGTTCCGCTAATTACACACGCACAGATAATTCTACACTTACTTGCGCTGATTCCGTACGCACAGATCAACAAGAACAACAGCGCTACGGCAGGAGTCCAAATCCATATACCTCGTTACGGATCCGATTATACCAATCATTATCGGATCTAGTGAACGCACCTGCGGAGAGCATTTCGATGCGCGGCGCTGCCATGGCCTGCTGCAGCTCCGGGTAGCCCCTCTCTCCCTGCCGGCCACCGCCGCCGCCATACGCGGCTGCCGCCAACGACGAACATCCATACCTACCACCACCTGCCTTGGGGTTCAGTTGCTCGTCTGCGGGGGAATCAAAGCAAGAGAAGCAGCCCATATCCAGCGGCGCCCAGCCAAGAAGCCGTCGCATCAATCAAAGGGATAACATTTCCTTTCCTCCCTCAGCCGGACGAGATCCTTTCCAGTATAGACTGCCCCAGAGCTGAGCAGAGCAGAGCGAAGAGCGATCAGCGGGGATACGAGGCTTGGTCGGATCGGATCTTCCGGCGAGGGGATCGAAGGGAGGTCGGGGAAAACGGAGGGAAAGATGCGTTTTTTATTGGGTTTTTGGTAGGGAAGGCGGAGGGGAAGGAAGGAAGAAAGAACAAGGCAGCCAAAGCGGTGGTGGACTCTCGCGGCAGCTAATAGGAGTACGCGTCTTCGCCTTTCTCTACTTTTCTCTTTTCTTCCTTTTGTATCTACCGTAAATATTGCGGCAAATTTGACGGCAAATTTGACACATTTAGGTTGCGTTTGGTACCGAAGTATTTTTGAAGTATCTTACTATTAAATGGGAGTTGGACGTATGTTGGTGAAGCAAATGGGAGTTGGACGTATGTTGGTGAAGCCTCCGTTTTCTGCCTCCATTTTCCGCCATCGCTAATCGCTAGACCGCTCCTTCTGTCGTCCCACGGTCAACCCATTTACCATGTACCCTTAGCCTGGCCCAACAAGCAAACTAAGCTAGACTCGCACACGAACCTTCCCACGTCGCTCCCATCTCCCTGCTTCCATCAATCTGCCGCCAGGGGCTGTGCACGCACGCACGAGGCACGACGGTCGGGTGGACGACGAGAGGCTCGGGGGAAGAGGAGACTGGAGGCGTCGGCGCGTCTGCGCGACTGCGCGAGCAGGAGCGAGGAGGAGAAGATCTATCACCGAGCCGCCACCGCCACCGGAGGGATCTCCGGCGACCGGAGTCCATGTCCTCCTCCGACCGGTCGATGGGTCGAGCCAAGACGGCTGCGTGCGTTCGCCTGCCGCGTGCGTGCGTGGACGCCGCGAGCTCCTCGTTGGTATCTCCACCACCACCATTAATCTGCTCATCGATAACACCACCGAGGCACAGAGCTCTTCCACCTGCAGCTACTCGTCAACGCCTCCCTCATCCTCTTGCTTACTCGTCTACTTCCTCGACTTGAAACCTGCTAGATCAGTTAAAAGGGTGAGGTTTGAACGTGGTAGTATAAGCACATACGTATTGCTCAGCAGGTTTGGTTTTTTACTTTGATTTCTGCTAGATCCTAAAGCTGAGAAGCAGCAACAAGTACGATGCATTTTCTGAATTTTGCATGAAGATTCTAAAATATCACAGCTCATGTGATGCACAATGTTTCTAAAAATATGTACAAGTCTGTGATAAAATTCAAGCTCTGGAAGACTAGAATATATGACAATATAGATATGGAGATCATTTTGGGAGTTACTTTACACTGGGAAGTTTTCCTGAAGATCCTACATTCGTAAAATTATGGATATATTTCTGGAAATAATACAGTATGTTTAAGGTTGTGATATTCTTAAGAATTTTCTGTCTATAAATAGTTGCTGGTTTCAGTAATCGCTGCTCTTGGTGCTTGGTGGTCTGATTATATCACACTAGGAAGCACTGGAGTTTCTTCAATAGATAAATACGATTGAGGTATTGTTTATCTTTTGCAGCATGAGGCAGACCGCGGCGACTAGGACCGGCGCCGTGATTGCCACCATCAGGAGCACCGTCAAAGAAGTGAAAAAAGAGAGCAGCGAAGTATCGTTCAGATGATCATGGCTATCGCCGGAGCTGTGATCATGATGCTAAAAGGTACGTAGTTTAAATTTTCTGTAATGCACCTGTCCAAGTAATTACATTGATTCCAGCATTGCGAGTTATGAACTGAGTGCTAGCTAATGATGTTGAAACCAATTCATCTTTGGTCTTGGTAATCTGCTTCTTTTATTTACAGGGGTGTGTGTAGCTCATCTTTTTTGGATTATTTCTGGAGTACATTTTTGATTGTGCTATATGATCCACACAATATCATAATTGTTGACTATATGGACGCACTCATTTCACTTGATGAATTAGAGGACCGTAGATGTAGGCCATTTGTCTATAACCGTCTGGTAGCTGTTCTGAACCAGTGCTTACCAGTTGCCTGGTTCTGTAGGCAACTTGATCCTCATTTGAGAAAAACAGCAAGGATGGTAGAAGCATTATAATATGTGCTTAACTGATTTGTAATTGCTGCTGATATCTAGGCAGTTTTAACTCCATCAATGGTCGAAACTCTAAATAATTCAGGCAGGTAACAACAGTACTTAATCTCTTACAAAGTTTTTGCAAAGCTGTATATCCATCTTGATTAAAATTATAGTATGTTTGCACGGGCACTAGTAGAAAAAGGACTTTTCGTCCGGAGTACTGTTTGTCATTAGCCCCGGTTCAGGCAAAAACCGGGACCAGTGCCTAGCACTGGTCCCGGTTCGAGCTGCCAGGGCTTCGTGGGGCATTGGTCCCGGTTCGGTTGGGGGCATTGGTCCCGGTTCTTGGCAAGAACCGGGACCAAAGCTCCAGATCCGGACCACGTGGCATGCCGCGGAGCTTTGGTCCCGGTTCGTGCCAAGAACCGGGACCAATACCCCTCCCCTGCCTATATATTGTTGCCCCCACCCCCCTCTCTCCTCTGTTTTTTTTTCCTGGATTGGTGGGAAGTGGGGGTGCTAGTTTTTTTTCTCTTTGCCACGCACAAGATGCGTTCGATGAAATGCCCGACCCGCACCGAGGTTAGCAACTTTATCCTTTTCGTCTGTAATTGATACAGAAATATTGCACGTGTCGATGTACGGTGGTCATTTCACTATTCAAGATGTTATTATAATGGTATTTGATAAACTTAATTATATATATGATGCAGATGGATGCACGGATGCGATGGATGTACGGCGAACGACGCAGTTCCGAGTTTATTGCAGGCCTGCATAAATTTCTCGATGTGGCTGAGGCAAACAAAGTGAATAATTTTATGCCTTGTCCATGTGAGAAGTGTCGGAACGTCAGGGAGTACCCTGACCCGAGAACCATTCAAGACCACGTGATTCGGAAAGGTTTCATGCCCAGCTATAATTGTTGGACCAAGCACGGAGAAAGAGGGGTTACGATGGAAGACAATGAAGAAGAGGAGGATGATGACAACTATCCTATGTTCCCGAGGAATGCGGTGATACTGTTATGGAAGACGTTGAAGAAGAAAGAGGTGAACATCGGGCATTAGATGAGCCCGCTGATGGTCTTGGTGGGGTCATTTCTGATGCAAAGCGAGAATGCGATACAGAAAAGGAGAAGCTAAAGTTGGAGGCCATGCTTGAGGATCACAAAAAGTTGCTGTACCCAAACTGCGAAGATGGCAGCACAAAGCTCGGTACCACACTGGAACTGCTGAAATGGAAGGCAGAGACTGGTTGTTCTGACAAGGGATTTGAGAAGTTACCGAAAATAATGAAGCCGAAGCTTCCAAAGGATAACGAATTGCTCGAGACTACATACGAAGCAAAGAAGACTATCTGCCCTCTAGGATTAGATGTGCAGAAGATATATGCATGCATTAATGACTGCATCCTGTACCGCGGTGAGTACGAGAACATGGATAAATGCCCGGTATGCAATGCATTGCGGTACAAGATAAGACAAGATGACCCTGGTGATGTTGAGGGCGATGACGAGCCCCCCCGGAAGAGGGTTCCTGCTAAGGTGATGTGGTATGCTCCTATAATACCACGGTTGAAACGTCTGTTCAGAAACAAAGAGCATGCCAGGTTGTTGCGATGGCACAAAGAAGAGCGTAAGAAAGACGGGAAGTTGAGACACCCCGCCGATGGGTCCCAGTGGAGAAAAATCGACAGAGAGTTCCCGACATTTTCAGATGACGCAAGGAACTTAAGATTTGGTCTAAGTACAGATGGCTTTAATCCTTTTGGGGAACAGAGCTCCAGTCATAGCACTTGGCCCGTGACTCTATGTATCTACGACCTTCCTCCTTGGTTGTGCATGAAGCGGAAGTTCATTATGATGCTAGTGCTCATCCAAGGCCCGAAGCAACCCGGCAACGACATTGATGTGTACCTACGGCCATTAGTTGATGAACTTTTGCAGTTGTGGTCCGAACCAGGTGTACGTGTGTGGGATGAGCACAAACAACAGGAATTTGACCTACGAGCGTTGCTGTTCGTAACCATCAATGATTGGCCTGCTCTTAGTAACATTTCAGGACAGTCAAACAAGGGATACAATGCATGCACGCACTGTTTAGATAAGACTGAAAGTATACAATTGGGAAACAAGAATGTGTACCTGGGGCATCGTCGATTTCTTCCGAACGGTCATGCCGTAAGAAAGCCCGGCAAGCATTTCAATGGTGAGGCAGATCGCTGGAAGAAGCCTAACCTCCCTGATGGTGATGTTATATATGACATGGTCAAGGATTTAGAAGCAATCTTTGGAAAGGGTCCTGGCAGTCTATCTGTTCCGAATGACGCTGACAACCACGTACCCATATGGAAGAAGTGCTCTATATTCTGGGAGCTACCCTATTGGAAAGTCCTAGAGGTCCGGTCTTCAATCGACGTGATGCACGTGACGAAGAATCTTTGCGTGAACCTGCTAGGCTTCCTGGGCGTGTATGGGAAGACAAAAGATACACCGGAAGCACGGGCAGACCAGCAACGTATGAAAGACCCATACAACAAGCAGACGGATAAAGGGCGTCAATACTTAAGCAGATACGGTCTTACCAAAGCAGAGAAGGAAATATTTTTTCAATGCCTGAGCAGTATCAAGGTCCCGGCTGGCTTCTCGTCAAATATAAAGGGAATAATAAATATGGCAAAGAAAAAATTCCAGAACCTGAAGTCTCATGATTGCCACGTGATTATGACGCAGTTGCTTCCGGTTGCATTGAGGGGGCTTCTACCGGAAAATGTTCGAGTACCCATTGTGAAGCTATGTGCATTCCTCAATGCAATATCTCAGAAGGTCATCGATCCAGTAACTCTACCAAGTTTACAGAAGGCTGTGATCCAATCGAATCGGAAAAGCAGCGTGGCTTCCACGGAGCTCCAGGATGGTAATGATGATGCAGTGGCTCCACTTCGTCACTACCCAGTGGATGATATCACGGAGAGCACACCTTGTGAGATGCATGTGAAAGTTTTTAACTTAACCGTGAAGGTGGCGGTCGGCTATGTCGTACCAATTGGACCTAATCCAACTTACCATTTCTCTCCGGTTCCAAATGGCTACGCTGTTGTCGCGGTGGATGAAGTGATGAAAGATTATGAGGAGCTGAAGCTGCAACACCCTGCAGGTGAAGATGGGGAGGTGCTTGAACTTGGAGAAGCCAAGAAAGCGACCATTCTATGGCCAAAGGAATTCATCGTGCTTCCGAACTGGCAGCCAAGGCCATCGACTCCTCACCAGTCTCCAGCGCAACAGTCCTCTTCACCGCCTCAGCATTCTCCAGCGCAACAGTCCTCTTCACCGCCTCACCAGTCTCCAGCGCAGCCGTCTCCGCCGCCGCGTCAGCCGTCTCCGCCCACCGCTCGTACTATGAGGGGTAAGCGATCACCGAAACGTAAAAGGTCGCCCCTCCCAACAATACCTCATAAGAATCTTCCCATTAGACCTTATGACAGGACTGTAGCGGAAAATGCCGCGGAGGTGGCTGCCTACAATAAGGCTTTTTTTGCACCAAAAAAGCCCGAGCAAAAGAAGGTATACGATGCAAAAACCAAAAAGTGGGCTAAGTCCTTCCTTGAGCAGCCATCCCAGATATCGATGAATCTGCCATCTGACTATGGTCGTGAACTTACTAAGCTAGCACGTGCCCAGTCTGAGCAGAACAAGGGAAGAAGTGCAAAAAGCGGGAAACAAATTGCCCAGCTCGGACAGCAGAAAAATCAATCGGTCCCCCCGCTCATAGTGTGTTCCGATGTCGATAAGGACTTCAGAGTCGCTATGGATAAAGACCTGGAATTATTGGACCCCGGAGCCATAGCTGCTGCTAAAGAACTTGGTGTCACTGTATCTCAGGCCAAGGAACGGGCTACCGCCTTGGGTATGAGCCTTGGTCAACTTTTAGGCTATGAACATGCGCCAATGTTAGAGATGGCACGGAAATATGTCCAAGGGGAGCCTATGGTCAGTAATGAGGAGATGACGGGTCTATCAACACATATGCGAAATCTGCATACCTGGTACCTGGTGCACACATCAAAGAAGGACGCGAAAGAGTGGTTTCCGCTGGACGTAAGAGTGGAGCATTTCTTCAAACGTTACACTATACAGGTTCAACTGACAGAACTGTTCCAGTTATTCCAAAAGCGCTCCCTCGACAAATCTATCCTCTCTTGCTATTGTCTGTAAGTGATTTATTTTCGTAATTAAGTCTCTAGCTCAGCTCGTTCATTGCCTGTATTATATTATCCTGCCTATATATATATCCTTTTATACGCTATTATGCAAAATGAAGATGCTGGAATGCAAAAGATCTAAATTTTTTGAGGTTGGGTTCGTTGACCCATATATCGTGAATTCACATACGTTAGTCAATCACCCCAAAGACGTGGAGCATGACCTGACCACCTTTTTAACCATGCAACATTTCTGTACGGAAATATTATTTCCTTACAACTTCAGGTGAGTGTTTCTGTCTTGTACATATTTTTATTTGGCTTTCTCGATGTTAAGTGTAATTGATGAGCTATGCATGTCTGCTTTATGTAAACGTCCGCAGGTTCCACTGGATTCTGCTAAGCATTCAACCTGACAAGTCCACAGTTGAAGTCCACGACTCATTAAGTTGGGACCAAGCGTTGTGGTCCGACATGAAAGAAATGCTCAACAAGTAATTTCAATCATTATCGCATTATATCGCCCTCTTTCGTTCGTTCCCTGATGTCAAGTAATTAATAACTCCTTTGTTCATTTTGTTTGCCAAAGCAGGTGTTGGACAATTTTCAAACAGAAGGTAGAAGGTCCATTCAAAGATGAGCTAACTTATAAAACGGTGGAAAGTCCGCAGCAGCCACCGGGGAGTAATTTATGTGGATTCTACGTTTGCGAGTTCATTCGCGAGTTGACCACTGAGCGGAGAACAACTGCTTTCAGCAAAATGCGGGAGAAGATCGACCCAGAACTGCGCGTAGGAGCAATTCAAGAGGAATTGGCGGGATTTCTGCTTAGGGAGGTCATCGATGAAAGGGGAGAACATTATGCTTCGGACGATGAACTACATATGGCTTGATGGCTTGATCTATCTCCATGTAATTAAATAGTTGTATTCTCGCAAGAGATCGAATATTAATTATATATGCATCAACATGTACTGTGTATATAGTAGAGCGTATAATATGCGTACGGAAACGATGGAGAGCACGTCGGCGATGCGAAGAAGGGGGAGACGACGGAGGCACCGGCGAGAGGGAGAGGGGGCACCGGCGAGAGGGAGAGGAGGTACCGGCGAGAAGGGGCACCGGCGAGAGGGAGAGGGGCACCGGCGAGAGGGGGCACCGGCGAGAGGGAGACCCTAAACCCTAAATACAAAAAAAAACACTCATTGGTCCCGGTTCGTAACAAGAACCAGGACCAATGAGTCTCCCCCCACGCCCAGCCAGAACTGGCCACGTGGCCACGCATTGGTCTCGGTTCGTAACAAGAACCGGGACCAATGAGTCTCCCCCCACGCCCAGCCAGAACTGGCCACGTGGCCACGCATTGGTCCCGGTTCGTGGCCCAACCGGGACTAGCATTAGTCCCGATTGGCCAGTCCCGGTTGGGCAACCGGGACTGATGGCCCAACCGAACCGGACCATAGGCCCATTTTCTACTAGTGGGGCAATCAACTATTAAATGGGAGTTGGTTGTACAATTCATCTGAGTAAGCTTTTAGCACAACTATTTGATAAGTATAATAATGGTACGGATTAGCCAAGCTGGAGCTCGAGTGGACTGGTTATTTATCCGGGATTTCTTATAGACATTTGAAGTTTTCTCCATTTAATCCAAAGTTTCTCCCTTTGTTCTGTTGCACAATAGCTTTTGCGTATCGAGATGGCCCAACTGAGCGTGTAGTGTCCATGGATGCCGACTCGCCGGTTCAGACCCTCCCGCATCTTGGCGGCCACCATAGGTTGCGGTGAAGGGAAAACTGTAATTAGCAAGTAGGTGGATGCGACGATCCCAACTGTGCTTTGAGGTTCGATTTGTCGCAAGAAGCTGTCGCCCAAGCCGTTCCTCTGTCTCGGTGAGTGCTACTTCTCTCACGCCACGTACACTTTGATAGACGGCTAAATGTACATGTGAAAAAAGTGCTCTAGAGATCTTTGAAATAGCATCAGGTATTGTAGAGTATAATTTGTTCAAACTAAGTTTATATTTGAAGTGTAATACATTATATACACATATGCCTAATCTGGATGCACTGCAGTGCTGGAGGTGATACTTTCAGTCACACTTGATGCCGGCAGCCTGGTGTCGTGGGGGACATCCAGCAACGTCGAGCGGCAGCAAGAAGGGATCCATCCTTTGATATGCACTTGCAGTTCCGACCATGCGCTCAGTGTCACGGGCGTTAGCTGGCCATGTACCCCAACTCTGAACATGTTCTTCGCTCCTTACTTTGAGTTGTTTGTGTTAAAGGCTCTTAGAGTTCAGGATTAAACGGATTTACTTCACTGGGAAAGCGAGAGTTGAAGGCCCTTGATGTTCCCCTGCCGACATAGTTCAGCCACTAGTAGAAAAACCACCTTTCGTCCAGAGCCGAACCAGCCATTAATCTCGGTTCATAGAAAAACCGGAACAAATGCCTGGCATTGGTCCCGGTTCGAGCTGCCAGGGTCCGTGGAGCTTTGGTCCCGGTTCGGTTGGGGACATTGGTCCCGGTTCGTGCCACGAACCGGGACCAATGCTCCGGTGCAGGACACGTGGCGTGCCGCGGAGCTTTGGTCCCGGTTCGTGGCCGAACCGGGACCAATACCCCTCCCCTGCCTATAAATAACCCACCCCCTCTCTTCTCTCCTCTTTTTTTTCTGGTTGGATTGGTGGGAAGTGGGTGCTAGTTTTTTTTTCCTTTGCCACGCACAAGATGTGTTCGATGAAATGCCCGAGCCACACTTAAGTTCACACAAGATGATATCCTCGGCCGAGGTTAGCAACTTTATCCTTTTCATCTGTAATTGATACAGAAATATTGCACGTGTCGATGTACGGTGGTCATTTCACTATTCAAGATGTTATTGTAATGGTATTTGATAAACTTAATTATATGATGCAGATGGATGCACGGATGCGATGGATGTACGGCGAACGACGCAGTTCCGAGTTTATTGCAGGCCTGCATAAATTTCTCGAAGTGGCTGAGGCAAACAAAGTGGATAATTTTATGCCTTGTCCATGTGAGAAGTGTCGGAACGTCAGGGAGTACTCTGACCCGAGAACCATTCAAGACCACGTGATTCGGAGAGGTTTCATGCCCAGCTATAATTGTTGGACCAAGCACGGAGAAAGAGGGGTTAGGATGGAAGACAATGAAGAAGAGGAGGATGATGACAACTATCCTATGTTCCCTGAGGAATGCGGTGATACTGTAATGGAAGACGTTGAAGAAGAAGGAGGTGAACATCGGGCATCAGATGAGCCCGCTGATGGTCTTGGTGGGGTCATTTCTGATGCAAAGCGAGAATGCGATACAGAAAAGGAGAAGCTAAAGTTGGAGGCCATGCTAGAGGATCACAAAAAGTTGCTGTACCCAAATTGCGAAGATGGCAGCACAAAGCTCGGTACCACACTGGAACTGCTGAAATGGAAGGCAGAGACTGGTTGTTCTGACAAGGGATTTGAGAAGTTACTGAAAATAATGAAGCCGAAGCTTCCAAAGGATAACGAATTGCCCGAGACTACATACGAAGCAAAGAAGGCTATCTGCCCTCTAGGATTAGATGTGCAGAAGATACATGCATGCATTAATGACTGCATCCTGTACCGCGGTGAGGAGTACGAGAATATGGATAAATGCCCGGTATGCAATGCACTGCGGTACAAGATCAGACAAGATGACCCTGGTGATGTTGAGTGCGATGACGAGCCCCCCGGAAGAGGGTTCCTGCTAAGGTGATGTGGTATGCTCCTATAATACCACGGTTGAAACGTCTGTTCAGAAACAAAGAGCATGCCAGGTTGTTGCGATGGCACAAAGAAGAGCGTAAGAAAGACGGGAAGTTGAGACACCCCGCCGATGGGTCCCAGTGGAGAAAAATCGACAGAGAGTTCCCGACATTTTCAGATGACGCAAGGAACTTAAGATTTGGTCTAAGTACAGATGGCTTTAATCCTTTTGGGGAGCAGAGCTCCAGTCATAGCACTTGGCCCGTGACTCTATGTATCTACAACCTTCCTCCTTGGTTGTGCATGAAGCGAAGTTCATTATGATGCCAGTGCTCATCCAAGGCCCGAAGCAACCCGGCAACGACATTGATGTGTACCTAAGGCCATTAGTTGATGAACTTTTGCAGTTGTGGTCCGAACCAGGTGTACGTGTGTGGGATGAGCACAAACAACAGGAATTTGACCTACGAGCGTTGTTGTTCGTAACCATCAATGATTGGCCTGCTCTTAGTAACATTTCAGGACAGTCAAACAAGGGATACAATGCATGCACGCACTGTTTAGATAAGACTGAAAGTATACATTTGGGAAACAAGAACGTGTACCTGGGGCATCGTCGATTTCTTCCGAACAGTCATGCCGTAAGAAAGAAAGGCAAGCATTTCAACGGTGAGGCAGATCGCCGGAAGAAGCCTAACCTCCCTGATGGTGATGTTATATATGACATGGTCAAGGATTTAGAAGTAATCTTTGGAAAGGGTCCTGGCAGTCTATCTGTTCCGAATGACGCTGACAACCACGTACCCATATGGAAGAAGAAATCTATATTTTGGGAGCTACCCTATTGGAAAGTCCTAGAGGTCCGGTCTTCAATCGACGTGATGCACGTGACGAAGAATCTTTGCGTGAACCTGCTAGGCTTCCTGGGCGTGTATGGGAAGACAAAAGATACACCAGAAGCACGGGAGGACCAGCAACGTATGAAAGACCCATACAACAAGCAGACGGATAAAGGGCGTCAATACTTAAGCAGCTACGCTCTTACCAAAGCAGAGAAGGAAATCTTTTTTGAATGCCTGAGCAGTATCAAGGTCCCGGCTGGCTTCTCGTCAAATATAAAGGGAATAATAAATATGGCAGAGAAAAAATTCCAGAACCTGAAGTCTCATGATTGCCACGTGATTATGACGCAGTTGCTTCCGGTTGCATTGAGGGGGCTTCTACCGGAAAATGTTCGAGTACCCATTGTGAAGCTATGTGCATTCCTCAATGCAATATCTCAGAAGGTCATCGATCCAGTAACTCTACCAAGTTTACAGAAGGCTGTGGTCCAATGTCTTGTCAGCTTCGAGTTGGTGTTCCCCCCATCATTCTTCAATATTATGACGCATCTCCTGGTTCACCTAGTCGACGAGATTGCCATTCTCGGTCCTGTATTTCTACACAATATGTTCCCCTTCGAGAGGTTCATGGGAGTCTTGAAGAAATATGTTCATAACCGTGCTAGGCCAGAAGGAAGCATCTCAAAGGGCTATGGAACAGAGGAGGTCATTGAGTTCTGTGTTGACTTTATTCCTGACCTTAAGCCGATTGGTGTTCCTGAATCGCGGCATGAGGGGAGACTGAGTGGAAAAGGCACGCTAGGAAAGAAAGCACTGATATGTAGGGACGGGCATTCTTTAACTCAAGCACACTACACAGTTCTACAAAGTTCCACCTTCGTGGCTCCGTATATCGAGGAACACAAGAATTATGTACGCTCCAAGAACCCGGGGAGGATGACTCCTGGATTAAAGAAAAACACATGGAGACTTTCGGCAGTTGGTTGCGATTACAGCTCATGAATGACACCACTGTCGGAGATCAGCTCTACTTGTTGGCCGCGTCACCATCTTCGACTGTATTGAATTTCCAAGGGTACGAGATAAATGGGAATACATTTTACACGATCGCCCAAGATAAAAAGAGCACCAACCAAAAAGTGGTGTCCGCTTTGATGCAACAGACGAGAATGGGCAAAAGGACACATACTATGGTTACATAGAGGAGATATGGGAACTTGACTATGGACCTACTTTTAAGGTCCCTTTGTTTCGGTGCAGTTGGGTCAACATGAAGGGAGAAGGGATAAAGGTAGACCAGCTGTACGGAATGACAACAGTGGATCTCAAGAATCTTGGTTGTTACAGGAACGAACCATTCGTCCTAGCCAATGATGTGGCTCAGGTTTTCTATGTGAAGGACATGTCCTCCAGACCGAAAAAAGAAAAAATAAGCAAACGAATACATCAGACGATGAGCCAAAGCGTCACATAGTTCTTTCAGGGAAAAGAAACATCGTGGGAGTCGAGGACAAGACAGACATGTCAGCAGATTATGATAAGTTTGATGAAATTCCGCCCTTCACAGTGAAAACTGACCCAAGCATCCCGTTAAATAATGAAGATGCTCCATGGTTACGGCCGAAGCGATCATAGGCCAGGGACATACGCGAAGAAGGGTTCATGGCATTTATGTAAATCAATGTAATGTATTAAACCTTTATGTGATGTGTAGTAATGTATTAAACCTTTATGTGGTGAAAACCATAATACACGAAATGGGAGTTTCCATCTAGAAGAAATGGGTTATATCAAGTGGCGGAGCTATGTGTTGGCTGTGGGGTCGGCTGACCCCACAGCTTTTCTGAAAACCTCCTTTAGTTTACACATATTTATGCCTTGGTCCCTCTGATCAATACGATCTGACCCCACAGCAGTTTGCTGACCCCACATGAGCTTGCCGCTGGCTCCGCCACTGGTTATATCACATGTGAGTTTTCTTTTTTGTTTTCTGTTAATTAATTGCATGACGACCGGTGAAACACGCGTGGTAGGTGGTTGTCGGCTCCCACACCTCCCGTGGGAACCTCTCAAACCTCAGCTTCGACCGTCCAAACATGGTTCCCCCTGCATACAGCCCGACGGTGGCTCGTGAGTTTGAGCGCCACTTCGATCCAAGCAGCGGTAAGACGTCTCTGATGATCTATAACTATCCGGCAAGACATCTCTGATGATCTGCAACCGTTTGGAACGGTCGCAGGTCATCAGAGACATCTTGCCACTGGTTGCCCAAAGATTCCTCTCCGTGTGACGCTGGAATGTTTTGTGTTTGAGCGCCACTTCGATCCAAGCAGCGGCAAGACGTCTCTGATGATCTACAACCGTCCGGCAAGACATCTCTGATGATCTGCAACCGTTTGGAACGGTCGCAGGTCATCAGAGACGTCTTGCCGCTGGTTGCCCAAAGATGCCTCTCCGAGTGACGCTGGAATGTTTTGTGTGAGTGAGTAACCTGTCTGAGGAGGGGGGCTATATATAGGGTACGTGTGCTTCTTTAGTCCCGGTTGGTAACACCAACCGGTCATGTGGCTCACGAAGTGGTCGTGATGATACTGCTGATCCAACAGCTCACAATCCCTCAAAAGAAATACACCCCTGATCCAACGTCTCACAAGCGCTTGAATGAAACACACGATCCGTGTGCTTCTTTAGTCCCGGTTGGTAACACCAACCGGGACTAAAGGCGGGTTTTGCGGTCACGACACGTGTCCTCCCCCAGCGCTGCCCTGGGCACGTGTCCTCCCCCAGCGCTGCCCTGGAGGTCTTTATATATTGTCGCCGACGGGGTAAACCCTAATCCACCATTCCTAGCCACGAACGCATCGTCTCCACGAGATGGATCCGCCACGTCCGCCGCAGCGCCTTCTGGACGAGGTCGAGCATGCTCGGCAGAGCGCGCTTGGGCGCAACCGCGGGAGCCTATCCCGCCGCATGCCCACGAGCCCGGCGTGGATAGGAATGCCCAGCTACCGGCCTCCTGCTCCACCAGGTGCCGCCGCACCTCCACCTGGCGCCGCTGCACCTCCACCAGGTGCCACCGCTCCTCCCGCGGAGGAGGAGGAGGATGACGACTTCGACTGGAGCGACGACGGGGAAGAGGGTTGTGGGTTGCAGATACCGGAGGCCATGGAAGCCTCCTTCCAGTCTGTCCGCGACTACCCTGTCCAGCGAGCCAAGACTTCCTACCAGCTCAAGCGAAGGAGGCTTCCGAGCTGGATTGGGCGCTGAAAGACTCATCCTCCATGGATCTTGCCCTCCGCCGCAAACGTGCGCGCGAGAACCGGGCGGCCGCCCACGGGGCTGGCTCCTCCCGCCGTTCCCCCTAATCCTACGGCCTTTGAGCCAGCAAGTCCGTTTATGTAGAATAATGTTGGTGATGTTGGATCAGGGTGTGTTTCTTTCAAGCGCTTGTGAGACGTTGGATCATGTGTAATAATGTATTAAACCTTTTATGTAATGCATTCTATGGAATGTATTAAACCTTGATGTGGCTCACGAAGTGGTCGTGATACTACTGATCCAACATCTCACAATCTCTCAAAAGAAACACACCCCTGATCCAACGTCTCACAAGCGCTTGAAAGAAACACACGATCCGTGTGCTTCTTCCTTATTGGTGGGATTCCCTTTAGTCCCGGGTGGTGGCTCACAAAGTAATATCCAACAGCTCACAAGTCTTCAAAAGAAACACACCCCTGATCCAACGGCTCACAAGCGCTCGAAAGAAACACACGATCCGTGTGCTTCTTCCTTATTGGTGGGATTCTCACTATATATATGTAGTCATGCATGGCCTCCATTGGCGTAGCACATCTAAACTCATATCTGCAACCTCATCACTCTCCCATGGCTTCCACCGTACCCACTCTAACCTACTCGGAGGCGGAGGCGCTTTGCGCCTCGAACTACCCCTGCCCGCCCGGCTACGACGTCGCCGCCGGCTGGAGGCTGAGCACCGGAGGCGTGCCGGTCCCTCCTGTGCCTCAAGGTTTGGCGCGTCGGGTGGCCATCACGAACCACTACTACCTCGAGCTCACTCCGGTGCAGCGGATGGATCCCCGCTGGCATCCCGACTACCGCCCGACTTGGGACGCCTTCTTCATCAATCGGCGTGAGAGGGCGCTCGCCAGGTACGAGGAGGACGGCCCGCCTCCTTCGAACTTCAACGAGGCCGGCCGTCGGCTGTGGTGGAGCGGCCGGACTCTCCAGAGCGTCATGAACTACATCACGGCCGGCGATAACGCCCGCTTGCGCTACCCTCGCTTCCAGTCCAGGCGAGCGTCGCCCGACGACAGCGACGACGACGGCGGCGACTACGACGACTACGAGGACGAGTATTATAGGCCTAGGCAGGAGTATGACTAACCTGAGCCACATCGTTGGTTAGGACAAATGGTTCGTCTATGTACGACGACGATCGTGTAAAATGTTTGTCTATCTACGACGACGATCGTGTAAAATGTATTATTTATCTCTGCATTTCCAACTAATGATCTTTAGCATCTGAATAAGTATTCTAGTTTTGAGTTAGTTAGGGAAAAGATAAAAGTTAATGCATTTTTTAATTCAAAATGGCAAAATGGTTAATAGTTTGAAAGTTTAGTGAGATTCAAATTGAAAATGACAATAATAAAGTATGCAAAAGATATGAGTTAATGCATTTTTGAATTGAAAATGGCACAGTTGATACATGATGCAAACAGATGTATGGATGATATATTCAGATTCCATATTTTTTCTGATAATAATAAACATATTATTGTATTATTTGGATTTATAATAACTAGTTGTCAACCCATGCATTCGCACGGGCTAGCGATTAGGTCGTGGAAGCAACTTTTTTTAACAACAGCAAATTGTTTTCTCTTCTCATTCTATTTTCTTCTAGTCTTCCACTCCTAATTGTTTTGGCTTTGCGCAATGATTTGTGACCGTGTTTGGTTCATAAACACATGAGCTAATAATTCCATTCGAATAATCACATCGTGGAATTTTATATGACTCTTCTCATAGTGAACTGAATATGAATGTCTGATTATCTATGTAATCTTTGCCAAAATAAACCTAAACAATTACTTGAAGTTAGTGTAGCCTGACATCGTTTTCTAGTGTTGGTGGCCCAACAAATAAGTAGTTACTGACTGATTCACGTTAGCCAGAAGTTAGAGATGTACTTCCTTATTCAATTAAGTGACCAGCCAAAAGTAGCACATACGAATACTTAGAGATGACAAATATAATCAGAAAATTGATTATTTCCTTGTAGTTCTTGCTGCATTGTCAAATATATTGTTTTTTGATCTCCATCAACTTAAATTTTCTATACAAATAGTTAAGTATCTTGAGTAACCCTAACTGAGCACCCAATGCAAGTATTGCTTATGAAAGCAGACAGAGTACATTTCATGCTCAGACGGAGCCCGAAACTACAATATATCCTTGTAAAGGATTTTTTGTAACTTAGGTCTGCAGTCCATTTCTTATTGCAACCCTTCACATCACAACGTAAAGTTGGCCATGCCTGAACACTTGCTTTTCCAAGTAGAGTCACACATGTTTCAAATATTACTCTTAGCTCTTGTTTATGGTCACAATCAAATACACGTATATTGGAAATTGTTGCTTTCTCAACATGAAAGCCAATTTTGGATCAATTGTTTCCGTGATAATTGATGGGATGTAAACTCTGTCACCAATGCTAGTAGAGTTATTACCTGGACTTAGATGAACTTCTTTCTTAGTTGTGCGGATTCCTGCACTTTGATTGATGTTTTGTATTAGCAGTATTGGCAATCCTATTTTTAGTCTGATCAGTTCTTGTTTTGGTAATCCAGAGAATTCAATACTATTTAGAAGTTCACCTGGGATAATAAATCTTTGTTTTCCAATGCAGGTCACAGCAAGTGAATCCTGAAGCGTGATAGATAAAGAAGTTAGGCTTTGTTAGGAACAAAACATGCAAACAGAAGCAAGTATTTGAAAGTTTGAACAATCAAGATTACTGTATGGAAAAGTAGGAGCCAAGATATGGCATCTGTTCAAAGTCATTTTTGTCAATGGTTATTTGTATATTCACTATGCACAAATTAACACGTATACATGTTGATATTAGGCCATCGGATATTATTAACAATTACTACATGCTAGTCTGGTCATCCATGTAAGGAACTTATTTTACTTGTCCGCTGATCTAAATTTCTCATGCAGTCATTCCGAGTGGCCGCTGATAAATTTAATTAATTCCCAGCAGGGATTATTGTTAATGGAACAATCAATTGCCTGAAAGGAGTTTATTCTATTATGGATATTTTCCCAATATAGGATTCTGAATAAGCTAAAGAACTATAACTGTTCTACTGTAGAAGGAGGAGACGTGTATTATCACCTTTAAGAAGAGTTTGTACTTGTATATGCTCAAGTTCGTCGATATATCCCTATAAATACAGGTCAGGCAAAGGGAAACTAAGTGATCATTATGTACTATGAGAGTTGGCGCGTAGATTAATCGAGGATAATGAACAACCTGATGGCTAGTTGGCTTTGATTCAGCCAGGACGGGCGACTGAACAACCTGATTAATTCCCCACACACAAAAAAGAACAATGTGATTAATTTATGCTGATCAAATCCATCGTAGTTAGGAACTGAAACGTAGGGCACCAGTCCAGCACCACCAGTAGATTGTGGATTCAGCGTGTGCATGTTAAGATATGTCTAGAGCAGAGAATTTAAGGATACATAATTTCCTGCCTGTTGGGTGAACTGGACGGCATCGAGGAATTAAACAACGGCATCCCCAGTCCACCAGAGTGTTCATGGCGACGGCCGGCCACTCGGCCAATCTGCTTCGAAGATCTAATACACCTCCTCTTCTTAATCAACCATCGTGGACGTGGGATAAAGTTGTACTGGAATATACATGCTCGTTGATCTGTGATAAGAACTTGAAAATAAGATTCAGCGTTTCTAGAGGAATACGATCAGGAGAGCTGGACACATGCTTTATTGGATCGTACGTTTTTCATTAATAATTTAATTATTTTTCACTCCTATACCTGTTGGTTATGTACGTGGCCACCGGAGACATGCAGCTCGCAGCTGTCTTAGCTTTTGCATTGTCCTGCTAGCTGCTTCTCCCGATTTTGCTAAATCTACAATATTGTAGTGCGATGCAAGGTCAGCACTTCAAATCTGCACACGAAGGAAAAAAATTCTCATTCGCACTAACATCAGTAAACCCCGCCCGTTACCTGTTGATGATTTGTGCGTCCTTGGAATCTTGTCCGATGAACAAAGGCGACGCCGCAACCAAAGAGGTGCAGCGATCGAACTTGTCTTGGCTTCGGCGGCGGCTCCCAACACCAGGGTACCGTCAGGGTACCGCAGCTTGAACCTCTCTAGCTTGGCTTCGGCGACGCGGCGGCCCGAGACGTGCAGCTCGACGGTCGCTCCACCGCGCGGCAGTTCGCCTGCCCGGCCTCTCCCAACGCCGGGGTTCCATCTAGGGTTAGGGATATCCAAACACACGTACATGTAAAGATCGAAGGGAGATCATATTGGAGTCTGCGACAGAGACGTATCTTTGCAGGCCGTGAAGGTTTTTTCTCGAGGCGTGCACGTGGGAGAACGTGAGGACTCTTTGTTTATTTCATCCAACGGCTATAGACAGGTAATGCGGATAATCGGATGGTTAATTTTCTTAATTGTTGAGGATTAACGTGGTGCTTCTGTTGGTGCCTCCAATTAGTAAATATATGATAGACATATAAATAGATGGGGTTCATTTTTCTTAGCATTTTGATACATTAATCATAATTTTCTGATAAACAGATTAAAAGTTATTGATTTTACAAGTTTAAATCATTTCCTGAAAATTATATAAAAGAATTTTTTTTTTCGAAAAGCCCATACAAAAGGCCTTTGGTCCCGGTTGTTATTACCAACCGGGACGAAAAGCGGCCCAAAATTGCGCGAAGTTCAAGCGGCCCAAAATTTGACGTTTGGTCCCGGTTGTTCTTACCAACCGGGTATGAAGTGGCAAACGAAACAAACAAACCCACCGACAAGTATATTGTCAAAGGTAGAGAAACTATAACCACAAATGATGAAGAAACACACACAAAAGCGAATGATGGGGTTGTGCGACCAAAGGGCGAGCACTCGAAGATATACAACCTAACGAAGACTACGTGCTCAATTGTCACCCAACACAAGAGGGACGCTAGTTCAATTGCTTTTTATGGGCAACGGATTTGCACAAGAATTAACACTCACACTCACTTTGGCGATTTTCGCTTTGTCGCAACCTACAAGAGATGAAACTTGGCACCACTTTGATTCTTATCTTTTTTTTTTTTTTTTTTTTGCTTTTTGACGATGATTCCTTCTCTTTTGCTAGTGTCAAGCTCTCTAACGATACACACTCGCCAATACTTTGAAGACAAACACTCACACGTGCAATGCCTCGCAATATCACCGAGCTAGTCCAATAAGTTAAGTTGCGCGAAAGGAAGAAGGGCTCACAACGGAAATGATGGTAGGGGAATGTCGAGACCTTGGTGGCGTCGTCGCTTGGCGTTGAAGATGCGTTGTTGCGGAAGCTTGTAGATGTCGTAGACGTAGAGCATACCAAGAAAGGACTCAAACCAAACAGGAAATGCCAAAACGAACCGAGGAAAAAGAAAAAAAATTCTGAAAATTTTGGCCCTGGCGGTAGTACCGCTTAAGCCGGCGGTAGTACCGCTGTCGACTTTTCTGCTCGAATTTTGTGCGATTTTGGGTTCCAAAACTTCCTCGAATCTGTGAGAAATTGGCAAAATTAAGGCCAGGGAACACAAACAAAGGTGGAGGGGGTCCTAAAGCAACAGATCCATGCACAAAAACTACAAAAAACGCAACGAATCGACAGATCGGCTCGAATCAAGGCAAGGCTATTTTTGGTGGAAATTTTCGAATTTCTCAAAAACAAAGAAAAAATTTGGTGGATTTTGGTGGAAACACAAATCAAATCCGTGTCAACCTAGAGCTCTTATACCATATGATGCGGGTAGGTCCCGATTTTCACGGATTTGTGCGGAGGGAAGGATGAACACGAAGAACACGTGAAGAACGAAGAACACAAAAGAGGGGAAATCAAACACACAAGGGTAAATAGCAAGTAGCAACCCGGCAAGACTCGATTGGTAACAAATCCCCGATGGCAGCCCCCAATCCTCCTCTCCCAAGCACACCTTACTCTTAGGATTGTTTGTCCAATTGGTCAATCCAACCAACCCGATAGAATCACCGTAAGATGAAAGATCGGCAAGTAATCGCAACTACAAGCGGAGCCTTGGTATCCACGCAGGGATCTCCTCCTCAAGAGGAGGCCTTGGTTCATCTCCATATGTGGAGGTCTTGATTCATCTCCATAGGAGGAAGGAGACACTTTGAGAAGAAGGAGCAAGGCTCTACTTTAGTTCCCAAATCATAGTCTAACCCTAGATCTAGTCCAAGGGGTGCCTTAAATAGTCTAGATCCAAAACGAGGCGAAGGATAAGGTTGCACAGCAGATCTGGTGGAGAAGTTCCCTTACTGGCGGTAGTACCGCTGGCTTAGCCGGTACTACCGCTGGTGCGGGTCAGGCGTCTCTGCTTCCCACCTCGCCGGTACCAGTTGGTACCGCTGCTGGTACCGCTGCCGGTACCGGGTAGAGCTTCCGAAGGGCCATTTCGGCGGTAGCGTGGGGTGGTAGCGGGCGCTGCCGCTGACGGCGGTACCGGCCGGTACCGCTGGCGATACCGCTGGAGGTACCGCTGGCGTGGGGTTGGTTCCAGCTGACTGGGCCAGGGGCGGTAGTACCGCTTATCCCAGCGGTAGTACCGCCGCCTGGGAGGTTCTTCTCCATCTTCTCTTCTTCCTCTTCATCGCCTTGACTCGATCCTTGTCCATCTTCATGCGTCGCCTCTTGGCCATCTTCATAGGGGTCTTCAGGTCCACCATAGCTGAGCACACACAAGGTATCGAATGAAGTAGCAACCCATTCAAAGGAGTGTCGAGATCACACATAGATAGGAGTGAATTCACCTTATCATGGAGAGCTTTGACTCTTGCTCTTGTCAATGGGCCATTTGATGGTGTTGGTGTTGTGTGCCTAGGTTGCACTACATCATCTCCCCCCTTGGAAAAGAGTCGTCCTCGACTCTTCGTCCGCATCATCACTTGGGTTTCCAAAGTAAGGTGAGATGTCGGCAACGTTGAAGGTGTCATGAACGCCGTACTTGGACTTGGATATGTCGATCTTGTATGCATTGTCGTTGATGCGCTTGATAACCTTGAAAGGGCCATCTCCTCTTGGCGCGAGCTTAGACTTTCTCTCATCGGGGAAGCGGTCCTTGCGTAGATGTAGCCAAACAAGGTCTCCTTCTTCAAAGATCATGGGGCGCTTGTTCTTGTTCATCTTCGTAGTATGGTCTTCGTTGTGCTTCTCAAGCGTGGCCCTTGTGTCTTCGTGTAGTTTCTTCATGTAAGCGGCACGCTTGTCGAAGTCCATGTTGACTTGCTCACGGAGTGGAAGTGGTAGCATGTCGAGCGCGGTGTAGGGGTTGTAGCCATAGACGACCTCAAAGGGTGTTCTCTTTGTTGCGCGATGTAGTGCTCGATTGTAGGCGAACTCGGCGTGTGGGATGCACTCTTCCCAATTCTTCAAGTTAGGCTTGATCAACACACGAAGGAGTGTGGAAAGGCTTCGGTTCACCACTTCGGTTTGGCCATCGGTTTGAGGGTGGTATGCGGTGGAGAATAGTTGCTTGATTCCCATCTTGGCCATCAAAGTCTTCCAAAAATAGCTCACGAACTTGGTGTCACGATCCGACACAATGGTCTTGGGCACGCCATGAAGGCGCGATTTCCCTGAAAAACAAAGTAGCAATGTGTGAAGCATCGTCGCTCTTGTTGCAAGGTATAAAGTGTGCCATTTTAGAGAAGCGATCAATGACGACAAAGATGGAATCCTTGTTTGTTTTAGTGCGTGGGAGTCCTAAGACAAAATCCATAGCTATATCGGACCATGGGTGATGTGGAATAGGCAAAGGTGTGTATAAACCATGAGAGTTTAGAGTAGACTTAGCTTTGAGACATGTTGAACATCGTCGCACCAAGCGGTTCACATCCGGTACATCCTTGGCCAATAGTAGTTTGTGGAGAGCATCGCAAAGGTCTTGTCACGTCCAAAATGACCCATGAGTGATCCTCCATGAGATTCCTTCAAAAGGACCAAACGAAGCGAAGACTCGGGTATACATAGTTTGTTAGCCTTAAACAAGAAACCTTTGTGCAAATAGAAATCACCAATTCCTTTGTGCTCCGAACATTGAGCGAAAATGTCTCCAAAGAAAGCATCGGTAGCATACAACTCTTTAATCTCATCCAAACCCAAGACACTAATGTCAAGACGTGTAAGTAGGTTGGCCTTGCGGGATAGAGCATCCGCGACCACATTGTCTTTACCTTTCTTGTATTTGATTACAAAAGTGAAAGACTCAATGAACTCAACCCACTTAGCATGTCTTTTGTTCAAATTTGTTTGACTTTTCAAATATTTCAAGGATTCATGGTCGGAATGAATGACAAATTCCTTAGGACGAAGGTAATGTTGCCACACATCCAAAACACGAACCAAAGCAAATAACTCTTTGTCATAAATGGGGTAATTCAAGCGAGCTCCATCTAGTTTCTCACTATGGTATGCGATGGGTCTACCATTTTGCATAAGCACTCCACCAATGCCCAATCCACTTGCATCGCATTCAATCTCAAATGTCTTAGAGAAATCCGGAAGGGCAAGGAGTGGTGCTTCGGTTAATAACCGTTTGAGCTCATTGAAAGCAAAATCATGTGCATTGCCCCAAATGAAAGGTACATTCTTCTTTGTAAGTTCATGGAGGGGGCAAGCAATTGTGGAAAAATCCTTGATGAAACGGCGGTAAAATCCGGCAAAACCAAGAAAACGTCTCAACTCCTCAAGTGATGTCGGAAAAGGCCAAGTCCGAATTGCTTGTATCTTGCATCATCAACTTCAACTCCATCCGAAGAAACAACAAAACCCAAGAAAACAAGTTTGTTGGTGGCAAAAGTGCACTTAGAAAGATTTGCATAAAGCTTTTCATTGCGAAGAACCAACAAAACTTGAGCAACATGAGAAGTGTGCTCTTCCAAAGACTTGCTATAGATAAGGATGTCGTCAAAGTATACCACAACAAATTTGCCAATAAAGGACGCAAAACATGATTCATGAGACGCATAAAAGTAGAAGGTGCATTGGAAAGACCAAATGGCATGACGAGCCACTCATAAAGACCAAGCTTAGTTTTAAATGCGGTCTTCCATTCATCACCTTCACACATGCGTATTTGGTGATATCCACTTTTAAGATCAATTTTGGAGAATATAGCGGAACCACAAAGCTCATCGAGCATATCATCAAGCGAGGGATAGGATGGCGATACCGAACGGTATGGCGTTGATGGGGCGACAATCCATGCAAAGGCGAAGAGTGTTGTCGTGCTTGGGTACCAAGATGACGGGCACGGCACACGGACTCAAGCTCTCGCGGATGTGTCCCATGGCAAGAAGTTCTTGTATTTGCCGCTCGATCTCCTTTGTTCTTCGGGGTTGGTGCGGTAAGGAGCGCGGTTTGGTAGCGGTGCGCCGGGAACAAGGTCGATGCGGTGCTCGATTCCGTAGAGGAGGTAGTCCCGGTGGCACATCTTGAGGGAAACATCTTCAAAGTCCTTCAAAAGAGACAACAAAGAAGGAGGAAGGTTTGTGAAAGTGTTAGTCATAGAAACTTCACCCTTGCATATGAGCACATAGTGTAGGGTGGATGGGTTTTCTCTCAACTCCCTCATCTCTCTCTTTGTGGCAAATAGTGTAAGTTTTGTGGGAACTCTCTTTGAAGTGTCACACTCATTTGGCTTGTGGCTCTCACTCACTTTATGGTGGGTCTCTCGCTCACCACTCATCTCACTAGACGAACGATCTTGTTGTGCCCTTGCAATGTCTTGGCGTTGTCGGCGATGACTTGACTTGGTGTCATGGGACGAAGGACGAAGGTCTTGTCGTTGTTCTTGAAGCTATAGTAGTTTGTTCGTCCATCATGCATAGCACCCTTGTCAAATTGCCATGGACGCCCAAGGAGTAAGTGACAAACGTTCATAGGCACAACATCACAATCAACCGTATCTTCATAGGCTCCAATCTTGAAGGACACTTGCACCATGTGTTGAATCTTGACGGCTCCGGTATCACTCAACCATTGCACATGGTAAGGATGTGGGTGCTTCTTGAACTTCAAGTTGAGCTTATCACAAAGTTCTTTGCTCGCTAGGTTGTGGCAACTTCCACCATCTATGATGACCTTGATGGACTTTCCATTGATTCCCGCTCTTGTTGAAACAAGTTGCATCTTTGGTCTTCTTCACTTGAACATTGGTGGTTAGAGCTCTTGCCACAACCAAGGAAGGGTTGTTGTCGCCATCACAATAGATCTCACTTTCTTCTTCTTGAGCACTTTGCATTGTGGCGACCTTGTTCAAAGCATTGTACTCATCTTCACTCATAGATTCATACTCTCCCATGTCATTGATGATCATGACCTTCTTGTTGGTGCACTCAAAAGATTTGTGCCCTTGTCCGCCGCACTTGTACATTGCAAAGTCTTGTGCCGGACGAAGATCCTTGAGGCGCCTTGGAGAGGGAGGTACTTTCTTGAAAGGTTGAGGCGCTTGAGGTGTCGAAGTAGAGACTCTTGGAGGACCTCGAGTGTTCGCTTGAGGAAGAGCTTGTGAAGGTGTAGGAGTTGACGAAGAAGGCTTGTTGGCGTAGAATGCCTTTGTCTTGAGGTATTTGAGCTCTTCAAGCACGTGGCGCTCGGCCTTGGAAGCTTGATGTACTAGCTCAACCAAAGAGGCATATGGTTGGAACTCCACGATCTTCTTGATGGGATAGTTGAGGCCATTCATGAAACGAGCCATGGATTGCTCTTCGTACTCGTTGACATTGGCTCTCATCATGGAGATTTCCATTTCCTTGTAGTACTCGTCAACCGACTTCAAACCTTGCTTCAACTCTTGCAACTTCTTGTATAAGTCTCTAGTGTAATGGCTTGGCACGAAGCGCTTGTACATGGTTTCTTTCATTTCAACCCAAGTGTCAATTGGTTGTTGGTGGTTAGCGACGCGAGCATCTTGTAGTTGTTCCCACCACAAGAGAGCATACTCTTCAAACTCCATCGAGGCTAAGGCAACCTTCTTTTTGTCGGAGAAGCGTTGCACACGGAAGATCTTGTCAACCTTGAGTACCCATGAGAAGTAAGCTTCCGGATCACTTGTGCCGTAGAACTTGGGTATGTCAAAGCGGACGTTGGTCAAGTCATCATAGTCGTCACGGTGGCCACCACGTGGGAATGCACGTCCACGTCTCCTTCGGTTGAGTCCATCACCATTGTGTTGGCTTGACTCGTTATCACTTGACTCGGAACGTTGGTGTTGGTGACGATCATGAGGAAGCTCTTGACGAGGCGCATGTTGAGGAGGTAGCTCTTGTTGAGGAACGGGTTGCTCGACATTGTTCGCATTGTCATGGTTTTGATGACGTGGCCTTGGAGGATGACGAGGGTGACGTCCTTGTTCACCAAAGTCATTCGCACCCGGAACGCCATTGTCATTAGCCAATGGGTCATGACGATCACGTCGTGGCGGTGGTGGTGATGGTATGCGTGCGCGACGATCATCATTTTGGTGAGGTTGTTCTTGATGCGCATTGGCATTGTTCGCGTGAAGATCATGTGGTTGTTCAACGATAGGAGGAGGTCGTTCATGGGCGTCGCTCCTTGAATCATGTTGACGTTCTTGTCGAGGTTCATGACGTCCATGATGTGCTTGTGTCGACCTTGAGGTGCTTCTTGTACGGCTTGAGCGTGAAGGAGCTCGTTGTCGCGCAAGGTTGTTGATAGCTTCGGTCATCCGCTCCATGTTCGCATTGATTTGTTGAAGTTGGCATCATGAGTTTGGAGACGGCGCTCGTAGCGGCCTAAGCCATCACGAACAAGGTGTCGAAGACCGACGAACTCGGATTGGTGACATAGCCATGATCACCGCGAACTCCACCATGGATTTCCTCATCCGAGCTTGAGCTTCCGTTTGTACTTCCCCTAAACATTTTCAAGAACAAGTGAGATATGTGGTAAGGAAAAACCAAGACAAACTATATCCCAAGTATAATGTGGCTTGAGAGGAGAGTATCCGGTTCTAACACCCAACACACACACTTATGAGGATAGGAAGGTATGAAGTGGCAAACGAAACAAACAAACCCCGACAAGTATATTGTCAAAGGTAGAGAAAATCCACAATGATCAAATTACCAAAGAAACTCCAACCACAAATGATGAAGAAACACACACAAAAGCGAATGATGGGGTTGGGCGACCAAAGGGCGAGCACTCGAAGATAGACAACCTAACGAAGACTACGTGCTCAAATGTCACCCAACACAAGAAGGACGCTAGCTCAATTGCTTTTTGTGGGCAACGGATTTGCACAAGAGTTAACACTCACACTCACTTTGGCGGTCTTAGCTTTGTCGCAACCTACAAGAGATGAAACTTGGCACCACTTGATTCTTTTCTTTTCTCTCTTTTTTTGATTTTTGCTTTTTGACGATGATTCCTTCTCTTTTGCTAGTGCCAAGCTCTCTAACGATACACACTCGCCAATACTTGAAGACAAACACTCAACACGTGCAATGCCTCGCAATATCACCGAGCTAGTCCAATAGGTTAAGTTGCGCGAAAGGAAGAAGGGCTCACAACGGAAATGATGGTGGGGGAATGTCGAGTCCTTGGTGGCGTCGTCGCTTGGCGTTGATGATGCGCTGCGGAAGCTTGTCGATGTCGTAGACGTAGAGCACACCAAGAAAGGACTCAAACCAAAGAGAAATGCCAAAACGAACCGAGGAAAAGAAAAAATTCTGAAAAATTTGGCTAGTACCGCTTAAGCGGCGGTAGTACCGCTGTCACTTTTCTGCTCGAATTTTGTGCGATTTTGGGCTCCAAAACTTCCTCGAATCCGTGGGAAATGGCAAAATTAGGCTAGGGAACGCAAACAAAGGTGGAGGGGGTCCTAAAGCAACAGATCCATGGACAAAAACTACCAAAAACGCAACGAATCGACAGATCGGCTCGAATCAAGGCAAGGCTATTTTTGGTGGAAATTTTCGAATTTCTCAAAAACGAAGAAAAATTTGGTGGATTTTGGTGGAAACACAAATCAAATCCGTGTCAACCTAGAGCTCTGATACCATATGATGCGGGTAGGTCCCGATTTTCACGGATTTGTGCGGAGGGAAGGATGAACACGAAGAACACGCGAAGAACGAAGAACACAAAAGAGGGGAAATCAAACACACAAGGGTAAATAGCAAGTAGCAACCCGGCAAGACTCGATTGGTAACAAATCCCCGAGGGCAGCCCCCAATCCTCCTCTCCCAAGCACACCTTACTCTTAGGATTGTTTGTCCAATTGGTCAATCCAACCAACCCATAGAATCACCGTAAGATGAAGATTAGCAAGTAATCGCAACTACAAGCGGAGCCTTGGTATCCACGCAGGGATCTTCTCCTCAAGAGGAGGCCTTGGTTCATCTCCACATGTGGAGGTCTTGATTCATCTCCATAGGAGGAAGAGACACTTTGAGAAGAAGGAGCAAGGCTCTACTTTAGTTCCCAAATCATAGTCTAACCCTAGATCTAGTCCAAGGGGTGACTTAAATAGTCTAGATCCAAAACGAGGCGAAGGGATAAGGTTGCACAGCAGATCTGGTGGAGAAGTTCCCGCACTGGCGGTAGTACCGCTGGCTTAGCCGGTACTACCGCTGGTGCGGGTCAGGCGTCTCTGCTTCCCACCTCGCCGGTACCAGTTGGTACCGCTGCTGGTACCGCTGCTGGTACCGGGTAGAGCTTTCGAAGGGCCATTTCGGCGGTAGCGCGGGGCGGTAGGGCGCTGCCGCTGACGGCGGTACCGGCCGGTACCGCTGGGATACCGCTGGAGGTACCGCTGGCGTGGGGTTGGTTCCAGCTGACTGGCCAGGGGCGGTAGTACCGCTTATCCCAGCGGTAGTACCGCCGCCTGGGAGGTTCTTCTCCATCTTCTCTTCTTCCTCTTCATCGCCTTGACTCGATCCTTGTCCATCTTCATGCGTCGGCTCTTGGCCATCTTCATAGGGGTCTTCAGGTCCACCATAGCTGAGCACACACAAGGTATCGGAATGAAATAGCAACCCATTCAAAGGAGTGTCGAGATCACACATAGATAGGAGTGAATTCACCTTATCATGGAGAGCTTTGACTCTTGCTCTTGTCAATGGGCCATTTGATGGTGTTGGTGTTGTCTGCCTAGGTTGCACTACATCACGCAGTTCCCCGACGAGACTCTGGCGAAGCACTGCTCCGGCGAAAAACGCGGCCCCGCCCTCCACCTCTGCCGCCACCCTGCTCCGGCGCGGCCCTGCCCTCCACCTCTTCTGCCGCGCGGATTGACCGGCCGCGGAGCCGCCGCCGCGCCTCCCACTCGACCACCGTCGCCTCGCTCGACCTCGGCCGCCCCGGCGAGCTCCTCTGCGCCTCCTGCTCGACCTCGGCCACCCCGGTGAGCTCCTCTACGCTCCTCCTGCTCGACCACCGCCGCCCAGCCCCGCTGCACTGGGGTTGATTTACTGAATGTGCGGCTGGAGATTAAAATTATAGATTAAAAGTAATTAGATTAAATTAAAATTGTAGGTTAGAAGTAATTAGATTAAAATTGTAGTTAGAATTTTAGTGTGATGTATATAGTGAATTACTTGCTGCATTCTACTAGGTTAGAAGTAATTAGATTAAAATTGTAGCAATTGTGATGTATATAGAAATTGTTAGGTTAGAAGTAATTAGATTAAAATTGTAGGTTAGAATTTTAGTGTGATGTATATAGTGAATTACTTACTGCATTCTACTAGGTTAGAAGTAATTAGATTAAAATTGTAGCAATTGTGATGTATATAGAAATTGTTAGGTTAGAAGTAATTAGATTAAAATTGTAGGTTAGAATTTTAGTGTGATGTATTTAGTGAATTACTTGCTGCATTAGGAAAACATTTAGGATTTTTTGTGATGTAAAATTGTACACAAATGCTTAGGTTTAGAAATTCAAACCTAAAGGATTTTTTGCTTAGGTTTAGAATTCAAACACTTAGGATTTTTTGTGTTAGGGAAAAAAATTGTGTTAGGAAAAAAAAATTGTGTTAGGAATTGTTAGTACTGTGTTAGGAAAAAATTGTGTCAGGAAAAAAATTGTGTTAGTAATTGTTAGTACTGTGTTAGGAAAAAAATTGTGTTAGGAATTGTTAGCACTGTGTTAGGAAAAATTAAGAAATAGCTTGTTTAAGAATATTTAAAGTGTTAGCAAAATTTATGTGTTAGCAAAATTAGCAAATTTAACTTTGTATTCACATTTGCATTCACATATCCGATTCACATTTTGAATGCAAAGTTACCCAACTAAGTTTTTGTGCATTGTTCTTAATTTGCAGAAACTATGGAACGAGACGAAAATCAGGAAAACATCCCCGAGGATATAATCCGCGGGCCGGAAGATGTTGGCGATGTTACCTCGCAGTTTCTGAACAACTCCGGTGAGGGAGATGAGTCTCTCAACCGAAGAGACAGCTCCGGTGAGATAGAACCCGACGGCTGGGATGGGGGAGAAGCCGGCGAGGGAGAAGCCGACGAGGGAGAAGCCGAAGGCTCCGGTGGAACATTAAATGTTGCAAACTCTGGCGAGGTGCATATACATATATTAATGAAGCCGAGGATTGTATTAATTAAGCCTCTGTTGTCTATATACATATATTAACGCTCTTTCTTCTTTTAGCCCTCCGGATCGAGCAAAAATTCTGTAAGGACAAAACGAGGCCCAACCAAAACGTTGGGCGACCAAGAAAGGTACAGGATCGAAAAAGTCGCTGAAGACGGCACACCGACTGCTCCCCCGGTGTTAAAAATAAAATGGTAAAGCAATGCGGAGTTCTTGTTAGGGACTACATCCCGATCACCGTTCGAGAATGGCATCAGCCAAAGGAGGGAGGAGTAAGATATGTCGGCAATGAGGATCAAATTGCCGCACTTAGCCAGCAAGGTACTAGCGGCCAATCTCAGCGGCACATGGTAGAAGTTGCATGCGATGGTACCGGCGGCCCATCGAATCGGAAAAGCAGCGTGGCTTCCACGGAGCTCCAGGATGGTACTGATGATGTAGTGACGGTGGCTCCACTTCGTCGCTACCCAGTGGATGATATCACGGAGAGCACACCTTGTGAGATGCATGTGAAAGTTTTTAACTTAACCGTGAAGGTGGCGGTCGGCTATGTCGTACCAATTGGACCTAATCCAACTTACCATTTCTCTCCGGTTCCAAATGGCTACGCTGTTGTCGCGGTGGATGAAGTGATGAAAGATTATGAGGAGCTGAAGCTGCAACACCCTGCAGGTGAAGATGGGGAGGTGCTTGAACTTGGAGAAGCCAAGAAAGCGATCATTCTATGGCCAAAGGAATTCATCGTGCTTCCGAACTGGCAGCCAAGGCCATCGACTCCTCACCAGTCTCCAGCGCAACAGTCCTCTTCACCGCCTCAGCATTCTCTAGCGCAACAATCCTCTTCACCGCCTCACCAGTCTCCAGCGCAGCCGTCTCCGCCGCCGCGTCAGCCGTTTCCGCCCACCGCTCGTACTATGAGGGGTAAGCGATCACCGAAACGTAAAAGGTCGCCCCTCCCAACAGTACCTCATAAGAATCTTCCCATTAGACCTTATGACAGGACTGTAGCGGAAAACGCCGCGGAGGTGGCTGCCTACAATAAGGCTTTTTTGCACCAAAAAAGCCCAAGCAGAAGCCGGTATACGATGAAAAATCCAAAAAGTGGAGAAAGTCCTTCCTTGCGCAGCCATCCCAAATATCGATGAATCTGCAATCTGACTATGGTCGTGAACTTAGTAAGCTAGCACGTGCCCAGTCTGAGAAGGACAAGGAAAGAAGAGCAAAAAGCGGGAAACAAATTGCCCAGCTCGGACAGCAGAAAAATCAATCGGTCCCCCCGCTCATAGTGTTCCGATATCGACAAGGACTTCAGAGCCGATATGGATAAGGACCTGCAATTATTGGACCCCAGAGCCATACCTGCTGCTAGAGAACAGGGTATCACTGTATCGCATGCCATGGAAAATGCTATCGCCATGGGTATGACTCTTGGTCAACTTTTAGGGTATGAAGATCAGCCAATGTTAAAGATAGCACAGAAATATGTCACAGGGGAGTCTATGGTCAGTAATGAGGAGCTCACACGTCTATCAACACATATGCGAAATCTGCACGACTGGTACATGGTGCACACATCAAAGAAGGGCGCGAAGGAGTGGATTGCGGTGGACATTCGAGTGGAGCATTTCTTCAAACCTTACGGTATACGCAATCACCCCAGAGATGTGGAGCATGACCTGACCACCTTTTTAATCAAGCAAAACTTCTGTACGGAAATACTATTTCCTTACAACTTCAAGTGAGTGTTTCTGTCTTGTACATATTTTTATTTGGCTTTCTCGATGTTAAGTGTAATTGATGAGCTATGCATGTCTGCTTTATGTAAACGTTCGCAGGTTCCACTGGATTCTGCTAAGCATTCAAGTTGACAAGTCCATAGTTGAAGCATACGACTCATTAAGTTGGGACCAAGCGACGTGGACCGAAATGAAAGAAATGCTCAATAAGTAATTTCAATCATTATCGCATTATATCGGCCTCTTTCGTTCGTTTCCTGATATCAAGTAATTAATAACTCCTTTGTTCATTTTTTTGGCCAAAGCAGGTGTTGGACACTATTCAAACAGAATGTACAAGGTCCATTCAAAGATGAGCTAACTTATATATCGGTGAAAAGTCCGCAGCAGCCACCAGAGAGTAATTTATATGGATTCTACGTTTGCGAGTCCATTCACGAGTTGACCTCTGAGCGGAGAACAACTTCTTTGAGCAAAATGCGGGAGAAGCTCGCCCCAGAACAGCGCATACGAGCAATTCAAGAGGAATTGGCGGGATTTCTGCTTAGGGAGGTCATCGATGAAAGGGGAGAACATTATGCTGCGGACGATGAACTACATATGTGATCTATCTCCATGTAATTAAATAGTTGTATTCTCGCAAGAGATCGAATATTAATTATATATGAATCAACGTGTACTGTGTATATAGTAGAGCGTATAATATGCGTACGGAAACGATGGAGAGCACGTCGGCGATGCGAAGAAGGGGGAGACGACGAAGGCACCGGCGAGTGGGAGAGGGGGCACCGGCGAGAGGGAGAGGGGGCACCGGCGAGAGGGAGACCCTAAACCCTAAATACAAAAAAAAAACACTCATTGGTCCCGGTTCGTAACACGAACCGGGACCAATGAGTCTCCCCCCACGCCCAGCCAGAACTGGCCACGTGGAGCCCCATTGGTCCCGGTTCGTGTCTAAACCGGGACCAGCATTCGTCCCGATTGGCTGGTCCCGGTTCGGGAACCGGGACGGATGGCCCAACCGAACCGGGACCATAGGCCAGTTTTCTACCAGTGAGCTGAATAAGAAAACTGAATGCAACACAGGCTGAATGAATTGTTGATTTTTCTTTCATTTTAGTTGCACTTCTGTTGGATCGGTCTTATTGAAAATAACAGTGAACGAAGTTCAGAGTTCACATTTTGCTAAAATTTCAGTGATTTTCCTTTTATTCATGTCTCTCTGGATGGTTTGGCTTGGCCATATTAGGTTGACTCAACAAGGGCAATTGAACCCAACGAAGAAGAGAGTAAAGAAAATAATCTTTTTATTGTCTGCAAGATATCTCAAAATCCATATTTGGATTTAAAAGGAGTTTACATTTTAAATTGATGCTTTCTAAATCCCTCTCACCGCGCCGTAGCAACGCACGAGCACTCAGCTAGTTTTAGAAATACTACAGTTTCCATAAATACCACAGTTTACAATACTTTGATGTGTTTGGTGATGACTAGAAACTGTGGTTTTAATACTACAGTATCCTTCAAACTGTGGTATCTATCTATCTATCTATCTATTATATACTTAAAAGAATAGAAAATAAAGCCACCACGTTTATCCACATATGTTAAATTATTTGCACCGTTTGATCTGAAAAATAATGGCTGAGATCAAAAGTTTTTACGTAACACACAAATATGTACCATGATATTGGAGAGGCATGTTGTCACGTCTATGCAATGCATGCATCTCCGCTGTAGCACATGTAACCAGACCACGTACATCTAAAAAAAACAGACCACACGTAGGCCTAAGATTTAGAGATATGCAATTAAGAAATAGATTTAGATATGTCCCGGTCACGCACGTACATAGGAACATGATGCCGGTGAATCCTGAAACGTACTTCGGCAGGAAGCTGATACATGTACGTATACATGGAGATGACAACAATAGAAAGCTATGCCCCTTTTAATCAGACCATACAGGGAAGGCTATCGAGGACGATCGAGCTGGGGGCAGATATACAACGCCGCAACGACGGCAAACGTCTCCGGCGATTATAAGATACTCCCTCCGTTCCATATTAGATGACTTCAATTTGTACAAAAGTGGATGTACCTAGACTTGTAACATGTCTATATACATCCACTTTTATACAAATTGAAGTCATCTAATTTGGAACGGAGGGAGTAGAATGGAAAGGCATGAAGAGCTCGGCCTGTAAAGATGGCCCAGTACTTCGGTCGGTGCACCAAGGTCATGGAAGAGATGCTGCTGCGCCAGCTCAACGGCTCCATCATCGTCGCTCCAACGAAATCACGAACACAAGGTGCCCTTTGTCTACCTCAAGCTCTTCGACGAGTTCGTATGGTGAATTGGCGATATCAATCTGATGTGAAGCTATGACTGGTGAAGGCCACGAGGCAGGTTTCGATCCATGGCAGCACGAAGAGGCAAACACAGGTGGGTCGCCCAATAGCATTACAGGATTTGGTGGCCGACCATGCAACTCCAGTTTGCATCAGCTGGGTAGCGTTCCTCCACCTCTCGATTCTTCTTTTGTTTGCCCTGATTTGCATGCCCGTGCATGCGTGATGATTTTTCATGGTTCACGGTGTTGATTCATTGCTCAGCTTCAATTACTCTGATTCTGACCAAGGGTGGGCGATAGGGTGTTTTCGCTCGAAGATGTCTGATGCTTTTTTCATCTGATGTTCTACATGTTATGTGTGCCTCGATGATTTCACTCACCTTGGGTTTAGGAATAATCAGGCTCGAACTGATGACTTCCACCACGTCAAGGTGACACTCTACCGCTTACTTACTGCAGATTCACCGCCGTTGGACCTGGCTTAGCGGCAGGATGTTGCAGCTGTGGCTCTGGCTCCGACGATGCCTAAGCATGCTGACCAGATTGTGTGCGTCGACGGGTGCTATTCATATCGAAGGCAACAATCTTATTTTCTTGGCGTTTTGTGTGTTTTAGCGCTTAAGTACGCTAAGTACTAATGCACCCAGATGTATTAGTAGCAGCATCTATTCAATTCCCTTGCTCTCCAAGCAGGCAAGCACTGAAGCTCATCAGCTTCCAAGATGTGCCACGCTGCAGTCCAGCTGCTGAATCTATCCCACGATGGTTATTGAAGCTAGGAGGAGGTGTACTGAGGTTCATCTCCGTCGCTCCTGCGCCCACCCGGCAGGCAAGTAACTATGCTGCTCTCATGTAAACTCTGTATTGTTGCAGGGAGCTTTCAGTTATAGTATCTACCCATCATCTTACAGATTTATTTATTTGTGATTACATCAGTTCAGTTTCTATGGTTTCATCTTTTTCAATGCATGCGTTCAGCTAAATAGCCACCCGCTTGCTACAGCTGAAGGTGGCGGTGCTCGTGCGGGGTTCAGCGGCGACGGCGGCCGCTCCGGTTGCAGCGTGGCGGTGGGCTTTACGGGCCCGATCTAGGCCCGGCTGGACCCCTTGGGACCGGCAGGTGGCTGGACCTAAAGGGGACCGATGTGCTTTGCGGCTGCGTCCGGTCGACTACCGTTTCGGCGGTGGAGGCAGTTCCCTCCCGCGTGGCCGCGGTTCCGCTAACCCGAGCTGAGCCTCTTCTCGCTTTCGGTTCGCAGACCTCGTGGTGGTTTCCTCGGGAAGATGTTGCTGGTGGCGGCTTTGTAACCGGAGTGGCGCAAGGTGGTGGGCGAAGAGTCTGGATTGTCGAGGCCCCGTCCTCACGGGGCTCCTGTGTTCTGGATCGCCTAGGTTGTGGATATAGCTATCGGGAGAAATCCTTGTCGTGCTCGACACCGACGCGGTGCCACCCCTCGGGTGGCATCTGTCCTTCTTGAAGGGCGTCGTGGCTGGCTTCCATCCACCACCCTGTGAGTACCGGGGGAAACCCTAGGACCAGTAATGGTTCGGGCAGTAGCGCGTGCTTTCCTTCTTGAAGGAGCTGCTTGGTACTCGACGATTCAGCGCTAGGAGCGTGGTGGTAATCTTCTGGAGAGGCGCAACGGTTGCGGGTCATCCTAGTTTAGTCTTTCCACCTATGTCTTCATTTGTTTCTGTTTTGGGCGTTTGTTTGCTGTTGGCCCCAGCGTGTGTGGTGTTGTGTTTGTATTAGTGGTTGTATGGTGGTTGGTGCTTTATTTATAAAGCTGGGCGAAAGCCTGTTTCGGCAAAATAGATCAGAGATGAGAATGCAGTATGAGGTTTGAAGGATCGTATGCATGGCTACCCAGATTCAATAACTGGATGGTATTATTGATAAGTTGTGTTTTTCTACTCTTGGATGTATTCTTGGCAGCAGAGACTTGGTCATGAGGATGAATAATTCATCATGTATAATATTTGCCAGCAGTAATTACTCAAAGCTCAAAAATTCTGTTTGTTTTTTGTTTTTCTTTGTATTTACATTTTTATTGATGCCCAAGTCATAGTATAACCAAATTTCAGATAATCATTTTTGTTGCAAAGTTCCGATAGGGGAACATGCTCCAAATTTCAGATAATCATTGTTTTGGCAGTACCCAAGGATGACACGCTTTGGAGTGTAGATTTATCTTCTATGCACGCATAGATGTTTATGAATTTCTAGCATAGCAGCTCTGAAAATATCCTCACGTAGCCTTCTGACAAACTGCCTCTTTGTTTGAAAATATAGCTTGCAATTTCAGTTTCACTAATTTTTAACATGTTTCGGATAATTATTTGTAGGCACTCATAAGAAAAAGAGAGGAAATTAACTAGGCGGAAGTGAGTATATGTATACAAGATCAGAGCATGTTGACATGGTCCGATACTTTGCTTGGTAGGTCCAGTGCTAATCCTTCATTTTTTTCATTTCCCTCCACAAAATCTTATAATTCTCTAATGTTGCTATACCAGGATAGCTAAAACTTTATGTTCCTGATTAATATGTTACCATTCTATTTGTTCAGATTCTCTCAATGCATATCTGTAGCGCCTTCTTTAATGCAACGCCGGGAGCATGAAAAAAAATTCTGTTAGGGATATTTGTGGCATAGTTTCATTATAAGATTGTTTGTTTTCTTTCCTTATCCATATCTCTCTGTGAGTGTCACAAGGAAGCAACTAACGTCTAACCTACAGATGCGTCTAGACTAAACAAAATTGATCTGGTAGTATAATGGTTCTTATTTGCGGTTTTGAAGAAAATAATTGTTCTCATCTGTATTGCCTAAGTGACGTAATAGTAAAACT
This sequence comes from Poa pratensis, assembly GCA_947311845.1. Classification (NCBI taxonomy): domain Eukaryota; kingdom Viridiplantae; phylum Streptophyta; class Magnoliopsida; order Poales; family Poaceae; genus Poa; species Poa pratensis. The sequence goes on along the minus strand of CAMZMU010000125.1, from coordinate 13,915,464 downwards.
GATCATTTGCACAGAGTTTAGAATGATTTTTGAATATTTCACACCTTTATATTGATCTTTGTAGCTAAGATTGTAAACACAATATTTTTCACAATAGCGATCAATAACAAGGAAATACTATATATCGTTCCAATTTGAAAAAAGATCCCTAACAGTCCCCTCTTATGAATATTCAAAGTTATAATACCAAGGTAGCCAAAACTTTATGCTCCTGGCATACTAAACATTATCTGAATGCATATTTGTAGCGGCATCCTTACTGCCACGATCACGTCCTGGCCACAAAATATCTTTAATATCTTGACTCGAATTTATGTTAAAAACTATTTTGATGGAATTTTCATAGAAAATTCGACCTTATAAAATCTAAGACGTGACATTCTTTATTTACATCGACCAAAAATACAACTTAGTAGATTAATTAAATATCAAAGAAGAATGACCTATGTACTCCGACTTATTTAGGTGAAATTGAATTGTATCACGCAAATTAGTTCAACATGAAAAAAAAGAAAAACATTGCTTGATTGTTTCTACAAATGCGAACTTAGAAAGGGTTCATTAGATCTATCAAGAATAATGTGTTTCACGGTAGAAGTAAAATTCACATTACTTCAAAAGTTTCTCAACTGAAAAAACTCAACGAGAAATGCATTTATAAAGATCTCCAAAAGGATATGCATGTCATATGGTAAGAAAAACCCATGAATCTATGCTAGGCTTTGATGCATGCTAATGTTATGGATTTACTAGCGAGCGTATCTTAAGTAGTAAGCAATGAATGTTCATGATACAAACCAACCTTAAATGTATCACGACACAAATCATGTCAAAGATGTAATATGCCATCTAAGCTGTGTTTAAAAGTAACAGTGAGAGCACATGATTAAAATTATAATCATGAGCATGCCATACACATCGTTATACCCAATATTTGTGAGGCGTGATGAGAATTGAAAGGAAGGTTGATAGAAACGAGCCACCAATATTTAATTTAAGTTTAGTCAAAAGGTATAAGAATAATAAGTTTTAAAAGCTTTACAAAAAAGGTGTTACTCATTCAGGGTATCTATGGAACATGGATCATAACAGTTTAGTAGTAAAAATGGTATCATACAGAGCATGCTAAAATTAAGACTATGTGCATAATAGTACATATAAAATCTAGCCGCGCAATTGCGCGGGCCACTCCGCTAGTTTTTGAAGTATTCTAAAAACAGCTCGGGACCTGTTTTTTCTAAAACGGAGAAAGAGGAAAACGCATGTGAGCGCATGTGCGCTTCTTCCACGACGGCCAACTGACGTGGCACCACCGCTGCCTGCCCATGTACTTGGCTATTTGCTCCATTGCTATATGCCGGCCGGTCAGTTTAATTAGCTCTGAAGTATGTACGTGCTCTTGCCGACGGCCGCGCGCCGGACCTGACCGCGATCGCCGGTTGCCGGATGCTATGACAACGAAGGAAGGATTTGCCGTGAGTACAAGAACTAAGATTTGACGTAATATCTCGTTGTTGATTAGAAGGATCATTTATAGGGGAGCTAAAGCATTCAACCTGCTCAACTCATGCACAACCAATGCATGCAAGAGCCATGCAGCAATCGATGGTCAAAAGGAATCATCCATGCACTCGATCAAACCGATGGTTAAACGACACTTCCCAAACGCTTCACATTTTTTGGCAAAACTGAGAAATAATGCCGTATGATGAAACTGAAGTATTCCTCCGCCGGGCACCCTAATACTTCAGTATCAGGATACTGCAGTTTAGCAAAAACGGAGCTCCCAAACTAGGCCTTAACTTTGGCAATGTATCCAGTGAAAACCGTCATTAGGTGAAAACCTAAAAACTTTCGCTCCTTTCCGTCGGATCGACAACAGATGGCCTGGATCAAACGTGGGAAGCACCCCCTCCACTTAAACACGATTTTTACTGATAACCACCTCCACTTATTTCTTTGCTGGAAAACTATTTGGTCAGAAGAAAAGAGCGGAGACACGCACGATCTCATCAACGATCTCTGCCGCCATGGAGACTTGCCCGACTCGATCGCCGCCGGCACTAGCCCTCTGCCGACTGTGTGCCCTAGCACTCCCTGAGGCCCTCTTCCGCCCCCTGCTCGGGCATTCTCAATCCCTCCGCAGACTGTGATCCCGCAATGAGGAAGTCATCATACAGAAATACATCCACGCCTGATCAATAGGGATAGTTTCACTACACCCAAAAAAAGAGCTACTCCTAACAATTACAACATAAAACCAATTGTAGGTAATTGCCTTAACAACAAACAAGAATAATATGGTACGTGTCATACCCATACAATTTATTCTTATTTCAAAATTGTATATTCACAAAAAACTTGTTTGTTTATGTCAACTGCAGGTTTTGTTCAAGCTCTGCGGATATACTCATTTCTTAAATCTTATGATGCATTTCTGAATGACAACTTAGTGCTGAAGCTCATGTGTGAGAGGATTTCAATCTCCACGGATTATACTTTTATCTCTGAATATTGTGTCTCTCGATATTGCATCACTGAATATTGTAGCGTGGCGCATGAAAAAGTCATGGCTGAATTTCGTTTCTCAAACCAAATATTCTAGTGTGTTGCTTGAATTGTTATCTTGTTAATGTCTTTATTTGCAGGGTGATGTAGCCCAACATACACCAAGTGACCCAAGTGGACCAATGACAAGATCTAGAGTCAAGGCATTACATGATAAAGTGAACTCACTCCTAGCCCTTGATGATCTACATGATTCCATGAATGGTTTGCTACCTCAAGCTAGTGTGCTTTGTATACTCAGGAACCACCCCCATGATGATCCCCAAGGAAACATTGAAGATGATCAAGGGAGCAGCCAAGAGGATGAAGAAGAGGAGTTTACACCCCAGGCAGTTGTACTACCGCCGGTCCAGCGGTACTACCGCCCTAGCCCCAGCCAAGCTCCAGTCGACGGATCGGAAGCTGAAGAAGCTCCAGGCGGCGGTACTACCGCCGCGCCAGCAGTACTACCGCCACCTCCAGACGCCGGTACTACCGCCCGAGCTACCGCCAGAGCTACCGTCAACCCTCCAAGAGCTTCTGATGTCCCCACCGGTACCCGCCGGTAGTTGCCTCGTTCTACTGCCAGAAGACAAGAAATACATTTTCTGAGTGCAACGGTACTACCACCGTGCCAGCGGTACTACCGCCCCTTGCCCAGGAGCGGTACTACCGCCAGCCCAGCGGTACTACCGCTACACCCGTCAGGTTTCGGGTCAAGGCCCATGTAACGACCCAGCTACCTACCCCTTCGCCCACTAGACTATAAATAGCTCTTCCTCTTCCTAGGGTTAGTGTTAGACTATTATGATTTGACTTGTTAAGCTTTGCTCCTACTTTCCTCTTGTGGAAACCAAGACCTCTCCGAGGATTCGAATCCCAGGTTGTACAATGCTTCTTCCTTGTAGTTGAGATTAATAGCCAATCTTTCCACTAGTGGATTCTATTGGACCGGTGGACCTACCAGTGAAGAGAAAAGGTTTCAATTAAGAGCAAGTTTGACTTGGGATTTGAGAATCGGGGGCTACCCTCGGGGCCGGTTACCGATTGATTCTTCCTAGTAGGATTTGCTAGTTACCCCGTGTTTTATCACCGCCCCTCGTGTTTCCCCTTTGCGTTTCCTTTCGTTCTTCGTTCGTTCGTCGTGTTCATCCCCTCCGCCCTCAATACGTGAAGATCAGGACACCTACCCACATCATATGGTATCATAAGTCAAGGTTGCCACAGATTTGAGTCTTGTTACCACCGAAATCCACCCTTTTTTTTGATTTGACCTATTTTCGAAAATCTCCACCAAAAATAGCCTCTTTTGGATTTGAGCCGATCTATCGATTTGGTGAGTGTGGAGTAGTTTTGATCCGCGGATCTGTTGCTCAATGACCCCCTCCACCTGTGTTCCAAGTTTCTTAGCCTAATTTTGCCAATTTACCACGAAATCGAGAAATTTTTCGAGCCCTTTTCTGACCAAATCGCGAAACAAAGAACACCAGATTTTTGTTGAGTGGTACCACCGCCAGATCAGTGGTACTACCGCCACAACTGAAGCAGCAGTACTACCGGGCAGGAAGCAGTACTACCGCCAAGGCCGATTTTTGACGAAAATTTCTTTTCCTCGTTTCGTTTTGGCATTTCCATTTGGTTGTTTGAGTCCTTCTTCGGTGATTACCAACAAGCTTCCGCAACAATCTACATCGACAAGTGACGACGACACCGCGGACTCCACAACATTCCCCATCAAGTTTCCATTGTGAGCCCTTCTTCCATTTGTGTACCTATCCCATTGGACTAGTTCGTTTATATTGCGGGCATTGCAATCGTGTCAACATTGTGAGTGTGTAGTTCATCAAAATCATGGCTTAGTTAGTTTTATCTTGGTGTTTGTATAAAAAAAACAGGTGCCTAGTTTCATCCTTTGTAAGTAGTATGCTGCAAATGCTTTGTGAGAGTAATAGGTTGGCACGTGTGCAAATCTAGTTGCCATTTGTCACCTATCGAAACGCGGACACAGGGGATGCCGAGCACCCCCCGGTTGTTCGGTAGGAGGGCGCGAGGTGCTCCGAGTCAGGTTCCCGCTCTCAACACAAAGCACGTCGAGTTTTTACCTAGGTTCAGGCCACGTCGCCGCGTAACACCCTACGTCCTGCTTGTCTGATTATATTGCGGTGATGGTGGTGGTGGTGGATTACAATGGTGAAAACCCAAGGACCTTTGCCACTCCGGTGGTTGAGGGAAGAACCAACCCAGGGAGGTTCCCGGGGTTCGTTCTTCCAGCCCCCGAGCCTAAGTGGAAAGCTAGCTAGGATTTTGTCTCTACTCCTCCTTCCTTGTGTCCGTCCCCCTCGCCAGCACAGCCTGGGCCTCCTTTTATATGCGAAGGGGCTACCACAGTTGGCCGTGCTGCATGCGTGCCACCGAGGATGGGCACGCGTCGAGCCCGAGCCAAGGTGGCGGTCGCCGACCTCCATCATGGCAGCGCCGTGCCACGCTGCTCTTCATGCCACCCTGCCCGCCGGAATAGAAAAGATGGCGAGTCCGGTCTTGTCACCTGCTCTTACGTCATGCCGAGTGCATTGTCTGCACCGAGCGGCCTGCACGAGAGGTCTTGTCGTTGTCTCGTCCGCACCCTATAGGGGGGCGTATGGTCTTGTCCAATATGTCAGCAGCCTCTGCCGTGCTTGCGAAGCGACCCTTCCCGCGGACGGAGTTCGAGAGTTGCTCGCCACTTGGCAGGCTCTCGACTCCCCGGGGATTGGCTCCCCGGGGTTCCATTTCCCCAGGGTGAGTCTTCACTCTGGATCCCCCTCTCCCTCTCCTCAACGGGGGCGAGGCACCCACGCGCTTAGAGTCCCGGGTACGCCTAGTTCCTGGACGCCGATAGTAGCCCCTGGGCGCCTCCAGGCCATTGGGGTTGTTTATTGCCTGGTGGCGCCCTAATCGAAGCGCGTGGGTCCTTCCAGATTTGCGGATCCGCTGCCGCCTTCCCGTTGGAGAGCGTGTGGCAGTCTTCTCTGCCTCTTTGCCGGTCCCAAGGGTGTGACCCCTCCTCTGGTCTCGTTGCCTGGCCTCTCCCCAATCACGGCGGTTGTCAGGTCATGATGCTTTCCTGGTGCGGATTTATTTTCCTGTTTCAGGAGATCGTGCATCTCCCTGCCCTTAAAGTGGAACCGCCTCGCCTGGTTCCTCAAACTGATTCGTGCTTCTTGTCCCTGCCGCTGCCTTCTCCTTGCTTTCGCCTATGGCTCCCCCCAAGAGAGCTTCTTCTCAGAGGGTCTCGAGCCATCCCGACGCTCCTGCGATGCCTCGCTCCCGGTCGTGGGCGAGGCAGGGGCGATGCAGCCTTTCTTCATTCACACGGAGCAGGCCCCTCCGGATAACTCCCTCAACTGTGTGCTTCGGGCTGCTTCGGGGGTTGGGGGTCTCCCTTGGCATGACTCGGACATCATGCACGTCGAGCTCGACATCCTCACCGCCGTGGGTTTTCTTCCTTGCTCCAGCTGGTCCTCCTGGCGAGTCACGGAGGAGGAGGAGGAAGAAGTTCCCCACCCTTGCCCTATCGAGTGTGTGTTGTTTGCTTCTCATCTGGAGCACAGGCTCCCCCCGCCGGTCCATCCCTTCCTTCGCCTGCTTCTTCACCTGTACGGGCTACAACTGCATCCTCTGTCTCCTGACTGCATTACCCACATTTCCTGCTTCATGACTTGCTGCGAGGGCTATCTGGGTACCCACGCGCACTTGGGCCTTTGGTGTTCTTTGTTCTTCCTCTAAAGTGGATCGCCGGAGAGGGCGACGCCAAGGCCGAGTTTGCGGCAGTGAGGGTCGTCCCCCGTTGCTCGGTCTATCCCGATCTCGCCCTGCTAGGGGCGAGCGGCGACTGGCATCACTCTTTCTTCTACTACCCCGAGCTCCCCTCCTCTTCGGGCGGCCCCAGTCTTCCTGCTTTCTGTAGCGACCTGCCGGAGTCCCGGAGCGAGTGGACCCGCAGCATGCACGGCAACCCCGATGAGCTATTCGTGCTTTCGAGCGCCTGAAGGTTCTCGTTGAGAGGGGCCTCACCGGTCTTGATCTTCTGGTCACATGGATGGTGCGGAGGATCCAACCGCTACAACTTCGCATCCATACCCTCGCAGAGTGGTCCCCAGAACGGGACTACACCCGCATTATGATGCGGGAACTGAGGACCCACGAGTTGGAGGGATGGGTGTGGTCCATATCCGCGCTTCTGGTCAGCCGTCCTTACCAACTAGGCCTTACGGCCTTCGCCGCGCTGAATCCTCCACCACTGGTAAGTTCCCGCGCTTTCTTCCATCCCCTTGTTTTGCTTATCATCTGATCAAGCTGCTCCGCTTCAGTTGGTCCCTGTCGTGTCTGGGATCATGGACACCGGGAGTAAATATACCCCCTTCTTAGGTTTGGCACGGGGCGCGAAGGAGGCTGGGAGACGCCTTACCCGGGAGTAAGACCGCCGAGCTCTTCGTCGGGACAAGCGAGCAAACAACACAGAGACACACGGGGTTTACCCAGGTTCAGGCCGCCCGGAGGCTAAAATCCCTACTCCTGCATGTCTGGATTGAGGTGTTCATCATGGTGTGGTTTACAAGGGTGTTCTGGGATGAACCCGGCTGTCGGACCAGTGGAAACCAGGGTACCACGGCCCATATGCCTTTGGCCCAGAAGTCCACGCATGAAGAGCAAGACGAGTCAACAAGTCAACAGAGCATGGCACACCGCGCCAGGCTCCACCGAGCTTCGCGCAACTGAGGCTAGAGGCCTCAGGAGAACACCTCACCAAACGGCCAGTGAAGTGCCTCGCGAGGCCACCCTCACGAGGAAGCCTGCGCTATCAAGCCTCGCACGGTACAAGACAAGGACTTGGCGCGCCCGTGACCCCGCGCCAGGGGGCCTGTGCGACTGCGTCATCCCCAGAGTGACGCTCGCACCAGCAGAGCGTGTCGGCAAAAGCTTTCTACTTTGGTGATTAAAGGGTGCCGACCATCCACGACAGGTAAAGCGGAGCCCAAGACTTCCCTCTTTGGTGCAAGACGGCCGGGTCGGCGCTACGCGCCTTCGAGGGCGTCATCAACAACGTCACCGACAAGGCCCTACGACTGCGCCATGGATGGTGGCTTTATCTAAGTTAGGACAGTATGCCGGTACCCCCTCTTGGTGCTATGTGGCAACCCTTCCTGCCTAAACCTTTGGGGGAAGAGGACCGGAGCACTATAAATAGGGCCTCACTGTGGCATTGGAGAGGCATCAGATCATGTTCTACCTCGCCACAAACAACAACACTTGTACTGTAATCGCTACGAGCAGTGCAACCCATCTCAAGCAGGAAGTAGGGTATTACACCTCCACGGTGGCCTGAACCTGGGTAACTGATGTGTCTGTAACAGCCCAACGTCGAGAACCTGAAAATCTGTATAAAATTTTCACTTTTTCATTGCACTCATGCATCATGGCATCCATATTAAAGTGCGAAACAAATAAAACAATGGGTTTGGCATCTCTTAAAAACAAATGCCAAACTTGACTTAACAAAGTTCAAATCCCTTAAAGTGTTCAAACTTGCAAAACAAAATCTCTTCGGCATTCTATATTTGTCAAGGAAGTTCCAAGAGCTCGAATCCATATTTTGACTTGCTTCAAAATTCTGAAAGATGGTTGTTTTGGAACATTATCAAAACGCTCCATTTAAACCTTTTCAAACAAAGGTGGTGCCTAGCATCTTATCTTGAACCTCAAAAATTTGTGGAGCCTCTACCTTACATGAGTAACCCACATGAATATTTTCAGCATTTTTGGAATAAATTAAGAAGCTAATTTAAATGATTTGAAAATGGGGCAGAAATGGAAGTGAAACAAGTTTGTTCTACAAACTTGCTCCAAATGAGCTCCAAATTTTACCAGAGGCTCTTTGTAGCAAATAAGAAATGCCCACAAAATTTCATTACATTTGGGGCCGCCTAGATACCCCAATTAAATCGACCAAGTGCAAACCAGTACCAAAAAGGACCAAACCGTGATGTTTTCAAAATGTCTAGGGACTCTTTTGCAAGTTCATCTTCGTCCCCACTGTAGCGACCGAGAGCGCTGCGTGCGCCGCACCGCCGTGCGACGCGCACGCCGGGCCCCCTCCTCCTCTCCTCTACACTGCAAGGAGACAAGCATCCGGGGCCCTTCCCTCACCTGCTCCCATCCCCATTTTCCCTGCTCCATCTCCTCTCCCCATTTTTTCTTCCCCACGGGAGCGCCATGGCCGCCGAGGCCGCCGAGCTCGTCGCCGCTGTTTGAGTAGCCCCCGGACGAATCTAAGCTGACCACGAGCTCCGCCGTGCCGAGCTCCACCTTCCTGCCGAAGGAATCGACGAGAGAGGTGGTACATTGGCCGTGCCGTCCTTTTTCCCTCTCCGCCACCGCCGCGCCTCCGCTGGGGGATTCCGGCCATCTCCGTTGCTCCTCCGCCGTCCCCGCTGCCCGTACGTGTTCGAGGGTGAGTTCCCGAGCCACCGCGCCCTATTTCCCTCTCCCCTCTAGCGCGGACGCGCGTGCTCGCCGGAGCCAGTCGCCGGCGTTCGTCGCCGTCCTCTTTTCTTTTTCTTTCCCGTGCTTGGCCGGTCACGCGAACGGCCGAGGCCGGCCTGAAGGCCGTTTGCCTCTGTCGCACGCCCGGTCGGTGGGCCGGCCCAAACCGGCCGAAAGGCCGGATCGCTCTGGATACCGGCCGGCTTTGAAACCGGCCTCAGCCGGGCTGAGCGCCGGATGCCTCTGCCACCCCTCCGGCCTGAAACTGGCCTGGGCCGACCTGTGGGCCGGCCCCAAACAGTAAAAACAGTTTTCATTTTTTTCTGTTTCTTAAAATAAAATAATTCATAACTAATTAAATATTGATCCAAATTTTGCAAGTGAGGTATCAAAATGATCAGCAGCTCAACTGCTATCCAATCATGCTAATCTCACATCATGATCACAAACATTTATTTGATGTTACTCCTAAATGGAATAAACAAATTAAATTCATTTAATTCGTTAATTCACTAATGATTCATCGGGACATCAGAAATTTGTGCGTTAGATACCAAAATGCTCAGAATATCGTGAACTACCTAAAATCATCATCATGCATAATTGTTCACAATTACAATAATGTGCTCTAGTACTAATTCTAATCACTAAGTTAAAATATGGGGTCTATCCCAAATAATGCAATAAATATAACGGGGACCCTATTTAACTTGTTGTTCATGTTTAAAGCTTTTAGGGTGCATTTAAAATGTCATATCATCATCCTTGTATGCATTGCACAAGTGCCATGTGTTGATTGTTTTTCCGGTGTTGTTTGTGCATCGGTAGATCAAGGAGGTGAAGTGCCACCCCCGTCGTGTGACGATCCATACTACCAGCATATCAACAAGGCAAGCGTAATCCCCCCTCTGAGCATATCTTATCCTATGTTTCCGCAATTATTTTCTCCACTATATATTGCATGCGGTTCTAAATGTCAACTTTTGTCGGATTAGAGTATCCTATAGTTGCATTAATTCCCTATGCCATATCTGTTTTCCCCTCCTATTATCCATAGGTTTGTGTTGTTGGCCGAGCTACTTATAAATGCTATGTGATGCTTAGCCATGCCTAGTTATATGCATAGCTATACGATGGATATATGTGTTGTTGGAAACAGGTGTTGAGATGATGGTGTTGGTGGAGGAAATTGGGTGACGGATAATAAAATGCTTAAAGGTGGGGATGAGAGGCCACTGTGGTTGTGGTGTTTTGTCTCGTTCTCGCCGCCTAGGTGCGAGTTCTTACCTCTTGAACCAAGACTGAGCGTGCAACCATGCGTGAGGCCTATGCTTTTGCAGGAACCCTCATAGACTAAATAACTCGAGCGGGGCTAGCCAGGGTCCTCTAGTTCGGGCTTCCATTTGCGCGTGCGTGAGTTGGTGGCTGAGAATGGATGAGGATGATGGTGTTAGGAAAATGAGTGGCCGTGGGGCGGGGTGTTGTGATCCTGGCAGTCCTGCCGCCACTGATGATCCTGGAAAGTCCTTAACGAGGGAGAAGTCGACACCGCTCCCACCCAGCCGGTTTCCAAGGAAGAGAGCTAAAAGCTAGGTAATGGGCCGGACGGTACGCGTGGCAAACATTTGTACACCCCTGCAGGGTTAAATCTTTTCGAAAAGCCGTGTCCGCGGTTATGGACGAACTTGGGAAGTGAAGGTAAGATCATAGAATAACTTTAACGGAATGATTAAAAACTGGGTACTAGAGGTACCACTCACAAAGCAAGGTGAGCTTCCTCGAGGGTGATTCGGGGAGGTGCCTTTGATGAACAGGTACAGTGGTTGATGGTTGATGAAAGGTGATGAAAGAAAGAGTACTTCTTACCTCTTTTGAAAATATTCTGATTAGTCGATGCCTTTGAGTTATGTTTTATAAATAAAATCAGCTTTATGCAAAACAGCCATAAAACTTTGAAAGCCTCATCGAGCATATATTAGCTCTTAATCTTGCGAGTTCGTCGAACTCAACGTCGTTTGTTTTTTTCAGAGAGGACTTCACCGACCTCGAAGGTGGGTTCTTTGTGGACGTCGACGAGTAGTCTGGGGTTCCCAGGTGGCAGCTTGGGACATCCTGGAACAGCTGGCGCTGTGATGTTTATCTGTAGGCCTCTTAGGCCATATTTGGTTCTTGTTGTTTAGAACAACCTAATTTGCTTCCGCTTGATGTAATGTTGGGTCTGTGACCTCTGGTTGTCATTTGCTATCTTTCTCTTATAAGAGTTGAACTATATGATTTGTGTCGTAGAGTCTGTGATGTGCCAGTTGTTCCACAAGTCTTGATCTTCTATTATGCTTGAGTTGTGCCTGTGTTAAGGCATCAATCGGGGTGTTGCGTTGTCTGGATGATGTACCCAGCAACGCCTGCCAAAGGTTTTGGCCGGGGATTGGTAAACCCGTAACCTCCGGTTGTATCGCTTAACCGGTGACACACAGCATCACTGTATAGCAGTCGGGTCGGGGCGCCACAAGTTGGTATCAGAGCAGTACTGCCTGTAGGAAACCCTTCTACTGGTCGATGTTGAGTCTAGTGTTTGTGAAAATATTTTTAACCTAAAAATGAGTTGTGAAAACCATCTTAGGATTCTTTTTACTCCTTATCTGGTTACCCTCTAATCTCGGAGCAATCTTACCTCGATTTGAGTTTAAAGGTTTTACTTCTCACTGTTACTTCAAAATTAGAGAAACGGGGTGGGTTCGACCTTTAGTGTTATGTGTCACGTTGCTCCCGCTGCGTTGCAATCCCAAATCAACTCAGATGTTTCTACCGAATCTAATCTTTGATCCTTTCTTTGGGTTTTAACCCACGGACTTGAACATAAGGTCCCGGATTGTGTCAACTAGAGTGTGTTAAGTTGTGATTTCTTAACTCTCACTAGTAGCACATGATGCTGATCTTTGACCCAAGTTCTATCTTGTTGTTTTCCTTCTCGCAAAGTATTATCGTCCCTAGTCTGTGTACTTGAGTAGACGCTAATGCTATTGTTCGACCATTCGGAGAAAGATACTAACTGTGTCATTGTCAAATCTCCAGAATGGCTCGAGGAGGTCGTGGAGGCCGTGGTGGTCGCGGTAACCACAATGATGATGAGGATGATCTGCCGCCACCACCCTCGATGGCTGAGGTCTTGATGGCCATTGAGGAGAACCGTGGGCGCAATGAGCGCTTGCTTGAGCAGTTGGTGCAGCAGAATGCACGGAGGAACGAGTGCAACACTCTCACCGAGTTCCTGCGCTCGCAGCCACCCACTTTTGCTGATGCTAAGGAGCCACTGGAAGCTGATGATTGGCTTCGTGCTTTGGAGCGCAAGTTCTCCGCGCTTCATGTCCCATTGGCGGAGCAAGTCAACTTTGCCACCTATCTCTTGGTTGGTGCTGCTGGCTGTTGGTGGGAAAGCCATGTGGCTTTGTTTCCAGCCAACCATGTCTTCACCTGGGCTGAATTCCGCACTGCCTTCCGAGCGGAGTACATTCCCCAGCCATCATGGATTGAAGAGGAGGGAGTTCCTGGATTTGCAACAGGGACGGATGGACCTCCGCACTTATGGTCGTGAGTTCAACCATCTCTCTCGTTACGCCCCAAGGGACGTGACCAATGATGCTGACAAGCAAGAGCTGTTCCGCAAGGGTCTGACTCCGCAGCTCCGCTATGAGTTGCCCTTCAGGTTCCAGACCTATCAGGAGCTGTTCAACCAGGCTTTCACTCTTGAGCAAGGAAGAAAGGAACTTGAAGCTTCCAAGAGGCCCGCACATGGGGATCACCAGAGTTCCTCGGGTTCTGAGAGCAAGAAGCGCAGGGTGTTTGTTCCCTACAGCGCCGTACCTCGTGCTCCCTTCATGCCGAGGGCAGCAGGATATAGGCCACCTCCTCCGCGCCCCACTACTTCGACACTTGGGATAGGCGGAAGTGGGTACCGTCCTATGCTACCTGCTCCACCTGGAGTCACTTGCTACACCTGTGGCCAGGCTGGTCACTACTCCAGGGAGTGCCCCCAGAAGGCACCTCTCGCGATAACTCCTGCACGAGCCCCTGCCACTCCAACTGGCAAGGCTGGACCTATTGTGCGTGGTCGCCTGAACCACATCTCTGCTGAAGAAGCTGAAGAGGACCCCGGCGTTCTATGGGTGAGTTACGAATCAACGGCAATACAGCTACAGTTTTGTTTGACTCTGGAGCATCGCATTCATTCATATCCATAGTTTGCAAAAGACCACAAATACCGTTCGAGAAAATGAGCCGTCCTTGGTGATCGCTACTCCTGGTTCCAAATGGCAAACCGATGGTGTTACTCCTGAGGTCCAGATTAATATAGGTTCCTTGTCTTTTCCTTATGCCTTGGTAGCTCTGAAGTCCAAAGGCATTGATGTCATATGGGCATGAACTGGCTAGCTAAATACCAGGCTAATCTCGACTGTGCCGCCAAGACCATTACTGTGACCGCTCCTTCCGGTGACATTGTGAAGTATTGGCCTGCAACATCAATACCTCCGTCCGCCATCGTACCCCGCTCACCTGAGATCCTCTTTGCTTTATGGAAGGCGAATCCCCTCCGAAATCCAGGACATACACGTGGTGTGTGACTTCCCGGATGTGTTCCCGGAAGAATTGCCTGGCATGCCTCCTGACCGAAGTGTGGAGTTTGTCATAGAGCTACTTCCCGGTACCGCTCCAATTTCCAAGAAGCCCTACCGTATGCCGGTGGAAGAGTTGGCTCTGTTGAAAGAGCAAATTGATCAGCTGTTAGCTAAGGAGTTCATCCAGCCTAGCAGTTCACCTTGGGGTTGTCCGGTACTCTTTGTCAAGAAGAGGGATTCTACCGTGCCTCGTCTAGTCTCTGACTATCGACCGTTGAATGCGGTGACAATCAAGAACAAGTATCCTATTCCTCGCATCAATGATCTGTTGGATCAGTTAGCTGGTGCAACGGTATTCTCCAAGATGGATCTGAGGTCAGGCTACCATCAGATAAAAATCAGAAAGGAGGATATTCCAAAGACGGCATTTGTTACTCGTTATGGCTCATATGAGTATACCGTCATGTCCTTTGGTCTCACAAATGCCCAGCTACTTTCATGAGGCTCATGAACTCCATCTTCATGGATTATCTTGACAAGTTTGTCGTCATTTACATCGATGACATCCTCATCTATTCCAAACCAATGAAGAGCATGAGGAACATCTTCGTTTGGTTCTGACACGACTTCGAGAACACCGCCTCTATGCCAAGTTCTCCAAGTGTGAGTTTTGGTTGGATAATCTCATCTTCCTTGGTCATGTGATATCCGCGATGGTGTGGCTGTCATTCCTGACAAGATTCAGTCCATTTGGATTGGAAAACTCCAATGTCAGTCAAGGACATTCGAAGCTTTCTCGGATTGGCGGGTTACTACCGCCGATTCATCGAAGGTTTCTCCAAGATAGCCAAGGCCCTGACTGACCTTCTCAAGAAGGATAAAAAGTTTGTATGGTCGGCCGAAGCTGAAGAGAGTTTCCAAACACTGAAAGCCAAGCTCACGTCCGCTCCTGTGCTTGTCCTGCCGGACACAGCAAGGATTTCGTCGTCTTCTGTGACGCCTCTCTACAAGGCTTGGGTGTGTGCTAATGCAAGATGGCCATGTGGTGGCTATGCTTCTCGCCAACTTAAGCCGCATGAGCTCAATACCCAACTCATGATCTAGAACTTGCCGCGTGGTCTATGCTTTGAAGCAATGGAGACCATACCTGTTTGGTAACCGTTGTGAGATCTTCTCGGATCACAAGAGTCTGAAGTACCTCTTCACCCAGCCGGATTTAAATCTCAGGCAAAGGCGTTGGTTGGAGTTAATCACGGACTACAATGTGAGTCTGAACTATCAACCCGGCAAAGCAAACGTCGTGGCTGACGCGCTAAGTCGGAAGTCCTATTGCAACAATCTGATGATTGAGAGGCCCAACCTGCCTCATGAAGAGTTCTCCGTTTGAACTTAGAAATTGTTCCCTCCGGCTACCTTGCAAATCTGGAGATCAAATCTACTCTTGTGGACCAGATTAAGGATGCTCAGAAGCGTGACAAGGGTATTCTAAAATCAAGGAGAACATTGCTAGCGGGAAGGCCAAATGTTTTTCTGTCAATGAATCCGGAGTTGTTTATTTTGGTGACCGCTTGGTAGTGCCAAAGAAACGAAAATTGAGGGAGTTGATCCTCCAAGAAGCTCATGAATCTCCTCTCTCTATTCATCCCGGTAGTACCAAAATGTACCAAGACCTTCGGCCACAATTCTGGTGGACCCGTATGAAACGGGAAATTGCTAGGTATGTTGCTGAATGCGATACCTGTCGACGGGTAAAGGCTGAACATCAAAGGCCTGCCGGCACTCTTCACCCTATTGCTATCCCGAGTGGAAATGGGATGAAATTGGTATGGATTTCATTACTGGTCTGCCGAAGTCTCCAAAGGGACATGATGCCATTTGGGTCATCATTGATCGACTATCAAAAGTGGCTCACTTCCTCCCAGTTCGTGTTGACATTACAGCTGCCAAGTTGGCAGACCTGTATGCTTCCGGATTGTTGTCCTTCACGGCGTTCCCAAGAAGATAATTTCTGATCGTGGAAGCCTATTCACCTCCAAGTTTTGGACTAGTTTCCAAAATGCCATGGGTCCCGTCTTAACTTCAGCACCGCTTTCCATCCCCAAACTGATGGTCAGACCGAGAGAGTGAACCAAGTTTTGGAAGACATGCTTAGGGCATGTGTAATCTCTTTGGCAAGGATTGGGAAAAGTATCTCCCTTTCGCGGAGTTCTCCTACAACAATAGCTATCAAGCTAGTCTGGGCATGGCTCCATTTGAGGTTCTCTATGGAAGAAAATGCCGCACTCCTCTAAATTGGTCTGAGACCGGAGAGAGGGCACTCTTTGGTCCAGATATCATCAATGAAGCTGAGGAGAAGGTTAGAATCATAAGGGAGAATCTGAAGATTGCTCAGTCTAGGCAGAAGAGCTACTATGATAAGCATCATCAGAGGTTCACTATGAAATTGGTGATAAAGCTTATCTCCGTGTCTCTCCCCTTCGTGGCGTTCGCCGCTTCGGAATCAAAGGGAAATTGGCACCTCGCTATGTCGGTCCTTTCACCGTTCTGGAAAAGCGAGATCTTTCTTATAAGTTGGAGTTACCCGTCAAGTTCCCAAATGTACATGATGTGTTTCATGTCTCCCAACTTCGCCGTTGTTTCAAGGATCCTATCCATGGAGTTAATCATGAGGAGCTAGACCTCCAGGAGGATCTCACTTATCGTGAGCATCCTATCCATGTTCTGGATGAAGCCGAAAGAAAGACTCGTAACAAGACCACCAAGTTTCTAAAAATTCAGTGGTCTCATCATTCCGAGGAAGAAGCAACTTGGGAACGAGAGTTTAGTCTACGTGAGGAGTATCCCGACTTCTTTTCGCACTCTTAGAATCTCGGGACGAGATTCCGGTAAGGAGGGTAGATTTGTAACAGCCCAACGTCGAGAACCTGAAAATCTGTATAAAATTTTCACTTTTTCATTGCACTCATGCATCATGGCATCCATATTAAAGTGCGAAACAAATAAAACAATGGGTTTGGCATCTCTTAAAAACAAATGCCAAACTTGACTTAACAAAGTTCAAATCCCTTAAAGTGTTCAAACTTGCAAAACAAAATCTCTTCGGCATTCTATATTTGTCAAGGAAGTTCCAAGAGCTCGAATCCATATTTTGACTTGCTTCAAAATTCTGAAAGATGGTTGTTTTGGAACATTATCAAAACGCTCCATTTAAACCTTTTCAAACAAAGGTGGTGCCTAGCATCTTATCTTGAACCTCAAAAATTTGTGGAGCCTCTACCTTACATGAGTAACCCACATGAATATTTTCAGCATTTTTGGAATAAATTAAGAAGCTAATTTAAATGATTTGAAAATGGGGCAGAAATGGAAGTGAAACAAGTTTGTTCTACAAACTTGCTCCAAATGAGCTCCAAATTTTACCAGAGGCTCTTTGTAGCAAATAAGAAATGCCCACAAAATTTCATTACATTTGGGGCTGCCTAGATACCCCAATTAAATCGACCAAGTGCAAACCAGTACCAAAAAGGACCAAACCGTGATGTTTTCAAAATGTCCAGGGACTCTTTTGCAAGTTCATCTTCGTCCCCACTGTAGCGACCGAGAGCGCTGCGTGCGCCGCACCGCCGTGCGACGCGCACGCCGGGCCCCCTCCTCCTCTCCTCTACACTGCAAGGAGACAAGCATCCGGGGCCCTTCCCTCACCTGCTCCCATCCCCATTTTCCCTGCTCCATCTCCTCTCCCCATTTTTTCTTCCCCACGGGAGCGCCATGGCCGCCAAGGCCGCCGAGCTCGTCGCCGCTGTTTGAGCAGCCCCCGGACGAATCTAAGCTGACCACGAGCTCCGCCGTGCCGAGCTCCACCTTCCTGCCGAAGGAATCGACGGGAGAGGCGGTACATTGGCCGTGCCGTCCTTTTTCCCTCTCCGCCACCGCCGCGCCTCCGCCGGGGGATTCCGGCCATCTCCGTTGCTCCTCCGCCGTCCCGCTGCCCGTACGTGTTCGAGGGTGAGTTCCCGAGCCACCGCGCCCTATTTCCCTCTCCCCTCTAGCGCGGACGCGCGTGCTCGCCGGAGCCAGTCGCCGGCGTTCGTCGCCGTCCTCTTTTCTTTTTCTTTCCCGCGCTCGGCCGGTCACGCGAACGGCCGAGGCCGGCCTGAAGGCCGTTTGCCTCTGTCGCACGCCCGGTCGGTGGGCCGGCCCAAACCGGCCGAAAGGCCGGATCGCTCTAGATACCGGCCGGCTTTGAAACCGGCCTCAGCCGGGCTGAGGGCCGGATGCCTCTGCCACCCCTCCGGCCTGAAACCGGCCTGGGCCGACCTGTGGGCCGGCCCCAAACAGTAAAAAGAGTTTTCATTTTTTTTCTGTTTCTGAAAATAAAATAATTCATAACTAATTAAATATTGATCCAAATTTTGCAAGTGAGGTATCAAAATGATCAGCAGCTCAAGTGCTATCCAATCATGCTAATCTCACATCATGATCACAAACATTTATTTGATGTTACTCCTAAATGGAATAAACAAATTAAATTCATTTAATTCGTTAATTCACTAATGATTCATCGGGACATCAGAAATTTGTGCGTTAGATACCAAAATGCTCAGAATATCGTGAACTACCTAAAATCATCATCATGCATAATTGTTCACAATTACAATAATGTGCTCTAGTACTAATTCTAATCACTAAGTTAAAATATGGGGTCTATCCCAAATAATGCAATAAATATAACGGGGACCCTATTTAACTTGTTGTTCATGTTTAAAGCTTTTAGGGTGCATTTAAAATGTCATATCATCATCCTTGTATGCATTGCACAAGTGCCATGTGTTGATTGTTTTTCCGGTGTTGTTTGTGCATCGGTAGATCAAGGAGGTGAAGTGCCACCCCCGTCGTGTGACGATCCATACTACCAGCCATATCAACAAGGCAAGCGTAATTCCCCCCTCTGAGCATATCTTATCCTATGTTTCCGCAATTAGTTTCTCCACTATATTATTGCATGCGGTTCTAAATGTCAACTTTTGTCGGAGTAGAGTATCCTATAGTTGCATTAATTCCCTATGCCATAATCTGTTTTCCCCTCCTATTATCCATAGGTTTGTGTTGTTGGCCGAGCTACTTATAAATGCTATGTGATGCTTAGCCATGCCTAGTTATATGCATAGCTATACGATGGATATATGTGTTGTTGGAAACAGGTGTTGAGATGATGGGTGTTGGTGGAGGAAATTGCGGTGACGGATAATAAAATGCTTAAAGGTGGGGAGGAGAGGCCACTGTGGTTGTGGTGTTTTGTCTCGTTTTCGCCGCCTAGGTGCGAGTTCTTTACCTCTTGAACCAAGACTGAGCATGCAACCATGCGTGAGGCCTATGCTTTTGCAGGAACCCTCATAGACTAAATAACTCGAGCGGGGCTAGCCAGGGTCCTCTAGTTCGGGCTTCCATTTGCGCGTGCGTGAGTTGGTGGCTGAGAATGGTATGAGGATGATGGTGTTAGGAAAATGAGTGGCCGTGGGGCGGGGTGTTGTGATCCTGGCAGTCCTGCCGCCACTGATGATCCTGGAAAGTCCTTAATGGGGGAGAAGTCGACACCGCTCCCACCCAGCCGGTTCTCCAAGGAAGAGAGCTAAAAGCTAGGTAATGGGCCGGACGGTACGCGTGGCAAACATTTGTACACCCCTGCAGGGTTAAATCTTTTCGAAAAGCCGTGTCCGCGGTTATGGACGACTTGGGAAGTGAAGGTAAGATCATAGAATAACTTTAACGTAATGATTAAAAACTGGGTACTAGAGGTACCACTCACAAACGCAAGGTGAGCTTCCTTGAGGGTGATTCGGGGAGGTGCCTTTGATGAACAGGTACAGTGGTTGAGGTTGGTTGATGATGAACGGTGATGAAGGAAGAGTACTCCTTACCTCTTTTTAAAATATTCTGATTAGTCGATGCCTTTGGGTTATGTGTTTTATAAACAAAATCAGCTTTATGCAAAACA
The DNA here is from genome assembly GCA_947311845.1 of Poa pratensis. Classification (NCBI taxonomy): domain Eukaryota; kingdom Viridiplantae; phylum Streptophyta; class Magnoliopsida; order Poales; family Poaceae; genus Poa; species Poa pratensis. The sequence goes on along the minus strand of CAMZMU010000125.1, from coordinate 13,895,787 downwards.
GCCATAAAACCTTTGAAAGCCAATCATGGAGCATATATTAGCTCTTAATCTTGCGAGTTCGTCGAACTCAACGTCGTTTGCTTATTTTCAGGAGAGGGCTTCACCGACCTCGAAGGTGGGTTCTTTGTGGACGTCGACGAGTAGTTCGGGGTTCCCAGGTGGCAGCTTGGGACATCCTGGAACAGCTGGCGCTGTGATATTTATCTGTAGGCCTCTTAGGCCATAATTTGGTTCTTGTTGTTTAGAACAACCTACTTTGCTTCCGCTTGATGTAATGTTGGGTCTGTGACCTCTGGTTGTCATTTGCTATCTTTCTCTATATAAGAGTTGAACTATATGATTTGTGTCGTAGAGTCTGTGATGTGCCAGTTGTTCCACAAGTCTTGATCTTACTATTATGCTTTGATAGTTGTGCCTGTGTTAATTCATCAATCGGGGTGTTGCGTTGTCTGGAGTGAGGTGTACCCAGCAACGCCTGCCAAAGGTTTTGGCCGGGGATTGGTAAACCCGTAACCTCCGGTTGTATCGCTTAACCGGTGACACACAGCATCACTGTATAGCAGTCGGGTCGGGGCGCCACAGTGTCTCCCTGCTGTGTGTGTGTCTTCTCCGCCGAGGCTACCGAGGGTCCGACGAGAGCGTGTTTCTGTCCCCAGTGTTCGAACATCACTACTCTTGAGTTTCCTTCGGGAGTAATCCTCGACATTTGGCGCGCCAAGTAGGGGACTGAAGTGCTCTCTTTGTTTCTCTTCACCGCCATGGTCGACACTCGCCGCAGGGCAGCCAGCCGGGTTGTCTCCGAGCCCGCCGTCAACAACCCGCGCAGGCGCAGCTCCCGCTGCCTCCGAGGAAGAAGTGGAACACGGGTCGGAAGAAGTGGAAGCTTATTCCCTCCATCCTTCCAAGCAAAACACTCCTCCACCGTCCGACGGCCACACCGCGTCTGCCTCCACCCGGGCTCCACTGACGCCGGAGGCTGCGTTGCTCATGGCGCAGGAACTCCTGCGCTACCGGTCCGCCGAGGCCGGCCACGACGCGTGGCTCCAGCGAGTCACCGAGCTCATCAACGCCGCTAAGGTTGCCCCGGCGCCGTCGCACTCCATAGTGTCGCCGGCGTCGCAGGGAAGAGTGGTGCATGGCGCCCCTCCACCTCCGGCCGGAGGAATCCATGGGCCGCACCAGGGCGCCCGCGCTCCGGACAGGGACCCCTCGCACGACGCGTCCTCCCTGCACCTCAGTGGCGCCAGCTGCCAGATCATCACAAGGGCCCTGGAGGACGCCTGCGTGAACCTCGAACGACAGCGTGAGCGGCCGGACCGCACGGTCCGTGACCTTGCTAGGACCGGCGACCCAAACCGCGCCGTCCTCGCAGGTGGCCAGGCCACGAACAGTGAGGGGTGCCTCGCCTTCTCGCGGGAACTGCGTCGGGTGGTTTGGCCTACCAAGTTCCGCCCGGAGTTACCTCCCCGCTACGACGGCACGCTCAACCCCATGGAGTTCCTGCAGCTCTACACCATGGGAATCCAAGCCGTGGGCGGCGAGGACCGGGTCATGGCCAATTGGTTCCCCATGGCCCTCAAGGATGCTCCCCGCTCGTGGCTCATGAACCTCCCCAAGGCTTCCATCAGGTCCTGGGGAGAGCTGTGCGAATAAATCGTCGCCAACTTCAAGGGGACGTACGAGCGCCCTCTCTCCCTCAACGACCTCCACGCATTGAAGCAGCGCAAGGGCGAGACGCTGCGCAAGTATATCCGGCGCTTCAGCCAAGTCCACAACAGGATCCCGCGCATCAACGACGCCTTCATCATCGGGGCATTCTCCGCCGGCGTCACGGACACCATGATGCTTAAGAAGCTCGGCATCTACGCCGACTCCCTCACCTCCGTGGTGCTGCTCTTCCATCTGGCAGACAAATGTGTAAGGTGGAGGAAGGCCGCCTGTTCGCCCACAACTGCCCCGAGCTAGAGGACTCCGACGCGGCGAAGGGCAAAAGCAAAGGCAGGGATCCCACGAATCGAAAGGCACCAGCCGTCCTTGTGGAGGAACCGGAGCCTGAGCATGGGCAGAAGCACAAGCGCGGCAGGGAAGAAGCCGGTAAGAAAGACGGCAAGTACTGTGATTTCCACAAGCTGAGCACCCACAACACTGAGGACTGCTTCGAGCTTGAGAAGATTCGCAACAACCGACAGAACCGTCGCGGCGACGGACGGGGAGGCAACCGCAACAACGGGCTCTGGCCAGACCGTGGCAACAACTACAACCAGCAGGGCCAGTACCCTCAGTAGGGCCAGTACCCACCGCCGGACCAGTACCCTCAACAGGGGTAGTACTCTCAGCAAGGTCAGTACCCTCCCCAGGGTCAGTATCCTCAGCAGGCTAATCATCAGCCCAACCAGCAGGCCAACGCTGCCCAGCCACAGCCAGAAGAGAACAACAACCACCCCGACGAGTACGCAGGGGGTTACCAGGAGCCCCGCCGGATTGCTGCATGCATCCTCGGCGGAGCGCAAGCGCCCATCTCCAACCGCCAATTCATGGAGGTTACCCGAGAAGTCAGCGCTGCCCTCCCAAAGGTCGGTGCCAGCAAGCCCCTTAAGTGGTCTCAGTACAAGATCTCCTTCAACTCCAGCGACCACCCCAAGAGCACGGCAGCTGTGGGCACAATCCCGCTGGTGTGCACCCCCACCATCAACAACGTCGCTGTCACCAAGACACTCATCGATGGGGGAGCAGGCCTGAACGTGCTCTCCGTGGACACCTTCGACCTGCTCCAGGTGCCGTACGAGCGCCTCATGCCACCTAGACACTTCTCAGGGGTGACGGAAGGTACCACTGTGCCCCTCGGGCAGGTGCGCCTACCCATCACGTTCGGCACCCAGGAACTACCGCACGGAGCTGAACAAATTTGACGTCGCCCACATCAACCTGCCATACAACGCCATCCTGGGCTACCCAGCGCTGGCCAAGTTCATGGCGGTCAAGCACCACGCCTACAATGTCGTCAAGATACTAGGCTGCAGCAACACGATTACCATCCGCTGCCATGAGAAGGATTTTGTGCGCACTGTCGTGGACATCTACAAGGTTGTGTCTGCCACCTATCCCAATGACAAGGACACCCTCGACTACATGGCGCCCTCCAAGAAGAAGCAGTTCACCTCCCAGGAAAAGGCCGCGACAAAGAAGGCGGCGGCCCAGCGCCCCGCCGAGGCTTACCCAGCCAAGTCCTACACCGCCAAAGCGCTACCCGCCAAGGCCCGCCCCAAGGCTCCGCCCACCACGGGGGCTTCTGCCAAAGCCTCCCTTGTTCCAGAGCCACTGGTCATGGCAGTACACAAGCAAACGGCTTCCTCCTCCAAGGGGTCGACTGTCGCCAAAAGGTTAAGCCTGACCCACAGCGGCTCGGGGGCTACCCCCGCAAGTGGCAAAGCCCAGCCTCCCCAGTAGGAGGACTGGCATGATACTCTCCACCGGGTGGCGACACGCTCGCCGTCACGGCTTTTTGTGTCTTCCAGCTAAGACACTCTCCATCGACACCTTTCCCAGTGTTCATCCTGGGCTGAGGAAGACTCCAACACACCCTGCGTGTGACCCCGTGATCGCACGGCGGCTATTTATTTCTTGAGGGTGCCACGCGGCCACTACAGCTTCAATGAGAATCCCCTTCACGAGGATCTCCCTGCCCACAGCGGCACGTTTTGTAATGAACCTATTCATTCAACAAAAACAAAGCGCTTCGCGCTGAACATGCCCTTGTATGTCCTTACCTCTCGGTAAGCAAAAACTTTTGGTGCACGCTAATTTCTCCCCTGAGCGTTACACGAGCGGGGGCTGGAGCACGGTGTCTGTGCTCGGGTCAGTCCCTGCAGCTCCGAAAAACCCAAGTAAACCATGAGTGGATTCAGGGGACGCCCTCGTACACGCCACCTCCCAAGGTCCTTGGTGCTAAACTTCCTCGTGCAACACTAGGCGCGAACCTGCAAGCGTGCACCGTCACAACTCTTGTTGTCTTTGCTTCTGTCGCAGAAAAGGATGCAGACGCGGGGCAGAACCCCAAGAAGACAAGAACCCAGGAGGTGCAGCCCGGCATCCGCCGCAGGCTTCGAGTGGCTCGACGGGCCAAAATCACTCCTCAGGGTCAACGCTCTAGCAAAGCTAAGTTCCCTTTCTAAAGACATCATGGCTCTGTCCCTTGAACCCTATGGTCTGTTTGAACGTCTAAAGGAAACTCCCGAGCGTAAAACCTTAAGAGTCCTTACCACCTCGCGGGACCGGACCAGCGCGCTCGGGGGCTGGAGCCAAACGACGTAGAACACATCAAATTGGATAAAGAGACACAAAAGAATTCCTGATAGAAAAGGATAAATCCCCCAACACAGCACAAGTCTCATCATTCCTAACATAAAAAGAAAAAGAGACGGGAAATCACGAAAACATTCTCCTTCGGGCATTTCAGGGAGCTAAGAAGACGAAGAGCCTCCAGCCATGGAATCCTCCGCACTAACCTCCTCGCCCTCGTCAGGCGCCTTCCGGCGGAAGATGGATATAAGGGCCAACACGTGCCCCCGCACCTTCTCCACAAGTTCCCAGACTGATCGCTGGGGACATGCTTCAGCACTTCTCCAACATCAAAAGAGGGGTCGACACGGACAAGGTTGCAGACGACCCGGGTAATGGCCGCGTCAATCAACTCGCGGCACTCCTCGGACACTATATCGTCCATCTTCTGGGCGGATTTTTCTAGTTCTTCGACAAGCTGCATGAAGAAGTGAAGATAGGAGCGGTCACCCTCTGCCCCGGAAAGATTCAGCCTCCCCGCTCCGAGGCAAGAAGCCACAGCGTGAGCCCGCGAGGCCAGCTCCCGGAACATCCTCCCACGTTCGTCCCGAAGCATACGAGCGTGGGCCGCCTCCTCCTGAGCTTCCTGGATCGCCGCCTCCAGAGGGTCCACCTGGGCCTGCAGTAAAAACCGCTCTGTCTCGGCAGCATCCCTCGGTGCAGTAGCTCCCTCAAGGGAGATACGAAGGTCAAGGTTCTTCCCCTCAAGATCTTCGATCTTCTTGGCGAAGGCCCGGCGCTTCTTGGCAAAGTGCTTCCCTTGAGCCTCGAGATCTGCGCTGCACTCACGCACGTACTCCTCACGAGCGGCCCTAATTCTCCCCTCGGTCCGTTCGTGAGACTCCTTCGAAAATTCTTCCTGTTTCCTCTGAAGGAAAGCCTGAGCTTTCGCAAAGCGCTCCTCGTGGGAAGCCTCCCGGGCCGCTATCTCTTCCCGGAGAAGCTCTAGCCGAGCCCGCTCGGCGCCTTGCTCCAGCATAGTCATGTCCGCCTCTCGCTCCCGGATGGACACATCACCTTCGCGGAGCGAGAGGGCTTCTGCTATGGCCACCCTCTCCTCCTGCGCTTCGGCCCAGGCAGCCTCGCCAGCGCCCAATGCGCTCTCCCGGGTGGCAAAAACTGCACCCAGGTCCAGGAGTTTCTGATGCTCCAAGCTGGTGTGTTCCAGGAAAGCTTTCTCGCACGCGTCGATCGCCGCTAGCCTCTCGGCGATGTCTCTCTTGAGCCACTTTGGCCTCACGGTCGGTGGACGCATGCTCTAGCACGGAACTGCGAACAGATGTTTGCGGTGCTCGCTTTGAGGAATCAAGACCAGGAGCCTCCTCAGGTGCCCCTCGGGAGGAACCATGCTGGCTCGTGAGGGTTCCCCAAGGTCTGACACCCTCGGGGTCGCAGTCCGAGGCACTTGTGAGCTGATAGGAGGTGCACCGGGGACCCCCACCCCCTCAGGTGATGGGCTAGCCAAGGAGACAGGAATGCCCACAGCGGGTATCCCAGGGACCGTGATGGATGTAGACGGCGTGCGCAAAGGCATGTCTTGGACGGAAGGGTCCACCGGCCGCGCCTCCCGCGGGACGAGCTCACAGTGTGCAGAGGAAGCGACCGTCGGGCATCGACCGACCCTAGGGGAGAGCTCCGCCCGTGTCCCCTGTACCCCCACACTTTTCCTCTTCACCGAGGGTGACCTGGATAGGGTGGAGAAGGGTCAGCTACCGCAACACAGCAAGTCGGATTATGAAAAGGCCTCAAGAAGCTTACTCATCCACGACGAACCAGCGCCCCTTGTGAAGCAATGAAGATGACGAAGCTCCAGCGGTGCCGACGCCTAGATCCACGCTGCGCTCCCTGGCATTGCTTGGTGAGGGAGCTCCTCGTGATCGATCCACAGATGACCCTCGGGCCACACCCACGCAATCCATCTTGTGTTTGTTCCTCTCCTCGGACATCTCAGAAGAGATTCGACGGCGCAAAGAACTCGAGAAGATGGAAGGAGGCAAAGCACTCGGGGGAAGAAACAATGAAGACGATGGGACGGCCGGGCCACGCGCAGCCAGGGCTTTATGCCAACCTGGGCAGTTACCGAGGCATCGCGGCCATCGTGCACGCGTGCACGCAGAACTGCCATGACACGCGTCATCTCCTAGGCCCGACATCTTTTGGGCCCATGCCGCTTCGCATCCAACGGTCGCAAGGCGTGCACGACACGGGCCCGGGGGCAACTGTCGGACCAGTGGAAACCAGGGTACCACGTCCCATATGCCTTTGGCCCAGAAGTCCACGCATGGTACCCGGGGGCTACTGTCGGACCAGTGGAAGACGAGTCAACAGAGCATGGCCCACCGTGCCAGGCTCCACCGAGCTTCGCGCAACCAAGGCTAGAGGCCTCGGGAGAACACCTCACCAAATGGCCAAAGAAGGGCCTCGCGAGGCCACCCTCACGAGGAAGCCTGCGCTATCAAGCCTCGCGCGGTACACGACAAGGACTTGGCGCGCCCGTGACCCCGCGCCAGGGGGCAGGTGCGACTTCGTCTTATCCAGAGTGACGCTCGCGCCAGCAGAGCGTGTAGGCCAAAGCATTCTACTTTGGTGATTAAAGGGTGCCGACCATCGACGACAAGCAAAGCGGAGCCCAAGATTTCCCTCTTTGGTGCAAGACGGCAGGGTCGGCGCTACGCGCCACCGAGGGCGTCATCAACAACGTCACCGACAAGGCCCTACGAGTGCGCCATGGATGGTGGCTTTATCTGAGTTAGGACAGTACACCGGTACCCTGTAACATCCTAAGTTTTTCAAGAATTTGAAAAATCAGAAAAATTAAAAACTTCTTGAAAACTATATGTATTTCGATTTGAAAAGAAAAATCATGCAGCATTCATCATCTTCTTGCATTGTTTGCATTTGAAAATTTAGAAAGTTGGAATATTATTTCCACTTGAAAACATATTTAAAAAATATATTAAAAGGACAATTTATGTCCTATATATTATTTTGGACTTTATGGTGTTAGTCATTATGTTTAAATTTCGGTTTTAACTTGATTATAATTATTTGAAATGTAAGTTTAAAATAGCTATTTTCAAATGTTTACAATTGTGGTATTTAAGAACCACATTTGTTTTGTTCTTAAAACCTATTTTAATTTTGACATTAAGAGTCATTTTTGCTTTTAAACATATTTTGAAAAACAAATTTTTGAAAGGTGTGCAAAAGTGTGTTTGAATGTCAAATATGACAGGTTTTGATTTTACAAATCTTTAGAAAATTGTTTGAATCCATTTGGATTTGTTTTCCTAAAGTATTGACTGTTTTCAGAAAACAGAAAAGGAAAAAAGAAACGGAAAAAATGCGTACCTAGGCTAATCGGGCCGAGCCCACTCTCCCTCCCCCTATCTCTCACGCGCGCGCGGCACGCACCCGGCCCAAGCCCAGCTCGCCTCAACCTCTCTCCGCTGACGTGCGGGGCCCGCACGTCATCCGCCTCCTCGCGCCGCCTCCGCACGGGTCCGTCGCAGACTCGAACACCGACCGCGCCGCCCCCGGGCCCACGCGCTCCTTGGCGTCCGTGCCTATAAAAGCATGGCCTCGACGTCCGCACCGCCCACCCCGTAAACCCTAACCCTAGATCGCCGCCGCCGCTCGAGCCAACTCGCCGAAATCACCGCCGCCACCACCTCGCAGCAGCCACCTCCGGCGAGCAATCGCCGCCGCTCCGGGCATCGAGAGGCGGAGCCGCTAGGAGGAGGTGGTCCGCCGCGACGAGAGGAACTCGCCGCCGTCTTCGCCACGCCCGAGAACCCCATCTGCGCCATCTCCGCCAACTCCGGCACGCCGGCGCCGCCATCCCCGTCGAACTCCAGCGACCCTGCACCACTAGGTTTGGTCAACCCTTCCTCCTTCGTTCAATCTAAATTGGACACGCTAGATTAGATCGCTTAGCGGAATCGGTATAGATCATTGTCAGCCGTTAGATCTAGGATTAACGATCCAGATCCAGTCAAAGGAAGTCAGCAGCCCAGTCAGCGTCGATGCCTCGTGAGCGCTCCGTCATCGCCAAGTCAGCAAGTCAACATCCAAGTCAGCAGTCAAAGTGACCAGTCAACCGAAGACCGGCAATTTTGCAGAAAGACCCCTGCAACTTAAAACAATCATTAATTTTTATTGGCTTGGCCAATTTTAATAAATTTTATGTTTTTGGAAAGCTCTTGACATGTAGAAACTTTTGGCATAGTTAAATGTATGATTTGACAAATTCAAATTGGTTCAAATTTTAAATTTGTTTGTTTAAGTAAATTTGACTTAACTTGAGTTTTAAAAATTATTTTTGGGCAAATAAATTTGCTATGGTTTTGTTTAATTAATACTTGGCCGTAGGAACCATCATAATATTTTTTTAGATTATTTTTTCTGCGAATTTCTATTTATTTGTATTTATCCTCTTTTAGGAGGATTTTTAATTATATTTAATGTTTAAAAATTATTTTCTTCACCAAATTTCGAGCTATATTAACTTAGAATTATTTTGAATAGTTGAGATGTAATAGAAAGTACTTAGGAAAATTTTGCACCTCAAAGCATGAAATCTTGCCTTAGAAATTTTTGCTAAGTTTTTTCTGTCATTTCTCTTCCTTAGAAAAATTTGGCACCACTTCTGGGATTCTTGTCCTTAGAATTTTTTTGCATGGCATGCATATCATGGTCCTTAGAATATTTTTGCACATCATACATGGCATATTTTCCTTAGAATTTTTGTGTTGCTTGGTTGTTCATTGTGACTTGTTTGATGTGTTAGAATATTCGGAGGGAAACGAGGATTATTGCAACTGCTGCTACTGCTCATCTTGTTGCCAAGGCAAGTGGCACACCGCCATAAATTTCCTAAGTATTTTTCTATGCATGACTTAGAGTATTTCTTTATATGCATGTGTTGGATAGTATTGCAATGCTAAAACTACTATCTCCTTTTACTAGTTGTGTCTAGAATCCTATGATAACTTAGTAGAATTATTGATGCTATGCAAAAGTGTTTTATTGAAGAGCTTAAATTCTACTAAGTTAAATGAACACCTGGGTGGACTTGGGCTTGATTGGCTGTTGAGAGTTGAGTGTTGTCCCGATGGGATATTCACTTGTGGATTGCCACCCAGGAACTGTAGCGGACCTGCACTTAAAAATTGGCAAGTCCCTGTGTATAGTGCAAATCCCAGGATCGATTCATTTGCACACACAGTCTAAGATGAATATCATGCAAATGCGTCAAATTTTATTACATCGCATGATCCAGACTTACAATATTCATTACAAATTGCATAGCTCAAGGCTAGCATTTTACAAAGTTTAGCACACCGGAATAAAAAGTAGCAGTGAGTCTCCATCATCTTCATGTGCCACAGGCGAAACATGTTGGTTGCAGACTCAAAACCTTATACGAAACCTCACTCATCGTCTGAACATACTTCAACAGGAAAAATGTTGCAACAAGGTGGGTCAGAACCATATAAAATGGAACTGGCAAGCGACACTCTGTGGACTCATATTGGAAAAACTCTAATAACCTATATGCATATTTAGGCTGGTGGAGTTCAAGGCTGATTTGCATAAACCCAGTTTTGTCTTATCACTTCGTAAAACATTTTGCATCTATTAAATTGGTAACACTGGTAAACTCCAGTGAAACCGTGACAACACATGGTAAACTCCAGTGTGTCGGTGACTACCTCCAGTAAACTCCGGTGAGTCAGATGACTACCTCCGGTAAACTCCAGTGAGTCCCTAATGTTTTTTTCTAACATGTTTTATTTTTAAGTTGGCATGATGATATTCTTCTTCGTCTTCCTTGTTCGGCTGCACTAGAAAATCTTCACTTGGAGTATCTTCAAATCTCTTTATTCCTGGGTGGCTACTGTAGTGTGATCCATCCTCCCGAACCCGGGAAATCACGTATGATCTATACTCCTGCGGGGGAATCACCCTCTTCTAGCAACTTATACTCCCAAAACTGAGGAAGTGCTTAAATCCATCCACACACCCAGGTAGTTCATTGACTTAGTAGAAATTAAGTTTTTATAAAAAAACCATTTAGCATAGCATCTCAATAATTCTACCAAGTTATAATAGGATTCTAGACCAACTAGTAGAAGGGTGCTATTCTAAACAGTTTTAGCATAGCAATACTAATGGCACCTACACATGCTTAAGAAAAATACTCTAAGTCGTGCATATATAAAATAGTAGGTGATTTATGAATGTGCCACTTGCCTTTGAAAGTTGTCGGTGCTCACAACTCTTTTCAACGTAACTCGGAGCTCTCCGTTCAATCTAAACAATATAAACAAACAACAATACAACAATCAACACAAAACACAACATCAAACATGCACAACAACATAACCATTGGGTTTGGTTAAAGAGGGCTTAACACATTTTAAAAACAAGGTTTGCAAATCAAAACATTTTAAAAGACTATTAGCACAAACTTAATTATTTAAATTTAAATTATATTAATAATTATGGCATTTAGTCTCTCTGGTCAAAGGCCATTTATTTAGGATTTTTCTCAAAAAGAAACATGTTAAAATAATTAATAGAAATTAAACTATGCCAAAAATTACCCTATTCCAATTATTCAATTTGAGTCTCTGATTTTAAATCATAAAAATAATGCTCAAAAATATTTTATAACAGAGGAATAAAATTACACATAATCTAAGGTTTCTAAAACTATTTTATATGAAATTTTTGGACTTATAAATTGGAAGATATGCCAAATTTACTCAAATTGTCCATTTGCAATTTGAATAAATTGAAACTACTCAAAAATGAAGATTAACATAACCAAAATAATCTACAGGTCAGGGGCTTTCCAAGGATATTTTATTTACAAATTTTGGACATACGAATTTATACCTATTTTCAAATTTACTTAAAACATTAATTTGCAATTTTAAATAAATGTGAATTACTCAAAATTGAGCCTCTGATTTTTAAACCAGTTTAAAAATATCCAATATTTATTTCTAACAGTGGCTAACTATTCTACAGATCCAAAGGTTTCCAAAAATATTTTATTTGCAAAATTTGGATTTATAGATTTTAAGTTATGCCAAAAATACTCAAATCACACATTTGAAATTTGAATATTTTAAACTATGTCAAAACTGAAAATTAACTTTGCTAAAATATTCTACAAGTCTAGAGCTTTCCAAAAATGTAAAGTTTGTAAAATTTGGCCAAACCAATAAAAAGTTCTAATAGATCGAAGATCTAGGGGCTTTTCTGCAAAACTGCCAATTAAACAAATTCACAGAAAATCAAAATACACGTGGATCTAACTGGGCATTGAGGTGGCTGCTGACTAGGCGCTGAGTAGATGCTGACGTGGTTAAGTGGTTCGATCTGGACCGTGGGATCCAGATCTGAGGGCTGAGAGCAGATAATACCTCTTCGCGTTGAAGTTCTAATCGTGGCCGTCGAGATCTGATCGGACGGCTGAAACGGCGTTGACAAACTCGTGGTGGTGAACTCGCCGGAGATGGAGGTCGTGGAGGTCGGCGGCTCGAGAATTCATGCGCAGCGGTGCTCCGGTGGTCCCTGGACTCGGGGAAGGGGTCTACGACGTGTGGCACGTCGCGGCAAACTCGATGGTGTGGTTGACGATGAGCGGAGCTTCCTGGAACGACGTGGAGTCATGGCCGGAGTGCGTCGGGCACCGGTGACCTTGTCGAGCTCGAGCTGCTCGATTGGCTACACGAGAAATTACTGTACCATGTCAGAACGGTGCGCAAGGAAAAATAAAGCAGAAAGGAGAAGGTGGGAGGGCTTGGGGTCATCGGAGCTCGCCGGAAAATGAAGGACCTCGCCGGCGGCAGTGGCGGATGGCGAGCTCGATTCTAAGTAGCCTGGGGGCATTCGAGATAGGGTTTCTTGGGCAAAAGGGAGAGGGTGGCGAGGGCTATAAGTAGGAGGGGACGGCCGTGTCGATTTCTGCCTTAATGGCACGAATTGAAGAGGGGATCGCCGTTGTCTCCTTCCGTAGACATGAGCGTGATTTGGGGCGGGAAAGAAGATGGTGACGTGGCTCTGACGGGTGGGGCCTGCACGTCAGTGAGAGGAAGAGAGAGGGGCCACTGCGGGGCTGGGTTGGGTTGCGATGCGCGGTTGGTTGCTGGGCTTCGGCCCAGTTGGCCTCTTCTACTTTTTTGTTGTTGTTTCTTCTGCCTTTTTCTGAAACTTTTATAACTCTAGTTTTAAAACTCCAAATGGATTCAAATCAATTTGTAGAATTTTGTAAAATCCAACTCTAACAAGATAGACTATTTGGGGTCACTTTTACACAATTAGTTTTACAAAAATATCCTTGGGCATAAAAAACTGTAATGTTTGATATTTAACTAGTTAAATAAAATAAAGGAATATATTTTATTTCTTTTGAAATTTTTGCAAACCAAGTGTAACATGATGCAAAAATAATATCTATTTCGGAAATAACTTATTTTAAACTTATGTTTCAGTTAAATATTATTTAATCAAAACCACTTTTAAATAGAACAAGCTTTAAATCAATAACTTAAAACACTTTATAAATATTGTATTAGAGTTTAATAAACTCCTAATTTTAAATCATATAATTTACAAAACCATTTTAGAAATAGGCATACTTTAAAAAACATAAGCTATTAAAGTTTTTGAAGATGTCAAATTTCTTCTATTATTTGATTTCTATTATAATTTTAATGTTTTTCTTTTAATAAAAACAAAAGTTTAAATTTTTAGTGATTTTTAAACATTTCAAAATATTGGGATGTTACAGACTACCACCCTTAAAAGGAATCTCGTCCTCGAGATTTGGGCAAGCTGGGAACAAAATGCAAGTGCTGGGAATGATTCTGATAACTGGGTTGATTCCACTGATTGGGGAGGTTGGAAAGAAAGATGGGTTTGGGCAACTGGGTTTGGAGCATCCGGGTTTAGGCAACTAGGTTTAGATCATATGGTTGGGCTACCACCCTTAAAAGAAACTTCTGCTGGTAGTCTAGAAATCTTGTCTTCGTCTCTTGAGTATTGTTGTATCGTCCTAAAATTTCTGGTATAGGAAGTACCAGCACCTTGTTGGGATTTAAGGTCTTGAATCATTGAGTAGAACTTTCCCTCACGGTAGAGTGGTAAAAAGAAATCCGTTGACTACTTTTGATATTGGAGGGTCTCTCTTTGGGTTAATAAGAAGACCAAGATGAGAGGATTTCACAACAACACTGTCGTGTGTCGTTGCACGGACACCGGGAGTATAGGATACCCCCTTTTAGGTTCGGCACGGGGCACGAAGGAGGCTGAGAATCGTCTTCTTGGGCGGAGTCTAGATCAAGCTCTCCTCTCCACGATCAAAGCATGCGACCAAAGGGACACAAGGAGTTACCCAGGTTCAGGCCGCCCGGAGGCTAAAAGCCCTACTCCTGCATGTCTGGATTGATGGGTTCTTCATAGTGTGGCTTACAATGGAACCTCCCGGACAGGGCACCCGGAAGGGTTTTGGCTGGAGGTAGAAGAAGGACAGATCCTGACCCGGAGGAGATCACCTTCCTCTCTACCTTCGCAGCCCTAGTCTAGCCTTGCTCTGGTTCTAGCTTGTGTTCGTCCTTGCTTCGACCTCCCCTCCTCCGCGCCTTGGTCCTCCTTTTATAGGCTAAGGGGTTGCCACAGGGTCACGTGAGGGGCATGAGGGACCTTCGGGGTGAAGGACCCTCCTCATCTAGTTTAGGAGGAGACGTGGCCTCTCCTCAGCCTAGCGTCTCCTTTGGGTTAGGTGGGAGCGTCCGCCTTAGGGTGGACAGGAGCTGACACCACCACGGGACGTGTTTCCTGCCCGCGCTGCCTTCGCCTTGCTTCCCAAGTCTTCCGCGGTGAGGTGGAGTGCTTATCCACAGGGACGTGGGGAAGTACCCGAGAGGGAGCCTGGCCTCCTGTCGGGAACTCGGGCTCTCGGGTCCTTCCTGGCCTTCTTGCTTGGTTCGGGGACCCGGAAGGTCCCCATGACCGGAGCCCTTAGTCGACGTAGGCCATGCGTGTCTTGACGGTGAACCCGCCAGCTTGACTTGAGTCTTGGTCTTGTCCATCTTCATCTTGGGCCCACATGGGGTGGACCCACTTTGGCAGTACTAGGGGAACCCCATGTTCCACTGCTGCGACAAACACCTTTATCACAATTTACTTGGTGTCTTAGAATAGAGATGTCATGGAGCAAGGATATGATTTTTCCTTCACACAAAAGAATTAACCAAAGTTGGAAAGCATTCTTCTGTTGGATGGCTGGTAATACTCTAGGGAACTGGTCCTCAGTTACTTGTGGTCAAAAGGATAAGGCATCTGGTTGAGTTTAGCATGGATGCGTAGAGATAAAAAAGATACTAAGGAGAATCCTAAGTCAACAGAGCAGATCAAGGCAATTCATCTTACAAACCATATTTAACAAACATCAAGCGACATGGTTTAAACACAAACAATCTAGTATTGTCATACAACCTAAGTTGGTATGATCAATACACTAACACGATATCGTTGTTCCAATTAAGTGGTGGTCTCTAGTCTATCTCATTGAGTGATTCAAGTTTTGCTTCAATTTTCTTCAAAATCAGCTAACTCTGGGTTCTTCAATGGTCTTCATGTAGTGCTTCATGTTGAATCATAGCATTCCAAAGGAAGTATCAGCCTCACACTTCAAGTACTTGGTCATCACCAAACATGTCTTCATGGATACCAAACAGATAGGTCATCTAGAACAAGAGAAGATATTTTCAGAAGGTTTGACAGTAGATGAGAGTACGAGGAAATAAAATGAAAAGTTTTGTTTTTAGCAAATTGAATAAAAATAGATTTTCAATCCTATGGTCAAACATATTTCTATCCAGACTTAGGGTTTCGAACCTACAGGCAACACAGTGCTCTGATACCATCTGTAGCGGACCTGCACTTAAAAATTGGCAAGTCCCTGTGTATAGTGCAAATCACTAGATCGATTCATTTGCACACACAGTCTAAGATGAATATCATGCAAATGCGTCAAATTTTATTACATCGCATGATCCAGACTTACAATATTCATTACAAATTACATAGCTCAAGGCTAGCATTTTACAAAGTTTAGCACAGCGGAATAAAAAGTAGCAGTGAGTCTCCATCATCTTCATGTGCCACAGGCGAAACATGTTGGTTGCAGACTCGAAACCTTATACGAAACCTCACTCATCGTCTGAACATCCTGCAATAGGAAAAATGTTGCAACAAGGTGGGTCAGAACCATATAAAATGGAACTGGCAAGCGACACTCTGTGGACTCATATTGGAAAAACTCTAATAACCAATATGCATATTTAGGCTGGTGGAGTTCAAGGCTGATTTGCATAAAGCCAGTTTTGTCTTATCACTTTGTAAAACATTTTGCATCTATTAAATTGGTAACACTGGTAAACTCCAGTGAAACCGTGACAACACATGGTAAACTCCAGTGTGTCGGTGACTACCTCCGGTAAACTCCGGTGAGTCCCTAATGTTGTTTTCTAACAAGTTTTATTTTTAAGTTGGCATGATGAGATTCTTCTTCGTCTTCCTTGTTCGGCTGCACTGGAAATTCTTCAGTTGGAGCATCTTCAAATCTCTTCATTCCTGGGTGGCTACTGTAGTGTGATCCATCCTCCCGAACCAGGTGTCGGGGGGTTACCCCCGGGTAGGGTAAAGATGAGGTAAGGACATGTAAGGTTAAGGCAGTAAGCTGTCCGAGGTAACGATTGAGCAAGGATGCAGGAGGCGTCATCCGACGTAAGGCGTACGTCTGAGGTATATTCTCCGAGGTATATCCTCCGAGATATCAACCTGGGGTAGTCAGCTAGCTACCACAGGAATAAGGTATTCTCTACCGAGGTATAGGATCAGGAGTGTTATCCGAGGTTGGCAGCAAGGATCGAGGCATGTCAGAGAGGTCACGGGCGCCGCAGAGCTCGTAGCCCGAAGCTTCAGAGGACGGCGAGGTCCGTCCACGGGTTTCCCGGAAGCTCGGGGGCCTAGGAGCTGACTTGGCTATTTCGGGAAAGGTCTACAGGCTAGACCTCGGCAGGCTACTGAAGTATGACCGGAAGAGGAAAGCTAGGCCTGTCTGGCCTGACAGTCCGGCCGTTGAGCTGGCAGGAGGCAGAGGCTTGTCTTCTACCTTTTGGCCATGCCATTGTTAGTTGTAGGCAGGGGTAAAACTGTACTTCGGCCATGTATATATGCGGCATCTCTACCTCCAGGGAGGAGGACGGCAAAAACCCTAGCTCATTTCCCCCTTCATAGTTTCATCTTCTATCTAGAGCTCTCACTTGAGCAGCATCATACAGCTCGAGGAGCACCTTGTACCTGAGAACGACACTGATATATTGAGAGAGGAAAGGCAGGAGTAGGGGTTTTACTTCCTCACGAAGGCCCCGAACCTGGGTACATCGTGGTGTCTTTTGTGTTCTTGGCTTTCTTGGTTTCTTGTTCATGTTCTTGTGGTTTCTTGCATGTTCTTGCTTGTGCACATCTTGAGTGCATAAACCCTCCCCGGATTCCCCCAACGACCATTCGGCCCCAACTAAGCCATACCCATGGCATCTGCCGTGATCCCACCACGACAGTTGGCGCCCACCGTGGGGCAGATTGAGGCGTTGGGTGGAGTTTCCATCCGGACGGGCTCCTCTGAGTGTGTTCTTTCTGGCCTTGTTACCAAGATCGGCGAGTTCGCCTTTGTGAGCGACAATGCGGGGTGCTTCGCCGGCAAGCCTTTCCCCACCGATGGTTTCCTCATGATGCTCGGCAGCTTCCCCACATACGTTGCTGTCGAGGTGGTTCGCGAGTACCCGGAGCAGGTGCTCGTGGACGACGAAACTCCTCTCCTGGCGGCTTTGGGCCAGCGTGTCACTCGCCCTCCGAGGTGTGTGGAGGTGATGATGGCTGGTACCAGCCTGCAGCTAGCAAGGCAGATGCTGGCAAGGTCGCGCTAGCCGAGGTGGAGGCGACGCCAACCGCGCTGCCTGAGAAATCAGGTCGGGCGGCGAAGTTTCCGTACGAGAAACCTAGTCAGAATGAGCAGTTGGGCATGCCAAGGGAAGAAGTTCCCTTAGAAGCTATCGTTGATAGGTTAGCTCGGCCACTCGCAGTAGAGGCAAGTGTGGAGCATACGGTGGCCGGGTTAGAGGCAGAGCGCCAGAGTGCTGAGAGAAGCTCGGTTGCTGGCCGAGGCTAAGCAGCAGTTCGATATGGAGCAGAAGGAGTACAATGCTGCACATGGTATAGAGGATGGTTTTACTCCGGTTGTGCGGCGTAAGAAAGCTGCTCTGCTCAACCGAGGCAAGGACCTCTATGAGGAGATGGTTAGGGCTGCAGTCTCGGGCTCGAGTAAGGCAACAAGTAGCAGGTCGGCTACTGGTAGGCCGGTGTATAGTTCACCAGCTAAGAACCTTAGAGCAGCCGAAGCAGTAAGGGCCGGGCTATCGGAGTTGACCGGAGATGCATGGCGTGAGCAGCAGAAGCGGCTCAATGAGTTAGTGCATGTGGCCAGCAAGCAAAATGAAGCCCTCCGCAAGGCCGGGCTTGGCGGTTCGCAGGCGGTCCATTCGATTAGGCCAGTTAGCCAGGGGTCCAAGGGGCAAGCCTCGTCTCCACACGTCGGAGGAGCCGATCGTGCCCGGAGTGTCACTTCAGGTCGGAACAAGGAGATGCAGCTGCAAGTGTACGATCCGGTGTTAGCTGGTCGACGCTAGCCGAGCCAATGGAGACCCCGGCCCAGGTGATGCAAGCCGAGCTAAAGGCCGTTCAGCTCAGGGAAATCAGAACGGTGGGCAAGCAGCGTCGGCTGGCCGAGGTAAACCACCTCAGCCCCCGAGGCATCAGCAGCAACCCCGGCCGCAGGAGCAGTATCAGCAAGAGCCGGAGTATGTTCCGCAGCCGAAGAACGTCGGTCGAGGTGGCGACCGATATGATGATGGAAATTCAGCCATGGAGCGGGCTGGATTCTATAGAGTGGATGGTGCATTGGGAGAGCGTATCGGAGCTCGGACGTTGCCTACAGGTGATGCGCGCTACAAGCTAGATCGGATTTACATGTCCGAGAAGTTGGAGGAGGAAGGCCCTCCTGGTCCGGCGTGTTTTGGACCTCGGATCATGAAGGAACCACCTCCACCAGTGTCTCAGTTTCAGTTGGGTCGGAGTACCAGGCCGTACAATGGGAGCACCAAGCCGCAAGATTGGCTAGCTGATTATGTTTCAGCAGTATACATTGCGGGGGGCAATCGCCGATGGGCGGTCCGGTATCTCCCGCACATGTTGGAAGGTCCTGCTCGGATCTGGCTGAACAATTGCCGGAGAATAGCATCGATTGCTGGCTGGATTTAGAGGAGGCATTCAATAGCAACTTCGCCAGCACTTACAGAGGCCAAACCGACCTCAGCTTTTGCAGGCGTGCAAGCAGGAGGACAATGAGACTGACCGAGAATTCTTGACTCGGTGGAGCAATGTTCGGAACTCCTGTGAGGGAGTTATCGAAGCACAGGCTATAGCGTGGTTTGCTGATGGATGTCGGTATGGTAGCATGTTGTGGCAGAGGCTCCAGAGAGATATGCCAAAGACTCTGGCCGAGACGATTCGGATAGCTGATTCCTATGCCCTTGGCGATCCGATGCAGCCTCTGCTGGATGGGAATGCCCGGAACAGGAGGAATCCGATGAACAACGCAACAACGGACCGAGGTTTGATAACCGTCAAGAGTTCGGGCAGAAGAGGAGAGAACCAGATTTCCAAGTCAATGCTGTAAACCCAAGTCAGTCCGGACCTGGAGGCGCCCAGAAACCGAAGACTGAGGGTCAGGCGTGGACTCCGAACCAGAACCAGAATCAGGGAGGTGGTGCGAAGCAGTGGCAGGAGGCCGGACCACCTGTGACTTACGAGTCATTGGTGAATGGACCATGTATCTATCATGGCAGGAATGGCAGAACACCCAACCATACCACTCTGCAGTGTAGTTTTCATCACCGAACCGCTGCAGAAGGGGCGAAAGCTGGGGCAAACCGGAGTGGGCCACCGAACCAATGGCGTAGACCTCAATATCCGAACGCGCAGCAGCAGCATAAGCCGACCATAGCGGCGCAGAATCAGAGCTTAACCGGAGCAAATTCAACCCCGGTGCATGCGGCCCAAAACCAGAAGACGGTGCAGGCGAAACCGGTGAATGCAGTGAGTGCCCAGGGCAACAACAACAACGGTGGTGCCGGCCAAAGCCAAACGTGGTCCTTTGAGAATCAGAGGTATGAGAACCCCGGTAATGATTATAGGGAAGTACATCAGAGCTACGTGGTGTTTGTGACTGAGTCAACTGATAAGAAGAGTATGCTGAGGCGTGCCAAGGAGGTGAATGCAGTAACTCCGGCGGTGGTGAAATACATGAACTGGTCCGAGCAAGAGATCACTTGGAGCAGGCAAGATACACCTCGGATCATGCCGAGCCCTGGAAACTATGCACTGGTGGTGGATCCGACGTTTTGTGGGCCGACCAACAATGTGAGATTCACCCGAGTCTTGGTGGACAATGGGAGTGCCATAAATATCATGTACCGAGACACAATGGTCAAGCTGGGATACTCACCGAACCAGTTGCAGCCTAGCAGCTGTACATTTCACGGTATTGTGCCCGGGGTCTCTTGTGCACCTATGGGAAAGATTTGGGTCGACGTGGGTTTTGGTACCCGAGATAACAGCCGAGTTGAAAGTCTTGAGTTCGAGGTTGTGGACTTGCAGAGCCCTTACCATGCCTTGCTGGGAAGGCCAGCCTTGGCCAAGTTCATGATCTCCACTCATGTGGCTACCTAAAGATGAAAATGCCGGGGCCCAAGGGAATAATAACCATTTCTGGTGACTACAAGAAGGCTATGCAATGTGCCTCGGCGGGATCTAGTTTAGCCGAGTCCTTGGTGATCGCGGCGGAGAAGAAGCAACTTCAGAAGGTGGTGGCAATGGCGCAGTCTACTCAGCTCGGCATGTCCGGACTAATTACTCCGGACATGAGCGCTTCATTCGAGGTGCCCAAGGAGACCAAGAAAATCCCGCTGGACTCGGAGAACCCGGAGCGTTTCGCCATCATTGGTACTGGCATGGACGAGAAATAGGAAAGCGCGCTCTGTCACTTCCTCCGTGAGAATCGGGACATTTTTGCATGGTCGGCTAAAGACCTGCCAGGTGTTCCGAGGGAGTTGGCAGAGCACTCTTTGTTTGTTCGGCCAGAGGTGAAACCAGTGCGTCAACCGACGCGGCGGCTCTCAGATGACCGAAGAAAGGTGGTACTCGAAGAACTGGCGAAGTTACTGGCTGCAGGCTTCATCATGGAAGTGCTGCATCCGGACTGGATATCTAATCCAGTCCTCGTGGAGAAAAAGAAGGACGAACCGGCGGTAGTCAAGGTGTGGCGCATGTGCATTGACTTCACCAACCTGAACAAGGCGTGCCCGAAGGATCCCTTTCCTTTACCTCGGATTGATCAAGTGATCGATTCTACGGCTGGATGTGAGCTGTTGTCTTTTATTGATGCATATTCTGGTTTTCACCAGATCCCACTGAACACTGATGATCAAATAAAGACTGCCTTTATTACCCCGTACGGGGCGTATTGCTATCGTGTCATGTGTTTCGGTTTGAGAAATGCCGGGGCAACTTATCAAAGGTGTATGCAGAAGTGCTTACATTCTCAAATGGGCAAGAATGTGCAAGTGTATGTCGATGACATTGTTATCAAAACTAAAAAGAAGCATACTCTCATCGAAGACCTCGAAGAGACATTTGCAAATTTAAGAAAGTATCGGTTGAAACTTAACCCGGACAAGTGCACCTTTGGTGTCCCGGCTGGAAAATTGCTCGGTTTCCTCGTATCGAGCCGAGGTATAGAAGTTAACCCGGCTAAGATCCGAGCTATCGAAAGAATGAAGTTGCCGAACTGTTTAAAAGATGTGCAGAAGTTCACGGGATGCCTTGCATCTTTAAGTCGGTTTGTAAGTCGGCTAGGAGAAAAAGCCTTACCATTGTATCAACTTATGAAGAAAAGTACCAGTTTCACTTGGACCCCGCAGGCGGACGCGGCGTTCAATGAGCTGAAGAAGATGTTGTCCACTGCTCCGGTGTTGGCATCCCCTTTGCAGAATGAACCGATGTTGATATACATTGCGGCTACAAACCGGGTCGTAAGTGTTGCAGTGGTGGTGGAGCGAGACGAAGGAGGCAAATCGGTGCAGAGACCAATCTACTACCTGAGCGAGGTGATATCCACGTCGAAGCAAAACTACCCCCACTACCAGAAGATGACGTACGGAGTATACCTGGCGGTTAAGAAACTGAAGCATTACTTCCAAGAGCATCCCATGACGGTGGTATGTGATGCTCCAATCTCGGAGATCATCGGATGCAAGGACGCAACTGGGCGAGTTGCCAAATGGGCGATCGAGGTATCTCCATACACTCCGCATTATGAAAGGCGAGATGCAATCAAGTCGCAGGCGCTGCCGGACTTTTTATGCGATTGGGCCGAGATGCAATATGAGCCGCCCTTGCCGGACTATAATTATTGGAAGATGCACTTTGATGGGTCCAAGACCAAGGTCGGATTAGGTGCCGGCATAGTCCTAACCTCGCCGAAGCAAGACCAGTTGAAGTATGTGCTGCAAATCCATTTCTCGGCGTCGAACAACGTGGCGGAGTATGAGGCCCTGATCCATGGGCTCAAGGTGGCAAAGGAGATAGGCGTCCGGCGTATAGAATGCTTCGGCGATTCAGCTTTGGTGGTGCATCAATCCACCGGCACTTGGGATGCATTGGATGCGAACATGGAGTTGTATCGGTTTCATGTGCAAAAGGTGTCTGGGTTTTCGAAGGATGTGAGTACAAGCACATACCTCGGGGGGAGAATGAAGCCGCCGACGTATTGTCCAAGCTCGGTTCATCCAAAGAACCGGTGCCACCGGGGATAGCACTGAATCATTTGAGAACTCCTTCAATCAAGCCTTCTCCTGATTCCGAATCAATTTTCTTACCACCAAATCCGGAGCCTGAGCCTATGGAGGTAGACGTCGGATGCGTTTGGCCGAAATCGGGGACTGCTTCGCAGTACCCGGGACTGATGGAGCTTTTCCCATGGATACTTCTCCGCGTCCTCAAACGGATGCGGAGACCAATCGCGCTAGGACTTCGGCTACCACCTTGCCAGAGCCTCGACTCTCCCCCCGAAGCCAGACTGCCCGCAACCAACAGCAACAACAGCAGAAGCAACAACCCCAAAAACCACTCCGCCAAACCACCTTGCCGTTGGAGAAGGGCAAGGAGAAAGAGAAAGAGACGGTGAAGTCCAAGGTCACCCCCAAACCAACATCTGGGTCTGGCACCCTGACTATCTCTTCTCCTTCAAGGATCCAACCGAGGTCTCCTCCCCCGGTGACACGCCGAATTCCTCCATTCGCCGCACCCATTGATGAGACTGCTCCTCCGGCCGAAGAATATGCTCGGAGGGCATCTCTCATATTGGATAATCGGCCTGCTTCAAGTTCCGAGGCTGCTTTGGCCGTGGAGGCCTCGATTAGGGGCATCGAGCAGGGCGGACCGTGGGGATTTCCTCCACTGCGCACTGATAGTGGCCAGAGCTTCGGCTCCTTGGAACATTACAATGCAGACTGGAATTCTGTAGACGAGGTCTCCTCGGCCTCCTTAGCTGCTCCGGTGGCTGAGCATCCCGTGGGAAACAGCGCCTGCGGCCGAAGCGTATATGATCTACACACTGCTGCCCTTCGTGCTGGTCAAACCATCGACGTAAGTCCTATTCTCTTTACTTTCATGCAGTATCTCATCTAATATCCACCATCCCCAGTCCCCGAGATTCGAGGTAAACTATTGACGGTCCGTCGGAGTTAAAATTGTTTGGCTTGAATCTCAACTTCCCATTTTCATCCGACGTATCCAATCCATTTTATCTCACTTTAGCATGCACCTCGGGTACGAGTCCCCGAGACTCATGTCGAGGCATACCCCGACAACATTTTCCCAATGATTTGACCCCGAGTCCCCGAGACTCTTGTCGAGACTCTTGACCAGCTAGCGCAAGAGAAAGCCGAGGTATCTCGGCTGGTAAAGGAACTGAAGCGCATTGATGGGCTCCGGAAATCAGAAACAGAGAAGCTGAAGGATGAGAAGGATAAGGCCGTCGAGGCAGAGAAGAAACTTCGGGAGGACTCTGCCAAGGACCACCAAGAAGCTCTCCAAGTAGCCGAGGTCCGCGCCAACTCGGCCACAGAAGCTTTGGAAGCTCTGCAGGCGCAGGTCAACCAGTTTCTCCCGACGCTGCAAACTATCAACCGCGAGATGGACAGTAAGTTTCTTGACTCCCTTAGCTTTTTTTTGTCCTCCACACCATTGGTTTTCTGCCGAACCATTTCTCACACTGATAACAGGCTACCCTACTATAGAGCATTTTACCTACACCCAAGTTGTGGCCCGCAGCATCATTGGTCGGCACAGGGAGAGGCGGAACGAACAGAACCCCGATTGGACCGTTGAGGACCATATCGTGGCCATCAAGTCTAGGATCAATCCCTTGAAGACCATTGGGTCAGAACTCCTCGACGCAGGTCTGTGTGCTTTCAAAGCCTTATGGCCTCTTGCTGATGCTCTGAAATCTACCGAGGATCTTGCCTCCAAGCTTCGTGAAGCCGAACAAAGACTCCGAGAGTGGCGTTCATCTTCAGCTCGTGCTAGAGCTGATGCCGCTCTCAAATTCATCATGACTTGGTGCGAGAAGATCGACCTCGAAAAGATGGACACTCTTCGCCGAGGCTCGCCCTGGTCCTCGGACCCAACTCTCATCAAGCGCCGCGAAAAGATGGCTGCCTTCTTCGCTGGATATGCCAACACGAAGAACTTGAGCGAAGGAGACACCTACTCCGACGCCGAGGATTACGCGCCAGAAGACGAGGAATACGAAACAGACTCCGACGTCGAGGCCGAGCAAGCTGACGACGGTGAAACCCGCGAAGCAGAAACCGAGGCTCCTCCCAACCTAATGCCGAGGTTACTGCCGACATTGCCAGCACTTCCCAGGCTACCTCGGCTCCGGACGAAATCCCTGCTGCATCGGCTGCTGCCGACGTAATTCCTGACGCCTCGACCTGAATTTATGCTTGGCCAGAAAACTTCATTAAATCCCCGGTATGCCGGGACGCAGATGTAATCAAACTTAAGTAGTTCCTTTGCTACCTCTATTACTATTATGCTCATCCGAACCATGCTTTTCTAGGCTTTATATCGAATCCTTTTGAACAAGTGCCCGAGTTCACTTTCGTGTTTACTATTGTTGGCAGTCTCTGCTCTTGTCTGCCATTCTGGCGTTCGATAGTCGAGTCACAAGATTGTAGTTCATAGCATACAGTACTTAGTAAATTCCGAGGTATAGTTCAAAGTCATCCGACATAAAGAAGAAGTAAAAAACCGGGGTTAGTAAACGACATATGCCGGACTGTCTTTTTGGACCGAGTCCCCGAGTTCATTTTCATGTTTCCCATGTTCTTTCGTCTTTGCTCTTGACTGCCATGCTGGCGTTCGTCAGTCGAGTCACAAGATTAGTTACACAGCATACAGTACTTGAAGTTTGAGACGAGGTTCAAAATAGTCCGGCATACGAACGAAAAAGAAGTACAAACATAAAACAAGCATGCGTAATAGCGAGGCAGTCCCCGAGCTCATTTTTAAGGTGCCAAGGTTTTTATTAAAGATCAGCCGAGGTACATACATTACTTCCTTCAATAGTAGAAGGGTCGGAGTAGAGCTACATTCCATGGACGCTGAAGCTCCGCATCGGGTCTATCCAGCCCATCTCCCCTTGGCTCCTGTGCATCTATAAGATAGTACGAATCATTGTGCAAAGCTCGGCTCACAATGTATGGTCCCTCCCATGGAGGTGACAACTTGTGCCGACCTTTGCTGCGCTGAACAAGCCTCAGCACTAGGTCTCCTTCATTAAACTTTCGGGGTTTTACATGCCGGCTTTGATAGCGTCGGAAACCCTGCTGATATATTGCTGACCGAGGTAAGGCCAATTCTCTTGCTTCCTCGAGCAGATCTACTGCATCTTCCCGAGCTTCTTTAGCCTCGGCTTCCGTGTACATTGCCACTCTGGGCGTATCATATTCAATGTCGGTTGGCAGCATTGCCTCGGCCCCATAGACCATGAAGAATGGCGTATAGCCTGTTGATCTATTCGGTGTGGTCCTTAAACCCCACAGAACTGCTGGTATCTCATCGATCCAACACCCCGGTGTTTTCAACAGTGGTTCTACTAGCCGAGCTTTGATTCCGGCCAATACCAATGCATTTGACCTTTCTACTTGCCCATTAGCCTGTGGGTGAGCCACCGAGGCTACATCAAGCCGAATTCCCTTACTCATGCAGAACCGAGCAAACTCTCCGACAGCAAAGTTCGTGCCGTTGTCTGTAATGATACTATGAGGATATCCATATCTCAGGATTATTTCCTTCAAAAAGGTCACTGCCGTATGACCATCCACTTTTCGGATTGGCTTCACCTCGATCCACTTAGTGAATTTGTCCACCATCACCAGTATGTGAGTCATATTGCCTCGGGCTGGCTTGAATTCTCCCACCATGTCCAGACACCAAACTGCAAAGGGCCACGTGATAGGAATGGTCTTGAGCGCCGAAGCTGGCATGTGTTGCTGCTTGGCGAACCTTTGGCGCCCTTCACATTTCCGAACTATATCTTCTGCATCGGCATTGGCTGTGGGCCAATAGAACCCGTGCCGGAACACCTTGGCCACCAGAGCTCTTGTGCTGCAATGATGTCCACATTCTCCTTGGTGGATTTCTAAAAGCATCTCCTTGCCTTCAGCTGGTTCGACACACCTCTGCAACACCTCGGTCACACTTCTCTTGTATAGCTCCGTGTTGATGATGGTGTATCCCTTAGCTCTCCTCTGGATTCTCCTTGCCTCGGTTGTATCACTTGGCAAACTTGAGGCTTACCCGCGGTGGTGATGCGGGCCGAGGCAATGGGCATAAAATCCTCGTAGTCAGGGTCCACGTTGGATGGTGGGTCCTCGACAGGGAGATCCTCGCCGAAGTGATCCGCGGGATGGACTCCATCCTCAGCGGTCTGGCGGGCGAAGAGCTGTATGGCAGATATATGAAAAGGAGTTAGGAAGAAAATTGTCAAGATGAACGTCGGTAGCAAGACCTCGGTGGTAAAGGAGTATCGAAGAAAACGTCGGAATAGCATACCTGTTTCGCTGGCTTGGTCCTGTAGTGGGGCTCCCTTCCGCATGTCCAAGCATCAGAGATCTTGGACTTGGTGATAGCTCGGACACGCCGAGCTACCACGGCATTGTCCAGTGCTATGTGCGTATGTCGGGTGGGGTCATAAAGACCGCTCATGTGGCAGATCTTGTGAGACCTCGCCTGGAGAGGGGAGACCCTGCGCTTCACGAATGTGCAGGCCAGGTCGTCAGCCGTCAGGACTTTCCCGTCGTTCTCGGGGTTCTCCGGGTCCTGCCATTTCGCAATATACCCGTGGATGGACTTGAGTTCGCCGGTGTGAGGGGGAGCGTAGTCCCAGTTGAGCTGTTCTGTAGGAGGGCTGAGGTTAAATGCCGGCAGGTTGAGGAAGTCCTCTTCGCCGGAGTTCTTCACGTAAAACCACGTCCGGAGCCACTTGCGAACGGTGTCTGGAGTAGTGATACGTGGGAAGATGGAGTTTCGGCGAGGAGCTATGGTGGCAGCTCCGTAGGCGGTTAGAAGCTTGGGCAGATCCTTGTTTTTTGGAGCCGGGATCACTTGCCGCTTAAGTTGGAAGTAGCGAGAAAAGAGGTCTACCGTGGCTTTGAGGCCGAGGTATCCCTCGGAGAAGGAGACGATGCAGGAGAGAGTAGTGATGGCGTTGGCGGGGAGATGATGAACCTGGAGCCCGAACTTGTCCAGGAAGCTCCGAAAGAAATCGCTGACGGGCAGTCCGAAGCCGCGCTGGAAGTGCGCGACGAAGACCACCCGTTCCCCTGATTTGACTTGTGGCTCGAGTTCGCCCTCGGCTAGGCGGCATTCTACCTCGGCGGGAATCCGCCGAGTGTCCCTGAGCCATTGGATCTCGTCCGGGGTAACATCCGAACCCTCCCAGCCGGCGCGCTCGCCGACCTCTAGTTCAAGGTCATGAACCTCGGTTTGTTCCGAAGTCTCAGGCGGAGACATCTCGGCAGAGTCAATCTGCAGAGAGTGTGCAAAAATTCAGTAAAGGAAAAAGGGAATCTGCAATCTAGCACAATATTTGGCTAACTCAGGAGGAGTTTGGTGGCTATCTTATGTGCATAGAGGCATATCCATGCTAGGGGAGTAGCTATCCGAGGCAAGAAACTACTTTCTACCCAAAGGAGTATACAAGAAAGATCTACCGGAGGAGATAAATGAAGTTTTAATCAAGAATATATGAAGAACCAAAACGCGAAGAGGGAGAAACCAAGAGCAATGCTAAGAATAACAAGAAAAGAGGTGTGTACCGTGAAGATGAAATGCTCAAAGGCGGCGCTGATGACGCGTCCGCAACGGCGACGAAGGAGCTGCTCGTCGGCGGCGGCGGGAACGCGTTTCTTCCCGACTGGAAGCGGCGGCGCTGGTTGCGATGGAGGCGAAATGGCAAGTGGATGAGGAAGAAGAGGGATGCACTGCCCTGGGCCTGCATTTATAACCGCGGGCGGTAACTGCGCACTACCGCGCGGTTATCGGAGCGGCGAGTGGGATCGTTTGTGCACAATGGCACACGTGGCACGAAGATAGCGGTGGGCGAGCAGGCCACAGGATCGGTTGCAGGAGGCAAACCGTCGGGCGGTGCGGTTACTGGAGCGCGAAGCGGCGCGAGCGGGGAATCTCCGCTGACGTAGGCCGCGTGGTGGAAGGCACTCGAGTGCTTTGACTGTCGTGGACCAGGAAGTGACGGATGGGACACGTGAACAGTGTTCTCTAACCGAAGTCAGTAAGGACGCAGGAATCGAGGGGTTGATGTTCGAGATCTCGGTTGATACTTCGGAAAAGCAGTATGGCCCGAGGAACAGACCGATGGATTTTTCGGGGTATTGGTTCGGTGACCTGCAAAACATTGTAGCGCATGTGGTTTTGGGTTGAACCCGATGCGGCCTTTCATCCGAGGCTGCAAGACCACATCAGCTTCGGGGACTACTGTCGGGGGGTTACCCCCAGGTAGGGTAAAGATGAGGTAAAGACATGTAAGGTTAAGGCAGTAAGCTGTCCGAGGTAACGATTGGGCAAGGACGCAGGAGGCGTCATCCGACGTAAGGCGTACGTCTGAGGTATATTCTCCGAGGTATATCCTCCGAGATATCAACCTCGCGGTAGTCAGCTAGCTACCACAGGAATAAGGTATTCTCTACCGAGGTATAGGATCAGGAGTGTTATCCGAGGTTGGCAGCAAGGATCGAGGCATGTCAGAGAGGTCACGGGCGCCGCAGATCTCGTGGCCCGAAGCTTCAGAGGACGGCGAGGTCCATCCACAGGTTTCCCGGAAGCTCGGGGGCCTAGGAGCTGACTTGGCTATTTCGGGAAAGGTCTACAGGCTAGACCTTGGCAGGCTACTGAAGTATAACCAGAAGAGGAAAGCTAGGCCTGTCTGGCTTGACAGTCCGACCGTTGAGCTGGCAGGAGGCAGAGGCTTGTCTTCTACCTTTTGGCCATGCCATTGTTAGTTGTAGGCAGGGGTAAAACTGTACTTCGGCCCATGTATATATGCGGCATCTCTACCTCCAGGGAGGAGGATGGCAAAAACCCTAGCTCATTTCCCCCTTCATAGTTTCATCTTCTATCGAGAGCTCTCACTTGAGCAGCATCATACAACTCGAGGAGCACCTTGTACCTGAGAACGACACTGATATATTGAGAGAGGAAAGGCAGGAGTAGGGGTTTTACTTCCTCACGAAGGCCCCGAACCTGGGTACATCGTGGTGTCTTTTGTGTTCTTGGATTTCTTGGTTTCTTGTTCATGTTCTGGTGGTTTCTTGTATGTTCTTGCTTGTGCACATCTTGAGTGCATAAACCCTCCCCGGATTCCCCCAACGACCATTCGGCCCCAACTAAGCCATACCCATGGCATCTGCCGTGATCCCACCACGACACCAGGGAAATCACGTATGATCTATACCCCTGCAGGGGAATCACCCTCTTCTAGCAACTTATACTCCCAAAACTGGGCAAGTGCTTAAATCCATCCACACACCCAGGTAGTTCATTGACTTAGTAAAAATTAAGTTTTTATAAAAAAACATTTAGCATAGCATCTCAATAATTCTACCAAGTTATAATAGGATTCTAGACCAACTAGTAGAAGGGTGCTATTCTAAACAGTTTTAGCATAGCAATATTAATAGCACCTACACATGCTTAAGAAAAATACTCTAAGTCATGCATATATAAAATATTAGGAGATTTATGAATGTGCCACTTGCCTTTGAAAGTTGTCGGTGCTCACAACTCTTTTCAACGTAACTCGGAGCTCTCCGTTCAATCTAAAAAATATAAACAAACAACAATACAACAATCAACACAAAACACAACATCAAACATGGACAACAACATAACAATTGGGTTTGGTTAAAAAGGGCTTAACACATTTTAAAAACAAGGTATGCAACTCAAAACATTTTAAAAGACTATTAGCACAAACTTAATTATTTAAGTTTAAATTACATTAATAATTATGGCATTTAGTCTCTGTGGTCAAAGGCCATTTATTTAGGATTTTTCTCAAAAAGAAACATGTTAAAATAATTAATAGAAATTAAACTATGACAAAAATTACCCTATGCCAATTATTCAATTTGAGTCTCTGATTTAAATCATTAAAATAATGCTCAAAAATATTTTATAATAGAGGAATAAAATTACACATAATCTAAGGTTTCTAAAACTATTTTATATGAAATTTTTGGACTTATAAATTGGAAGATATGCCAAATTTACTCAAATGGTCCATTTGCAATTTGAATAAATTGAAACTACTCAAAAATGAAAATTAGCAGAACCAAAATAATATACAGGTCAGGGGATTTCGAAGGATATTTTATTTACAAATTTTGGACATACCAATTTATACCTATTGTCAAATTTACTTAAAACATTAATTTGCAATTTTAAATAAATGTGAATTACTCAAAATTGAGCCTCTGATTTTTAAATCAGTTTAAAAATATCCAAAATTTATTTCTAACAGTGGCTAACTATTCTACAGATCCAGAGGTTTCCAAAAATATTTTATTTGCAAAATTTGGATTTATAGATTTTAAGTTATGCCTAAAATAATCAAATCACACATTTGAAATTTGAATATTTTAAACTATGTCAAAACTGAAAATTAACAGTGCTAAAATATTCTACAAGTCTAGAGCTTTCCAAAAATATAAAGTTTGTAAAATTTGGCCAAACCAATAAAAAGTTCTAATAGATCGAAGATCTAGGGGCTTTTCTGCAAAACTGCCAATTAAACAAATTCACAGAAAATCAAAATACATGTGGATCTGACTGGGCACTGAGGTGGCTGCTGGCTAGGCGCTGACTAGTGATACGTCTCAAACGTATCTATAATTTTTGATGTTCCATGTTTAATTATATCAAGTTGCTACATGTTTTAGTTACACTTTATATCATTTTGATGCATTTTCTGGGACTAACCTATTAACAAGATGCCACAGTGACAGTTCCCTGTTTTCTGCTGTTTTTGGTTTCAGAAAATCTATTAAGGAAATATTCTCGGAATTGGACGAAACAAAAGACATCGTCAATAATATAACGAGGAGAACACGAAGTCCAAACGGGAGACGGATTGGGACCCCGAGGCCACCACGCCATAGCTGGGCGCGGCCCAAGGGGGGCCCGCGCCGAGCTATGGTGTGGCTGCCTCGTGCAGCCCCCGACGCGTAAACCCTAGTACGATTCGTCATATTCGCAAATACAACTCCGTGCTCCGCCGCTATCTGAAACTCCGCTACATGTTTGCTTGTTGCCATTTTTATTACAGATTGCATCTACTACTTGTTACCATCCATACCACTTGTATTTCACTATCTCTTCGCCGAACTAGTGCACCTATACACCTGACAAGTGTATTAGGTGTGTTGGGGACACAAGAGACTTCTTGTATCTTAATTGCAGGGTTGCTTGAGAGGAATATCTTTGACCTCTACCTCCCTGAGTTCGATAAACCTTGGGATACTCACTTAAGGGAAACTTGCTGCTGTTCTACAAACCTCTGCACTTGGAGGCCCAACACTGTCTACAAGAGTAGAAGCATTCATAGACATCGAGCACTTTTCTAGCGCCGTTGCCGGGGAAGTAAGTGTTGTAAGGTATCTCCTTTAGATTCTGCAGTTATATCTTTTTGTTTCTTGTTTTTAATTTCACTAGTTAGGCTTGAAAACAACAAAAAAATTAGAGATCTCTATGAAATTTATCTTGAGCTAGGACATGATGTGTTTGAAGAGAAAATTAAAAAACCTATGGAAATTTGCTTGCATGATAGTGGTAATGTTTTTAGTATAAATTCTTTGAACACTATTATTGCTAATGCTATGGAAAAGTCTAAGCTTGGGGAAGCTGGTTTTGAACACAATGATCTTTTTAGTTCCCCAGCTTTTGAGGAGAAAATTCGTTCTCATGATACTTTGTCTCCCATATGTGATAATTCTAATGATGCTTGTGATATTCTCAGTCCAACTTCTGAAAATATTCCTTTTAGAATACCTATGAAAATTGTTGAAAGAGTTATGAATGATCAATATGCAGGGGATGGATCAGTCCATCCAAGTGCTCACTTGTTGAAACTTACAGAACTTTGTGAGATGTTTAAGGTTGCAGGTTTATCAAGAGAAAATGTCATGAAGAAATTATTTCCATTGTCACTTAAGGACAAAGCAAGGGAGTGGTATGAGCTACTAGATGATCCTCGTCATTCGGAGTGGAAGGAGCTTGAATCTCTCTTTTACTCTAAATTTTATCCTCTTCATGAAGTGCATAGAGATAGGAATTTCATTTACAATTTTTTGCCTCGTGACACAGAAAGCATTGCTCAAGCTTGGGAAAGACTGAAAATATTATTACTCAAATGTCCTAACCATGGGCTTCCTGAGGAGATAATTGTTACTAATTTTTATGCAAGACTTTCAGGTGATTGCAAGGATTATCTAGATGCATGTTCAGAGGGTTCTTTCACAAGTAAGAAGGTTGAAGCTAAATGGGATCTTCTTGAAACAATTCATTACAATGCTGAAAATTGGGAGAATGACAAAGGTAAAGAATCAGGTATAAACTATGAGTATGATTGCATTAAGTCTTTCACTGAAACTGCTAGTTTTCATGAGCTTAATGCTAATTATGGTCTTGATTCTCAAATTATTGTTGATTGCTGTAGAACCTTTGCTTCTCATATTAGTATTCCTAAAGAGAATTGGGACATGTATCATGAACCTTTTAAAGACACTTGCTTGGAAACCGAAATTGTTACTAATGATTGCAATAAACATGCCCAAACTTCTGAAAATATTGTTTCTTATAAGCATGTTAATTTTTGTGGAGCACTTAGACCTTGTGAAAATACTAATAATGAAGAAGAATATTGTAAAGTTCATAAGCATGAGAAAACTAGAATATGGAGTAGGGCTCTAAGTGATCTTGCTGAAAAGATTTGTGTCCTATATCCTTTTATCTGTGAACTTTGCTATGAAGAAGGTCATTTCGAATTCCAATGCTCAAAGTTTGATAATACAATTTCGAGTTTGTTTGATGATAGCATGATTGATCCCGATCTTTATGATGAACTTGAATTATTTTTGGGGTGTGAAGAGTTGTCAAGCAAAACTTCTATGTTAGATATGAATGCCTTTCATATGAACATTTTGCAGGAATGCCACATCTATTGTGTTGATAAGAGCCACACTAATGCTTATATAGAAAAAATTATAAAAGATGTGGCTTTACCAAAATATGAAAGGACAGATACTTGTTTTACTCTAATTAATGAAAGGGAGGAATCCTCCCAAGTTTCTTCTGTTGTTCCTAACAATAAACCAGGTTATATGGAGAAGCTTCCTTTCAAGCCTCTCTCTCCTAAAGAAGGAAAGAAGAAGAAGAAGAGGAGGAGTAAAAGGAGAGAGGAAATGGTATCTTCCCCTAAACATGTTGCTCCTATTATAGTTGTTGCAGATGAGTCTGAACTTGATGATGTTCCTATGCCTTTTACTTATGGTAGTGATCATGATTGGGAAAAACACACTACTTTTGATATTGAAAATCTTTTGGGTACCAATTCTGAAGATGATGATATTAACAATTGTTATACTATTAGTACTATCCATGTTCCTTCCAATGATGATATGGAAAGCTCTAAGCTTGGGGATGTTGAGGTTTTTTAAAATCCTTTTGCTACAAATGATTACATATTTGAGACCTCTCCTCCTAGTGAGGTTTTCGAAAATGCTTTTGGTATTAATGATTATATGTTTGAAACTCCTTTTGCTAGTAAAAATTATGATACTATGT
Source organism: Poa pratensis (assembly GCA_947311845.1). NCBI lineage: Eukaryota > Viridiplantae > Streptophyta > Magnoliopsida > Poales > Poaceae > Poa > Poa pratensis. Next base: position 13,861,824 of record CAMZMU010000125.1, on the reverse strand, counting down.
TTACAAGTATTTATACTTGTAAAGACAATTATCCCCTTGTTTATGATGATACTATGCCTCCAGTCTTTGACACTTATTGTGATGATAAATATGCCACATATTATAATTACAACCATCTCTCCAATATACAACTTGTCTATCATGTTCAAGTCCTTTATGATAATCCTGCTCCCAATGTTACTAACAAGAAGGATTTTGCTTATGTGGAAAATATTGATACTTTTATGCATAAGGATCATGATAAAAATGTTTCATGTGATGGTTATATTGTGGATTTTATCTATGATGTTACTGGAAATTACTATGAGAGAGGGAGACATGGTTTCATTTATTCCAATAATATTATTTCTCCTCTCTCTTTGTTGAAGGTTTTGAAGTGGTGCCTGTTTTGTCTTTCTATGCTAGCAGCTTTCAACTTCAATGATTTGTTTTCTTACAAGGCTCCTTTGCATAGGAAGTGGGTTAGACTTAAATGTGTTTGATATTTGCTTCTTGGTGCTCTTTTAAATTCAATTCTTATACATATAACTCTCCCTCTTTATTTTGCTGTTTTGTTGTGTCAAGGAGAGTTATTAATGGAAAGTTGGTATTAATTTTCGGGACTGCATTGGGACAGATTGCTGTTCGTCACCGTTTCTGGCAGTTAAAAATCATAAAAAATCAAAAAATGCTGAAACTTTTTGTGCATGTTCCTGATGATGTTACGCAACTTTCATTATTTCAAAAGTTCTTCATCTGAGCATCGTAAGTGCCTCGAAAAAAATTCGTCATTACAGACTGTTCTGGTTTGACAGATTCTGTCTTTTATTTTGCATTCTCTCTTTTACAAGTTTTTAAGTGGTTTCTTTTCATGTAAAAGTGCCCACTTGAGCCTAGTTAACAGTGGCTAGTGTTTAAAATAGTTGGCTTGTGAGTTTTGTCTTTGCTAGAACTTTGAAGTATTATCTTTTAGTGCACTAACCTGCTAATGAGAAAAGCTGTTAAGTTTTGGTGTGAAGGATGTTTTCAAGTGTTGATAGAGGACAATGATTTTACATGATCAAGAAGAGTGAAGAGCTTAAGCTTGGGGAGGCTTACCTCCCCAGCATATTTCAAGAAGACTCAAGCATCTAAGCTTGGGGATGCCCAAGGCATCCCCTTCTTCATCTACAAATTATCAGGTCATCTCTAATGGTGCTATATTTTTATTGCTTCATGCTTGTGTACTCTTCCTTGGAGCGTCAGTGTGTTTTTGTTTTTAGTTTGTTTTGTTTGCTGTGCTATACTTGTTGGATCCTAGTATTCATATTTGGGAGAGAGACACGCTCCACTTTTTCATTAGAATACTCTTGTGCTTCACTTATACTTGTTGAGTATTCCTGTCTAGTTGCTGTTATTGCTGTTAGCTCTCAGTTTTTCATGTATCTATTGTTAGAGCTTTCAGTTTCTTTTGAAGAACGTACTCTCTTATATCTGTTTGGAGAGTTGTCAAATAAGTTGATTGGTGTTTGGTTGGACCAGAAAAATGCTATGCATGTGGTAGTGGTATAAAATGCTTACATGAATCTTTTTAGATCGTTGTCTTGAGTAATTTGATGCTTGCCAATTGTTTTGAGCTGTCAAGTAATTAATGTTTAAGCTTGTGCATCATGTAAGTAATGGCTATTAATAAAGAACTACTATAAGGATTTTCTGCTATAATAATCTGTTGCATAATTGGAAGTCCATAGTAGTCTAGATAATTTTTGGATGAAGGCTATGTGTTAACAAGGAAGACAGTGGGAGTCTATTGTTCGTCAAACCTTATGTTTTATGTACACTCTTGCTATTCCAGTTGATAATGATGTTTGCTTATAATAACCTTGCTAGCCTAAACTCTGTACTAAGAGGGAATGCTTCTTGTACATCCAAAACTTTGAGCCAAATCCATGCCACCTGTGTCCACCATACCTACCTATTATGTGGTGTTTTCACCATTCCAAGTAAATTTCTTCATGTGCTATCTACTAACTACTCAAAACAATTATCCATTTTTGTGTCACTACTTGAAAAGCTCCTAAGGACGTAGTAGTGAGATTTGTCATCTTCCATGCTAATTAATTTACAAGGATTGGCAGCTTCATCTGCTTCTCCACCTTTTATTTTGCATTAAAGAGCTGGTTAGTCCACCCTATAAATAAATAAATAGACACTCGTCCATGGTGAATGTTGGTGGGCACCCGAGGATTCGGTTAGCCATGGTTTGTGGAAAGTAAATGGTTGGGAGGAGTGTCACCAATAAGTGCTTGTTACAAGTGCAGTCCTAAAAACACTCGGAACCACTCTAAAAGTTAGTTAGCCATGGAAGATGATAAGTACCTGCTATTTGTGTAGCGTACCTGCACTTAGAAATTGGCAAGGTACCTGTGTATAGTGCAAACCCCTGGATCGATTCATTTGCACACATAGTCTAAGATGAAATATCACAACATTGCATCAATTATTACACGATGATCCAGTACTTAGGAAAATAATTACAACTTGCATAGCATAAAGCTAGCTTGATAGAGTAAAGCAGCGGAAATAATAATCTTCATGGAGTCCTCATCCTTTGCATGTGCCACAGGTGAAAACATGTTGGTTGCAGACTCGAAACCCTTAACGAAACTCACTCGTCGTCAGAACAATCTGCAACAAATAAAATTTTGCAACAGAGTGGGTCAGATACCATTAAAAATGGATCTGGCAAGTGACACTATGTGGACACTTAATGGAATAACTCTATAGCCTATATGCATATTTGGCCGGTGGAGTTCAAGGCTATTTCGCATAAAGCCAATTTTGCCTAACACTTTGTAAAACTTTTCTTCAACATTTGAGACAAGTATGGCATGAAATCCATAGTCTCGTCTACCCTTGTTCACCCATCAAAATTTCACTTAGAGAAATAAGATGTTGGGAGCCTCCATTGACATCCTTGATCAGCTGCTTGATTTGTCCGTAACCGGGGACATGGCTAAGTACTTAGTTTTTAACTCTGCAGAGGTTGTGCACTTTCACCATTAGACCCAACAAACCCAAACTATCCTCAAGAACTCAATTTGTGCTAAGGAAAAGGAGAGAGTTGACACGAGACTTTTCAGAAGCATTTTCCCATCCCATACTGACTTGACGAGCTCCCATTCTAACCATTCTACCACCACCAGTCAAGTCGGGACGAGTCAACGCAACTTAATCCATCTAGCCAGAGCCCATATGACTAATGGCTGCACGGTAAGCAACTTCACTTAGAGAAACATTGGTCCCTCTATTACCCTGGGTGTCAACCACAAGTGACCATCCCTTAGAGGTCACCCCTAAGAGATGACACTCAACCTTTCCATCATCTTTTCAAAACCAAGTCCACCCAGGTGATAAATTACTTAGTAGAATTAAACTTTAAAGAAAACACATTTGCATAGCATCAAATAATCTACTAAGTTATCACAGGGGTTCTAGACACAACTAGTGTAAAGGTATGGTGGGTTGAGCATATAGCAATAATACTATCCAACACATGCATTTAAAGAAATACACTAGGTAATGCATATAAAAATACTTAGGAAATTTATGGGGGTGTGCCACTTGCCTTGGCAACAGGGAGTGCAGTAGTAGCAGTTGCAACCACTTTCGTCTCTCTCCGGAATTTCTAACAAGTCAAATAAATCACAAATAAACACACAATCATAATTGCAACACTTAGAAAAATATGATATGCACGAGATGCAGGATGACACAATAATTATGGTATGAAAATCATGCAAACAAAATAAGGGAAAGACATAAATAACAATATCCCATTTAGCTAAGGCAAGGTCCAGGTTGAGCCTAAAGTAAACTTGATAAAACAACTTGAAAAGTTATAAGGTTATTCTAAGTTTTCACAACTTTGGTCTTCAAATAAACTTCAACTCCTTTGTAGCTTCATTGATCTTCAATGGTCTTCAATTAGCACTCTAGGAACTTAGTCTTAACACCAAGGACTTGGTCTATGTCCAAAGTGAGACAAAACTTAGAAAGAAAGAAGATAGAAGGAAAGAACTAGTTGGTCTTCCAAAAATCTTCTCCAGGCTTCCTTGTAGCTTTCTTCTTGGTGTATTGACTTCATTTAATTTGGTAGACTTGATGGTTCTGCAGACTTGATTATGTTGGTAGCATCCAGGTTGGTCTTGAATATAACCTAGTCACCATGAAGTAAGATATGAAGGAAGAAAAGAAGAGAGAGGAAAAGAAAGACTTAAAAAGGTAGGATGGTTGGTCTTCATGAATTTCCTCTTGATTTCTTCTAAGTACTTTCTTCTTGGAGATGCTTCTGGAGTCTTGTTTTCTGCTAAGTCCTTCTTTGTTTCTTCATTGTTTCCACTAATTTCTAACTTAGTGGTTTTGACTAGAGAAGTCAAGAGATCTACCATGCATCCTCAAAATTTCTAAGGAGGAAGTCATGTGAAAAGTATAAATAATACTAAGGACTTAATTATGCATGCCATGCTTATGTAAACGCTCTAAGGAAATGCAAGCAAACAAGATGTTCCAAAAATAACTAAGGACCAAAGAGGTCAAACAATAAGTCAAAATAATTTCTAAGTAAGAGTTCATAAAATAAGGTGTTGGTATTCTTCTAAGGAAAAATACTTTTAAAACAATAGTTGATAAAATTTCTAAGGACAAACACTTGTCAAATAACACTTAGGAAAATACTCTAAAACCACTAAGTTTTCAAGATGCTAAATTTTTCTAAGGAAAAGATTTAACACTTTTAAGATGTTGAAATTTTCTAAGGAAATAGTGTTGTCAAAATAATTATCAAATATTTTCTAAGGAAGAAAAATACTTTGTTGGGTGAGGTGAAATATTCCTAAGTTATTCTGCATCTAACATGTTCATAATTACTTAGCTAAATTTTCTATTCGAAAATAATGTGGAGAGCAATTTTAATATAATTTACTTATTAAAATAACACCTAAAAGCAATAAAAACAAAATACATGCAAAAACATAGAAAAACACTTCTACAAAAATACTAGAGCAATTCTACGGCCATAACTTAGACAAACAAAATTAATGCAAAAGAGTTTGCTCAAAAGTCAATTTTTATAATTAAGTTATAGTCAAAATATCAATTAAACCACTTTTTAAAAATTGTCTAAATTAATTTCATCGAAACCTCAAATTAAGCATATAGAAAGTTTCTACACATTATAAGCTTTCCAAAAATATAAATTTCATAAATTTTGGATAAAGGACTAAAAATTAATAACGAATCTAATTTGCAGGGACATATCCGTGATGCGCAGGGGCTTAAAAGTAAGGGAAACGGAAATTTCTTCTGCGCTGGAGTCCCTGGGCGATGATTGGTGCGGAGCTCTTCGCGGGTCTTCGCGGACGTGGATGCGGACGCGGGTGGACGGATCTTCACGGGCGGCGTCGACGTGGCGGCTTCCGATTGACGCGTACCGGTTCAACGCGGCGATCTAATCTGGAGCGTCTAATCGCGATCTAACGGCTCTAAGCAAATCGACCAAAGTCGGGCGGCGCTAGGTTGCCGGCGTAGCTCCGGTGCGGTGGCGCCATGCAAGGTCGAGCATGGACTCGACGTTCTACTGCGCACGGGGGCCAGCGAAACATACCACAAGGTGCGGGAGGTTGAGGCCAAGCAGATGGCGGGGTGGATGGCGTCGCTGTGCTCTTCTCCTCCCTGGATTGCTCGCCGGAGTCGGGGATGCGGACGGCCGGCTTTGGTCGAGCAAGCTCCCGTCGATCTGGCGCACCAAAAATACCCAGAAAAATCAGACTGGGGCGCAAGGATGAAACAAAGAGGATGGGACAGGAGGGAGGACTCGAGGTCGACGGTTCTCACCGACGTTCAAGAAATACGGCGGCGGCAATGGTGGCACGGCGAGCTCGATTATTGGTAGCCTGGGGGCGTATTGGCTAGGGTTTTCGGGGGCTTTGAGAGAGGCGATTGGGGGGGTTTATATGGAGCAGGAGTTCGTGCAAAACACGCAGCAAATCTCAACGAATTTGGTCCGGATTAGGCTAGGGTTTCGGGTAGAAAACGTGTTCATCACGAAGAAGGCGATGACGTCATTGCTGATGTCCTGGGTGGGTCCCACATGTCAGTCAGACAGAAGGGGAGTTGGGCCGTGGGCTGGTGTTGGGCTACTGCGTACTGCACCGTGCGACAATTAGGGCGTCCTATTTTTTTGTTCAAAAGGTTTTCTTTTTCATAAAGGAAACTTTAATATCTTTTAAAATAAATGTCCAAATGGACTCAAACCAGTTTCTAAAATTTTGTAAAATCAAACTCTTTGTCTTGCAACTTTCAAAACACAAATTGCAAAAAAATTTGTAAATTAAATTTTTGAAATTTGTTTAAATGAAGTCTAGGCATATTAATGTCATTTGAAACTATAGGGTTTTATAAATTCCTTTCGAAATTATATTTTAAACCAAAGCAAAATATGAGTAATAATATTACATATTACTCAAAAGATAATTTGCTTAAATCTCGTTTTGTTTAAAAGGGGTTTGATACTTCATAATTAATTCAAAACTCATTTTAAGATCCAAATAAATATTTTCTTTCAAAGGCAAAACTATAAATTTGAAAATAGAGAATAGGTAAGTAATAGAATAATTCTCCATACAAACAAACAATTCACAACCAAACACACTTTTTTAAATAGAAATCATTTTGATTTCCAAACTAAGTTTTTATAAACAATATGACACTTGTTGTCCAATTTAAAAATAGGTTTTAAACAATCAGAGGTGGCTTAAATAAAACTTGAATATCACAAGATAAACCTTTTGCAATTATTTATATTTCAACAAATACAATCAATTCACAAACAACATTAACAGAACAATACATAAAAGTCAAAAGAAAATTTTGGAGCATAAATGCTCTACTAATATATTTTCTTAAATATGTTTTCAAGTGGAAATTTATTTCCCACTTTTGAAATAACCAAAAGCAAACAATGCTATATGATGATGTATGTATGCATGAATTTTCTTTTCAAAGCAAAATACATAATAGTTTTCGAAAGTTTTAAATTTTTCTGATTTTCAACTTTTTGAAAAACTTGGGATGTTACATACTACCACCCTTAAAATGAATCTCGTCCCCGAGATTCGAGAAGGCTAGCAAAAGGTTGTGACTAGGATACCGGGTGGCTACCACCCTTAAAGGATTTTTGATGGCAGTAAAGAAAAGAAAAGAAACTAGTGAAGTGAAAACTTATTCTGAACGTACCATTCACTTCTTCCACATTGATGTGGTTCACATATCCTTTATCAAAAGGATTGGGTTTGGCAGCTGCTTCAGCTCCTTTCTTTTCTCGGCATTCATTGGCATAATGGCCCTTGTTGTTGCACTTGTAGCAAAGCACTTGGCTGATATCTTTCTTGGGTTCAGGATTTGGACGGTGCTGTCCACTGTTATTGTGCCCAGCATGTCCATTTCCCTTGTGGCCTCCATTGTGATTGTGACTATGTGGTTTGTGACCATTGTTCCCATCATGAGCAAAATGTTTCTTGAAAGAAGGTTCGGGATGATGCTTGTTCGAACTCATCTTCCTCTTCCTGTTTTCAACCTTCTTCATGCTATCTTCCAGTGTGATGGCTTGGTCAAGGAATGCTTGATAGTCTGGAGCATATGCCACAGTCAAAGGAATCTTCAGGTCATCACTTAGCCCTTTGAGGAATTTTGCCTTCCTCTTCACATCAGTATCGATGTCTTCAGGAGCATAACGGGACAGGGCATGAAAGTCATCCATGTACTCCTTAAGACTTCTGTTCCCCTGACGCAGATTGTGGAACTCTTCCTGTTTCAGATTCATAACGCCTGTGGAGATATGAGCATTACGAAATCCTTCCTTGAAATCCTCCCAAGTCAAAGTGTCCAATGAGTGAGTAATCTGATAAGTTTCCCACCATTGGGCAGCAGGTCCTGCAAGCAGATGTGCGGTGAACCTAATTTTCTCAGCATCTTCACATTCAGCTGTCACCAGATCCTTTTGCACAGAACGTAGCCAGTCATCAGCCACAATTGGGTCAGTTGTAGTTGAGAACTTGTTTGGCCTAAGCCTAAGGAACCTGGCAAGTCTGTCCACTTGGGGAGGAGGTGGTGGTGGAGGTCCATGTTGATTTGTCATGAATTGAGCCATCGTGGTCATCAGCTGAGTCTGGGCCGCCATCATCTGTTGCATCATAGCTTCGTGGTTGTTGTTGTTGTTGTCTTTAGGTGCACGACGGGGAGGCATCTGTGGTTTTAGCATAGGTGAGTAAAAGATAGACAGATCTAGAAGAAATATTCCTACCCATACAAGCAATTTGACACAATCAACCACACATGATAAACTCACAAATTTTGAGAAAAATAAACTAGTCATTTTTGGATCGAAGTACACCTAGGATATGGGGAAACAATATGATAGTACTGCCATACCACAATTTGATAGGTCAATACATCAGCATGGTTTCTTTATTCTAATACATAATGGGGTCTAGTCTATCTCTTTCTTGAGTGCATCGAGTTCTTCCTCTATTTCCTTGAGTTCATCAAGGTATTTCTGAGTGTTGTGGAGTCTAAATCGAAGTCTTCTTCCAAGGTTTTCGATGGCCTCCCATGCTGCACTTCTTGCGGAATCAAAGAGTGATGTTCGAATTATTGGGTTTGTGAACATGTAGCAACCTTCGGTCTTGTGGTCATCGTCTTTGTTCTTGTATAGATGGAGTTGCGCCCACCAGTACTCTTGACCTTCACCCATGAAAGGAAAACCTTTGTAGACTGCTGCTACTTCAAGTCCCATGCTCAACATGAGGTCCTTCAAAGCTTTTGGAAACTCAGTCTCACATTCCAAGGTCATGGTCATTGCTGGACCTTTCTTGAGTGATTCCAGGAGGCAAGACATCTATAAATAACAGAAGGCATTTAGAAGGCGAATAGTTAAGAAGTTACAAGAATGATATCAAAAAGTTTTAAACAAAGAACAAATACAAATTTTTGTCCTATGGGCTTTCTTATTTCTAACCAAGGTTTTCGAACCTACAGGCAACACAGTGCTCTGATACCATCTGTAGCGTACCTGCACTTAGAAATTGGCAAGGTACCTGTGTATAGTGCAAACCCCTGGATCGATTCATTTGTACACACAGTCTAAGATGAAATATCACAACATTGCATCAATTATTACATGATGATCCAGTACTTAGGAAAATAATTACAACTTGCATAGCATAAAGCTAGCTTGATAGAGTAAAGCAGCGGAAATAATAATCCTCATGGAGTCCTCATCCTTTGCATGTGCCACAGGCGAAATCATGTTGGTTGCAGACTCGAAACCCTTAACGAAACTCACTTGTCGTCAGAATAATCTGAAACAAATAAAATTTTGCAACAGAGTGGGTCAGATACCATTAAAAATGGATCTGGCAAGTGACACTATGTGGACACTTAATGGAATAACTCTATAGCCTATATGCATATTTGGCCGGTGGAGTTCAAGGCTATTTCGCATAAAGCCAATTTTCCTAACACTTTGTAAAACTTTTCTTCAACATTTGAGACAAGTATGGCATGAAATCCATAGTCTCGTCTACCCTTGTTCACCCATCAAAATTTCACTTAGAGAAATAAGATGTTGGGAGCCTCCGTTGACATCCTTGATCAGCTGCTTGATTTGTCCGTAACCGGGGACACGGCTAAGTACTTAGTTTTTAACTCTGCAGAGGTTGTGCACTTTCACCATTAGACCCAACAAACCCAAACTATCCTCAAGCACTCAATTTGTGCTAAGGAAAAGGAGAGAGTTGAGACGAGACTATTCAGAAGCATTTTCCCATCCCATACTGACTTGACGCGCTCCCATTCTAACCATTCTACAACCACCTGTCAAGTCAGGACGAGTCCACGCAACTTAATCCATCTAGCCAGAGCCCATATGACTAATGGCTGCACAGTAAGCAACTTCACTTAGAGAAACATTGGTCCCTTTATTACCCTGGGTGGCAACCACAAGTGACCATCCCTTAGAGGTCACCCCTAAGAGATGACACTCAGCCTTTCCATCATCTTTTCAAAACCAAGTCCACCCAGGTGATAAATTACTTAGTAGAATTAAACTTTAAAGAAAACACATTTGCATAGCATCAAATAATCTACTAAGTTATCACAGGGGTTCTAGACACAACTAGTGTAAAGGTATGGTGGGTTGAGCATATAGCAATAATACTATCCAACACATGCATTTAAAGAAATACACTAGGTAATGCATATAAAAATACTTAGGAAATTTATGGGGGTGTGCCACTTGCCTTGGCAACATGGAGTGAAAATCATGCAAACAAAATAAGGGAAAGATATAAATAACAATATCCCATTTAGCTCTCTCCGGAATTTCTAACAAGTCAAATAAATCACAAATAAACACACAATCATAATTGCAACACTTAGAAAAATATGATATGGATGAGATGCAGGATGACACAATAATTATGGTATGAAAATCATGCAAACAAAATAAGGGAAAGATATAAATAACAATATCCCATTTAGCTAAGGCAAGGTCCAGGTTGAGCCTAAAGTAAACTTGATAAAACAACTTGAAAAGTTATAAGGTCATTCTAAGTTTTCACAACTTTGGTCTTCAAATAACATTCAACTCCTTTGTAGCTTCATTGATCTTCAATGGTCTTCAATTAGCACTCTAGGCACTTAGTCTTAACACCAAGGACTTGGTCTATGTCCAAAGTGAGATAGAACTTAGAAAGAAAGAAGATAGAAGGAAAGAACTAGTTGGTCTTCCAAAAATCTTCTCCAGGCTTCCTTGTAGCTTTCTTCTTGGTGTATTGACTTCATTTAATTTGGTAGACTTGATGGTTCTGCAGACTTGATGATGTTGGCAGCATCCAGGTTGGTCTTGAATATAACCTAGTCACCATGAAGTAAGATATGAAGGAAGAAAAGAAGAGAGAGGAAAAGAAAGACTTAAAAAAGGTAGGATGGTTGGTCTTCATGAATTTCCTCTTGATTTCTTCTAAGTACTTTCTTCTTGGAGATGCTTCTGGAGTCTTGTTTTCTGCTAAGTCCTTCTTTGTTTCTTCATTGTTTCCACTAATTTCTAACTTAGTGGTTTTGACTAGAGAAGTCAAGAGATCTACCATGCATCCTCAAAATTTCTAAGGAGGAAGTCATGTGAAAAGTATAAAATAATACTAAGGACTTAATTATGCATGCCATGCTTATGTAAACGCTCTAAGGAAATGCAAGCAAACAAGATGTTCCAAAAATAACTAAGGACCAAAGAGGTCAAACAATAAGTCAAAATAATTTCTAAGTAAGAGTTCATAAAATAAGGTGTTGGTATTCTTCTAAGGAAAAATACTTTTAAAACAATAGTTGATAAAATTTCTAAGGACAAACAGTTGTCAAAAATAACACTTAGGAAAATATTCTAAAACCACTAAGTTTTCAAGATGCTAAATTTTTCTAAGGAAAAGATTTAACACTTTTAAGATGTTGAAATTTTCTAAGGAAATAGTGTTGTCAAAATAATTATCAAATATTTTCTAAGGAAGAAAAATACTTTGTTGGGTGAGGTGAAATATTCCTAAGTTATTCTGTATCTAACATGTTCATAATTACTTAGCTAAATTTTCTATTCGAAAATAATGTGGAGAGCAATTTTAATATAATTTACTTATTAAAATAACACCTAAAAGCAATAAAAACAAAATACATGCAAAAAAATAGAAAAACACTTCTACAAAAATACTAGAGCAATTCTACGGCCATAACTTAGACAAACAAAATTAATGCAAAAGAGTTTGCTCAAAAGTCAATTTTTATAATTAAGTTATAGTCAAAATATCAATTAAACCACTTTTTAAAAATTGTCTAAATTAATTTCGTCGAAACCTCAAATTAAGCATATAGAAAGTTTCTACACATTATAAGCTTTCCAAAAATATAAATTTCATAAATTTTGGATAAAGGACTAAAAATTAATAACGAATCTAATTTGCAGGGACCTATCCGTGATGCGCAGGGGCTTAAAAGTAAGGGAAACGTAAATTTCTTCTGCGCTGGAGTCCTTGGGCGACGTGTCGGGCGATGATTGGTGCGGAGCTCTTCGCGGGTCTTCGCGGACGTGGACGCGGACGCAGGTGGACGGATCTTCGCGGGCGGCGTCGACGTGGCGGATTCCAATTGACGCGTACCGGTTCACCGCGGCGATCTAATCTGGAGCTTCTAATCGCGATCTAATAGCTCTAAGCAAATCGACCAAAGTCGGGCGGCGCTACGTTGCCGGCGTAGCTCCGGTGCGGCGGCGCCATGCAAGGTCGAGCACGGACTCGACGTTCTACTGCGCACGGGGGCCAGCGAAACATACCACAAGGTGCGGGAGGTTGAGGCGAAGCAGATGGCGGGGTGGATGGCGTCGCTGTGCTCTTCTCCTTCCTGGATTGCTCGCCGGAGTCGGGGATGCGGACGGCCGGCTTCGGTCGAGCAAGCTCCCGTCGATCTGGCGCACCAAAAATACCCAGAAAAATCAGACAGGGGCGTAAGGATGAAACAAAGAGGATGGGACAGGAGGGAGGACTCGAGGTCGACGGTTCTCACCGACGTTCAAGAAATACGGCGGCGGCAATGGTGGCACGGCGAGCTCGATTCTTGGCAGCCTGGGGGCGTATTGGCTATGGTTTTCGGGGGCTTTGAGAGAGGCGATTGGGGGGGTTTATATGGAGCAGGAGTTCGTGCAAAACACGCAGCAAATCTCAACGAATTTGGTCCGGATTAGGCTAGGGTTTCGGGTAGAAAACGTGTTCATCACGAAGAAGGAGATGACGTCATTGCTGATGTCCTGGGTGGGTCCCACATGTCAGTCAGACAGAAGGGGAGTTGGGCCGTGGGCTGGTGTTGGGCTACTGCGTACTGCACCGTGCGACAATTAGGGCGTCCTATTTTTTTGTTCAAAAGGTTTTCTTTTTCATAAAGGAAACTTTAATATCTTTTAAAATAAATGTCCAAATGGACTCAAACCAGTTTCTAAAATTTTGTAAAATCAAACTCTTTGTCTTGCAACTTTCAAAACACAAATTGCAAAACATTTTGTAAATTAAAATTTTGAAATGTGTTTAAATGAATTCTGGACATATTAATGTCATTTGAAACTGTAGGGTTTTATAAATTCCTTTCGAAATTATATTTTAAACCAAAGAAAAATATGAGTAATAATATTACATATCACTCAAAAGATAATTTGCTTAAAACTCGTTTTGTTTAAAAGGGGTTTGATACTTCATAATTAATTCAAAACTCATTTTAAGATCCAAATAAATATTTTCTTTCAAAGGCAAAACTATAAATTTGAAAATAGAGAATAGGTAAGTAATAGAATAATTCTCCATACAAACAAACAATTCACAACCAAACACACTTTTTTAAATAGAAATCATTTTGATTTCCAAACTAAGTTTTTAATAAACAATATGACACTTGTTGTCCAATTTAAAAATAGGTTTAAAACAATCAGAGGTGGCTTAAATAAAACTTGAATATCACAAGATAAACCTTTTGCAATTATTTATATTTCAACAAATACAATCAATTCACAAACAACATTAACAGAACAATACATAAAAGGCAAAAGAAAATTTTGGAGCATAAATGCTCTAGTAATATATTTTCTTAAATATGTTTTCAAGTGGAAATTTATTTCCCACTTTTGAAATAACCAAAAGCAAACAATGCTATATGATGATGTATGTATGCATGAATTTTCTTGGAGCGGACTATGGAGCGGCGCCGCTGTTTGATCGATCCCAGCGGCGGTCAACAAATCGCTCGCGAACGCGACCAAATTTCACTTCCGTCCAGCGCGCGCAAGTTTCCTCGCGCGAGCGCGTGCGTGACTCGCTCCTAGGCTGTGAATTGCTCATGGGCCATCGCTTACTAGTGGGCTTGCTCCGTGCCTAGCTTCAGACACATAAGGGCCCAATACTAAAACAAGAAAAACACAGTCACCGGAAATCACAGGAAAAAAAAGATCTGGAGCAAAATCAAGTTTCATACTTCCAGTTTCCAAAAAAAGATCTGGATGCTAACGGAAAAATTCTTGCAGCAACTGAAGTTATTTCTTGTACTCCGTACACAATACATCAACTAACCCAAGTCAGAAGTACACTACAATGAGATCAGCACACCATTATAAAGGAATAAGATGACCAACACTGCCGCATACATGGAACACCACTACACAAGATCTGCATCAGTCCTCCTTCACGCCTACCACCATCGACGCCCCACCGCACTAATCACCACCACGATCACTCGAAAAATCTGCAACAAAAAAAATCAAAACCTACAATTCTTGCATGTTTGGAATTTGGACACAATGCAAGAATTTATTAGGTGGACAGTTGTATTTTTAATTGGCCGGTAAATGCATACTGCTTAAGAGGTAGCTAGTACTGGATAACCAAGTATTGACGAGCAAGAATTCGAAGAACATGACATCTGCTTTGCAAACCGGTAAAATCTTTCTGAACAACATGACATTTGCTTTAAAACCTGCTACCTATTTGCTAAATAACTTGACAATCTCTTTCAAATACCAAGTAATTATATTAAACAATCTGATGGCTATTGCTAAATAATTGGACAGTCGCCTTTAAAAACCTGGTGATTATACTAAATAACATGATAGCTATTGCTAAATAAATTGGTAGTTGCTTTCTGGAACCGGGTAGCTATATTAGAACAACATGATAGCTATTGCCAAATAACTTGGTGGTCGCTTTCGAAAAACCCAGTAGTTATATTAAATAATCTGGTAGCTATTGCTAAATAACATGGTAGTTACTTTAAAAAAACAGATAGCTATACTGAAACAATCCGGTAGCTATTGCTAAATAACTTGGTTGTCGTTTGCAAAAAATCCGATAGCTATAGTAAAATGATCTGATAGCTATTGGTAAATAACATGGTAGTTACTTTAAGATCACTATATTAAAACAACTTGGTAGCTCACCAGATTATATAAAATCAGCTACCAGATTAAGTAGTCACAATTGACAAATTAATTAGCCAAGATTACCATATTAATTAACTATGTAAAAATTGCAGTGTTATTTGAAAAAACAATTACCAGATTAATTAGCCACAACTGACAAGTTCCTCAGAGGCGGCTCCCGTGGCATGACCATTTGCGGCGTGGCGGCAAGTGCGGCCTCAGGCTGCAACCTCACGGATCGGTGGCCTCCACAAATGCCCGAGGGCCGAGGCGCCATCGGTGTCATAGTCATCGCATCCTTGCGGTACGCCGACGTGTGTGCCCTCCCGACGTGTGTGACCCCCCACCAGTTGACGGCGCATGATCTCCGCCTCTAACCTCCCAGCCAGCAATCTAATCATGCACAAAGTTCATGTTAATTAGCATGCTAACAATTACCAGTTGCACAACCATTACCCCATACTAAATAATACTCCCTTTCTACACCAGGCCCCAAGGATCCAACATAAAAAAATAAAAAGCCTATCTAAATCGACCTCGAGAAGCACATAAACGACAACACAAACTCGACCTCAACGACGTCCATGTAATGCTGGTCTCAAACCCTACACCTATGTACTAACCAATCAACCAAACGCTAAAAAAACATCACTAGAACATCACAGTCCACCACCACTACCCTATCAAACTCCATCAATAGCATTAACACACATGAAATGTGTTGTAGCGGTTAATTCATGCTACCCACCATATTAAAATCATGCTAGTTAATTTAAAAAGCTAGATACTTGGTTAATTCATACTACATCACATGAAGAAACATAGACATAAAATCCATAAACTTGGTCCTTTGGTGGCAGCCAGAAACACCAGAATCCAACACTCTCTATTCAAATCCTGTTGCAGAAATAAACAAGAAAATGGTTGAGTTAGCAACACTTACATATCTCCACTATTTATATATTTTTATAGGTGAACAAAGTTGGACATTGCAAATGATGGATATAACATTGGGGTTTAGGACAATGTTATCCCAAACAATCAAGGTCTCATATTCACCACATGTTACCATGTCGTTATATGCTAGCTATTAAGTTAGTTCATGGTGGCTACTAGATTCATCTTAAGTTTATTCATGCTATTTAGCCGTTTTAAATCATTGCAAGATGTTCATGCTAACTACCATGTTATTTGAAGGAACATACCAAATTCGTTGAGGCTAGCTATCATGTTAAATCTTTACTGGTTCATTTAAAAACCTAGCAACCAGGTTTAAAACATGCTAGATATCAGATTAATACAAAAACAGTTATCAAGTTGAAACATGCTAGATATCAAATTAATCAAAACCTGCTGCCATGTTAATTCATGTTTGCTATCAGTTTAATTCAGTCCAGCTACCAGTTTCATTCAAGCTAACTAACAGGTTAAATCATTACTAGTGGATTCAAAAACACAGCAACCAAGTTAATTCATGATGGATTTTTATACACAGCTAACTGGATTTGAAATACAAAAGGCGAACATTGTAAGGAAAATAATGCAGCTACCATGATTTGTGTACATAGCTATTCCATACACAGCTACCATGATTTTTATACAAAATTATCAGGTCAATTACAAACAGCTATCAGGTTTACCAAACAGAATGTCAGGTTCATTACAAGTATCTACCAAGCTATTTAAACTAGCTACCATGTTTTCCACAA
The DNA here is from genome assembly GCA_947311845.1 of Poa pratensis. NCBI lineage: Eukaryota > Viridiplantae > Streptophyta > Magnoliopsida > Poales > Poaceae > Poa > Poa pratensis. Next base: position 13,845,099 of record CAMZMU010000125.1, on the reverse strand, counting down.
GAACTAGTTGGGTAGACATAGCTACCAGATTTCCAAAAAATAATTACGGGGTCAATTAGTAACAGCCATCAGGATTCCTAAAATTAATTATCTGGTTCATGACAAACAACTACCATGTTGTCCAGGACTAGCTAATAGGTTTTCCAAACGAAATGTATGGTTCATCAGAAACAGCTAACAAAGCAATTTAGAACTAGTTACCAGATTGTTGAAAACAATTATCAGATTCATTACAAACAACAATCAGGTTTCCCAAAAATAATTATCAGGTTCATTATAAACAGCTACCAAGCTATTTAGAACTAGCTACCATGTTTCCCAAAAGAACTACCAGATTAATTACAAACAACAATCAGGTCTCAAAAATAATTATCAGGTTCATAAGAAACAACTACCACTTTACTAATCATTTAAGATCACATCTCACCACTTTTCTCCCATCGCAGCCATTCACCTGGCCAGCCATAAAAAATCATGGACTATCTTGTAGATGTCGCAAGCAGACCAACACATTGCCAACGTTCGTGTGCAAAAGCACCTCTACAGAATTAGCCTGCAACAAAATTTACGGTTGTCAGACTTTTTTGACGGTTGTCAGACTTTTTTGAAAACAACTTCCAAGTTGTTTAGAAACTGTTGCCAGGTTGAAACATGCTAGATATCAGATTAATCAAGCACAACTGCCATGTTAATTCATGTTAGCTATCAGTTTAATTTCCAGCTACCATTTCATTCAAGCTACCAAGATTTGAGTACATAGCTACGAGATTTTCCGTACATAGCTACCAGATTATAAATACACAGCTAACAGGATTTTTATACACAGCTAACTGGATTTGAAATACAAAAGGCGAACATTGTAGGGCAAATAATGCAGCTACCATGATTTGAGTACACAACTAGCAGATTTTCCATTCATTATATTCAGGAAGCTACCCTGCCCCATTGATTCTACGGCAGTACGCTGATCTTCTATCAGCCCTTTGTACAGAATAGTAATGGGCTTTGGTGAAACCCTGTTCCGCAGAACAGCACTAGGCTGCAATGAAAAAAAGGAAAAAAACACTTTTAAAACAAACAAATAATCTGGTAAAATTTAAATACAAAACAGAATATACACCTAGCTACCATGTTATATCATCATAGCTATCAAGTTTTCAATGCAAAGTTGCCATGTAAAAAATCACCAATGGGTACCCCATATTACTACATTTATCTGAAACAAATAGCCTCAACAGAAAGTAGCTACCAGAATTTTCACTGCATGCTACCACATTAAATGGTTATAGATATCAGGTTTCGACTGCTTAAAAAGATCACAGTTCACAAAAAATATTGCTCGATGGATATCACAAGTACTACCTCAGAGCATCAATTGTCAAAAAATATAAAACACACAAGCCATGTACATCAGAGTTGGACAACTCACATTTTGCATTTTAGCTATACCCCTCCCCTTGACATCACCACCACCCTTGTTCCGTGTTCCCCTCCTCCTAGCCATCGTGTTAAACCTGCATGGAAGAAAAACAAAAAAATCACAAATAATTATCCCCAATAATGTCCAGCATGTTACAATGCACGAACCGTTACACCATGAAAATGTAGCATCGCAAAACACTAGCACCTACATCACAACAAGCACCATGCGCACACAAAATTTACGATCCCCATATCCACAAAGACATACCACATGACACCCACAGACAATAAATACACCGCCTAAAAACCCAACAAAAATCGTTAGGGTACGGGCCTCACCACAGCGAGGACTGCAACAACAAACATCTCTGCCCCTTACTCAGTTGATGGCGCCGACAACCGTGGTCAAATCCAGACAGATGAACACAATATCAACTTAAATATGGAGCACAAAAACACACCAAAAAAATTGTCCATCACCACGGCGAGGACTGCGACAAGCACAAGCACGAGCAGAGTGAGACCAGAGAGCTCACCACCCCACGCCAGGGATATGGGACGGGAAGACACTGTCCGAAGCCCTTGAGGAACCAACGGAATCGGCACACACGAGCAACAGAAACAGAATGTCAGTAAAAATACACTCACCGCCGCTTACTACTAACCATGACAGAGAGTGCGACATGAGCCTCTATACCCCTACCCCGTTGACGGTGACGACAATGCTTGTCGAATCCTGACAGATAAACACATAAGCGAAAAAATTGACAACAAAAAAACCCATTAAATCCTGAGGATACATACCTCACCACAATGAACATTGCCAATAAACGAGCCTCTTGCCCCTACCAAGCTAACACCGGCGGCAACAATAGTAAAATCCGGAGCACAACCACAACGCAACCAAGACGAGGACTACTACGGCGAGCCTCTCCACCGGCGACGACCCGCCGGACTGCGGCCAGCTTGAGGACAAACTCGGGAACGCCAAGGCTGGGGATGCGAACACGGGGCTCACCACGGCGGGGGATGCGACCACGGCGCTCACTACGGTGGGGGATGCGACCACGGGGCTCTCCCCGACGGTGAGGAACCACCGTAGTTTCGTCGCCGACGGGGACCGTACGAACCAACCCTACCCACGCGAGATGCGAAATGGACAACACGAATAAGCAAAATCTGGAGGGCGCAGGGTTCAAACGCATCGAGAACTGCGACGGCGAGCCTATCCACCGGCGAGGACCCGCCGGACTGCGGCCAGCTCGAGAACAACGAGCCCTGCCGACGGCAAGGAACCACCACGGCGACAAAATCGGGAGCGGATAGGGATAGGAAAGAGGGAGAGAGGGGCTCACCGCGATGGGGGATGCGACCACAGAGCTCTCCGACGGCGACGAACCACCGTACTCTCGACGGCGCGGTCGGAACCGGCAGATCGCCACCCCAGTCGCCGGAGAAGAGAGGAAGCAAGGGTCGGGCAGAAAATCCCCTGAGCACGGTTCCCCAAACTCAAATCGGTGCACTCCAAAACCACCCCCGTGTCGCTTACACGTGGGACCCAGTGCGAGGATAACGTTCCGAACGTGAGTCGTGGAGCGGTTGCACGATGAGTGCGTCGTGGAGCTCTTTCCTTAGACTGACGGGTGGGACCGGGTCACCAAACCACGTGAGACGCGCAGGTTCGCTCGATTCCTTCCGCACGAATCTTTGCGAGCCGCCGCTCGCGCGAGCTTCCGTGCGGCGCCTGCAGTTAGATTTTCCCTTCTTTTCAAAGCAAAATACATAATAGTTTTCGAAAGTTTTAAATTTTTCTGATTTTCAACTTTTTGAAAAACTTGGGATGTTACAATTTGATTTGTTGACACCTGTATACACCATTACCTTACAAAATAATATTTTATGCTCTCTATATGCCTTCGGGAATTACAGCTCTAGCACATGATGTTAATCCCTGCTTCCCTCTGTGAAGGGTCATTCTTTTACTTTTATGTTGAGTCAGTTTTCCCACTTCTTTCTGTCTCCTTAAGCAAACATCATTGTCAACTCCAGTATAACAGTTTTTACATAACTTTGTGTTTGGTTGATCATATTCTTTGCATTGACATTATCTATATGATATACATGTTGAAAGTTGAAGCAAATGCTGAAGCTATTATCTTCCTTTGTGTTGATACAAACACTTTCATGTTGAGAATTATTGCTGCTGTGAGCTAACTATTATGTTAGACTATTATATCTCTAAATGTTTTATAGTATTATTCATGAAAGTTTGCACTTGTGTGATCACTTATGTTTACTCTTTATTTACTTGCTTGCAAACTATAGACCATTGGCTTGGATCACTTCATTCAGATCATGTGCATTACATTGTTATTTGATCAAAGATTGTGTTGGTAGCATGTCACTTCAAAAAATATCTGTTTTTATCGTTTACCTACTTGAGGACAAGTAGGAACTAAGCTTGGGGATGCTTGATACGTCTCAAACGTATCTATAATTTTCTATGTTCCATGTTGAATTATATCAAGTTGCTACATGTTTTAGTTACACTTTATATCATTTTTATGCATTTTCTGGGACTAACCTATTAACAAGATGCCACAGTGCCAGTTCCCTGTTTTCTGCTGTTTTTGGTTTCAGAAAATCTATTAAGGAAATATTCTCAGAATTGGACGAAACAAAAGACATCGTCAATAATATTACGAGGAGAACACGAAGTCCAAACGGGAGACGGATTGGGGCCCCGAGGCCAACACGCCATAGCTGGGCGCGGCCCAAGGGGGCCCACGCCAAGCTATGGTGTGGCTGCCTCATGCAGCCCCCGACGCCGCCTCTTCGCCTATATATCGCCCCCGACGCGTAAACCCTAGTACGATTCGTCATATTCGGAAATACAACTCCGTGCTCCGCCGCCATCTGAAACTCCGTTTCGGGGGACAAAAGTCTCTGTTCCGGCACCCTGCCGGGACGGGGAAGTGCCCCCGGAGCCATCTTCATCAACACCGGAGCCATCTTCATCGCCATCTCCCTCTCCCATGATGAGGAGGGAGTAGTTCTCCATCGGGGCTGAGGGCTCATACCGGTAGCTATGTGGTTTATCTCTCTCTCTCATGGTGTGATGTTATTGTGATCATGAGCATTGTAATCTAGTCAAATCTATGGATGATTTCCCCTTCACTATGATATGCTACTCAAGTGTTTTGTCATTGTAATCTGTGGAGTCATGTTAAGCACGTTATCACGGTGACAGTGTGGGTGATGTGTATGACTCCATTAATATATTAGAGGGATGTTTTATGATTGTTGGATAGCACTATTTCACTTGCGGAGGTTGTGTTCTGTCTAGGATTACCTTCAGTGACATTGGGGTGTTCTAGGTGTGTTTCACCGACCTTGAGGTGTGCTGTTATTAGCCCTACGCACTTGACTTGGTGTATGCTATCATGATGTGGTGTTCGTTTACTCAGACTTTGAGGAGTGCTGTTATTAGCCCTACGCAGAAGACTAGTATTTCTATCCAACATGAGAATAATCCGGAGTAGCATAGTGAAGAGGAGTATTTATGTATTCAATCATGATTATATATGTTGAGAGTGTCCACTAGTGAAAGTATGATCCCTAGGCCTTGTTTCCAAGCATTGAAACACCGTTTACTACAAGTTCCGCTACATGTTTGCTTGCTGCCATTTTTATTACAGATTGCATCTACTACTTGTTACCATCCATACCACTTGTATTTCACTATCTCTTCGCCGAACTAGTGCACCTATACACCTGACAAGTGTATTAGGTGTGTTGGGGACACAAGAAACTTCTTGTATCTTAATTACAGGGTTGCTTGAGAGGAATATCTTTGACCTCTACCTCCCTGAGTTCGATAAACCTTGGGATACTCACTTAAGGGAAACTTGCTGCTGTTCTACAAACCTCTGCACTTGGAGGCCCAACACTGTCTACAAGAGTAGAAGTGTAACAGCCCAACGTTAAGAACCTGAAAATCTGTATAAAATTTTCGCGTTTTGCTTCATATTTGCATCATTGCATCATGGCATCATACTAACTTGTTAAACATCTCACAAGTTGGTATGACAAACTTGCACACAAATGCTGGAAATGGTTGCAAACCAAATGAGCTTGTCTTGATGAACTTGGTTGCAAATCTCAAATCCATATTTGTCAAAGAAGTTCCAAGAGTCCAATATCATCTTTGCACTTGCTCCAAATATTAAAGTGGACACATTTGGAAATTGAACAAAATGGCTTAACCCAACACGTTGAACAAAGGTGGTCCAGAATATTATTTTACGCAGAGCCAATTTTTGTGTAGCTTCTACTCAATATGGGGATGCTCCCCAAATTTTCCCAGATTTTCTAAAAATGTGTTGTGCCTAGAGAAAATTCCGGGAAGTTGCTGTCCAATTTTTGAGCAGAAAAGGACTAGATTGTAATTGCCCGGGGACTTGTCCGTGATGGAGGAATTCCGGCCAGGGGCCTGGTTGCAAAACTTGCATCCCCTCCCCTGTAGCGACGCGCAGCACGTCGCTGCCGCCGCACCAGGTCGCCGCGCCGCGCTGGACCCTCCCCTACTCCGGCCTTCTCCTGCGAGGAGAAGCACGACCCCACGCCTCTCCTCCTCACTCGCCTGCTCCTTCCCCGCTTCCTCCCCATCTCGCCATCCTCTGTTCTTCTCGCGAGCACGCCGTGGCCGAGCCACAGCTCAAGTTCGCCGTCGAATCGCCGCCATCGTAGTCCACCTCGAGACCCGCCATCTGGGGCAAAAGCTCCGCCTCGCCGTGCTGCTCACCCCTGCCCAAGGAATCGACGCGGGGCCGCCGCTGCTGTCACCGCCGTCCACTTTTCACCGCTGCTATCCGAGCTTGCCACCGAGCTTCGACGGACGCGTTCGTCGCCTCCAGCCCACCCCGCGCCTCGCCGTTATTTCGAGCGTGTCCGTGGTGAGCCCCCGAACCACCCCGTGCCCTTCCCCTCCTTTTTCCCTCGCCGTAGCCGCGTGCCCACGCCGGAGTTCGTCGCCGTAGTCGCCGTTTGTCGCCCGCTCGCTTCCCGGCCTTGGGCCCGGCCCAAACCGGGCCTCGAGCCGGAGCGCTCTGTCGCATAGCCGGCCTCTCAGCCGGCCCAACCGGGCTAAGAGCCGGTGGGCTCTGTTAGCAGGCCGGCCTCATCACCGGCCCAGCCGGGCTGTGGACCGGCCTGAACAGTAAAAACAGTTTTCTTTTCTTTCTTAAAATAAATCAATTGATAACTATTTAATTATTGCTTCAATTTTTAGCAAACAATATATCAAAATGACCAGCAGCTCAAATGCTATCTAACCATGCAAATCTCACCTCATGATCACAAATATTTATTTGATGTTACTCCTAAATTGAATTAAAGAATTAAATTCATTTTATTCTTTAATTCACTAATTAATCATCGGTACTCGGAAAACCACAAAGGAGGTACCAATTCGATCGGAAGAACGAACCCTATCCATTCATGCCATGTTCATGCATATTTGAGCCACCTCTTGGTAATGTGATAATGGATGAACAATGTGGTTTTAAGCTAAATATGGGGTTGCTTCCAAATAATTGCACTAATTATTTGGCTCTCCATTTAATTTTGCTAGATAAACTAAATGATGCCATCTTTGCATAAACTTGTCATGTCATCATGTGGTTGTGCATTGCATGGTACACATGTGTGGTGTTTGATTTGTTTTTCCGTGTGTGCTTCGTTAGATCAAGCAGACGGGGTTCCACCTCAATACCCCGTCGAGCAGTACTACCAGCAATCTGAACAAGGCAAGGTAATCCCCCCTCTGAGCATATCTTATCCTATTTTCCGCAATTATTTTCTCCACTATAATATTGCATGCGGTTCTAAATGTCTTTTGCCTGGATTAGAATATCCTACTAGTTGCATTAGAATCCTGTTGCCAATACCTGTTTTACCTTCCTATTACCATAGGTTTGTATTGTTGGCCATGGAATACTTACTATGCTATGCAAGTGCTTAGCCATGCTTAGTGAAATGCCTAGTTGTACTAGGGATGGTGAATGCTGGAAACAGGTGTTAACTTGTGACAGTGATGTTGATGGTGGAGAATTGTGGAGATGGATAATAAAATGCTAAGAAGGTGGGGATGAGAGGCCACATGGAATGTGGTGGGTTGTCTCGTTCTTGCCGCCTAGGTGCGAGTTCTGTACCTCCTGAACCAAGACTGAGCGTGCAACCATGCGTGAGGCCTATGCAATTGCAGGAACCCTCATAGACTAAATAACTCGAGCGGGGCTAGCCAGGGTCCTCTAGTTTGGCTTTCCATTTGCGCGTGCGTGATGGTGTTGAACTGAGATGAGGATGGTGGTGTTAGGAAAATAAGTGGCCGTGGGGCGGGGTGTTGTGATCCTGGCAGCCCTACTGCCACTGATGATCCTGGAAAGTCCTTAACGAGGGAGAAGTCGACACCGCTCCCACCCAGCCGGCTTTCCAAGGAAGAGAGCTAATGCGCAGGTAATGGGCCGGACGGTACGCGTGGCAAACATTTGTACACCCCTGCAGGGTTAAATCTTTTCGAAAAGCCGTGTCCACGGTTACGGACGACTTGGGAATGGACGATGATCATAGAATAACTTAAACGGAATGATTAAAACTTGGGTACTAGAGGTACCAATTCCACGAATGTAAGGTTGACTTCCTCGAGGGTGATTCGGGGAGGTGCCTTTGATGAACAGGTACAATGGTGATGTTGGTGATGTTTGAGAAAGGTGATCTCAAAGAAAAGAGTTACTTCTTACCCCTCTTTGAAAATGTTCTAATAGTCGATGCCATGGAGTTGTGTTTTATAAATAAAATCAGCTTTATGCAAAACAGCCATAAAACCTTGAAAGCCAATCATCGAGCATATATTAGCTCTTAATCTTGCGAGTTCGTCGAACTCAACGTCTTTGCTTTTGTTTCAGAGGAGGACTTCACCGACCTCGAAGGTGGGTTCTTTGTGGACGTCGACGAGTAGTCTGGGGTTCCCAGGTGGCAGCTTGGGACATCCTGGAGCAGCTGGCGTTGTGATGTTTATCTGTAGGCCTCTTAGGCCATATGTTGGTTCTTGTTGTTTAGAACAACCTAATTTGCTTCCGCTTGATGTAATGTTGGGTCTGTGACCTCTGGTTGTCATTTGCTATCTTTCTCTATTATAAGAGTTGAACTATATGATTTTGTGTCGTAGAGTCTGTGATGTGCCAGTTGTTCCACAAGTCTTGATCTTACTATTATGCTTGATAGTTGTGCCTGTGTTAAGGCATCAATCGGGGTGTTGTGTTGCGATGATACTGAGCAACGCCTGCCAAAGGTTTTGGCCGGGGATTGGTAAACCCGTAACCTCCGGTTGTATCGCTTAACCGGTGACACACAGCATCACTGTATAGTCGGGTCGGGGCGCCACAAGTTGGTATCAGAGCAGTACTGCCTGTAGGAAACCCTTCTACTGGTCGATGTTGAGTCTAGTGTTTGTGAAAATATTTTAACCTAAAAATGAGTTGTGAAAACCATCTTAGGATTCTTTTTACTCCTTATCTGGTTACCCTCTAATCTCGGAGCAATCTTACCTCGATTTGATTTAAAGGTTTTACTTCTCACCTGTTACTTCAAAATTAGGAGAAACGGGGTGGGTTCGACCTTTAGTGTTATGTGTCACGTTGCTCCCGCTGCGTTGCAATCCCAAATCAACTCAGATGTTTCTACCAATCGAATCTTTGATCCTTTCTTTGGGTTTTAACCCACGGACTTGAACATAAGGTCCCGGATTGTGTCAACTAGAGTGTGTTAAGTTGTGATTTCTTAACTCTCACTAGTAGCACATGATGCTGATCTTTGACCCAAGTTCTATCTTGTTGTTTTCCTTCTCGCAAAGTATTATCGTCCCTAGTCTGTGTACTTGAGTAGACGCTAATGCTATTGTTCGACCATTCGGAGAAAGATACTAACTGTGTCATTGTCAAATCTCCAGAATGGCTCGAGGAGGTCGTGGAGGCCGTGGTGGTCGCGGTAACCACAATGATGATGAGGATGATCTGCCGCCACCACCCACAATGGCTCAAGTCTTGATGGCCATTGAGGAGAACCGTGGGCGCAATGAGCGCTTGCTTGAGCAGTTGGTGCAGCAGAATGCACGGAGGAACGAGTGCAACACTCTCACTGAGTTCTGCGTTCCCAGCCACCCACTTTGCTGATGCTAAGGAGCCACTGGAAGCTGATGATTGGCTTCGTGCTTTGGAGCGCAAGTTCTCCGCGCTGCATGTCCCATTGGCTGAGCAAGTCAACTTTGCCACCTATCTCTTGGTTGGTGCTGCTGGCTGTTGGTGGGAAAGCCATGTGGCTTTGTTTCCAGCCAACCATGTCTTCACTGGGAGAATTCCGCACTGCCTTCCGTGCGGAGTACATTCCCCAGCCAATCATGGATCTGAAAGGAGGGAGTTCCTGGATTGCAACAGGGACGGATGGACCTCCGCACTATGGTCGTGAGTTCAACCATCTCTCGTTACGCCCCAAGGGACGTGACCAATGATGCTGACAAGCAAGAGCTGTTCCGCAAGGGTCTGACTCCGCAGCTCGCTATGAGCTTGCCCTTCAGGTTCCAGACCTATCAGGAGCTGTTCAACCAGGCTTTCACTTGAGCAAGGAAGAAAAGAACTTGAAGCTTCCAAGAGGCCCGCACATGGGGATCACCAGAGTTCCTCGGGTTCTGAAGCAAGAAGCGCAGGGTGTTTGTCCCCTACAGCGCCGTACCTCGTGCTCCTTCATGCCGAGAGCCTCAGGATACAGGCCACCTCCTCCGCGCCCCACTACTTCGACACTTGGGTAGGCGGAAGTGGGTACCGTCCTATGCTACCTGCTCCACCTGGACTCACTTGCTACACCTGTGGCCAGGCTGGTCACTACTCCAGGGAGTGCCCCCAGAAGGCATCTCAACACCTGCACGAGCCCCTGCCACTCCAACTGGCAAGGCTGGACCTTTGGTGCGTGGTCGCCTGAACCACGTCTCTGCTGAAGAAGCTGAAGAGGATCCTGGCGTCCTTATGGGTGAGCTTCGAATCAACAACCATCTTGCTACCGTTTTGTTTGATTCTGGAGCATCGCATTCATTCATCTCTATTGCGTTTGCAAAAGATCACCAAATACCGTTTGAGAAGATGAGCAGTCCCTTGATGATCTCTACCCCTGGCTCCAAATGGCAAACCGATGGCGTTACTCCTGAGGTCCAGATTATCATAGCATCCCTGTCCTTCCCTTTCCCGTTGATAGCCTTGAGGTCGAAGGGCCTTGATGCCATACTGGGCATGGACTGGTTAGCAAGATACCATGCTAATCTCGACTGTGCTGCTAAGTCCATCACCGTGACCCACCCTTCCGGTTACGATGTGCAGTTTTGGGCTACATATTCAGGACCTCCATCATCAGACAATCCCCTCTCCCCGGAGATCACCCTATGTTTCATGGAAGGCTTGTCCCCTCCTGAAATCCAGGACATACACGTGGTGTGTGACTTCCCGGATGTGTTCCCAGAAGAATTGCCTGGCATGCCACCTGATCGAAGTGTGGAGTTTGTCATAGACTTGCTTCCCGGTACTGCTCCAATTTCCAAGAAGCCCTACCGCATGCCGGCGGAAGAGTTGGCTCTATTGAAAGAGCAAATTGATGAGCTGTTGGCGAAGGATTTTATTCAGCCTAGCAGTTCACCTTGGGGTTGTCCGGTACTCTTCGTCAAGAAGCGGGATTCCACCGTGCCCGTTGGTTACTGATTATCGGCCGTTGAATGCGGTGACAATCAAGAACAAGTATCCTATTCCCCGATCAATGATCTGTTGGATCAGTTAGCTGGTGCAAGAGTATTCTCCAAGATGGATCTGAGGTCAGGGTACCATCAAATAAAGATCAGAAAGGAGGATATCCCAAAGACGGCATTTGTTACTCGCTATGGCTCATATGAGTATACCGTCATGTCCTTTGGTCTCACAAATGCTCCAGCTACTTTCATGAGGCTCATGAATTCCATTTTCATGGATTATCTTGATAAGTTTGTCGTCATTTACATCGATGACATCCTCATCTATTCTAAAACCGACGAAGAGCATGATGAACACCTTCGGTTGGTTCTGACACGGCTTCGTGAACACCGTCTCTATGCCAAGTTCTCCAAGTGTGAGTTTTGGTTGGATAAACTTGTCTTCCTTGGACATGTAATATCTGCCAATGGTGTGGAAGTCATCCCCGACAAAATTCAAGCTATTCTAGACTGGAAAACTCCAATGTCAGTCAAGGACATTCGTAGCTTTCTCGGATTGGCGGGTTACTACCGCCGATTCATCGAAGCTTTCTCCAAAATAGCCAAGGCATTGACTGACCTTCTCAAGAAGGATAGAAAGTTCGTATGGACTGCCGAAGCTGAAGAGAGCTTCCAAGCCCTGAAAGCCAAGCTCACGTCCGCTCCTGTGCTTGTCCTGCCGGACACAAGCAAGGATTTCGTCGTCTTCTGTGACGCCTCTCTACAAGGTTTGGGCTGTGTGCTAATGCAAGATGGCCATGTTGTGGCTTATGCTTCTCGCCAACTTAAGCCGCATGAGCTCAATTACCCTACTCATGATCTAGAGCTTGCCGCTGTGGTCTATGCTTTGAAGCAATGGAGACCATACCTGTTTGGTAACCGATGCGAGATCTTCTCGGATCACAAGAGTCTAAAGTACCTCTTCACCCAGCCGGATTTAAATCTCAGGCAAAGGCGTTGGTTGGAGTTAATCACGGACTACAATGTGAGTCTGAACTATCAACCCGGCAAAGCAAACGTCGTGGCTGACGCGCTAAGTCGGAAGTCCTATTGCAACAATCTGATGATTGAAGCGGCCCAACCTTCCCTTCATGAAGAATTCTCCCGTTTGAACTTGGAAATGGTTCCCTCCGGCTATCTAGCAAATCTGGAGATCAAATCTACTCTTGTAGACCAGATCAAGGATGCTCAGAAGCGTGACAAGGGTATTCTGAAAATCAAGGACAATATTGCTAGCGGGAAGTACAAATGCTTCTCTGTCGATGAATCCGGAGTTGTTTATTTCGGTGACCGTCTAGTGGTACCCAAGAAGCGGAAATTGAGAGAGCTGATCCTTCAGGAGGCTCATGATACACCTCTCTCTATCCATCCCGGTAGTACCAAATGTACCAAGACCTTCGACCACAATTCTGGTGGACTCGTATGAAACGGGAAATCGCCAAGTTTGTTGCTGAATGCGACACCTGTCGTCGGGTAAAAGCTGAACATCAAAGACCTCCTGGCACTCTTCGCCCTATTGCAGTCCCCGAGTGGAAATGGGATGAAATTGGTATGGACTTCATCACCGGATTTCCCAGATCTCAAAAGGGCAACAATGCAATCTGGGTAATCGTTGATCGTCTTCCAAGGTTGCTCACTTCCTACCAGTCCGTGATGATATACGGCAAGTCAACTTGCTGATTATATTTGGCTCGTATTGTTCCATTACATGGGTCCCTTGAGGATCATATCGGACCGTGGAAGTATCTTTGTCTCCAAGTTTGGCAGAGTTTCCAAACTGCTATGGGTCCCGTCTCAACTTCAGTACCGCTTACCACCCCCAAACTGATGGTCAGACCGAAAGAGTGAACCAAGTGTTGGAAGACATGCTTCGAGCATGTGTAATCTCTTTTGGCAAGGGTTGGGAAAAGTATCTCCTTTCGCGGAGTTCTCCTACAACAATAGCTATCAAGCTAGTCTGGGCATGGCTCCATTTGAGGTTCTCTATGGAAGAAAATGCCACACTCCTCTAAATTGGTCCGAGACCGGAGAGAGAGCACTCTTTGGTCCGGATGTGATCAATGAAGCTGAGGAGAAGGTTAGAATCATAAGGAGAATCTGAAGATTGCTCAGTCTAGGCAAAAGCTACTATGATAAGCATCATCAGGAAGTTCACTATGAAATTGGTGATAAAGCTTATCTCCGCGTCTCTCCCCTTCGTGGCGTTCGCCGCTTCGGTAAAAAGGGAAATTGGCCCCTCGCTATGTTGGTCCGTTCACCGTTCTGGAAAAGCGAGGAGATCTTTCTTATAAGTTGGAGTTACCGGTCAAATTCCCAAATGTGCATGATGTGTTTCATGTTCCCAACTCCGCCGTTGTTTCAAGGATCCTATCCATGGGGTCAATCATGAAGAGCTAGATCTACAAGAAGACCTCACTTATCGTGAGCATCCTATCTGAGTCTTGGATGAAGCCGAAAGGAAGACCCGGAACAAGACTACCAAGTTTCTCAAAATTCAGTGGTCTCATCATTCCGAGGAAGAAGCAACTTGGGAACGAGAGTCTAGTCTTCGTGAGGAGTATCCCGACTTCTTTCCGCAACCTTAGAATCTCGGGACGAGATTCCTGTAAGGGGGGTAGAATTGTAATAGCCCAACGTTAAGAACCTGAAAATCTGTATAAAATTTTCGCGTTTTGCTTCATATTTGCATCATTGCATCATGGCATCATACTAACTTGTTAAACATCTCACAAGTTGGTATGACAAACTTGCACACAAATGCTGGAAATGGTTGCAAACCAAATGAGCTTGTCTTGATGAACTTGGTTGTAAATCTCAAATCCATATTTGTCAAGGAAGTTCCAAGAGTCCAATATCATATTTGCACTTGCTCCAAATATTAAAGTGGACACATTTGGAAATTGAACAAAATGGCTTAACCCAATGCGTTGAACAAAGGTGGTCCAGAATATTATTTTACGCAGAGCCAATTTTTGTGTAGCTTCTACTCAATATGGGGATGCTCCCCAAATTTTCCCAGATTTTCTAAAAATGTGTTGTGCCTAGAGAAAATTCCGGGAAGTTGCTGTCCAATTTTTGAGCAGAAAAGGACTAGATTGTAATTGCCCGGGGACTTGTCCATGATGGAGGAATTCTGGCCAGGGGCCTGGTTGCAAAACTTGCATCCCCTCCCCTGTAGCGACGCGCAGCACGTCGCTACCGCCGCACCAGGTCGCCGCGCCGCGCTGGACCCTCCCCTACTCCGGCCTTCTCCTGCGAGGAGAAGCACGACCCCACGTCTCTCCTCCTCAGTCGCCTGCTCCTTCCCCGCTTCCTCCCCGTCTCGCCATCCTCTGTTCTTCTCGCGAGCACGCCATGGCCGAGCCACAGCTCGCGTTCGCCGTCGAATCGCCGCCATCGTAGTCCACCTCGAGACCCGCCATCTGGGGCAAAAGCTCCGCCTCGCTGTGCTGCTCACCCCTGCCCAAGGAATCGACGCAGGGCCGCCGCTGCTGTCGCCGCCGTCCACTTTTCGCCGCTGCTATCCGAGCTCGCCGCCGAGCTTCGACGGACGTGTTCGTCGCCTCCAGCCCACCCCGCGCCTCGCCGTTGCTTCGAGCGTGTCCGTGGTGAGCCCCCGAACCACCCCGTGCCCTTCCCCTCCTTTTTCCCTCGCCGTAGCCGCGTGCCCATGCCGGAGTTCGTCGCCGTAGTCGCCGTTCGTCGCCCGCTCGCTGCCCGGCCTTGGGCCCGGCCCAAACCGGGCCTCGAGCCGGAGCGCTCTGTCGCATAGCCGGCCTCTCAGCCGGCCCAACCGGGCTGAGAGCCAGTGGGCTCTGTTAGCAGGCCGGCCTCACCACCGGCCCAGCCGGGCTGTGGACCGGCCTGAACAAGTAAAAACAGTTTTCTTTTCTTTCTTAAAATAAATCAATTGATAACTATTTAAGTATTGCTTCAATTTTTAGCAAACAATATATCAAAATGATCAGCAGCTCAAATGCTATCTAACCATGCAAATCTCACCTCATGATCACAAATATTTATTTGATGTTACTCCTAAATTGAATAAAAGAATTAAATTCATTTTATTCTTTAATTCACTAATTAGTCATCGGTACTCGGAAAACCACAAAGGAGGTACCAATTCGATCGGAAGAACGAACCCTATCCATTCATGCCATGTTCATGCATATTTGAGCCACCTCTTGGTAATGTGATAATGGATGAACAATGTGGTTTTAAGCTAAATATGGGGTTGCTTCCAAATAATTGCACTAATTATTTGGCTCTCCATTTAATTTTGCTAGATAAACTAAATGATGCCATCTTTGCATAAACTTGTTATGTCATCATGTGGTTGTGCATTGCATGGTACACATGTGTGGTGTTTGATTTGTTTTTCCGTGTGTGCTTCGTTAGATCAAGTAGACGGGGTTCCACCTCAATACCCCGCCGAGCAGTACTACCAGCACTCTGAACAAGGCAAGCGTAATCCCCCCTCTGAGCATATCTTATCCTATTTTCCGCAATTATTTTCTCCACTATAATATTGCATGCGGTTCTAAATGTCTTTTGCCTGGATTAGAATATCCTACTAGTTGCATTAGAATCCTGTTGCCAATACCTGTTTTACCTTCCTATTACCATAGGTTTGTAGTGTTGGCCATGGAATACTTACTATGCTATGCAAGTGCTTAGCCATGCTTAGTGAAATGCCTAGTTGTACTAGGGATGGTGAATCCTGGAAACATGTGTTAACTTGTGACAGTGATGCTGATGGTGGAGAATTGTGGAGATGGATAACAAAATGCTAAGAAGGTGGGGATGAGAGGCCACATGGAATGTGGTGGGTTGTCTCGTTCTTGCCGCCTAGGTGCGAGTTTTGTACCTCCTGAACCAAGACTGAGCGTGCAACCATGCGTGAGGCCTATGCAATTGCAGGAACCCTCATAGACTAAATAACTCGAGCGGGGCTAGCCAGGGTCCTCTAGTTTGGCTTTCCATTTGCGCGTGCGTGATGGTGTTGAACTGAGATGAGGATGGTGGTGTTAGGAAAATAAGTGGCCGTGGGGCGGGGTGTTGTGATCCTGGCAGCCCTACTGCCACTGATGATCCTGGAAAGTCCTTAACGAGGGAGAAGTCGACACCGCTCCCACCCAGCCGACTTTCCAAGGAAGAGAGCTAATGCGCAGGTAATGGGCCAGACGGTACGCGTGGCAAACATTTGTACACCCCTGCAGGGTTAAATCTTTTCGAAAAGCCATGTCCACGGTTACGGACGACTTGGGAATTGACGATGATCATAGAATAACTTAAACGGAATGATTAAAACTTGGGTACTAGAGGTACCAATTCCACGAATGTAAGGTTGACTTCCTCGAGGGTGATTTGGGGAGGTGCCTTTGATGAACAGGTACAATGGTGATGTTGGTGATGTTTGAGAAAGGTGATCTCAAAGAAAAGAGTTACTTCTTACGCCTCTTTGAAAATGTTCAAATAGTCGATGCCATGGAGTTGTGTTTTATAAATAAAATCAGCTTTATGCAAAACAGTCATAAAACCTTTGAAAGCCAATCATGGAGCATATATTAGCTCTTAATCTTGCGAGTTCGTCGAACTCAACGTCTTTGCTTTTGTTTCAAAGGAGGACTTCACCGACCTCGAAGGTGGGTTCTTTGTGGACATCGACGAGTAGTCTGGGGTTCCCAGGTGGCAGCTTGGGACATCCTGGAGCAGCTGGCGTTGTGATGCTTATCTGTAGGCCTCTTAGGCCATATGTTGGTTCTTGTTGTTTCGAACAACCTAATTTGCTTCCGCTTGATGTAATGTTGGGTCTGTGACCTCTGGTTGTCATTTGCTATCTTTCTCTATTATAAGAGTTGAACTATATGATTTTGTGTCGTAGAGTCTGTGATGTGTCAGTTGTTCCACAAGTCTTGATCTTATTATTATACTATGATAGTTGTGCCTGTGTTAAGGCATCAATCGGGGTGTTGTGTTGCCGATGATCAATTCCGAGCAACACCTGCCAAAGGTTTTGGCCGGGGATTGGTAAACCCGTAACCTCCAGTTGTATCGCTTAACCGGTGACACACAGCATCACTGTATAGTAGTCGGGTCGGGGCGCCACAAGAAGCATTCATAGACATCAACTAGATGCTGACGTGGTTAAGTGGTTCGATCTAGACCGTTGGATCCAGATCTGAGGGCTGAGAGCAGATAATACCTCTTCGCGTTGAAGTTCTAATCGTGGCCGTCGAGATCTGATCGGACGGCTGAAATGGCGTTGACCAACTCGTGGTGGCGAACTCGCCGGAGATGGAGGTCACGGTGGTCGGTGGCTCGGGAATTCATGTGCGGCGGTGCTCCGGTGGTCCCTGGACTCGGGGAAGGGGTCTACAACGTGCGGCGCGTCACGGCGAACTCGATGGTGTGGTTGACGACGAGGGGAGCTTCCTGGAACGACGTGGAGTCGTGGCCGGGGTGCGTCGGGCACCGGCGACCTTGTCGAGCTCGAGCTGCTCGATTGGCTGCATGAGAAATTACCGTACCATGTCAGAACGGTGCGCAAGGAAAAAAAAAGCAGAAAGGAGAAGGTGGGAGGGCTTAGGGTCATCGGAGCTCGCCGGAAAATGAAGGACCTTGCCGGCGGTAGTAGCGGACAGCGAGCTCGATTCTGAGCAGCCTGGGGAGAGGGCGTCGAGGGCTATAAGTAGGAGGGGACGGCCGCGTCGATTTCGGCCTTAATGGCACGAATTGAAGAGGGGATCGCCGTTGTCTCCTGCCGTAGACATGAGCGTGATTTGGGGCGGGGAAGAAGATGGTGACGTGGCTCTGATGGGTGCGGCCTGCACGTCAGTGAGAGGAAGAGAGAGGGGCCGCTGCGGGGCTGGGTTGGGTTGTGATGCGCTGTTGGTTGCTGGGCTTCGGCCCAGTTGGCCTTTTCTACTTTTTTTTTGTTGTTTCTTCTGTCTTTTTCTGAAACTTTTATAACTCTAGTTTTAAAACTCCAAATGGATTCAAATCAATTTGTAGAATTTTGTAAAATCCAACTCTAACAAGATAGACTATTTGGGGTCACTTTTACACAATTAGTTTTACAAAAATATCCTTGGGCATAAAAAAATGTAATGTTTGCTATTTAACTAGTTAAATAAAATAAAGGAATATATTTTATTTCTTTTGAAATTTTTGCAAACCAAGTGTAACATGATGCAAAAATAATATCTATTTTGGCAATAACTTATTTTAAACTTACGTTTCAGTTAAATATTATTGAATCAAAACCACTTTTAAATAGAACAAGCTTTAAATCAATAACTTAAAACACTTTATAAATATTGTTTTAGAGTTTAATAAACTCCTAATTTTAAATCATATAATTTACAAAACCATTTTA
This sequence comes from Poa pratensis, assembly GCA_947311845.1. Lineage (NCBI taxonomy): Eukaryota > Viridiplantae > Streptophyta > Magnoliopsida > Poales > Poaceae > Poa > Poa pratensis. The sequence goes on along the minus strand of CAMZMU010000125.1, from coordinate 13,826,476 downwards.
GAAATAGGCATACTTTAAATAACATAAGCTATTAAAGTTTTTGAAGATGTCAAATTTCTTCTATTATTTGATTTCTATTATAATTTTAATGTTTTCTTTTAATAAAAACAAAAATTTAAATTTTTAGTGATTTTTAAACATTTCAAAATATTGGGATGTTACAAGAACAAAGGGACCAAAGTTTCTCCAAGTGAAGATGCTTCTCGTGCAGCCAGTCATATGGGCTCTGGCTAGATGGATTAAGTTGCGTGGACTCCTCCCGGCTTGACAAGCAGATGTAGAAGGATGTAGGTGGAACGGGTCAAGCCTGTATGGGATGGGGAAAATGCTTCTGAAAAGTCTCGTCTCAATCTTCTCCTTTTCCTTAGCACAAATTGAGTGTAGAGGATAGTTTGGGCTGGTTGAGTCTAATGGTGAAAGTGCACACCCTCTCGAGAGTTAAAAACTAAGTACTTAGCCGTGTCCCCGGTTACGGAAAATTCATGTAGTTGATCAAGGACGTCAACGGAGGCTCCCAACATTCCAATTTCTGAAATAAAAGTTGAAGGTTGAACAAGGGTAGATGAGACTATGGATTTCATGCCATACTTGTCTCAACTTTGAAGAAATGTTTTAAAAAGTGTTAGGCAAAAATTGGCTTTATGCAAAATAGCCTTGAGCTCCACCAGCCAGATATGCATATAGTTTATTAGAGCTATTCCACTAAGTGTCCACATAGTGTCACTTGCCAGTTCCATTTTTAATGGTTCTGACCCACTCTGTTGCAAAATTTTATTTGTTGCAGATTGTTCTGACGACGAGTGAGTTTACGTTAAGGGTTTCGAGTCTGCAACCAACATTTTCGCCTGTGGCGCATCAAGATGATGGAGACTCCATGAAGAATAAATTTATGCTGCTTTACTCTTTCAAAGCTAGCTTCGTGCTATGCAATTTGTAATGAATATTTTCCTAAGTACTAGATCTGCGTGTAATAATTGATACTTTGTTGTGATATTCATCGTAAACTGTGTGTGCAAATGAATCGATCCAGGGGTTTGCACTATACACAGGGATCTTGCCAATTTTCTAAGTGCAGGTCCGCTACATGCCCCCTCTTGGTGCTATGTGGCAATCCTTCCCACCTAAATCTTCAGGGGAAGAGGACCGGAGCACTATAAATAAGGCCTCACTGCAGCCTTGGAGAGGCATCGGATCATCTTCTACCTCGCCACAAACACCAACACTTGTACTGCAATCGCTCCGAGAAGTGCAATCCATCTCAAGCAGGAAGTAGGGTATTACACCTCCACGGTGGCCTGAACCTGGGTAACTGATGTGTCTCCCTGCTATGTGTGTGTCTTCTCCGCTGAGGCTACCGAGGGTCCGACGAGAGCGTGTTTCAGTCCCCAGTGTTCGAACAACACAACTCTTGAGTTTCCATCGGGGGTAATCCTCGACACCGGCAGAGTTCCGGCCGGACGGAGAGCAAATCCTGCCCTGGTGAGATCACCTCTCTCTGTACCCTCCAAACCCTAGTCTAGTCTTGCTTGAGCTCTAACCTCCTCTTCCTCGGTGCCATGGTCCTCCTTTTATATGCTAAGGGGATCCGACATGGGCACACGAGGAGGGTGAGACGTTTTTGGCGGGAGAACCCCTCGGTGGTCTTTGGAGGAGACGTGGCCTCTTCTCCTCCAAGTATCTTCTGGGCGGTGGCGCGGTCGTCTGTCCTTGGGGAAAGTGGGATGGACAAAGCCTGTCCGCCCCACCAACCACGCTCGTGGCGACGTGACTGGGGCGTGTCCCTCGTCTTGGCGCCCAAGTCTTCTACCAGCTTCCGGCACGAGCTGGCATTCTTATCCTCTCGATGATACAGATGGAGGACCCAGGGGTATGCCTGGCCTCCGGCCGGGCGTACGGACCCGCGGGTACTCTGCCTTGTTCTCCGGGCGACGGGTGACCCCGAAAGGTCACCTGGTCCTTAGCCGTAGCGTGTCGATGTCGAACTTGTCATGTTTCCTTGGGGCAGATGGGCTGACCCATCTGATGGTCTTGACTCCTTGCCTTGTCCATCTTCTCGGTGGGCCCAAGTGGTGGACCCACTTTGCCAGCATCAGGGGAACCCCATGTTCCACTGCTGCGACAGTAGCCCCTGGGCTTGGTCTCGGCAGCGCTTGCTTCAGCTGCTGCCGGGGCTATGGCCAAAGAGTTGGCCAAAGTGGGTACCCGGCGTCTTGCCTTGACTGAAACGTCCCATCTGCCAAAGGGTGGGACTTGGAGTTATTCCGCTCGGGGGAATAACTGCACCTTTCCCCTCGATTCCCACTGCGGAGAAGCCGAGGAGACCGCTGGAGAGAGAAAACGCCGCGCGCTATAAAAGCGGAAGGGGCGCCTCACGAATCTCCATCCTTCTTCTCCATTGCTACATTGCTCCCATCCCAGACATGGCGAGAGGGAAAAGGGTAGTTGGGCGTCCACGTGCTTCGGCTCCAGTGGAGAAGGGTACCAGCAGTCGCGGAAGAGCCATCCCAAGAAGGCGAGCGAAACGCGGCAGAGGTGGCAGAGGGACCATGAGGCGTGAGAGATGTCCTTCTCCGCCTCCACAGATCGCGGTCCACACAAGCTTCGCACCATTCGAGTTCATCCTGGATCTGCGCTGCAAGATCCGCAGCCGGATTGACCTTCCGGACTCCTTCGTGATGGTGATGGGGGACGGCAAGCCTCCGGGCTTGTGGCTGCAGGTGGAGGGCTGTCTCAATGGCCCTAATTGGATCTCAGTGGAGTACACCATCGATGACTACATTCTCCTGGGTTAGGGGTGGAAATCTATCGCCCGTTCCCGCCGCCTGACCCGGGGGCAGTATCTTGCCTGCAAGTATGACGGAGACGCCACACTTGCCGTGAAGATCTTCCGTGCTGCAGGAGGGCGTGTGGAATGCTGGGCAGAGAGTGAGAGCAGCAGCGGCTCCAGCTTCGACGATGAGGATGAAGATGAGGAAAACTCATCTAGCATCAAGGCCGAGGAGAGCTCGTGGTCCTAAGGGAGAGGAGCTTCAAGACGACGGCCCCGAAGATCCCTTGATCTCCTTCTTGGCTGCCTCGTCGATGTACTTCTGGAAGTAGCATCTTCCATTGTACGGTGGTGCTCCTCGTTTGCCAGGAGCCAATCTTTTTGTTGTAAAAATTAGCCCCCACTGTAGATCTTGAAAGGAAGAAGAACTTGGTCTCCCTTTTGGTCTCTTGGTCTTCGTGTCACACTTGGTGTGAATGGGAGCGGTTTTTTGCCAAACGCGCCTCCATTATTGCGGTAGCCGTACCGTCAAGGGTAGGTGGAGCGTGAGGAGTCTATAAAAGGCCCTCCAAACCCCAACTCTCTCGACGCATCTTTTCGTCTTGCTCCCTGCCTGATAGAGGCAAAGGTGTCCGATCTTTCGATGAGATGGATAACTACGATTTGGGTGGCGTTGACGTTGACGATCCGACTACAAACGTGCGAGGACGTTGCGCCTTAGCAATTGCTACACCAACTCCGGGAGGTTATTGACAGCGCCGTAGCACAGTCAACCCAACCACTCAAGTCTAGCCCCTACAATCAATCGAGAACAAGCAAGAACTAAGATTTGGCAATCAAGATATTGCGAATAATGATGAATGATTATATTGAAGTGGGGTTTTACGGCGAAGTTGCAACAATGGCTAACTTATGACGAAACAAAACCCAACCCTAAAACGACGACCTACGGTTGTATTTATAGGGAGACATAAGAGAATTTCGTGCAGCCTTGGAAAAGGGACCCGAAATCCACCCTAAGTCGGTTTCCCTATCAATACGGACTCCAAAAATAGCCTATGAAAAGGTATTTCGAAATTACATGGGCCTGGCCCAAATATCAAGGTGACGCATCACCATATATCACTATCAACGAAAACATGAAGTGTGATCTCGAAGTATTTCGTCCAAGTCTCCATTTGTAGCGTCATGTCCAATCTTAGCATGTTTGCTGCCTTCTCCATGAACCACCATGCTCCAATGCTTGTCTGTCTCCTCCTCGCTAGGTCCACTGTTTCTAAGAGCAACAAGCATATCTGTTTTAGGCAGTAGCATATTCTCATGTATATTTGGAATAGTTCCTAGGAACGAAAGTACCTGATAATTTAGTTGACGCGCACGAGCTCGAGTAATAGCTCCCTGTACAGTTGTAGGACTAGTGGTTGTAACTGTAGGTGGGATGTCCTCATCATCCTCCCCTTCTTGAATTGAAGTCATCCTCGACACAATGTCATCTTCTTCACCAAAGTATGGCTTCAAATCTGCAATGTTAAAGGTGGGACTAACCCCATAGTCTACAGGAAGCTCAAGTTTATATGCATTGTCATGTATTTTCTCTAACACTTTAAAAGAACCAGCAGCTCGTGGCATGAGTTTGGACTTACGTAAATCAGGAAAACGATCTTTACGCAAATGCAACCAAACAAGATATCCAACATCAAAAAAAATATGCTTTCGTCCTTTATCTCCATAAGTTTTATATTTAGCATTCATGTGTTCAATGTTTTCTTTAGTTGTCTTATGCAATTTCAAAATCAGTTCAGCATGCTGTGTAGCATCAAAATTACTTTGCACCGTAGATGGAAGAGGCAATAAATCAATAGGTGCACGAGGAACAAAACCATACACAATCTCAAACGGGCACATCTTAGTGGTAGAATGCAGCGAACAATTATAAGCAAATTCTATATGATGCAAACAATCTTCCCATAACTTCAAATTTTGTTTCAAAACAACCCTAAGCATAGTAGACAACGATCTATTAACAACTTCAGTTTGTTCATCAGTTTGGGGATGACAAGTAGTACTAAAAAGCAGTTTAGTCCCCAACTTAGCCCATAAACATCTCCAAAAATGGCTAAGAAATTTAGTATCACGATCTGAAACAATAGTATTTGGCACACCATGCAAGTGAATAATTTCACGAAAGAATAAATCAGCAACCCATTTTCGAATATCGGTCCACAACCACAAATATACTATCCCTCCCCTTCTTTGTCCGAGGTAAACCCAAAACAAAGTCCATGGATATATCTTCCCACGGAACACTAGGTACATGTAACGGCATATATAAACCATGAGGATTAAGGTGTGACTTAGCTTTTTGACAAGTAGTGCAGCGAGCAACAAACCGTTCAACATCCCGTCTCATCTTTGGCCAATAGAAATGTGTAGCTAGTACATACTCAGTCTTCTTGACGCCAAAGTGTCCCATTAACCCTCCTCCATGCGCCTCCTGCAACAACAAAAGACGAACAAAGCTAGCTAGAATGCATAGCTTGTTAGCACGAAACACAAATCCATCACTAAGGACGAATTTGTTCCATGTTCTACCTTCTTTACAATTCTGCAATACTTCTTTAAATTCAGCATCATGCATATACAAATTTTTGATGGTCTCCAAACCAAATATTTTGAAGTCAAGATGTGAAAGCATAGTGTAATGACGAGACAAAGCATCAACAATAAAATTATCTTTACCCTTCTTGTGTTTGATGACATATGGAAAAGATTCAATAAATTCAACCCACTTAGCATGTCGTTGATTCAGTTTAGCTTGACTACGAATATGCTTCAAAGATTCATGATCAGAATGTATAACAAATTCTTTAGGCCATAAATAATGCTGCCAAGTTTCTAATGTCCGAACAAGAGCATACAATTCTTTATCATAAGTAGAATAGTTCAGACTAGGCCCGCTCAATTTTTCACTAAAATATGCAACAGGTTTTCCTTCTTGTAACAACACACCTCCCAAACCAATTCCACTAGCATCACATTCAAGCTCAAAAGTCTTATTAAAATCAGGAAGTTGAAGCAAAGGAGCATATGTGTTAACTTATCTTTCAACAGCAAGAACGCGTCGTATTGTGCATCGCCCCAAACAAAGGGCACATCCTTCTTTGTATGCTCATGTAAGGCCGCTACAATGGAACCAAAATCTTTGACAAAGCGCCTATAGAACCCAGCAAGGCCAAGAAAGCTCCTCAATTGGGTGACCGTAAGAGGAATTGGCCAACTCCAAATTGCCTCAATCTTGGCTGGATCAACTTCAATGCCCTGCGATGTAACAACATAGCCAAGAAACGCAACGTGATCGGTTTAAAAGGTGCACTTGTCGGCCCAGTGAAATCCAGGGTGTGCTGGGCCTGTCCTATACGGCCCTCGACACTTGATGGCGAATTTTCGCTAAGGACCAGGCCTATGGCCTGGAGAGCCTCGCGAGGATCATTGCCTCGCGAGGGCATTTGAGGCAGCAGGGCCTGTGGAGGCCATATCCGCTGCTGCCCCCTCTTCAAGGAAATCTCCCCTGGGGAGAGGTCAACGCCGAATTCTCTACAGGGCGTCCAAGCCCTCGTGGAGATCGCTTCGCTGCAAAGCAACCTCTGCAGAGCGCACATGGGCTCTGCAGCGGCCGCAGAGTGACGCGCGCCCCTGCGCGCGGTGACGACGACGCCGCAGTTGCCATTTTGGTGATTAAAGGGGTCAATAAAGCTGTGCCACCCGCTCCGGACTACAAGGATTTCCTCTTTGGTGATAAGGGGACCGGCCGGCGCTACGCTCCAAGGCCAACGTCACCGTGGGCACCCCCACGTTCCTCTGCGGCCCCAGCTGGCCGTCCTGCATGGACGGTGGGTACTCTGCTACAGGAGTCAGCTTTACGCTCATGGACCGCGTCCATGGACAACCGGGCTGCGATGCACCGCGCTCCACCTTCTGCGCCACGTGACAGCCCTACCACAGTGCGAGTGCAAGGAGGGAGCACGGGGCGCCTATAAAAGGAGGACAAGGTGCACCGTAGCAAGGATCGCATTCTCATTCCAGCATAGCCACTTACGCGCAAGGAAGAAGAAGACCATTGCTTCCCTTCCTTGTATACACCATTGCCAAAAGAGAGCCCTCGGCAAGCTCATTGTACTGTAACCTCTACAAGCAGTGCAATACAGACAAGCAGGAGTAGCGGTATTACCTCCACACGAGGGCCGTGAACCTGGGTACGGGCTGGTGTTCATCTCTGTCGTGATGTCCCTCCGCTTGCTCGACGAGCACCGTCGCCGTGCAGGTTGAGGGTTGTTTGACCAACGTGTTCAGCCCCTTACACGAACTCTCTTCGTGAGCTTGACTATCCCTGTTTCGTGGGAGTCATTCTCCGACAATTGGCGCGCCAGGTAGGGGGCTGAGGCGCGTCTTCAACCTTCATCGACCTCTGCGCCATGGCGGACACTCGCGCAGCTCGCGCCACCCGGCGGGCGTCAGGCAGGGCAACCACCGAGCCCGCTGCCAACACCACCAACCCTCGCGGCCGTCCCCGCGCCAGCCGTGCCACGGGGCGCAACACCGCTGAACCGCGGGTGGAGCACCCCGAGGACGACGACGGCAACCACGACGACCGCTTCGACGACGACGTCGACCACGGGCACGGCGAGGACGCAGAGTCCTCGCATCCGTCCCAGCGCCACAGCGCCTCCACTCTTGGGCGTCCAGCGCCCAGCCCAAACACCGCGCTGCTCATGGCCGCGGAACTCTTCCGCTACCGTCCCACAGCTGAGGCGCACGACAACTGGCTCGGCCGCCTTCAGCACCTCGTCGACATTGCGGCGGCACCGCGCGCTGCTCCTGCGGCGTCGCGCTCTCTGGTGCACCACAACTCCGGACGCGCTGGAACCACCGCGCATGGCGCACCTCCGCCGCCGCCTCCGCCGCCGCCTCCGCCAGGTCCGCCTCCGCCGCGGCGCACAAGGCCGCATCCCACGCGTCGTCGCCGCGCGATTGTCAAATCGTGCAGCGGACACCCCCAGACGCGCGGGTGGAAATGGAGCGCCAGAAGGACCTCCAGAAGCGCATCGTGGAGGAATCGGCCAGGCAGGGCGACAGAACCGCCGTGCTCTTCAGGGGGCATCGCCTCGTACGCCACAGGTTGCGCGGCCTTCACCCGCAACCTGCGGCGCGTCGTCTGGCCACAGAAGTTCAGGCCTGACCTACCCAAGGGCTACGACGGCACGAACAACCCCATCGAGTTCTTGCAGCTCTACACCACCTCCATCCAAGCTGCGGGGGGAGACGACAAGGTCATGGCCAACTGGTTCTCCCACGCTCTCAAGGATTCCGCCTTGTCGTGGCTCCTGAACCTTCCCGAGGACTCCATTGACTCGTGGGAGGAGCTCTGCCAGCAGTTCGTTGCGAACTTCAAGGGCACGTACGAGCGCGCCCTCACCTACAACGACCTGCGAGCTGTGCGCCAGAAGCCTGGCGAGACCCTCCGCAGGTACATCCAGCGCTTCAGCCAAGTCCGCAACAAGATCCCGAACATCCCGGACTCGCACGTCATTGCGGCCTTCAGAGAGGGCGTCACCAACCACAGGATGCTCGAGAAGCTCGGCATCCATGATACCCTTCCTCCGTGGTGAAGCTCTTCGACATCGCAGACAAGTGCGCCAAGGCAGAAGAAGGGCTCCTCTTCGTCAAGGTGGGCTCGACAGACGACCCTGTCGAGGGATCCAAGACCCAGAAGAGGCGTGACGAGACGAAGCGCAAGCCTACCGCAGTCCTGGCAGCTGAACCCGACGCCAAGCATGTTCGCGAGGACTCTCCAGAGGCTGGCAAGAAAGAGGTGGACAACCGCCCGTTCTGCATCTACCACAACAGGCGCGGCCATGCGACAGAGAACTGCTATGACCTCAAGCAACTGAGCAAGAAGCGTGAGCAAGAAGAGGGCAGCGGTGGCCGCGGCAGAGGCCGTGGTTACCGCAAAGGTGGACGCAAGGGCAACTTCCAGAGGCCTCAGGGAACTCAGGCGAATGCCGCCGAGAAAAACAACAATCTGCCCGACGAAGAGCCTGGAGGCTACCAGGCCCCCAAGGGTGCCATGGCATGCATCCTCGGCGGATCCCAGGCGCCCAAGTCGAACAACCAGTTCAAGCAGTTCGCTCGCGAGCTCAACGCAGCGCTTCCCGGGGTCGAGACGTCCCGCCCCCTCAAGTGGTCCCAGTACACCATCGCCTTCGACGCCAAAGATCACCCCAAGTCTACAAAGACTGTGGGCACCCTCCCGTTGGTGTGCACCCCCACCATCAACAACATCGCCGTCGGCAAGACGCTCATTGATGGGGGTGCAGGCCTAAACGTCATCTCTGTCGAGACCTTCGAGACGCTTCAAGTGCCCTACGAGTGGCTCATGCCCTCCAGGCCCTTCACCGGGGTCACCAGCGGCTCAATCTCGCCTCTGGGGCAAGTGAGGCTCGCGGTCACTTTTGGCACGCAGGAGAACTACCGCACCGAGCTAATTGACTTCGACGTCGCGCACATTGGCCTGCCCTACAACGCCATCCTCGGCTACCCCGCCCTCGCGAAGTTCATGGCCGTCACGCACCATGCCTACAACATGGTCAAGATCCCTGGCAGCGGTGGCACCATCACCATACGCGGTCACGTACAGGACGCCACGCGCGCCGTCGAGATCGCCTACAAGGCCGCTGCCATGGCATTCCCCGCTGACGAGGACATGGAGCCTCTCGAGAGGCCCAAGAAGAAGAAACAACTGTTCACTCAAGAGCAAGCATCTACAAAGAAGGTGTCGCTGAGCACCAGCGGCTCGGGGGCTGAGGCTCGGGGGCTAGCGTCACCATAGGCGCTGGCTTGCCTCCCAAATAGGAAAGCGCGCTCGTCGCCTTCCTTCGGGCAAATTCTGACATGTTCGCATGGACTCCGTCAGAAATGTCCGGTGTACCAAGGGAGGTGATCGAGCACCACTTAGCCGTGTGTCCAGACGCACGCCCTGTAAAGCAAAAAGCGCGGAAACAAGCCCCCGAGAAGCAAGCGTTCATCATCAAAGAAGTAGAGAAGCTGAAAGCAGCAGACATCATTCGAGAAGTTGCCCACCCCACTTGGCTCTCCAACGGTGTGGTTGTCCCAAAACCCAATGGAGGAGGCCGGCTCTGCATCGACTACACAGACGTGAACAAGGCTGCCCCAAGGATCCATACCCCATGCCAAGGATAGACCAGATTGTGGACTCCACCGCCGGCTGTGATCTCCTCTGTTTCCTGGATGCCTTCTCAGGCTACCACCAGATCAAAATGGCCAAGGAAGACGAGGAGAAAACAGCATTTCTCACCCCTTGTGGTGTGTATTGCTACACTTGCATGCCCTTTGGCCTGAAAAATGCCGGCGCCACCTTCCAGAGGCTCATGAGGATCGCCTTGGGGGCTCAGATGGGAAGAAATGCAGAAGCTTATGTCGACGACATCGTGGTCAAGTCTCGCGAGGGAGACACTCTCTTGAAGGATCTCGAGGAAACCTTCGCCAGCCTGCGCAAGGTGAACATCAAGTTAAACCCCGCCAAGTGCGTCTTCGGGGTGCCTTCAGGCAAGCTCCTCGGGTTCCTCGTGTCCCACCGCGGCATAGAAGCAAACCCTGACAAGATCAAGGCTATAGAAGACATGCAGCCACCTCGCCGCCTCAAGGACATGCAGCGCCTAGCAGGATGCATGGCCAGCTTAGGCCGCTTCATCTCCAAGTTCGGCGAGAGAGCCTTGCCATTTTTCAAGATCATGAAGAAATCCGGCACCTTCAAGTGGACTCCAGAGGCTGACGAAGCATTTAAGGACTTGAAGAAATACTTGGCTAGCTCACCAGTCATGGTAGCCCCCAGGGCAGGCGAGCATCTGAAGCTGTACCTAGCAGCCACTCCACAAACTGCTAGCGCCGTCCTGGTGGTGGAAAGAGAAGAGCCAGTTCTCCCAAGAAAAGCACTGCCACACCAAGTCCAGAACCTCCCGACGAGGAACAGTCTCTCCAGACCCAGCGCCAGGCCCACAGCCTCAAGTCGAGCCCTCCACGAGCCCCTGCCGAGGCTCCTCCACAGGCAAACCTCGCCAAAACTCCTGAGGAGCCTCTCGAGGGAGCCGACGCTGCTGCACCATCAACGACCCTCGTCGAGCATCCAGTCTACTTCGTCAGTACTGTACTGCGAGATGCTCGCGAGCGGTACCCAGTGCAGCAGAAGCTCCTCCTCGCGCTACTCATCGCCTCCAGGAAGCTGCGCCACTACTTCCAGGGTCACCCCATCACGGTGGTCACGTCCTTCCCCCTGGAGCAGATCCTGCGCAACCCCAACGCTACTGACCGCGTCGCAGGGTGGAACATTGAGCTGCAGCCATTCAACTTGCGCTTCGACACCACAAGAGTCATAAAAGGGAGAGCGCTGGCGGATTTCGTCGCCGAGTGGACAGACCCAACTCCTGAAGAGCCTCGCGAAGAAGAAACCGCGTCATCGGGAGATACAATGCCAAGCCACTGGACCATGCACTTCGATGGAGCTTTCGCCTGCCGCAATGGTGGGGCTGGCGTTGTCTTAACCTCACCAAAAGGTGACAAGCTCTACTACGCCATCCAGCTGTGCTTCACAATAGACAAGATCTCCAACAACATCGCCGAGTACGAGGGCCTCCTCGCCGGGCTCAGAGCCGCAATCGCCCTTGGCGTCAAGCACTTACTCATAAAGGGTGATTCCCAGCTCCTGGTTAACTTCTCCAACAAGAGCTACACGCCTAAAGACGACCACATGGCCGCCTACCTTGAAGAGGTCCGCAAGCTCGAGAAGCACTTCAGGGGCATGGAGCTCATGCACATCCCGCGAAAGGAGAACCAAGAGGCAGATGACATCGCCAAGCGAGCATCACGAAGGCAGGCCCAGTCGGCCGGCGTGTTTGAAGAGAGACTCTCCAAGGCGTCCATAAAGCAGCCACAAGAAGCAGCAGCCGCAAGCACAGACGAAGTACTCCCACCACCTCCTATAGGTGGGGCACCCAACTGCGGTCCATCCTCAGGGGAGCGTCTGCTGCTGGCTATGGTGCACCAAGAGACAGGCTGGGTTGACGAACTCAAAGACTACCTGCTGAAGGGAGTCCTTCCTGAAGAAGACGCGGAGGCAGAGCGAGTGGCTCGACAAGCCAAGTCATACTACATCCTCGAGGGAGACCTGTACCGCAAGCGCCCAAATGGAATTGCACTCAAGTGCGTCCCCCCCGAGGAAGGCCGCATGCTGATCAGAGACATTCACAGTGGAGAGTGTGGCCACCATTCCTCTGCACGCACCCTGGCAGGCAAGGTCTTCAGGAGCGGTTTCTACTGGCCCCAAGTGCTTCAAGATGCCACCACCATCGTCCAATCTTGCGATGCGTGCCAGTTCCACGCCAAGCAAGTTCATCAGCCTGCACTGGGACTCCAAACCATCCCGCTCTCGTGGCCTTTCGCGGTCTGGGGCCTTGACATTCTGGGACCCTTCCCGAGATCACAAGGGGGCTACCGCTTCCTCTTCGTGGCAGTCGACAAGTTCACCAAGTGGGCAGAGGTTGAAGCAGTGCGCAGCATACCGGCCAGGGCGGCAGTAAAATTCATCAGAGGCCTGGTCTGCCGCTTTGGTGTGCCTAATCGCATAATCACCGACAATGGCTCACAATTCACCAGCGGCATCTTCAGGGCCTACTGCGAGAGCCTCGGCACCAAGCTCTGCTTCGCCTCGGTGGCTCACCCACAGAGCAACGGCCAAGCCGAGCGAGCAAATGCTGAGGTCCTCAAGGGCCTCAAGACAAGAGCTTCAATCGCCTGAAGGGCTACGGCAAGGGCTGGATAGACGAACTCCCGTCCGTGCTCTGGTCCATCCGCACGAACCCCACGAAGCCCACTGGTGAGACGCCATTTGCTCTCGTGTATGGAGCTGAAGCAGTCCTCCCCACAGAGATCAAGCATGGATCCGCACGGGTCCTTGCCTTCAACGAGGACGATCAAGCAGACCTCCACAGCGACGACCTGCTACTCCTTGACGGGTTGCGCCGCCGTGCCGCCCTCAGGGCAGCCAAGTACCAGCAAGACCTGCGACGCTACCACAGCCGCCACATACGTCCGCGCACTCTCGAGACAGGCGACCTCGTCCTCAGGAGAATCCTCTCCAGGGAAGGTCTCCACAAGCTCTCGCCAATGTGGGAAGGCCCCTACAGGGTCTCCACATCGCCAGGCCTGGCGCGGTACGCCTCGAAACGGAGGACGGCATTCCGGTCAAGAATCCATGGAACATCGCGCATCTACGCAAGTTCTACCCGTGATCATAGTCACGCCAGACATTTTTTGTCTCTAGAGGGAAGCACACAACTTCACCTCCAAGCTTCACAAAAGCTTCTCCTCCCGAGGGCCAGCCCCTCTGAGCTCTCCTGATTACGTGCCGCCGCAGGCCGTGAAGAGTCTCAGCCACTGAATGTGGTCCCCATGCCTCGACATGGAAAACTTTATCTTGGTCACACCAAGTGTAATGAACCAATTCGTTTCTCGATGAAACATTGCGCTGAGGCGCCGCTATGTAATATTTTGGTGGTGAGTTTTACTTTTCATCATCTTAGTTCATTTCGCGCTTATATTCTTCCCCATGCGCACCTCGCGAGCGGGGGCTGAGTACGGTGACTGTGCCTCAAGAGCACCCCAACAGCACCGCAAAATCCAAAGGATCCGAGCTCTAGCACGTGAGCACGCTCTCACGCCTGTTACCTCCCCAAAGAGCTCTGGCCCATGGGCTTGCTCCCAAAACACGCCACCTCACCAAAGGACCTTGGTACTTACTCTCCTCGCGAGATACCCATGAGGAAGCCTATAAGCGCGCATGGGTGTTTACTACCATGTGCCGCTTTGGGTCTGCCTCTCTAACCAATACAGGGAACAAGAAGTCCTCCCCAAGGTCGAGAAGTCGCGCTCCGACCCCTAGAAGGGAGCGCACCATCAGGGAAGCCAACGCCCTCTACGAGGCCAAAGTCTCGCCAAGCTAAGTCTAGCGCTTGCGCTCCTCAGAAGTATTTTCTCCCTCTCACGGGCACCTGTCGCCCCTCGAGAGCCCTTACCTCTCCAAGCCTTAAACACCCCCCGGCCTTGCCGAGTCACGCTCCGGCATACCGTAGCGGCGGTGTCATAGCACAAAGAGACGGGTCCTGACGACGTAGAGCGAAGAAAGACATGGAACAGGGACAAAGGGCCCTTCGAGGGGCACACACACATGTTTGCATACGATTAAAGTATCTTACAAGCCAGCGTGAATTAAAACAAGTCTTAAAACAAAGATAATTGCGCCAAGCGCATCTTGTTGCAGGAGCGGACTAGGTAGAGGGTTCACCATCGCCGCCCTCTTCAGCCTTCTCTTCTTCGGCGCCTTCATCCTCCTCAGCGGCCTGCTCCGCCTCAACCCTCTTGAAGCGGTCAACGTAATCGTTGACCTCTTCTCGAACCAAGTTGGAGAGCTCCCAGGCCAGATCTCCCTCGATGGGCTCGGTCACTGACTCGAAGTCGAAGCCGGGGTGAAGGCGCTGGAGGTTGGCGAAGACGCGATCGATCGCCACGGTCAAGAGCTTGCGACACTCCTCATCACCAACCTCGCCAAGTTCTGCCACAGGGCCCTCGAGCACAGAGAAGAGCTGATCGAAGTAGGCGAGGTATGTGGCGGCGTCAGCGTCCCCATTGACGGGAACAACAGGAGCATCCACTCCTAGCTGCCCCGCGAGAATGTTTTCCCGGGTCACCAAGGACTTGAACACGCGCTCCCGCTGCTGCGTCAGGACCTGCGCCGCCGGCACGCTGTGCTCATCCTCTGCAGCACGCTCCACAGCAGGGCCTGCCTGCACAGCCAGCTCCCACATATCAGCCATCAGGGAGGCGAGGTCTTGATAAGCACGTTCACGAGCCTCTTCCGCGCGGCGACGACCGTCCCTGGCACGCCTCACCCGGGCGTTCAGGTTGGCGTTCTGGTGCTCCAGTTGAACAATGCGGGCATTGTCGTCCGCACGTTTCTTCTTGAAGCGGTCCTTCTGCTTCCTGAGCTTCCCGGTGTATTCTTCGACGACGGCGGAGCGATATTCTTCTTGCTTGGCGGCGGCATCCTTCTCAGCCTCTTCCTTCCTCGCGGCAAGCCTTCGTTTGGACTTCTCTACAAGCTTTTTGTGCTTGGCCACCGCCTCGTCATGCTTGCCTATGGCCTCGGCCAGTTTGCCCTCCCGCGCCTCCAGATCCGCGCGCTGCGTGGACAACTCCTTGTCAGCCTGCAGTTGCCGCTCTTCGCGTTTGAGCACCTCCGCTTCACGCGCCGCCAGTACTTGCTCACGGGCATCCAAGGACACGCGGTGTTGGTCCAAAGACTTCCGCGTAGCCTCCGACTCCGCGGCGAATTTCCCCTCGCGGTCGGCAAGCTCTTGGCGCTGAGCGGCTAGCGTGGTCTCGAGGATCGCCCGCTCTGAGGCAGCGGTTTGGCGCTCCACCGTGGCCGCCTCGCGATCTTCTGCAGCGGCCTGGCGCTCTGCCTGGAGTGGCTCCAGGGTCTCTTGAGCCTCGCGAACCGCGCTCTCGCGGACCTCCTTGGCGAAGCGCAGCGCCTCCTCTCGCTGCGCCTGCATGGCCTCGTTGTCATGGCGGCGTTGCTCCACGACCTCGAAGAAGCGGGTCCACGCCCTCTCAAGTTCGTCGTACTCTCTGGCGAGCTCGGCCTCCTCGAGGGCGAGTTGGGCCTCCAGCCCATCCAGGGCACCCCGCGCCAGGCGGAAGGTAGAGCTGCGGCGAGCGCCGCTCCAGCTCGTGCCACCCAGGACCAGAGCCCGGGAACTCCCACGAGACATGGAGGCTCCCTCGTGCGCACTAGTTTCGAGGGTGGGAACCTCCAAACTTGGGCCCGCGTCAACCTCGGCCTGGGGGCTGTGCGAGCCCTCTCCGCCATTGGGGCCATGGGCTCCAGCACCGTCGTTTTCAACCGGCGCCTCCTCTCGAGCTTCAGGGGCAGGGGAAGATTGCCCAGCCACCATGGGGTCCGCCGCCGCCGAGCCCGCTGCGATCCCAGAAGACGCCGCCCCCCTCAGCATCTGCGTTAGGCGGGGGCGGCGGAGGGACATTTTCCTCCATCGCGGCGTCGGTGCCTTGGGGCGGCGGGGTAATCCTCTCCCCCATCTCAACGTCAGCGCCTCCTTTCGCCGGCGAGCCACTCCTCGTTTCCTCCGCGGCGACCTCCTCTTGCCGCTCTGGTGGGGTGACGGGACGTGGTGGCGTCGGTGTGCGCACCACCGCCTCCTCCTCGGGGCGCGCCTCCGCGGTAGAAGACGAAGTAGCTGCTCCGGCCAGAGGCGTAACCACCACATGCCCTACGCCTTCCTCCGCCACAGGCTTCGTGGCCTCCTCCGCCAC
This sequence comes from Poa pratensis, assembly GCA_947311845.1. Taxonomy (NCBI): domain Eukaryota; kingdom Viridiplantae; phylum Streptophyta; class Magnoliopsida; order Poales; family Poaceae; genus Poa; species Poa pratensis. Next base: position 13,810,248 of record CAMZMU010000125.1, on the reverse strand, counting down.
CGGCTCCGAGGCCTCGGTCACTACGGGATTAGCAACCTCTTCAGCTGAGGGCTCCACAGGCTCCTCGACGGTTGCCGAGGCCAGGCCCCGGACCTCCGCAGCCTTGCGGAGCCTCCGGCGCTTTGCCGTCACAAGATCCCTAACAAACAAACAGGGAAGGCCATCAATAGGAGAGCAAGAAAACTCTCGAAAGATGCAAAGACAGGGGCCAACGCTTACCCAGATGACTTGGCGCGTGAGTCGACCCACATCGTGGTGGATGACCGCCACGACCTCGACGAAGCAGCTCCAGAGCCGGGCCCCTCAGGAGCAGCCTCGGCTTTCCTTTTGAGAGGGGTGCCCACTGGGCTCTTGGCGGCCCTGTCGTGAAAAGCCTTGGAGCGGGGGTCGCAGCGTCCCGCTACGGCCTCCTCATCACTGTCTTCCTCCCCCTCCGCGACCTGGCGCGAAGGGGCCACAAGGAAATCCTCGTCCCCGCTGGACGAAATTTCCAGAACATCTCCCTCTGGAGGAGCAGGTTTCGAAGAGCTCGCCTCCCCTGCCGAGGGATTCGCCCCTCCACAGGTGGCGCCCAGATCCTCGTCAGATGCGGCGGGTGATTCCGAGGCCCAGTCCTCTTCCACCACGGGCGCCGCGTCCTCCTTCTTCTCCTCCCCAGCCAGGCCCTGAGGGGTGAACTCCGGCATCAGCTCCAGGATCGCGAGGCGCTTCTTCGGGGTAATCTGATGGAGTGGCTTCGCGAGCTCACTACGCGGCACAGGAACCTCCGGGGCGGTGAAGAGGATGCCCATTATGGAAGCTACGACTTCAGGAAGGTGGGAGCTGCAGTGCAGCCGCATTGCGTCCGCCGGGCCTGAATACATCCACATCGGCTTTGTGTGCTTCTGGAGAGGGGCGATACGGCGCCTCACGAAGTCTTCAGCAACCATCTGGCCCGTGAGGCCAGCGTCGCGGACGAGCTTCATGCGTGCGACCAAGTCCGCAATCTTCGGGCTCTGAAGGGTCGCGCTCGACCAATTCGAGTTCTTCAGGGGCGGAGCCTCAGGGACGTCGAAGAAGGAATTCTGCGTCTTGGCGTCCACGAGGAACCACCGCTGGCGGAAATCGTCCACCTTCTTCGTCACCCGTGTGACGGGTTTGTCGCCGTCCCAGGACATGGGGATGTAGATACCTCCCATCCCATCCGCGATGCGGAAGGACACACAACCAGACCGCTCGCCAGGCGCCGTGGAGCGGAGCGCATAGAAGCTCCGGAAGAAGGCCACGGAAGGCATCACCCCAGATACGCCTCGCAAAGATATGCGAAGATGGCGAGGATCAAGATGGAGTTGGGGTGCAGATGCAGGAGTTGGATCTGATAGAAGGCCAGGACCTCCTCCAGGAAAGGAGAAAACGGCGGCACCAAACCAGCGAAAATGGTCGGGAAGAAGATGGGATATAGCCCCGCCGCGAGCTTGCCGAATCGCGCCGCCTTGAGAACGGTGGCGCCGTGCTCGTTGTTCTTGCCTGCGGCCATCAGCCGGATCTTGTCCAGCGCCTCAGCAGTGTGGATGCGAGTCCCCACCAGCGCCGGCGCGAGCTCGTCCTCCTGCTGCGCCTCGGCCGGTACATTCGCCATTGCCGCCTTGCCCTTCTTGGGACCCATGGTCGAAGAGAGAAGGGCGGCGGAGCTCGGTGAAGGAGGAGGTGCGTCGAAGACACAGGAGCGCAGGCGTCAAGAGCAAGGAGACAGGCGCGCAAATGAGGCAGTAACTGCTGCCTGAACCGGCGCTGCAGGCTTTATTCCCCTCAGAGCAGTTACCGAGATGTGGTGGGACCCCCCACTACGCCCATCATCTCCGAGGAGAACGTGTCGTCGCGGCGTAACTGCCCTGCACGTGTCTCAGGCCGGCCGGACACTTTGGGCCCATGACGGTTCGCCTGCGTCCATTGGACTACATCGTGCCCATCATGGGCCCGGGGGCTACTGTCGGCCCAGTGAAATCCAGGGTGTGCTGGGCCTGTCCTATACGGCCCTCGACACTTGATGGCGAATTTTCGCTAAGGACCAAGCCTACGGCCTGGAGAGCCTCGCGAGGATCATTGCCTCGCGAGGGCATTTGAGGCAGCAGGGGCCTATGGAGGCCATATCCACTGCTGCCCCCTCTTCAAGGAAATCTCCCCTGGGGAGAGGTCAACGCCGAATTCTCTACAGGGCGTCCAAGCCCTCGTGGAGATCGCTTCGCTGCAAAGCAACCTCTGCAGAGCGCACATGGGCTCTGCAGCGGCCGCAGAGTGACGCGCGCCCCTGCGCGCGGTGACGACGACGCCGCAGTTGCCATTTTGGTGATTAAAGGGGTCAATAAAGCTGTGCCACCCGCTCCGGACTACAAGGATTTCCTCTTTGGTGATAAGAGGACCGGCCGGCGCTACGCTCCAAGGCCAACGTCACCGTGGGCACCCCCACGTTCCTCTGCGGCCCCAGCTGGCCGTCCTGCATGGACGGTGGGTACTCTGCTACAGGAGTCAGCTTTACGCTCATGGACCGCGTCCATGGACAACCGGGCTGCGATGCACCGCGCTCCACCTTCTGCGCCACGTGACAGCCCTACCACAGTGCGAGTGCAAGGAGGGAGCACGGGGCGCCTATAAAAGGAGGACAAGGTGCACCATAGCAAAGGATCGCATTCTCATTCCAGCATAGCCACTTACGCGCAAGGAAGAAGAAGACCATTGCTTCCCTTCCTTGTATACACCATTGCCAAAAGAGAGCCCTCGGCAAGCTCATTGTACTGTAACCCTACAAGCAGTGCAATACAGACAAGCAGGAGTAGCGGTATTACCTCCACACGAGGGCCGTGAACCTGGGTACGGGCTGGTGTTCATCTCTGCCGTGATGTCCCTCCGCTTGCTCGACGAGCACCGTCGCCGTGCAGGTTGAGGGTTGTTTGACCAACATGTTCAGCCCCTTACACGAACTCTCTTCGTGATCTTGACTATCCCTGTTTCGTGGGAGTCATTCTCCGACAACACTTTTCAAGGTTACCATATAAACGTGCAACACGCAAATGTGTCAAATGATCCTCCAAAGATTTGCTGTATATGAGAATATCATCAAAATAAACCACCACAAATCTCCCAATGAAAGCACGCAAAACTTCGTTCATTAATCTCATGAAGGTACTAGGAGCATTAGTTAAACCGAAAGGCATGACTAACCACTCATATAAAACGAACTTATATTTGAATGCTGTTTTCCATTCATCTCCTAATTTCATGCGAATTTGGTGGTAACCACTAGGCAAATCAACCTTAGAGAACATGATAGAGCCACTCAACTCATCAAGCATATCATCCAATCGAGGTATAGGGTGTCTATAACGAATTGTAATATTATTGATAGCCCTACAATCAGTACACATGCGGGAAGAACCATCTTTTTTGGGTACCAAAATAATAGGCACAACACATGGACTAAGAGACTCACGAATATGACCGTTATCGAGTAGTTCTTGAATTTGGCGTTGAATCTCTTTGGCCTCCTCAAGATTGGTACGGTATGGTGCGCGGTTCGGTAAGGATGCACTGGGAATTAAGTCAATCTGGTGCTCTATTCCTCGAATAGGTGGTAATCCCGGTGGTATATGTAACATCCCAAGTTTTTCAAAAAAATTAAAAACAAATCAGAAAAATTTAAAACTTTTTGAAAACTATATCTATGTTGATTTGAAAAGAAAATTCATGCATACATTCATCATATTCTTGCATTGTTTGCATTTAAAAATTTCAAAGGTTGGAATATTAGTTCCACTTGAAAACCTATTTGAGAAAATGTTAAAATAAAATAGCAATTATGCTATTTGTATTATTTTTACCTTATTGGTTTTATGTGTTGTGTTTTGATTGTATTTATGGTAAATAAGTATTTTTCAAATGTCTACAATTGTGGTACATAATTTTATTTAAGCCACATTTGTTTTGTTTTAAAACATATTTTAAATTTGACATTAAGTGTCAAATTGTTTTAAACTTAATTTAAAGATTTATTTCTAAAATTTGTGGAAAAGTGTTTTTGAATGTCTATTTTGATAGTTTTCTTTTTACAAAATTTTAGGAATTAAATTGAATCCTTTGGATTTATATTTTAAAAAGTTATTTAGAAAACCAGAAAACAGAAAAGGAAAAGAGTACAAAAAAAAATGGGAAAGGGCTAACTGGGCCGAGCCCATCTCGTCTCTACCGCGTGTGCAGCAGACATCAGCCCACCTCCCTTCTCTCACCGCCATGCAGGCCCCGCGATGATGTCAGCCATGACATCGCCGCCTTCAACCTTCAGCCGAGATTTCCGCTCCGATCCTATCTCGATCCCGGATAAAATTTGTGCGTTGTAATCGCGATTTTTCCGTTCCTTCTTGCTCCATATAAACTCCACGAACCCCTCTCCGTTTCCCCTCAAAAATATCCATCAACGAGCCGCCAGGCTGCTCGTGCTCAAGCTCGTCGTTCCGCCGTTGCCGCCGCCGTTCAAGGAAGATTTCGTCGACACCGAAGGTCTCCACCGCTCCCTTTTGCTCTCTACTCTGTCACCTCGACGACGCGCACCTCATTGACCACTTTCCTGATTTTTTAGCGCATCCAATCAAGCAGAGCGAGCTCGACAAGCTCGTCGGCCACCCGCACTGCTCCGGCCATACCTCCTCGTCGTCCCAGGAAGCGCACGTCGTCGTCGACCTCACCATCGTGCTCCCCGCGCCACGCTGCACGCCGTCGTCGCCTCGCCAAGCTCGGGGAACCACCGAAACGCCGCCTACGTCGAGGTCTGAGTCGCTGCACCACCGCGACACCATTCTCCAGCGACCAGCGCCACCATGGTATGAACCCTAGATCCTCGGCCGTTGGATCTCGTTTAGACGCGTAGGTTTAGATCGTGTTACCGAAAGGGTACATACGACTGTCAGCCGTAGATCTAGATCTAGACGGCCCAGATCATTTCACTTATCCAACTCAGCGCCCAGTCAGCAGTCCAGTCAGCGCCCAGTCAGTGCCGCGTCAGCGCCACGTCGTCGACCAGTCAACTAGTTTTTCCACAATTTTAATAAAATTCCTAAAAATAGACAAAACTTGTAAAATTCATATCTTTTTATTGGTTTGGCCAAATTTAACAAACTTTATATTTTTGAAAAGCTCTGGACTTGTAAAATCTTTTAGCACTGTCCAAATTTAAATTTCACAATATCAAATTGGTTCAAATTCAAATATGCTTGTTTGATGATTTTTGGCAAAGTTTAAATTCTGTAAATCCAATTTTGGCAAACAAAATAGTTTTGGAGACCTTAGGTCGTGTTCTAAACAGTTCCCCATGTCTAAAATAATTTTTGGTCAAGTTTAAAAATTGTTTTAGAATTTTAGATGCTCTTTTGACTATTTTTGACTTAGTTTAATTTCTGACAATGTTTTTAATATGTTTTCTTTAGCAAAATTGTTCTAAGTACTAACTTTAGACCAGAGAGACCAAGGCCTAAGCCATTGGACACCATGAAACCAAGTCCATGTATGTTTTGCCTAGTTGACTCTCCCGGTTGAAAAACCACCAAGTTAGGACTTGTGAAAAACCATGAAGTGCAATGAAGGTGCCCCATTTGTCAACTTGGGATTTTCAACTCGATGCTACTACACGGAGGCCCAAGGAATGACTTCGCCATCTCCAAGAAGTGGAAGCACTTAGATGAAAACAAGAGAAACTTCAAGAAGACCAACCCCATCTTTTCTAAGTTTGTCTCCCTTTCTTTTCTTTTCCCTTTGACTTAGTGGTGTGGCCAAGTTAGATTCAAGACCAGCCTTGGTGATACCAAAACCCTCAAGTCTGCAAAATCATCAATTCTACAAAAATTCAATGAAGTCATCACATCAAGGAGGAAGCTACTAGGAAGCCAGGAGATGATCCTTTGGAAGACCAACTACATCTTTCTCTCTCTCTCTCCTTTCTGCTCTTCCTATCTTTCTTTCACTTTGGACATAGACCAAGTCCTTTGTGTTTATGACTAAGTCCCTAGAGTGCTAGTTGAAGATTCTTTGAAGACCAAACATGTGAAGACTTGGAGCAACCATACAACCTATTCAAGTTAATTTATATCAAGTTTACTTTATTCAACCTTGACCTAGCCAACTTGTTTAAGTTATTTTGTCTATGTTCCTTAGAATGTTTGCATGTCATGCATGTCATATTTCCTTAGAATAATTGCATCTCATGCATGTCATATTTTTCTAAAAGTGTTGTTTTTTCTTGCATTTTTATTGTGGCTTGTTTGATGTGTTAGATATTTCGGAGAGAGACGAAGGCTTTTGCAGCTACTACCCCTGCTCCCCCTGTTGCCAAGGCAAGTGGCACACCCCTCATAAATTTCCTAAGTATTTTCTATGCATGACTTAGAGTATTTCTTTATATGCATGTGTTGGATAGTATTGCTATGTTGAAACTACTATCTCCTTTTTCAATAGTTGTGTCTAGAATCCTATGATAACTTAGTAGAATTATTGATGCTATGCCAAAGTGTTTTATTGAAAAGCTTAATTCTACTAAGTTAAATAAACACCTGGGTGGATTTGGGCTTGATTGGCTGTTGAGAGTTGAGTGTTGTCCCGATGGGATATTCACTTGTGGATTGCCACCCAGGAACAAAGGGACTCAAGTTTTCTCCAAGTGAAGATGCTTCCAGTGCAGCCACTTGGTATAATGGCTCTGCCTTGACTAAGTAGTACTAGGAACCTGATTCCGGCAGGTCTCAGTGGATGAATGTCTTGTATGGGTCTGCCCAGAGGAACAGGGGACTGTTACCCAAAGGTCTCGTCTTAATCTTCTCCTTTTCCCGATCACTAATGGAGTGTGGGGGATAGTTTGGGTTGGTTAAGTCATGTGGTGAACGTGCACAACCTCTCGAGAGTTAAAAACTAAGTACTTAGCCGTGTCCCCGGTTACGAACAATTTGAGCAGCTGATCAAGGATGTCAACGAGGGCTCCCGACATTCCAATTTCTTAAGTTAAAATTTTGAAGGTTGAACAAAGGTAGACAAGAGGGTGGTTTTCATGCCATACCTGTTTGACAAAAGAAAAGTGTTTTATAAAGAGATAGGAAAAATTGGCTTTTTGCAAATTAGCCTTGAACTCCACCAGACAAATATGCATATAGGTTATTAGAGTTATTCCACTAAGTGTCCACATAGTGTCACTTGCCAGTTCCATTTTTAATGGTTCTGACCACTCTGTTGCAAATTTTTATTTGTTGCAGATTGTTCTGACGACGAGTGAGTTTACGTAAAGGGTTTCGAGTCTGCAACCAACATGTTCGCCTGTGGCACATGAAGATGATGGAGACTCCACGGAGAATAAATTTCCGCTGCTTTACTCTTTCAAAGCCAGCTTCAAGCTATGCACCTTGTAATGAATATTTATAAATTCTGGATCATTCGTGTAATAAATTGATACAACGTTGTGATATTCGTCTTGAACTGTGTGTGCAAATGAAACGATCCAGGGGGTTTGCACTATGCACAGGGACCTTGCTATTTTCTAAGTGCAGGTCCGCTACAGTATAGCACTTGGAAAAACGTCCGCAAACTCCTGCAAAACGTCAGCAACAGCAGGGGGCAAAGAGGGAGGCATATCCTCAAAAGAAAACAATACCTCTTTGCAAACAATAGCATAGCATACAGTTTCATTAACATCCAAATCAGAAATATCAGACTTGCTGGCTAAAAAACATGGATTGCTCAATTTAATTTCGTTAGCACCATGGGATGTGGATGTATCATTAGTCTTATGGTGCTGCGAAAATTCTTTTGCCACAACTTGATTTTCACTCTTTTGCAGCTCCTGTCTTTTCGCTTTACTAGCTCTAGCAAGGTCATCTTTCAAAATTTGTGCAGGAGACATAGGAAGTAAGGCAATGTTTATATCGTTATGCACAAAAGTATGTTGATTTGTAGTACTATGATGGACAGAATTTTTATCAAATTGCCATGGTCTATCAAGTAACAGAGAGCATGCTTGCATAGGTACAACATCACAATCCACAAATCAGTATATGAAGCTATTGTAAAATGCACACGAACTGTACGAGATATTTTCACCCTGCCGCAGTTGTTGAACAATTGGATGTAGTAAGGACAAGGATGTGGCTTTGCTGGAAGTGCTAATTTCTCCACCATCTCGACACTTGCTAAATTGTTGCAGCTCCTGCCATCAATAATGATGCGTACACAGCGTTCTTTGACTACTCCCTTTGTATGGAACAAGTTATTCCGCTGATCTTGTTCAGCCTTGGTCACATGCACACTCAAAACTCGTTGAACAATCAAAGACTCGTACCGTTCCGCGGCTTCCGCGGCCATGCATTGCACATCTGGATCAGTTTCATGGTCATCTTTTTCTTCATGCGCAATAAGAGCCAAAGTCTCCTCATCATAGTCACTTGCAGAATCGTACCCCCATCTTCGTGAGCTATCATCACGCGCTTATTTGTACACTCACGCGCGTAATGACCCCAACCATCACAGCGGCGACATTGGATTTTACTAGTGTGTCCCGTGGAGGCCGTGGAAGATTGAAGGCTGCGTGGAACCTGGAGGCCCAGTCCGAGCGGGTGGTGGGGCCTTGCTCATCATGTCTTTGCTGGGCATGGTGGCGGCGCTAGCAGGAGAGGCCATGGTGCGTGTAGAACGTGCACGAGTAGTCCATGATGTAGACCGACCTGCAGCAAAATTAGTCACGAAGACTGCCGATCCTGCACTTCACGTTCAGCAACATAAGCAAGATGGAACAAACAGATGATGGTATGATACTCCTTATACTCTAAAATTGTTTGAATTTCCTTGTTTAACCCACCCCGAAAACGTGCAAGCATAGGTTCTGTATCTTCAATAACACCACACCGAATTAACCCAGTTTGCAATTCCAGATAATATTCCTCTACTAAATTTTTGCCTTGTTTTAGGTGCTGCAATTTTTGAAGTAAATCACGTTGATAATATGGAGGCACCCAACGAGTACGCATAGCAGTTTTTAAAATAGTCCAAGTGGTGGGTATATCATTAGGATTCACTCTACAATCCTTCGACCACCAAATAGAGGCAAAACCAGTAAATTCACAAATAGCAGCTTTAACAAGTCTATCCTCAGGATAATGTAAGCATGTGAAACGTTGTTCAGTTTCTAACTCCCATGTAAGATAGGCATCAGGATCATATCGACCCTCAAATGGTTAAAGATGTAATTTGAGTTTAGCAACATGATCATCATCGTGCAATACCTGAGGGCGTGGTGCAGCATGAGCATTGCGAAAGTGGGGGCGCAGTCGACCAGGGGCTTGGTGCTGTATGTTGTCCTCCTCATTCTCGCCCTCCCCTCATAGTAATCAACATTTTCATCGACAGCCGCAGCAACTCCAGAATTTTGCCCGGCCTCGACGGGAACACGTTGGGCGCGTCCAGCATACGCGCGCCATCGAGGTGCAACAGGTGGCTGCGGTAGGCGAGCGAGCAAATCATTGAACTTGGTGTCGAGCTTGGTATCAAGCGCTTATTCGAGACCAGCAATCTTGTCCAGCGCCTCGCCAAGTCTTTTATCGACGTCCTGCGTGTTAGTCATCACAAGCTTGGCGAACTTATCGTGCATCTCCTTGTTCGTCAATTTCTCCCATTCACCATCGGAGTCTGTCATGGTTAGGAGAAAACAAGAAACAAATCATAAGAATATGTTCCTAGCAACTACTATGTGTGGGTGGAAGAACGCGTAATCCGTCAAACCAAAAAAACAAAGCTCTTACAAGTTCTCACCAAGTAGCAAGAGGTGACTGGCCACAAACAGTGTCAACTCTCGCTGAAGATTAGATGAAGCGATTGCCAGGTGTACATCACAACACACGGTGTAGAAATCTGTGGAGCTTTGGGAAGGCTTAACTAGGATTAGCAATAATCAAGTCAGGAATGCAAGTTGAATAAATGCTCAAAGACGGTACTGTGCTGGTCCTAGGCTAGACCATACTAGAGACGCGAGCTTATAGCACCAACAAAGTCAAGGCGCGGCAACAACAAGCACAAATGTATAGCTCAAAAGCAAGATATAAGTGAAGATCACAGAAAAATTCTGAGTCTGAAACTAAAAATGCAAAAACTCAATGTTCCCGCACTCTTTTGGCAATTCTGAGCGGTCTGAACGGCGATAAACGTCATAGTGTTTTGGGTTGGACAGATCTTTTTCTGCTGAAAATTTTGATAGGTCGCACGTCGAAAACGGAGTTCGTATGGAAAAGTTATGGCCAGTCAAAGTTTGGTCAGAAAAACTGCCCAATTCGGACTAAAACTGGAGAATTCGGACCCTGATTAGTAGAAATCAGGGTCAACCCGACTTGGATGCGGATTTGACTTTTTTTTGCTCTTTTTTTTACAAGTCTAAACCGAAACGAAGACGAACAAAGCGATCACGAATTTATGTGGTCGATACGGAAGGAAAAAAACACGGAAGGAAAGCACAAACCCGAACCCTAAAACAGATGGGGATGGCGGCGGCGGGTAGAGGTGGGTGGTGGCGATGTAGACAAGGGTGATGGCGGCGGTAGATGGAAGCTGGTGGTGGTATATGGAGGGCGGCGGTGATGTATGTGGTGGCGGCGGAAGGTGATGGTATGATGGTGGGCGAGTTGTGCGGCGGAGGCGTGACAAATATGCAAAGAACTCGAAACTCTACGGGACTAAACACTAAGACCAGCAACTCGACACAACGATGCAGACGAAGATTCAACAATGCAATGCACTGAAAAGAAAATGCGACAGGCTCGAACTGGCTGTAGGACAGGTCTAATCCTAATTGTATTTTTGGCTTTTTCATGGACTGTAGGGATGAAAATGCAATCTAAACTAGTAAAATAGTAAATCTCACCGAGCAACCTGAAATCTGATACCACTTGATTGAGGTAAAGGTGTCCGATCTTTCGATGAGATGGATAACTACGATTTGAGTGGTGTTGACGTTGACAATCCGACTACAAACTTGCGAGGACGTTGCACCTTAGCAATCGCTACACCAACTTCAGGAGGTTATTGACAGCATTGTAGCACGGTCGACCCAACCACTCAGGTCTAGCCCCTGCAATCAATCGACAAAAAGCAAGAACAAAGATTTGGCAATCAAGATATTTTTTTACGCGCCATACTGTGGGGAAGACCCCCACAGCGTCAAAAAAAATTATATATATGGAAAAGTAAATATTTACATACAGTCAAAAGTTCTAAAAAAGAGATTACAAACTATCTATCCATGCTTGCATGCCCTCCTTCAGACTGGGTTTCACCCTATGTCTAATATCTTCTATGGATGCTTTGAAGAAAACCGAACAGGTGTTCATACTCCTCTGTTCATTATCAAATATGATCTTGTTTCTGTGATTCCACAAACTCCAGCAGCCAGCCATCATCGCAATCTTGAAAAAGTTGTTGCCTGAGATGTGTTTAGCATCCATAATCATGTCGTTGAATTGAAGCTCAATGTCCCATCTTTCTCCTAGCTTGTTCCAGAATTCCGTACTAAATTTGCACGAAAATAATAGATGTGGCATAGTCTCAAGAACAGAGTCATCACAGAGAACACAAGATGTTGTTTCGACGTGAATTTTTTTTCTTGTAAGCAGGTCTCTCGTATTTACTCTATCTTGTATCATCAGCCAGAAGAAAATTTATGCTTCGGCAGGCAAGGAGATTTCCATATTCATTCGAATATCACATGTGCCTTTGGGTATTTGTTAAGTTCAAGATATACCTTTCTTGTTGAATTTCCTGGGCTGCTCCATTGAAATTTCCACAGGTCCTTCTCAGTTTGTGCCTGAAGGCTATTAAGCATTTGAATCAACTCGTTACATTGGTCGAATGCAATCATAGATAGAGGCAAGAAAAACATATCTTGCAAGCTATCATTAATCAACGATATAGCCTCTTTTAATGTGATCATTTTGTCCTTTGCAAACGAGTGCAGTTCAGGGTATTTTGTGTTCAAGGGCACTTGATTCCATTTGTCCTGCCATAGATAAACAGTTGCTCCATCCGCAGGTTCACAATATGCAATGTTTCTGAAATCTTCTGGAAAGGACATGCAATTCCTCCACCAAAAGGACCCTTTTCTGCCATTGCTGTTTGGGATTGTGTTGTTGTTATAATATGCCTTCCATATCAAATTAACCCATGGGATATCATGCTGATTGTAGAATTTATATTAGTTTTTCATCAGCAAAGCTTTGTTTTGATCTCTGAGCTTCAGAACTCCCAATCCACCTGCATCTTTCGGTTTACACACTTTATCCCATTTAATCAGACAGTTTCCCTTTCTTTCAATATCTTTCCCATGCCACGAAAAGATTCTCATCGCCTTTTCCATGTGATCAGTGTGTGTGTAATGTACTTTGAGAGCACACATGATATGGTTTGGCATTGCAGAATTAATGGATTTGATCACTACTAGCCTTGAGCAAGATGATAGCATGTTAGATATACCTGAAAGGCATTTATCCAATTTACATACTGTTGGCATGAGATCCTCCACTCTCGGTCGGGTAGTCCCCATGGGGAGCCCAAGATATGTGAAAGGCAGAGATTCCACCTTACAGCCAAGCAAAAGAGCTAATTCCTCAATTTTATCAGCCGGTGTGTTAATAGGCACCATTGATGTTTTATGATAATTGATCTTGAGACCTGTAGAGTTGGAGAAAGATTGCAATATGTTTTTTAAATTACCAATTTGTGTAGCATCAGCAGGCATAATAATCAATGTATCATCCGCATATTGGAGTATAGGATATTTCTGACCAAAACTATTATCCACTGGCAGATTAATCAATCCTTGTTGCCATGCTTCATTAACTATAATTTGCAGAAGTTCAGCTATCGAAACAAACAGTAAGGGAGATAGTGGGTCACCCTGCCTGACCCCTCTCTTGCAGTGAATAACTTTGCCAGGTACTCCATTCAAAATAACAGATGTTGTAGCAGTATTCAGAATATTGTCCATCCATCCGATAAATTTATCACCAAATCCTACGTGCTTCAGCATAGCAAGAATAGCACTATATTCAACCATGTAAAATGCCTTTTCGAAGTCTATTTTTATAATGACAATTTCCTTTTTGGATTGGTGACAAATGTGTAGATATTCAAATGCCCAGGAGATGCAGTCATGTATCGATTTTGTCTTAATAAAGCCATATTGGTTCGAATGTAGTAGAGGAATAATCACCCTTTGAAATCTATTTGCTAGCAACTTTGTAATAATCTTTAAGCTCATACTAACCAAAGATATTGGTCTAAAATTTTCTGGAGTTTCTGGGTTTTGGATTTTTGGAATCAATGTGATATATGCAGAATTTATGCTTATCAGATCAAGGTTGCCAGCATAGAAGCTATTGCAAAGACTGTAAAACTGCTCCTTAATATGATACCAGAATTTTTTCATGAACAACCCATTAAAACCATCAGGCCCCGGGGATTTATCTAATGGCATATGCTTGATAATATCATCAATTTCCTCCTTGCTAAATGGTGCCTCCATCTCTTCAAGGTTTTGAGGTGTAATGAGGGCGCTAAGATCAAATTCCATAGTTGGGCTATCAGTTCTACCCAATCTGTTGTGAAAGGCATTCCACAGGACCGTCGCCTTTTGCTCATGCTCTGTAACAGCATTTCCATTTTCATCCAATAGTACTGCAATTTTATTACATCTGTAATTTCTAGTAGCTATTGCGTGAAAGAATTTTGTGTTTTCATCACCTAGCTTAGCCCATCGAATATTTGCTCTTTTTCTCCAGTACAGCCTCTTTCCTTCAAGTAACTTATATAAATGGGCCTTCAGTGCAACAGTAAAGTTCTTTTCAGGGATAGATAGGGCTCTCTGTTCTTCCAATCCGTCCATCATGGTCAGCACATAATTGCAGTTATCAATAATGAGAGAAAGGTTAGATAATGTCTTACTACATTTTTTGATACCATATCTCAGAGATTTGAATCTAGCCGTGACATCTTGGCTGGGTTTTTATATATGCCTAAATGTTGCCAATGTTTCTCCACGGTCTCCTTAAACTCTGCAAATTCAAGCCAATACTCTTCGAATATAAATATTTGTGCTCTTGGAATATTAGATGAAATTTGTATAATAATGGGAGTATGATCAGAACCCAGCCTGGCTAAAGGGGTTGCTATAGTATTCGGGAAGGCAGTAGTCCATGCATGAGAAGTGAAAATCCAGTCCAACTTTTCAAGTAGTGGTGCACTCTGCATATTACTCCATGTATAAGATCTTCCTTTTAATGGTATCTCTTCAAGATCATGTATTTGAATGATAGTGTTGAAAAGCATCATATTGTTCACACTTCCACCACCTCTGTTTCTATCCTCATTGCTTCGGATCATGTTGAAATCACCCATGATAATCCAGTATTCATATTGAGTGACATCTAGCTGCTGGAACCAATCGCAAACTCTTGTCTACCTTCGTTAGTGCATGGTGCATATATGTTGGTCACATAAATTTCTCTGGCACTGAAATTGCAAACCAATTTGACTGTAATTTCATATTTGCTCTGACTAATTACTGTGCCCGTGAAGTGTTGTCCATTCCAAATAGTAATCAGTCCTCCCGAGCTTCCTACAGATGGTTGATATGCATATTGATTTAATCTCCTAAGGCAGAATTTCTTGATGTAATTTGCGTCAAAATTCCCTCTTTTAGTCTCTTGCAAACACATAACATTGCAATTACTCTGAAGTACTTTATTTGCTAAATCATCGCATCTATCAACCGAGTTGACCCCTCTGGTATTCCAATTGAAAAAGATCCAGTCTCTATTCATTGGGGAAACATTTGTATGCGGTTAAAATGAGAACAGGTACTGAACTCAGATATATTTCTTTCTGTATGCACCAGCTGACTGAAAGGTGAACAGATATGCTACAGTGGTCGACAACAGGTGGTGTACAGTAAAGAGTATGCACCAGATCATATGATACATGAATAACAGATAGAAGCAGATAGATTTGCTTACATAATGGTGCTTTGATATCGCTCAGGATAGATATAGTTCATGTAAAACTCATTGATACGAAAGGAAACACTATTACATAGATAGATTGGGTCCTTGGCACACAGAGATAGCAAATGATCGAAATGAATGAAATAGTACTCGAATATTAAAACCCTAGGGATAACAGGATAGCAAAAGACCCTATCCTTGGTCATGTGAATATGGAGTTTATTCACTATCATCGGAACTGATGTGCATGAGAGCAGCTTCAGATAGCACCGTAGGTGGCATCTTGCAGTGTGATGCACCAATGACTTGCAGAGTTTATTCCGGCAGGTGTGGTGGTGGTTCTTCAGTTTCATCCAGAATTGTAGCTTCAAAGCGTGATACCAGGTTGCCTCCCGCTGTGGAGCATTCTCCTGCCTCCATAGCACTCTTCTGGTCTTTAAAACCAGCTGCTAGTCTTGCAAGTCTGTCACTGGGCCTAACAGATTGCACATTGCGTAACAATTCCTTTTTCTGTCTTTTACCACGTTTAGCCGTTGGTGGCGGAACTGGCATTGGCATCACCACATCATCATCACTAATAACTTCAGTAATCTGAACTGATGGGCTGATGTTGTTTGTCTACGACTGATTGTTGCTGACGTTAAGAGTGCTGATCTGAGAGTACATGTTCTAATTGTGCCTGCAGTCCCTGTGGATTATGTAATGTTGCATCTGGCTCCTGTGATCTGTCCAGAACCAAGTTGTGGGATAATGTCTCCTGCATTGATAACTAGTGCAGCAATAAGTTTCTTGAAAGTGTTAATAGGATCATCTTCCATCGGTTCCTCGACAGCAGCTTCATTTGCTTCAGGTTGCAGTGGTGGGGTGACAGGTGCTTGATTCTAAACTGCAGGTTCTTCCTCCACTGCAGCAGGTGCCGCATCATTGGGTGCAACATTGCCGGGCACCTCCTGCACTACACCTTCATTATCTTCCTGCATGGCCTGATCATGCCAAAATCCACCATCAATTGGAGCTTGCATTGGATGTGGGTTAGCACCATTTGGAGGTAGAGGGTCCTCATCACCAGCCACCCCTCCCAACATCCTGCGTTGCAGAACCACTAATGGGCAGGTCCAAGAGTCTGTGTTGCCATCTTCAGTCAAGTTTTTCAGAATAACTAGGCTCATGGGTAGAGTGTCAACATTGTAGGCCCTAATCTTAACCAAGACTCTAGCACGGTTGGATAGATCTTCATTCCATACTAGGCAACGTCCATAAGGCACAAAAGCTTTAACAATGCATCCAAAATCCCAAAATTCTTGAGGCAGGTTAAGTAGCATAATCCAGACATCATGTGTGAGTAGTGTTGCTCTACGGTTGATACCATGATCCTCAGCGACAAATCTAAGTACTGTGTCTCCAATATAAATAGGGCTCAGTGCAATAGCTGCATCTCTATCTGTAACAGTCACAAAACGTACCAAAGCTGTTCCCATGGCGCAACGTGATGTTGATCTGACTTCAAGTCCAAGCCGATGGAGGCGTGCAAGGATGATCGTCAGGCCTTCATAGTACTGTTCAGGTTCGATCTCGGGCGCCAGGGTGGTGATCGCCCAGTCGTCACAGATGCGTGGTGACTCTCCTCCAAGCACCACATAGCCGCGCTGAGTGCGCAACAGCCCCGATGGAAGCGCCGTCATCCCGGCCGGAACATGGGGCAGGACATCGCAAGGATAGTTCGCCATGGTGGGCGAGGTCGGTGAGGGGGAGATTGATCTAGGGGTGATTCTGAGACGTGGGAGATACTGTTTATATATGGAGATGTGGCGGCGAGGCTATCTCGTGATGGCGTGATATCAGGCGAAATTTGGATCTGTTGCCAAACGGGTTTTTTCTTGTTAGGGTTGTTGAAACAGGAATCTTCGAGATGTCCATAATGATGACAGGATTTGCATCTGATTTGGGCCGTACATGTTGTGATACGGTGTCCCGTTGCATTACAACATGTACACATGATAGGTTTATAAACCAATCTACGTTGTGGTGTTGTAAGTGTGTCGTTGTGAGCTCTCCAGATTTTGTTTGGTCGTTCCGTCATGGGTGGGTTTGTCAACCGTTTTTCCCTGACCAAATTTGAATTTGAAATATTGCGAATAAAGATGAATGATTATATTGAAGTAGGGTTCCGAAAGGCGGTCTTGATCTGGTCTCTGCGACATAGACGAAGTACGGCGAAGTTGTAAGAATGGCTAACTTATGACTAAACAAAACCCAACCCTAAAACGACGACCTAGGGTTGTATTTATAGGGAGACATAAGGGAATTTCGTGCAGCCTTGGAAAAGGGACCCGAAATCCACACTAAGTCGGTTTCCCTATCAATACGGACTCCAAAAACAGCCTAGGAAAAGGTATTTCGAAATTACATGGGCCTGGCCCAAATATCAAGGTGACGCGGCACCATATATCATTATGAACGAAAATATGAAGTGTGATCTCAAAGTATTTCGTCCAAGTCTCCATTTGTAACATCATCACCAATCCTAGCATGTTTGCTTCCTTCTCCATGAACCACCATGCTCCAACGCTTGTCCGTCTCCTCCTCGCTAGGTCCATTGTTTTCTAAGAGCAACAAGCATATCTGTTTTAGGCCGTAGCATATTCTCATGTATATTTGGAATAGTTCCTAGGAACGAAAGTACCTGATAATTTAGTTGACACGCACGATCTCGTGTAATAGCTCCCTGTACAGTCGTAGGACTAGTGGTTGTAACTGTAGGTGGGATGTCCTCATCACTTCCCCTCCCCTCCATAGATCGCAGAGCAATGACTGGTGAGGAGGAGATGTCTTTAGCCGGAATGTCGACGTCGGCATCTGTCTTCCGTGACACAGCGGAGGCTCCCAGGGAGGCTGGGGCCCAAGCTGCTGAGGAAGATGAGGTCGCATCCCAACCTGCCGTCTCGCGAAGCCTTTCCCGCCTGGCAGCTCTCACAGGCCCCGCGGCCCAGGAAGAAGCCCGGGTGAGAGCCATTCGGAGAGCTCACCTGTTGTCGAGCTTGAAGGAGGGGACCGCCGGGATCCCAGGGTTGGCCCAACTATGGGCCGAACTTGAGGCCATAGAGCAGGCGAGTGCTTCATCGTTCCCGGATCTCCTTCTTTTTTGCGGGATGAACTTGGTCTTGACTTGCTACACTTTCTTGCTGCGGGTTGAAAGCGAGGTGGCCGATGGAATCTTCCTCCTCTTCGGCCATGGAGTGCCTGGGCTTGCGCAGAGGCCTCCCGCTAGATGAAGCGCCTGAAAGCCCTGCTCGTGCACCCTTTCCTCCTGCACGCATCAACGGAATAGCAGAGTGTACCCATCAGGCAAGAATAACAACAAGTCTGCAGAGCTAGGAACACTGAGCTGGCCTTAGTAGCACAGGCTTAATATGTAATCAAGAAGTTGCATAGCTGAATGTAATTCGGAATTGTAATTCATAATTTATGTTCAGATGAATGCAACCTAGCCTCAACTCCCAAGGTCATTTCCCAAATCTTCCTTTGCACTAATGCGCTGTATGTTTTCAGAGGAGATCTCTTAGGTACCAAGTACTCTGACTGCGTGCACGTAGTAGCAGTACCCCTAGGAGCACTATACCTTCCGGGCGCCTACTCCACTGTCCACGGGTACTTGGCCAGAGGGAAACGGACCGTTCGCCGGGATGGATGTATTACCCCCGTAAAGGCTCTCATCAACTGTCAAGCATGCGCAGGTCCATGGTATATTGACTTCGAGCGAGTTGTCATGCCTAAGTGTAGGATGCAGATGCAAGGACTTAGCTGGTTTCTGCAGTGTCCACGATCCGTCCTATCCCTCCCGGGTATTCAACTCCTTAGCCGTTTTCCACCGTCAGTTCCTGTCCTGGGAAGGCGCTGCCCATAAGAAACTTTCAGTAGGAAAGAATGGACCCTCTTTTCATGTCATGATAGTGTTTCATCCAGAGCAACCCGCAAGCAAAGTTGAATGTGCATTTCTGTGTTTAAGTTCATTAAAACACAACACTGCCCGTTCACTCCTTTCTGCGGCAGTACGGCACGATCGGGTGGCAGTGCCTACCGATAGGCCACTCGTGCTCGACCCGTCAGCCACCGGCACCATATCAACCCCCTGCTTGGGGGTTGTTGCGGATAACACACATCTCGACATGAATTGAGGCTCACAGAATTGAAACACTTATCTCTTATTTCTTGGCGATGATTTCTTACACCTTATTACAGAACACTAGCCCCTTGGGCGTGCTTAGCGGATCCGACGTTTGGCAATTCATGTTCGTAATTAGGGGTAGAACTTGCGGAGATTCTCGATATTCAAGGCATTGCCCTCCGGCCAGCCTTTCTCGTCTTCCAGATAGACTGCTCCGGGTCTCAGGGTATGTGTAACCCGGTAGGGTCCTTCCCACTTGCTTGACATCTTGTTCAAGCCCTCGAGTTTCTGTATCTTGCGGAGTACCAGGTCTCCGAGCTGCTGTTCCCGGGACCGGACATGACGGCTGTGGTAGCGGCGGAGCCCTTGCTGATATCGAGCAGATCGTAGTGATGCTCGACATTATATCTCTTCCAGGAAGTTTATGTCATCAATCCTTCGCTCAGCTTGGGTGTCTTCATCATAAGCGAGTACCTGGGGAGATCCATGCCTTAGTTCTGTTGGCAGGACAACTTCAGCTCCATAGACAAGGAAAAACGGAGTTTCTCCAGTTGCTCGGCTTGGTGTGGTTTTGAGGGACCACAGTACACTAGGCAGATGATCAATCCAATTCTTCCCCTTGTTCTCTAGCTTGTCAAATGCTTTGGTCTTCAGACCTTTTAGGACCTCCGCATTGGCTCGCTCCACATGTTCATTGCATCTTGGATAGGACACTGATGCAAAGCACACCTTGATGCCCAATTCTTCACAGAAGTTGAGGAAGGCTCGACTTGTGAACTGAGTGTCGTTGCCCGTGATGATCCTGTTAGGTACTCTGAAGCGATAGACAATCCCTCGATGAACTTGATGGCGGCCTAGGCCGTCTGGCGTGGTACTGGCATCACTTCAACCCACTTGGTGAACTTGTCAATAGCCACGAATAGATACTCATGTCCGTCGGCTGACCTTGGCAACTTGCCCACGATATCAGGCCCCAGACTGCAAATGACCAGGATATTGGGATTGATTTGAGGGCTTGAGCTGGCTGATTGATGTTCTTCGCATAGTATTGGCAAGCTTCACAGGTCTTGACAATTTGCTCTGCGTTGTGCAGGACTGCTGGCCAGTTGAAACCTTGACGAAAAACTTTTCCCGCCAGAGATCTTGAAGCAACATGGCTTGAGCATGTGCCCTCGTGGATGTCTCACAGCAGTACTTGTCCTTGCTCTTGTGGGATGCAGTGGAGCTTGACTCCGTTGTTGCGTCACCGGTAGAGCTCGCCGTCGATCAAGACATAGCGCTTGGCTTGGCGAGCCACCCGCTCGGCATCATGATCGTCCTCCGAAATAGCATGCTCCGTCATGTACTTGATGATTTCCAGGGCCCAAGGTGGGTGGGTTGTTTCCACCGGTAGAACCATTTGACCAAGAAGAAGCATGGCTTCCCTTGGTCCAGGTCCTGCCGTGTCTTGCGCGTCTTCTGGGCTGGTTTTTCGGGTTGCCAAAGTAGACGAGCCACCAGCCCCTTGTGTCGATGTAGACCTTGACTTGAGCCTCTCGAGAGACACAGAGGGTTGCCGGAGTACCTTAATGTAAATACTGGGAGGCACTGGTTCTCGCTTGGAGGCCATTTGTGATAGCTCATCCGCGGACATGTTTTCATCCCTCGGGACATACACCGAAGCTTCCATACCTCCTCGATGTACAGTGCCATCTGAGGGCAGGCGTACTGCTTGTTCACTTGTTTGATGACTAGCTGAGAGTCACCCTTGACGATGAGCTTGTTGATACCGAGGCCAACGGCAGCACAAAGTCCCGCAAGCAAGCCTTCGTACTCCATTGTATTGTTCGAGATATTCTCCTTGTAGTGCATCTAGACGACGTACTTCAGACGATCTCCCGTGGGTGAGATCAAGACAACTCCGGCGCCTCCCTGGACCTTGGTGTAGGAGCCATCGAAGTTCATGGTCCAGGCGTCAGGGTCTTCTTTCCCGGGAAGGCTGGATTCCTCCACCGGGTCATCAAACGCTGTCTCAGTCCACTCCACCGTGAAATCAGCCAGTGCCTGACTCTTGATGTTGTTCATGTGTTCGAACTTGAGGCCGAACCCTTGAAGCTCCAT
The DNA here is from genome assembly GCA_947311845.1 of Poa pratensis. Classification (NCBI taxonomy): domain Eukaryota; kingdom Viridiplantae; phylum Streptophyta; class Magnoliopsida; order Poales; family Poaceae; genus Poa; species Poa pratensis. The sequence continues at coordinate 13,788,939 of CAMZMU010000125.1, read as the reverse complement.
GGCCCACCATGAGACACGTCCGGTGGCGAGTTGGTTCTCCAGTGGGCTTCTCAGGGGATACTTGGAAACCACGATGATGGGGTGGCTTTCGAAGTAGGGCCTCATCTCCCGAGAGGCAATGAGGATCGCCACTAACAGCTTCTGCCTCATGGGGTACTGCTCCCCGGCGTCGCGCAGCACCGAAATGATGAAGTAGACCGGATGCTGTATGTTGCGGGTTACCGAGTCCTTGACGGCCTCGGTTTCCTCCGGGCGTTCTGCTTCAAACGAGAGCGAGTTAGCCCCCGGCGACGCTTCTTCTGTGACGCCGACGGCTGCGTCGGTGAGCACGTCAGGCTCAGGGTCTTCTGATCCTTTGTCACCCGACTTCCTCTTCTTGCTTGGTTGCCCCGGGAGGATGTTCTCGGGACGCTTGCCGTTGATCTTGCTTGGAGGAGCGTCACACTCTACCACAAGAACTGCACTGATCACCTGGTTGGTGGCAGCGATGTAAAGCAGTAGGGGCTCCTTCTCTGTTGGTGCCATGAGGATGGGGGCGAGGCGAGGTAGCACTTTAGGGAATGAAGAGAGGGACTGAAGAGCTTCTTCAGCCTCCGGGGTCCACTCCACGGGACCCGTCTTCTTGAGTAGCTTGAAGAAGGGCAGAGCTCATTCTCCAAGCCTTGAGATGAAATGCCCGAGTGCTGTGATGCACCCGTTGAGGCGCTGTACATCCTTGACCCGCCTTGGAGCCTCCATCCGCTCGATGGTCTTGATCTTGTCGGGATTGGCCTCGATTCCCCGCTGGGAGATCAAGAACCCAAGCAGCTTGCCAGACAGAACCCCAAACACACACTTGTCGAGGTTGCGCTTGAAGTTGACCCGGCGAAGGTTGTCGAAGGTGTCATGTAGGTATTGGATGAGGGAGTCCTTGTACCGGGTCTTGACCACGATGTCGTCGATGTACGCCTCCATGTTGTGGCCCAGCTGGGACCCAAGGAAGGCCTACATGGCGCGCTGAAAGGTTGCGCCGGCGTTCCGGAGGCCGAACGGCATCCGGGTGTAGCAGTAGCAGCCCTTGGGTGTGATGAAGGCCATCTTCTCTTGATCCTCCACCGTCATCATGATCTGGTGGTACCCGGAGAAAGCATCCAGAAAACACAGGAGCTCGCACCCAGCGGTAGAATCCACGATGAGATCGATCCGGGGCAGTGGGAAAGGATCCTTGGGGCAGGCCTTGTTTAAGTCGGTGAAGTCGATGCAGAGCCGCCACTTGAGGGTCATGGGCTTTGGCACCACCACAGGATTGGCCACCCAAGTTGGGTGTGGCACCACCCCGATGACACCAGCTTCTTCCAACTTGTAGACCTCGGACACGATGAATTCCAGTTTTTCTTTGCTCTGCCTACGCAGAACTTGCTTTACCAAGAGAGCATCCTTGCTGACCACCAGTTTGTGCTCAATCACCCTCCTTGGTACACCAGGTAGCCCTGACGTTTCCCATGCAAAGGTGTCAGAGTTTTCCCGAAGGAAGGCGACGTGCGCGCTTTCCTATTTGTCGATGAGGCGGGCGTCGATGGTGATGGAGTGACTCCCGTCACTAGTCAACACCACCTTCTTGGTCATTTGCGGATCTTCATGGAAGGACACCTTCTTGGGGGAAGTTGATGTCGAGCCTCCGGGGTACCCTCCGCCCCCGGAGAATGCACCGAAATCAACTTTCTGTACATCTTGCGAAATGTCCGAGGTCGCCGCCACTGTCTAATTCAACTTCTGAACGCAGAAGATGGCATTGTCGACGTCAGCCTTGACCTTGATCACTCCCTAGGCTGCGGGGATCTTCATCATGTTGTAGGCAAATTGTGAGACGGCCATGAACTTGGCCAGAGCAGGCCGGCCAAGTATGCCGTTGTACGGAAGCGGCGTGTATGCAACGTCGAAGACGATGTCCTCGGTGCGGAAGTCCGGGTCACCAAAGGTGACGGGGAGCGTGATATTTCCCAGCGGCCGAGTGATGCTCCCATTCACGCCTTGGAACACGTGGGTGTCTTCCAAGCGAGAAAGGGGGATTTGCAGAGTAGCTAGCACCTTCGCCGTCAGTAGGTTGAGGCTCAAGCCTCGGTCGACCAGCATCTTGGTGACCTTGTAGTTGTGGATGATGGGAGACACGATCAGAGGCAGGGTTCCCACCCCAGCCACATTCGTAGGATGGTCTTCCGGGTCAAAGGTGATGACTTGTCCAGCCCATTTCAGGGGCTTGGGCGGAACAGAAGCAACTACGTTTAGCTCCAGACAATCCTCTTGCACGTGCTGTTGGAGGGAGGCAGAGAAGCTCCCCCGTGAATGCACCTGACAACTCCGGTGACTTCCTCGAACCTTCCGGTATTGCCGCCCTGGGAGCCGGAGCTTCCTTGTTGGTGTTGAGGGCGGCTTGTTGATTGTTCGGTTCGCGACCGCCTTGGCCGCCGCGTCCTCCTCCTCGACCCCCACGGCCACCGCCGCGACTCCAACCGCGGCCGCCTCCGCCTTGGCGACCCGTGGGACAGTCACGAGTGATGTGCCCGACGACGCCGCAATTGTATCAGCCATCTAGGTTAACCCCGTCAGCCCGATGCTACTCTCGTATGGCGAGATTCTTGAGCTGGCGGCAGTCCTTGAGCAGGTGGTTGCCATCAGGATGAATGTGGCACCATGGGTCGTCTTCCCCTCGGAGGTCGATGTAGGCTTGGCCTTCTTGGGAAGGGGTTCGGTGATGAAGACGCGCTTGTCAGGTCCAGAGTCCTGCTTTTTATTCTTGGCAGGGGCGGTTTTGTCCTCGGGTTCATCCTCCCCGGGGAACTTGACCCCCTCCTCTGCTCGGGCGTACCGATCCGCTAGCTCCCAGAGCTCGCGGGTGGATTCGATGCGGTGATTGCTCAGCTTTTCATGCATCCGAGTGTTGCGGACGTTGGCATGGAAAGAAGCGATCACCAGCTCTTGCTTGATGCAGGGTATCGTGTTCATCTTCTGGGTGAAGCGTTGGATGAACCTGCAAAGAGTTTCACCCGGAAGCCGCTTGAAGTCGTGGAGGTCGCTGGGAGCCCCGGGCGCTCGTACCCACTTTGGAAAGCCCCCAGGAACTGTTCCTTCAGGGTCCTCCAGGAATGGATGGAACACTTGGGAAGGTTGAGAAGCCATGTCTGGCCATCTCCCTTCAGGGCCAGCGGGAACCAGCTGGTCATCATCATTTCGTCGACCCTGGCGACTGCCGCAGCTAAGGAATAGAGCTGCAGGAAGTTCCGGGGGTTTGTGGTGCCGTCGTAGCGGAGGACGTCGATCTTGAATTTCTTGGGCCAGGTGACCTGGCGAAACTCAGGGGCAAGGGCGAGACATCCTTCGGCGATGTCATCGTCCCTGTCCTCCCGGCGATGGCGTTCACGGCGTCATTCGATGTGGGTGCGCATATCCTCGGTTCAACGATTGTTGAGGTCGTTGCGAAGATCTTGGTTGCATGTGGTAATCCAAAACATCATGGAGCGTGATCTTGATCGGAATTTTTTTTACAGAAGCCTTAGCTTTATATCTATCTTTCGTTAGTTTAGCGTTTTTTGATTTGAGTTACGTAAGTGTCTTGAAAAATTCGATCTTCACTGACTATTCAGTTTTGAAAGATTTCTGTGCTTCGCTGTAAAAAATCATGAAAAAATCCCAGAACTGTATTTTTATCTGAAACTTTTTATGCATAATCCTGAGTTTATTATCTGTCTTTCATTAGTTTTGAGTTTTTCATTTGAGCTACGTAACTATCTCGTTGAGTGCTATCTTTACAGACTGTTCAGTTTTAGCAGATTTCTGTGTTTATTTAATATTGTACTTAGGGTTCTTAGCTTCCTTAGTTTTTCGACGGACAACGGAAGTCATTAGAACCTTAGGGATGGGGGTTGAGGCCCGGACTTCACGGATTGAGGGCAGGTGTGATGAACACGATGGACACGGGCGAAGAACACAAAAGGAGATCGAGGATAAAACACGAGGGGATGGGGTAAAACACAAAGGGGTAACTAACAACACCTAAAAGAGAAGGTCAATCGATAACCGGCCCCAACGGTAGCCCTCGATTCTCACAACCCAAGTCAATATTGCTCTTAATTGGAACCTTTTCTCTTCACCAGTATGTCCACCGGTCCAATAGAATCCACAAAGGTGGAAGATTGGTGAGTAGCAACTACAAAGAAGAGGCCTTGTACAACCCGGAATACGAATCCTCGGAGAGGTCTTAGTTTCCATAGCGGGAAAGATGGAGCATAGCTCAACAAGTCAAATCATATCATAGTCTAACCCTAACCTAGGAAGAGGAGGGCTATTTATAGTCTAATGGGCGAAGGGGTAGGTAGATGGGACGTTACGTGGGCTTGGGCCCAAATTCCTGAAGGGTGCAGCGGTAGTACCGCTAGTGCTAGCGGTAGTACCGCTCCTGGCAAGGGGGCGGTAGTACCGGTGTACTCTTCGAGGTTACAAGCAATTATTTCGGACGGTAGTACGATGCTGCTACCGAACGGGTACCGACGGGAGTATATAAGCTCTTTTGGAGTTGGCGGTAGCTCGGGCGGTATCCCTGGCGGTAGTACTGGCTCCTGGATGTAGCGGTAGTACCGCCGCCTGGAGCTTCTTCTGCTTCAGCGTGATCATCAGGTGGGCGGCGGTAGTACCGCTGGGTGTGGGCGGTAGTACCGCTGCCTGGGACTTCTTCTCCATCAGCTTGCACTTCTTCCTCTTCTCCTTGGCTCATCTTTGTCCATCTTCTACACTTTCTTGGAGATCTTAATGAAGGTGGTTCCTGAGTATACACAAGGTTTCCGAACGAAGTAGCAAACCATTCAAAGTGGTGTCTAAATCGCACATAGATAAGAGTGAGTTCACCTTATCATGGAAAGCTTTGACTCTTGATCATGTCATGGGGCCGATTGGTGCTCTTGGTGTTGTGTGCCTAGGTTGCACTACATCATCTCCCCCCCCCTTGGGAAGGAGTCGTCCTCGACTATTCGCTCTCATCATCACTTCAATTCCCATGGCAAGGCGAGATGTCAGCAACGTTGAATGTGTCATGGATGCCATACTTGGACTTGGCGATGTCGATCTTGAAAGATCCATCTCCTCTTTGTGTTAGCTTGGACTTTCTCTTGTCGGGCAAACGGTCTTTGCGTAGATGTAGCCACACAAGGTCTCCTTCTTCAAAGATCATGGCATGCTTGGACTTGTTCATCTTTGTGGCATGATTCTCATTATGCTTCTCAAGTGTAGTTCTTGTTTCTAGGTGGAGCGTCTTCATGTAGGCAATGGGCTTGTCGAAGTCCATGTTCACTTGTTCTCGAAGTGGTAGTGGTAGCATGTCAATAGCGGTGTAGGGATTGTAGCCATAGACGGTCTCGAAGGGGCTTCTTTTGGTGGCGCGATGAAGGGCTCGATTGTAGGCGAACTCGGCATAAGGAAAGCATTCTTCCCAATTCTTCAAGTTGGGCTTGATCAACACACGCAGTAGGGTGGAGAGGCTTCGATTCACAACTTCGGTTTGACCATCCGTTTAAGGGTGGTATGAACTGGAAAAGAGTTGCTTGACTCCTAGCTTGGCCATCAAGGTCTTCCAAAAGTAACTTACGAACTTGACGTCTCGATCGGACACAATTGTCTTTGGCACTCCATGGAGACGGATGATTTACCTAAAAAACAAAGTAGCAATGTGTGAAGCATCGTCGGTCTTATTGCATGGAATGAAATGTGACATTTATTGAAAAGCGGTCAATGACAACAAATATGGAGTCTTTGTTTGTTTTTGTGCGCGTGAGGCCTAAGACAAAATCCATAGCAATGTCGGACCATGGTCTATGTGGAATAGGTAAGGGTGTGTATAAACCATGAGAGTTTAAAGTAGACTTAGCTTTGAGACATGTCGAACATCGGCGCACTAGTCGGTTCATGTCGCGGTACATCCTTGGCCAAAAGTAGTTGGTGGCGAGCATGGCGAAATTCTTGTCTCGTCAAAAATGTCCCATGAGGGATCCTCCATGTGATTCCTTCAAAAGCAACAAACGAAGCGAAGACTCGGGAATGCAAAGTTTGTTAGCCTTAAACAAGAATCCTTTGTGCAAATAAAAATCATCAAATCCTTTGTTTGCCGAACACTTTGCGAAAATGCTTCCAAAGAAAGGGCCGGTGGCATATAAATCCTTGATGTCATCCAAACCGAAAACATTGATTTCAAGATACGTAAGTAGGTTTGTTTTGCGGGAAAGAGCATCTGCTACAACATTCTCTTTGCCGTTTTTGTACTTGATGACATAGGGGAAGGATTCCATGAACTCAACCCACTTAGCATGTCGTTTGTTTAAACTTGTTTGAGTTTTCAAAAACTTCAAGGACTCATGGTCGGAGTGGATGACAAACTCCTTAGGGCGAAGGTAGTGTTGCCAAACAACTAAGCTCGAATCAAAGCAAACAATTCTTTTTCATAGATGGGGTAATTCAAACGGGCTCCATCAAGTTTTTCGCTATGGTAAGGAATTGGTCGACCATTTTGTATAAGCACGTCTCCAATGCCCAACCCACTAGCGTCGCATTGAATTTCAAATGTTTTGGAAAAATTCGGTAAAGCAAGAAGGGGAGCTTCGGCTAACAACCTTTTGAGCTCATTGAATGCAAAGTCTTGCTCATGGCCCCAAATGAACGGTACATTTTTCTTGGTAAGTTCATGAAGAGGGCAAGCAATGGTGGAAAAGTTCTCAATAAAGCGGCGGTAGAAACCGGCAAATCCAAGAAAACGTCACAACTCGGAAAGGGTCATGGGAAAAGGCCAATTGCGAATTGCTTTCATTTTAGCTTCATCAACTTCAACTCCCTCGGAAGAAACAACAAAGCCCAAGAAAACAAGTTTGTTGGTGGCAAAAGTACATTTGGAAAGATTGGCATAAAGCCTTTCATTCCGAAAAACCAACAAAACTTGAGCTACATGATTCATATGTTCTTCCAAAGATTTGCTATAGATTAAGATGTCATCAAAGTATACCACAACAAATTTTCCAATGAAAGGTCATAAAACATGGTTCATGAGGCGCATAAATGTGGAAGGTGCATTGGAAAGACCAAATGGCATGACTAACCATTCATAAAGACCAAGTTTAGTTTTGAAAGCGGTCTTCCATTCATCACCTTCACTCATACGTATTTGGTGGTATCCACTCTTAAGATCGATTTTGGAAAAGATGCAAGCACCACTAAGCTCATCCAACATGTCATTGAGGCGAGGGATAGGGTGGCGATACCTTACGGTGATGGCGTTGATTGGGTGACAATCCATGCATAGGCGAAGTGTGTTGTCGGCCTTGGGAACGAGGATCACGGGCACGGCACATGGACTCAAGATTTCTCGAATGTGACCCATGGAAAGGAGCTCTTGTATTTGCCGTTCAATTTCCTTGGTCTCCTCGGGGTTGGTGCGGTATGGTGCGCGGTTGTGTAGTGGAGCACCCAGAATGAGGTCGATGCGATGCTCGATGCCACGAAGAGGAGGTAGTCTCGGTGGTACATCTTGAGGAAACACATCTTCAAAATCCTTCAAAAGAGACAACAAAGGAGGAGGAAGATTTGTGAATTTGTTAGTAAAAGTAGGCTCTCCTTTGCATATGAGGACATAGTGGAGTGTGGATGGGTCCTCTCTCAACTCTCTCATCTGTCTTTTAGTGGCTAGTAAGGATAAGCCTTTGGTGGCTCTTGTGCTATTTGCGCTCTCATTTGGCTAGTGGCACTCACTCACATTTTGGTGGATCTCTCTCTCTCCACTCTTATCACTAGATGTTTTCTCTCTTTCTTTTCTTTCTTGCACGGTAGGATGTTGTCGATTGTCATTGGGATGCTTTGCGCAGGGGCAGGCCCAAGAAGAGCTGAGTGGGGGCCTATTCTCCCACTCAAATTTGGCAAATCCTTTAAACGTTCAAAGAAAAATATCTGAAAATTTTGAATTTACAATTGAAATGCCCCCAGTCAAACTTCGTGCCCCCACTGAATATATTCACTAAGTCTGCCCCTGGCTTTGGGTCATATTGTGCCCTTGCTAGTGTCTTTGCATTGTCGGCGATCACTTGGCTTGGTGTCATAGGGCGAACCACAAACGTCTTGATGTTCCATTTGAAGCTATAGTAGTTTGTCCTCCCGTCATGTATTGCGCTCTTGTCATATTGCCATGGCCTTCCAAGGAGTAAATGACAAACGGTCATTGGCACAACATCACAATCAACGGTATCTTCATAAGCTCCAATCTTGAAGGATACTTGCACCATGTGTTGTACTTTGACGGTGCCGGAGTCACTCAACCATTGCACATGGTATGGGTGCGGGTGCTTATTGAACTTCAAGTTGAGCTTGTCACAAAGTTCTTTGCTCGCCAAGTTGTGACAACTTCCACCATCAATGATAACGTTGATAGACTTGTTATTGACACTGGCTCTTGTTTGGAACAAGTTGCACCTTTGGTCTTCATGGTCACTCAAATTGGTGGTCAAAAATCTTGTCACAGCCAAAGAAGGATTGTCATCTCCATCACAATAGACTTCATCATTGTCTTCATCGACAATTTGGCTTGTAGCAACTTGATTCAAAGTGTGGTACTCATCTTCACACATAGAATCATACTCTCCACTCGATTCAAAGCGTGGTGCTCTCCATGGAACATCCCAAACTTTGGGATTAAGAAAAACTTAGTTTAAATAACCCCAAAAATCAGAACCAACAAAAACTTTTTAAAATTGTTCACTAATGATTGTATTTTCTTTCCTATTGCTCTGTTTGACCTTGTGTGACTTGATGTTTAAGTTGTCTGACCAAAAAATATTAAACTTAAGAACTCAACCAAAGTAAAAATATATTAAACTTTGGTGATCATGTCATGACAAGAAAATATTCCATGTATCTTCTCCACTCTTATTTTGGCCAACTCCTTTTTAATGATGCTTTGGTTTTATTAACTACCCAAAAGCCTAGGATTCAGGAAAGAAAAGTATTTCCACAATTACATGTTTATAAACTATGGAGATATATAATATCTCCTACCTATTTTCAATCTTGCTAGATTTCAAAGTATTCACAACTCTTATGTTAAAACCCTGGTTTCACTCCTTTTAGAAATAATGCAGGTGGTAAATATTAACCCATATGTCTTCTACTATCTAAGTCTTTTGGAGACTATAAGATATTGTGTTGTGGATCTCTCAGCATCTTATTGTCATGTGTGGTCACCATATCCCTTAAACATATTAAGAATTTTGGAGATTTGTTGATTGCTTTTGGTTTGTGTTTGATTGTCATCTCCCCAACTGTTTGAGTGTTCTGATGTGCTTAGGATGTTGAATTGCTTGTTTGATTTTGGCTTGTTAAATGCTTTGACTTGTGTGACTTGCTTGTGTGTATTATTGTCTGAACCTAAGCAAGGTGAGTGCACACTTGCAGATTCATTCTAATTAGCAATTACTTGTGTGGGGAGAGCATAAAGTTACTCTTATTATCGTTCTTAGGCTTGAAGCCTATGTTTCCTTATTTACGAACCAAAAGCCTAATTCCAAAGTTTTACAAGAAATGATAAATATTTTCAAAGTAGGATTTTATTAAGGATCACTTTTGTGATCCCTATTTTGTACTCTCTCACCTCACTCAAAACAATAACTATCTTTCAAAAGAGGATAGAAATGGTTATTAATTTATTTTATGAACAAAAGTGTTTCCCAAAAATTATGTGTTTCCAAAATTAGGGGGGATCTATATGCTATCTCATGTATACTGCTCAACCTTGATATTTTCAACTCCTATTTTATAAACTCCTATTTTCACTCTTTTGGAAACCATAAAAGTGGGAAATATACTACCCATGTATTTTAGCAACCCCTCTTGTAATATATCAAGCTTATTGAGTCAAGCTTGTTTCAACATTATTATTGTTATGATGATACCTAATTACCATCCCACCATCTATCTTAATATTGAAATTTGGTTGAAAACTTATATTGTTTGCTTGTTTGACTTATGTTTGTGTTGATTGTTATTTTCTTGTTTTATTGGTTGATTGGGTGAATAATTACACAAATGTAATTGAACTTAAAGTTGAAAACACACAGATCACAATTTGGAATGTGACTTAAATTTAAAACAAACTCCTCAAATTATTCCACAAATGGAAATTAAGATCATGAGTTAAAGAAATGATCTAAATAAATTATTTTCCCTACCTAACCCTCTATTTCCTTCAAACAAATACCTTCTCTATGAAAATAAAAATTATTTGAAGTTAATATATTTGTCAAGGAAGTTCCAAGAATTCAAAACAATACCTCTCACTTGCTTTTGAAATACTAAAGGAATATCAAATTGGTTTCACCAAAAATAACATATTTAAACCCTATGAACAAACGTGGTTCAAAAAAATTTATTTTGCAACATCAATTTTTGTGGAGCTTCTACATGTATTGGGGAGGCTACATGAATAATTTCAGAATTTTTGAAATGTATTTAGTGCCTCAATTAAATCCCTAAAATGCTACTGGTTTTTAAAAGAAATTGAAACAGAAGAATTCAGGGAAGCACAGGGGGTTTTCTGCAAAACCTCTTTCTTCTTCCTGTAGCGACCACACCACCTCGGCCGCACAACCTCGAGCTCCGCTGGACCGCACCCGCTCGCCGCCCATGCCCTCCGCCCATGCCTCGGCTGGAGGATAAGAACGCCACGATGCCTCGATGCTTCTCCCTCACCTCACATCTCACCTGCTCCCTCTCCCTCTGCTCCTCTCCATGGCCCGAACACTAGCCATGGCTGCTGTCGTGCATCACTGTCGATTGAGCTCGCTCTGTCCAGATCAAAGACCGCCATCGTCATCACCTCGTCCTCCTCTTCCTTCGTGTGTAAGGAATCGAGAAGGGGAGCCCGGAATCGTCTCCTCCGAGTTCGTCTTCTTCCGCTCCGGCCGCCACCTTGCAGGGAAGCTCGCGAGCAGTTTCATCCATTATCCTCCGCCATTTTCGTTTCTCTGAGATCCCCTCATCGCGAGCTATCTCATGGACATCACCTTTTCTTTTTAGGAGCACCGGAGTCGCCGTCGCCGTCCCCGCCTCGCTCCCTGCTCGTCGCCTCGCGCCTCTGTGCATGTCGACGAAGAAGAAGACGGCGTACCGCTTCGCCAGCGCGCGCGGCGCAACGGGCCAGTCCAGCACCGTGCTGCTTGGCCCAGCTCTAGATCTAGCCCTTTTACGTTTTTTTCTATAGATCTATTTCTTATTTTAGTTTCCTGTGATTTTGCAGTGTAGTTTTAATTCATTTGTGGTAGATCTGTGATAGATATTTGAGTTATTCAAATTTTGTAGAGTACTTATGAGTTTTCTTAGACATTAAGCACTGGTGTATTGCAATAATATGATTTTATGTGTTGCCTAGATTTAATCTTGTAAAAGATGTCTGTTTCACTAAATATTGGATATCTAGAGTTTTGTAAATCCACAAATTGCAAACTAAAATTCCCTGGATAGCCTGAAATGATACCTTTCCATATCTGTTGGTCTTGTATGCAAATGAAGTCTAGAACAAAAGTTCTATTCTTTTTACTAAAACCACCAGAGAGCATCTTGGTGATTTTTGTAGATTTTTGGTGAAATGATTTTTGGAGCAAATCCAATTTTGCTAGGTTCCTAGTGTTTCACTTTATCACGCCCTAGCTTGTTGTGATGTTTTCACTTACCAAGATTATTTGGTGACTTAACTTTTGTCTGAAGTGTTTCCTGATTAGGGAGAAATGTTTGTTAATTACCTCTAATTGAGGATGTCTTTGTGCCCTTTTGTTTTGGCATGTGTATGGTGTTATACTCCTGTTAGTATAATGCCCTTGTGTTTATGTCTTGATTAGTTGACTTGTTGGGTAGTTTAAGTATGAGAGTGTAGTTAGACAAGTGGTGATTATTGTTTAGAGTTGTGGTTAAGTTTATAAAAACTTATGTTTTCAATTTATGATGTTTAGTCCTTGGTTAGTATATTATGCTTGTGTTAGTAGCATGTGTTGTCTTGCTTGTTTGGATTAATTTCTTGTTAGCATCTAGCTAAGTGTGGTGATTGTTGTTAAGTGTTTGTTTTTAGTTCAACTAGTATCTTTTATTCTTGATGATGTAGCTTTATTAAATAAATTGTTCTAAGCTTGTTATTAAGGCAGTTTTCCTTGAGGTATTCTTAGAGTAGATTTTAGTTTGTGGCTTGATTAAATTAGTGCTATGTTTTGGTATGATTCCTTGTTTGTATACCACTTGTGGTTTGGTTGCTTATTGAGTGTTGTTTAATTTTCATGTTTGCGACGCTAGATATAAACGCTACCGGAGTGGTCTTTGGAAGGGATTTATGGAAGAAGAATCGGAGTTTATTTCTTTGATCCATGAGGAGGAGTCCAGGGACATTATGCTGAAATCAGGCAAACTACTTCTCTGAGCTTGCATCTATATACATCTATTTTGGTTCACATGTTTTACTTATAAAGAGCATAAGTGATTTATGTGGTGTTTGCCACTAAAGCTATGGTTTTGAAAACCCTTTTTCCAAAATACAAGTATATTATTTTGACACCCTATATGGAGGTATTAGCTGGAAATTCTTTTCCAAACTTAGGATGGGAAAAATATTGTTTACTCAAAACTCCTTTGAAAATACTTGATGGATGTGGAATGCCGAGATGTCGCTGTTGAAGTGTAGAAACGGAGAATGGTGGTTTTGATAAAATGCACATTGGGTCTTTGTACTTACGTCGACTAGTCGATACCCTGTGCGACCACATTTACCTACATATGGGAAAGGGCGTAGTCATATAATTTCCTCATATTAGTATGGAATGCCTCAACAACGGAGATGACTCCGTTTCATGAGGGGATGGTTTGGTGACCTACCCCCTGACCCGGGTCCTCACACGTTGGTGTGGAGGATAGAAGGTCGTCCCCTATACTCCGCCGGGCAGAACTATGAGTCCTCACACTTAGATTCCGAAGGGCTGGGTTAAGTGTTGATGGAAAGTGTCATATGGGCAGGGTCCTATACTAGCATGAGCAAAGGACAGGCTATGGTCGGTGACTCAACTTCGCATACACCTTGTATGTCGGGACGTGGCTGACACGATGAGTTGCCGGATGGATGTGGGAAAAGCGTGCTACCTCTGCAGAGTGTAAAACTATTCGAATAGCCGAGTGCTCGGTCATGGACAGTTGGAAGGCCCTACTCTGACCTATGTGCAAGTTTTGCAAAGTTTTGATATTTGAAAATAAAATGGAGATGTTTTATACATGCAACTATGCCAAAGGGTCAGCATGAGGTTACTGGAAAAGAGGAAGACCATGAAGGGCTATGGTCAAGAAGTGCAAAGTTTTTTGTTTTCAAAAATAAAGTGGAAATGTTTATGCAACTCTACTGAAGGGCAGGTATGAGTTTGTTGGGGATAAATGACCATGAAGGGCTATGGTCGGAAAAGGAGGAGTTTTGGGGAAATAAACCTGGTGGTGATTTTTGGGAAAAGTTTTAAAGATACTTCTTACCTTTTTCAACAAAGATATGTTTTCATGAAAAAGTTTTAAAGGAGACTTCTTACCTTTTTCAACAAAGATATATTTTCAGGAAAACGTTTTAAAAGAGACATTCTTACAAAGACAGATTTATGGGAAAAAGTTTTCAAGGCCTTCTTTCCTTTTTCAACAAAGGTATAGAGATATTTTTCTAAAAATATAAGGCTTATGAAAAGTTACAAAATTCTTCATTATAGAGGTTTCAAACAATGTTATATTAAACAAAAGTCTATCCTTCTTTTTTTCAATAAGGATGTAGAGTTTTCAAAGCAAACATAGTTTTATTTAAACAATAAAAAGAGTAGTGCGTGCTCATTTCGGGGGTAGTTTGCGAGTACAATCAAATGTACTCATATTGGTTTTGTCCCTAGCTATTGTCTTAGCTAGATTTTGAAGAAGAGCAGTCGAAGAAGAAGATTTCAATGACGTCAATGCGAACTAGGGCACTTCCCAGTCAGCTGCCTGTAGGGTTATGGCAAATGATTTGGGCTCCACGTTGTTTGGTGATTTCTGCTGCAAGTACTTGTTGAAGTTATGGCTTCAATCAAGTAAGTAAATTCATTCGGTATCTATGGATGATCTTTTGATGCGAGTTTGATTATTTGCAACGACAGACTGATCACGGGATCATTGTGTTAAGCATAATCGGGTATTTCGGACAGCTAATCCGGGGTCCCCACAGTCCACCACACTTGAAACACTTGATATAGGATGGAGTTGTAGTTGAGTCTTGTGGAGTGGAACTTGAAATAGTTGGTTTCTTCATTGCTTGGGAAGGAGCTCTATTGGATGTCATTGGAGCTCTTGTCGAAGCTTTTGTATTGGCTTGAGTTGTACCTTGTCCCATAGGTGGTGTCGAAGACGCTTGCTTGCTTGCAAAGAATTGCTTAGTCTTGAGGTATTTTAGCTCTTCTTGCACGTGGCGCTCGGCCTTTGGTGGCTTGGTGTACTAGCTCCACAAGGTTTGTGTAGGGTTGATACTCAATAACCTTCTTGATGGGGTAGTTGATACCATTCATGAATCTAGGCATGGATTGCTCATTGGACTCCTCTATGTTTGCTCTTATCATGGCGGATTCCATCTGCTTGTAGTATTCATCAACCGACTTCAAGCCTTGCTTCAATTCTTGCAACTTCTTGTACAAATCTCTAGTGTAGTATGGTGGCACAAAGCGGCGATACATTGCTTCCTTCATCTCCATCCAAGTGTTGATGGGTTCTTGGTTATTTTATTCATAGGACACTTGAAGTTGTTCCCACCACAAGAGTACTTACTCTTCAAACTCCATTGAGGCTAGGGCAACCATCTTGTTGTTGGTGTAGTTGTGCAAACGGAAGAATTTGTCTACCTTGAGTGCCCATGAGAGGTAAGCTTCCGGGTCACTTGTACCATAGAACTTGGGTATGGTGACCTTGATGTTGCTAAGATTGTCATCATCTTGTTGGTGTTGCGGATGTGGAGGAGCATGGTCATGTATGTGATGATGAAGGTGATCTTCGCGAGCTTGACTAGAGGCACCATCATTGGCCCTAGGTTGGTGGTGTTGCTCATGTATGCGACGGTGCTCATGTCAACGACGTGCATGATCTTGAGGCTCACGTGCACGATGATGATCATGCGCTCGTGGAGGTCGGCGGTGATGGCGGGGTTGGGCATAGTAGTCATTGATACCCGGCTCACCATTGCCATGTGGACGTTGTTCTTATCGATGTTGATGTTGAGGTGGTGGCGATGGTATGCGATGATGTGGACGGTCTCCTCGTCGTTGTTGCTCTTGTCGATCACGATCAAGACATGCTCTTGGTGAAGGTGGGATATCGATGTTGTTGTGGTGTTGATCGTGATCACCATTTCTTGCGTGAGCTTGATGTTCTTGGTGAGGATGATCTTGGTGAGGATGTTCTCGGCGATCTTGACTTGAGGCACCATGCCTTGTATGCGATGATCTCGAAGAGCTTCTAGTGCGGTGTGAGCTTGAGGAAGAGTGACCACGTTGTTGTGCAAGATTGTTGATGGCTTCGGTCAAGTTCGCCATTCTTTCATTGAAGTTGACCTCTTGGGCTTGAATGCGGCGTTCATAGTGGCCAAGTCCATCAGGAACAAGATGTCGAAGACCAACAAATTCACCATGGGTGACATAGCCATTATCACGAGGTATCTCTTCATGACCATCATCCGAGCTTGAACTTCTATTTGTACTTCCCCTAAACATGATCTCACAAGACAAATGAAGTGTGAAGGCAATAGGTACTCAATGTAGTATGACTCCTTACCCTTTTGGTAGTATTGGACCAATGGCCAATCCAAGAAATGATTCACAATTGAGGGTAACTTGACTTGAGCAATGAGAATGAAGGCAAACCCACACACACGCTTATGAGGAGCTATGGGAAGGTATAAGTGGCAAACGGAAAAGAAGCAAATCCAAAGAAATGTATGTTGTCGAAAGTAGAGAAAAACCACAATGATCAAATTGACAAAGAACAAATCAACCACACAATTGTTATGGAAACAACAGAAACACACACACACAAAGATACAATGGGGATAGTGTGACCAAAGGGCGAGCACCACGAAGATACTATAGGAGGTACATAACGAAGACTACATGCTCAATTGCCACACCACCTCAAGAAGGACACTAGTTCAATTGCCTTGTGTAAGGGCAACTAAATTTGCACACGTGCCAACCTTTACTCTCACTAGGCATTCGCAGCATACTACTTACAAGGTATGATAAATGGCACAAGTCCTTTTCATATATATATATACAAGGACAAGAACAAAAACGATTGCAACTAAGATGCGACTTTGATGAACTACTACCAAGTTGACATGATAGCAATGCCCACAATATCAAAGAACTACTCCAATGGGATAGGTACGCAAAAGGAAGAAGAGTTCACAACGGATCACTTGAAGGGGAGTTGTGGAGTCGAAGGTGTCGTCGTCGATTGTTGTTGATGTAGAGCGGTTGCGGAAGCTTGTCGATGCTATAGACGTTATGACCTAAGATGAAGACTCACAAACAAAAGGAAATGCCAAAACGAAATGAGGAAATCTGAATTATTGTGACAAATCAGCTCTGGCGGTAGTACCGCTGCCCTGCCCGGTAGTACCGCTGGCTTCAGTCGTGGCGGTAGTACCGCTGTCTCCTGGCAGTAGTACCGCTGGCCAGATTCCTGGTGTTCTTGATTCGCGATTTTGGGCGGAAAAGGGCGACGAAAATTACTCGAATTCGTGGGAAATTGGCAAAATTAGGCTTCAAAACTTGGAACAAAGGTAGAGAAGGTCCTAAGGCAACAGATCCGTGGATCAAAACTACTCAAAACTCAACAAATCGATAGATCGGCTCAAATCCATGAGAGGCTATTTTTGGTGGGGATTTCGAAAATAGGTCAAATCAAAGAAAAATTGGTGGCTTTTTGGTGGAAACACGACTCAAATCCGTGGCAACCTTTGCTCTGATACCATATGATCGGGGTTGAGGCCCAATCTTCATGGATTGAGGGTGGGTGTGATCAACACGATGAACACGGGTGAAGAACACAAAAGGAGATCGAGGGTAAAACATGAGGGGACGGGGTAAAATGCAAAGGGGTAACTAGCAACGCCTACAAGAGAAGGCAATCGATAACCGGCCCCGAGGGTAGCCCTCGATTATCACAACCCAAGTCAATATTGCTCATAAATGGAACCTTTTCTCTTCACCGGTAGGTCCACCGGTCCAATAGAATCCACAAAGGTGGGAGATTGGTGAGTAGCAACTACAAAGAAGAAGCCTTGTACAACCCGAAATTCGAATCCTCGGAGAGGTCTTAGTTTCCACAAGGGGAAAGATGGAGCATAGCTCAACAAGTCAAATCATATCATAGTCTAACCCTAACCCTAGGAAGAGGAGGGCTATTTATAGTCTAATGGGCGAAGGGGTATGTAGATGGGATATTACATGGGCTTGGGCCCGAATTCCTGAAGGGTGCAGCGGTAGTACCGCTGGTGCTAGCGGTAGTACCGCTCCTGGCAAGGTGGCGGTAGTACCGCTGGCTCCGGTGGTAGTACCGATGTACTCTTTGAGGTTACAAGCAATTATTTCTGGCGGTAGTACGATGCTGCTACCGGATGGGTGTGACGGGAGTACAGAAGCTCTTTGGGAGTTGGCGGTAGCTTGGGTGGTATCCCTGGCGTTAGTACCGGCTCCTGGATGTAGCAGTAGTACCGCTGGCCTGGCGGTAGTATCGCCGCCTGGAGCTTCTTCTGCTTCAGCGCGATCATCAGGTGGGCGGCGGTAGTACCGCTGGGTGTGGGTGGTAGTACCGCTGTCTGGGACTTCTTCTCCATCAGCTTGCACTTCTTCCTCTTCTCCTTGCCTCATCTCTTGTCCGTCTTCTACACTTCCTTGGAGATCTTCATGAAGGTTGTTCCTGAGTATACACAGGTTTCCGAATGAAGCAGGAAAGCATTCAAAGGGGTGTCTAAATCACACATAGATAGGAGTGAGTTCACCTTATCATGGAGAGCTTTGACTCTTGATCTTGACATGGGGCCAATTGGTGGTCTTGGTGTTGTGTGCCTAGTTTGCACTACATCACTTAGTATATACAGTGGCTCATGTTTAATAAATATTATGAAACTTGTCAATGTCTGAACATTAGTGGTTTTTATTTAATGAGTACTAACCCTACTAATGATTTTGTGAAGCTTTATGTGAATGTAGTTTCTAAGATCTAATCAATATGGTGATATGAGATGAACAAGAAGATTCAAGAGCTCAAGCTTGGGAATGCGCAGGTACACCCCAAGAACATATTTAAGTAGATTCAATCATCTAAGCTTGGGGATGCCCGAGTCATCCCCTATTCATCAACAAATATTAGGTTGTCTCGTTCATGATCTATATTACTCGTTCACATGACATGTATTGTTCTTGTATGATAATTTACATTTAGTTGCCTTCTGTTCGTTTTGGTTGGTTCTATTTGACTTTTATTTTGTTCTTTATTTGGTTCTTATTGCTTCTTCTTTTGCTTTATTTATAAATTTAAAACAACAAAAATATTTTCTTTTCTTTTACTTCTTTATTTGGTTCTTTCTTTGGATTCTATTTGGTTTTTACATTTGATTTTTTGAGTTTTCCTTGCTGTTGCTACCAAGTTTAGGTCTTGTTTAGCCTCTGATCTTTTAGTTTTTCAAAAATGAAGTACCAAGTTTTACCCATTTGGTTTTAGTTGATGCATATTTGGAAAGGGCTTTTCTGTTTTCAGCATCTGCTGCTCACTGCGCGATTTTTCATATTTTACTGGAATATCGAAAAGTCACAAAATTTAGCAGGTTACGTATCACCTAATCCTCTGCAAGCACAAAAATTCGCAAAATGTTCTTACATGTTTAAGTGTACCTAAAAATTATGTTTTCCAGCTGCTGTTTTTCTAGATAGATTCTGACTTTTATTGCAAGAGTGGCCTCTTTGCGTTTTCATCTGATTCTTTTTGGGTTTTACCTTTCATTTAGAAGTTGGCCACTTAAGCAACCTTTCCTTAACTTGAAAAGAAAATTTGATTTGGTTTAATGGCAGCACTTTCGAAATATCATCTATTGCACTAATGTCTAACCGTAGAAAAGAATGGGAAATTTGTTGTGTTGAAGTTTTTTCACAGAGGATGAAGGAACACCGAACTGAGAAATATTGAAGAATGGTCAAAGCCATAAGCTTGGGGATGTCTCCGCATCCATCTTCATCAACAACCCCTCGGTTTGCAAACCTTTAAACTTTGTTTTTCGAGCAACATAGAAATTTGCATAAACTTGGAGCGTCTGTATCTTATTACTTATTTGTCTTAGCATCAAAATACCGGTTACATTGATGAGCTGATTGTCATATCTTTTATTTATCCCCTGTTTAGAGAGTTGGTTGGAAATTTACCTGGTTGCTAGATTATTTGTTGAAACCTAAAAATGATATGTGAAAAATATTGTTTAGTAGTTTATGTTTTCTTATGGTTAGTCTCAACTAGCTAAGAGTGTATAATATGTTATTTTGTTGTTAACATGCATTGTTTTGCTCATAAGATGGTATGGTGTTGTGGTATCCTCCTCTGAAGAATTTACTTGGAACGACTTGGCACATGCTTACACATGTATATTACTTTTATGCCTTGGTTAATATTACTTGAAAAGTCTGTCAAGGGCTTGATGATGTTTTGTGACTCAGAGTGGTGGTATTACTTTTATGCCTTGGTTAATATTATTTTGTCGCAAGCATGATTATGACAGTTATTTCTCTCTTAGTTGTCGCTTCCCAATCTATTGCTAGATTCCACTTGTTTTGAGCAGGAATGCTGCTCGTGCATCCAAATTCCATAAACCAAGTTATTCCCAGAGGGTCCACCATAAATTCCTATGCATGGTATTTCGAACCATTCCAAGTAAATTTTCATGTGCTACCTTTAAAAACTTCAAAATACTTCTTATTTTGTGCCACTGTTTTCAGCTCATGAGAAAGTAGTTGTTCGTTTGTTATCTTCCATGCTAAATAAAGTTTTCTCGGCTTGCATGCTCCATCTGCTTGTCACTAAATTTGCAAAGAGCTGGTTAGACCATTGTAATCAAATAAAGTAATAAAATAGACACTCCTCCATGGATAAGTTGATTGTTGGCAGGCACCCGTGAATTCGGTTAGCCATCATTTGTGTAAGCAAACGTGGGGAGGAGTGTTAACATATATATAATAAAGTTTCAGAACCGCTCTCAAAACTTGTTTAGCATGGAAGATGAGAAAAACTCTATTGCCATTCGTTCACAGGAACAACCACCTCTCAAAAAAAATTTGCTCATGTTTTAAAAATAAAAAGCTCTAGCACATGTTGATCTCTGCTTCCCTCTGCGAAGGGCCTATATTTTATTTTTATGTTGAGTCACCATCCTTTTTTAAGAACTTCTTCCAGAGCATAGTTGTCATTCTTAGTGTAATGTGCTTGTGCCAGAATGTTATTAATTGTGGCATGGCTGTGATGTTTCTATCTTTGATATCTTTATTTCTAGTCTCCACTTAAACTTCAGCGGTGCTCTAGCATTTATGTTTTCCTCCACAATAAAGGCAAAGCGAGATATCACTGTACCATTCTTTATTATGATCATTACAATCTTGTTGATGTTTATAAATTTCATATTATGAACTCTTAGTTCGTTGTTATCTTTTCATTAGGCAAGATAATTGCTAAGTTTCATTATCCATACATCATTTGTCATGCAATTGTTAAAGACCTGATTATAGCATTCAACATCAAAAAAAATTTGTTATCGTTCTACCTACTCGAGGACGAGTAGGAACTAAGCTTGGGGATGTTGATACGTGCAAAACGTATCTAAAATTTTTGATCGTTTCATGCTACTTTTATGGTTTTAATACTTGTTTTTATATTAGGTTTATGATTTATTTGGACTAACCTACTAATAGTTGCAAAAGTGCACAATGTTCTTGTTTTACACTTTAATGTGTAGGAATTATAAAAAATATAAAAGGAAACCTTGTTGGAATCAAATTGGGACTTTCCTGAAATCTGTCTGAAAACGTTTTTCGAAGATTGTCACGTTACGGACAAAAGACAACGTCAAACGGAAAAAAGTCTATTCGCGCAAATTGTGGGGAAGTTTTCTATAACAGCCCCAAATTTGTGAACCTAAAAACATGGATAAAATTTCCACTTTTTGTGTTTCAGGGCATCATGGCATCCATATTAATTTGCTAAACAATAAAACAAATGGTTTTGGCACCATTTAAAAACAAATTGCTAGTAATGCCATAACTCAATTCAAATGAGTTTGAGAAATGTTTGACAAATAAAAATTATTTGAAGTTAATATATTTGTCAAAGAAGTTCCAAGAGTTCAAAATAATATTTTTTACTTACATTTAAAAGGCTATAAGTATAACAAATGTAAATAAGCAAAAGTGACATATCTAAACCCTATGAAGTAATGTTGTTCAAAACATTTTATTTTGAAATACCAATTTTTGTGGAGCTTCTACATGCTATGGGGAGGCTACATGAATATTTTCAGATTTTTGTAAATTGTTTTAGTGCCTCAATTAAATCCCTAAAAGCTACTGGTTTTAAAAGGAAATAAAAGAGAAGGAAGAAAAGAAAAAGGAAGCAGGGGGTTTTCTGCAAAGTTGCCATCCTCTTCCTCTGTTCACCACGTACGCGTGGTACGGCCATGGCATGGCGACGCTCAGCCGTGCGATGCCACCTCCCCACTGCTGTCGTCCATCCCAGCGTCGAAGCTTGGTACAAGAAAGTGCCCGAGGAACCATAACCCTAGCCCGGCTCACTCCTCCCCCTCTCCTTTCTTCACCCGCACCCGACGGCTAGCCGCCAGCCGCCACACGTTGCCGTCGCCTGAGACTGACCGGAGCAGATCGAAGACCACCGGAAGCTCCGTCGTGTCGTCCTCTCCCTCCTCGTCTAAGGAATCGAGCCTAGGCGTCGCCGTCAGGGAGATCGATGCCGTCTTCCTACTCTCCGGCCGCCGAACATCGAGGATGGTTGCCGCCGTCTCCGACCTCCTCCGTCGCCACCGAGAGCACCCACGTGTCGAGGGTGAGAACATGACCCTCCCAGTAGCTTCCGTTCAGTCGTTCACTAATGAGGTGGTTAGTTCGGCGTAGTTCACCGCCATCCGCCGCGAATGGTTGTCGCCAGAGCTGCTCCGGTGACCAATAAATGGCGGCGTCGCCACCGTTAGGTAGAGCTCGTCACGTAGAGTAGTTAGGACCTGGTCGTTAGCTCGCGCGGGTGCCGGAGCGTCGCTGCCGTGCGTGCCCGTGTCGTTCCTCTGGCGAGCAGCGTTATGCCGAGGTCATCGTGGAGCCGCGCGTCTACGTGGATGTCCGTGTGGCCACGGTCCCCACATGTCAGTGACTGTCGTGGCCACGTAGGCCCCCAGCTGCCCCATTAGATCCAGCGTAGCCACGTGTCCCATCCGTCAGTTGTTTGTGAAAATTATTTATAACCCTACAAATGAGTTGTGAAAACCATCTTAGGATTCTTTTACTCCTTGCCTGGTATCACTCTCTTCTCGGAGACATCTTACCTCTACTTGAGTTAAAAGTTTGACTTCTCGTCTGTTACTTTAAAAATCTTTAGGATCATGGGGTTTGCTTCTACCTTTAGTGTTACATGTCAGGTTGCTTCCCCTGCGTGTTGGGTCATAATCCGCAGTAAATACAGTTGTTTAGCAACACTCTTCTTCTTCCGTGCTTCGGTTGTTTTGCACCTAATCGGGTGTTCCTTTCTTTGGGTTTTAGCCCAAAATCTTGAACCGAAGGTCCCGGATTGTACTGGAATTCTGGTGTGATGAATCATGTGGGTTGTTACCCATGTGAGCAATATGCTATTCGTGAGTCTCGGTACAAGATGATGATCTTTAACCCAGGATCCTTCCCGTTAAACCTCTACAACAGGATGGCTAGATCTAAAGTTAGTCTTCAAGCTTGTGGTTGTAGTCTCAATTCAATTGCATCAACAAAGCTCATCCCTATCGCTAGCTAACACTAGATATTCTTTCATTCCACCGTCTGGATCACGACAAGAATGCTCTTAGTGAGTTTTCCTCTATGTTTGTGACTCCTCCACTAACACACGTTCATGAAACCCTTTCAGCACTAGTTGATGGAAGAGTGCTAACATATGCTTCTGCAACATCTGAGAATTTTCCTGAGCATGTTTGCTACTCTTGATCTTCTTTCCGACCCGTGTCTTCCGTTTGACCGTCATGTTTTATCGTGCATTGGTTTGTTCCGATGCATTTCACTCTTGTGGTACGTCAAGACATTCCACTTCATCTTGTTAGGAGAAACAAACTCCAATATCCTGTCCAATTCTTGGGCTAGGTCAAAGTTTTGTAGTCCGCAGAATAAGAGGTTTATTTTAGTCTATGTTTCTGTTCCATCTTAGAGTACCACGACATCTTGGTATAAAGATTGTGTAATCGCGGCAATTACCATGACATTCTCGATGAAGTGATGCTCTTACACTTCGTTACTCTTCGTTTTCCAAGTGGACTTGTTACTTGAGAATGATAGAACGTGAGCAATGATGTGGCTATCGGATATTCTCAGCAGTTCCAACTACACTGAAATCCAGGGAGATCCATTGCCCTTCTTAGCAATGAGTTGAATTTGTTCTACCAAGTCCGTTTGCTCTGTTGCACTTCCTCTGTCAAAGAGCTAGGTTCGTGCCGGAGCTCCCAAGACCACCTCGTTTTGCCTTGAAAGGCATGATTATCTCTCAAGCTCAAAGGCATACCGGTGGATCGTGATATGCTGGAGGTCTTTACAGAAGTATCACCAGGTTGTCACCTGACTGTGATGTTGAGCTTATGAGTAAGCTGGTTCTCTGGACAGCTCCGTTCTCCAAGAAACCATTTTGGATATCATGAACTATTTGGCTAAGCTTAGACAACAACTTGGAGAATTGAACGACAAGAGCTCTACCGACATAGTTCCTTCTCAAAGGGATGTCAGATTTTGCGAGTCGAAGCAAGGTGGTATCCATTGCAACAGCTTCCTATTCCTACATGCTGAGTCTAAATTCTCTACACCTAACTAGATCGGACTCTCAATCAAAAAATGATGGTTGGTGATCCTCAAGAAATTTTCCCGATACTAATGTCTCAGAGTTTCTAAAGTTTCTCGCGGTCCATCTTCCTGACCCTTCTCCTATGGTTCGAAATGTTCATCCGCGAGGAATGTTCTACTCAAGCCGTCTAGTATAAGTTACCACTTCATCTGTGCAATCCTGTTTGAACATTCTTCCTCAGAAATTCAAGGCCTTTTGCAAAATTCGTATTCTCAATCTTTTGAGAAACAGTTGTCTACCAACTGGAAACTCCTTATCAATCTCCCGTCACCCACAGGTGTCTCCTAACTGTCAATTCAAGGTGATGCGGGTAGGGTCCCGATTTTCACGGATTGGGGACGGATGAACGAAGAACACGATGAACACGAAGAAAGGGGAAAAGTCAAACACAAGATAACTAGCAAAGCAACATGGACGAAATAAATCGGTAACCAATCCCTAAGGGCAGCCCTCGATTCTCAAACTCCAAGCAACCTTACTCTTAGGATTGTTCCTCTTACCGGTCAATCCAACCGGTCCAATCAAGTCACCTAAAGAGGATAATTGGCAAGTAATCGTAACTATAAGAAGAAACCTTGGAATCCACTAGAGGGATCTTCTCCACAAGGGGAGGCCTTGATTCATCTCCATAGGAGGCAACACCAACATGGGTGGAAAAGGAGCAAAGCTCAACTCAAGTCTAATCTCAGTCTGGCCCTAACCCTAGGTAGAGAAGTCCTATTTATAGTCTATTGGCGAAGTGGTAGGTGGGAGAGGTTACATGGGCCTTCAACCCGTTATCCTGACGGGTGTAGCGGTAGTACCGCTGTGCTGGCGGTAGTACCGCTCCTGGAAATGGGCGGTAGTACCGCTAGCACGGTGGTAGTACCGTTGCATTCGGAAAATGAATTTCCTTGACTTCTGGCGATAGAATGTGGCAGCTCCATCAGCTTGCACATCTTCCTCTTCTTGATCACCTCTCGAACATCTTCGACAATTCCATGTAGGTCTTCATGAGGGTCAAACCTGAGTATACACAAGGTATCAGAATGAAGTAGCAAGCCATTCAAAGGGTGTCCAAATCACACATAGAGGGGAGCGAGGTCACCTTATCATGAACCGCTTTGACTCTTGATCTTGTCATGGGACCATTAGGTTTTGACGTTGTAGGTGTACTAAGTTGGGCTACATCATCTCCCCCCCCCCTTGGGAAAGAGTCATCCTCGACTCTTCACTCTCATCATCACTTGGAATCCCATGGCAAGGCGAGATGTCGGCTACGTTGAATGTGTCATGTACGCCGTACTTGGACTCGGGGATGTCGATATTGTATGCATTGTCGTTGATGTGCTTGAGAACCTTGAAAGGCCCATCTCCTCTTGGTGCTAGCTTGAACTTTCTCTCGTCGGGGAAGCGGTCTTTGCGTAGGTGTAGCCAAACAAGGTCTCCTTCTTCAAAGATCATGGCACGCTTGTGCTTGTTCATCTTCGTAGCATGGTCTTCATTGTGCTTCTCTAGCGTGGCCCTTGTGTCTTCATTTAAGCGGCGCGCTTGTCGAAGTCCATGTTGACTTGCTCTCGGAGTGGAAATGGTAGCACGTCTAGCGCGGTGTAGGGATTGGAGCCATAGACGACCTTGAAGGGTGCTCTCTTTGTTGCGCGGTGTAGTGCTCAATTGTAGGCGAACTCGGCGTGTGGGATGCACTCGTCCCAATTGTTCTAGTTGGGCATGATCAACACACGAAGGAGTGTGGATAGGCTTCAGTTCACCACTTCGGTTTGACCATCGGTTTGAGGGTGGTATTCGGTGGAGAATAGTTGCTTGATTCCCATCTTGGCCATCAAAGTCTTCCAAAAGTAACTCACAAACTTGACGTCACGATCCGACACAATGGTCTTGGGCACTCTATGAAGACGAACGATTTCCCTAAAAAACAAAGTAGCAATATGTGAAGCATCGTCGGTCTTGTTGCACGGTATAAAGTGTGCCATCTTAGAGAATCGATCAATGACAACAAATATGGAATCCTTGTTTGTTTTAGTGCGTGGGAGTCCTAAGACGAAATCCATAGCTATGTCGGACCATGGGTGATGTGGAATAGGCAATGGTGTATATAAGCCATGAGAGTTTAGAGTAGACTTAGCTTTGAGGCATGTCGAACATCTTCGCACTAGGCGTTCCACGTCACGCTTCATTCGTGACCAATAGTAGTTGGTGGCGAGCATGGCGTAGGTCTTGTCGCTACCAAAGTGTCCCATTAGTGATTCACCATGCGATTCCTTCAAAAGGACCAAACGTAGCGAAGACTCGGGTATGCATAGTTTGTTAGCCTTAAACAAAAATCCTTTGTGCAAATAGAAATCATCAATGCCTTTATGTTCCGTGCACATGGCAAAAATTGGACCAAAGAAAGTGTCCATGGCATAAAGATTCTTTATCTCATCGAAACCCAAAACATTGATTTCAAGATGCGTAAATAGGTTGGTTTTGTGGGATAGAGCATCCGCGACAACAACATCTCATCGAGGCGAGGGATAGGGTGGCGATACCGTACGGTTATGGCGTTGATGGGGCGACAATCCATGCATAGGTGAAGCGTGTTGTCGGCCTTGGGAATGAGGATCACGGGCACGGCGCACGGGCTCATGCTTTCTCGAATGTGACCCATGGAAAGGAGCTCTTGTATTTGCCGCTCAATCTCCTTGGTCTCCTCGGAGTTGGTGCGGTATGGGGCGCGATTTGGTAGAGGCACTAGTAGGAAAAAGGGTACTAGTGGCGCACCAAAATCGACTATCAGTGACACACCGTGGTGCGCCACTAAACTCGCGCCACTGGTAAGTGTTACCCGGTGCGCCACCGGTAACCAACTTATCAGTGGCGCACCAGCCCGTGCGCCACTGATAGTAGAACCTAGTGCGCCACATGTAACCTTAGGGGCACCCATATATGCGCCATGCCCCACTATCAGTGGCGCACCAGCTCGTGCGCCACAGGTAATATGCACGGTGCGCCACAGGTAAGTTTGTGGTGCGCCACTGGTATAATTTGCATTTTTTTTTAAAAATGCACCGTATTTGGTATTTGCACAGGTATGTTGTACATGTATACAGTACACATGCAGTAAACAATTTTTGAATAACACAAGTTCATCACATGATATTAGAATACAAACATCACATAGTTTATGAATAACACAAAGTGTTCCTCACAAGTTCATCATATTTGATACTAGATAA
Organism: Poa pratensis; assembly: GCA_947311845.1. Taxonomy (NCBI): domain Eukaryota; kingdom Viridiplantae; phylum Streptophyta; class Magnoliopsida; order Poales; family Poaceae; genus Poa; species Poa pratensis. The sequence continues at coordinate 13,761,508 of CAMZMU010000125.1, read as the reverse complement.
CATAATTAGCAAATTCAAAGAAACTAAAAACAACAGTAACAAGTTTCTGAATAACGGTTACAAGACACAAATCAAAGTTCAACGATTGCACTCGGAGGCCATCACTTAGAAGAAGAACATGTTGAGACCATCACTGCTTCTTCTTGCTCGCTTTCGGTTTCGGCTTCGGCGGGAATGGCTCGAAGCCATTTAGAGTGTTGAATGGCCTGTAGTCACCCTGATCTTCTGAGCATTTTTCAACGTTGGCATTTAGTGGCAGCGAACCGTAGTAGAACAGCCCCTCCTTACGGAGGACATCCTGGGTGATTGTTGTCGCAATCGTCTGTTGGATGCGAATGAATTGTAGTATATGTTGAGAATAAGTGGCTGTGCTCATGTTCTTCAGACACCATGTTTTGAATTGCCCTGGCAACTGTAGTTGTTGCATATCCCGTTGATACTCCCGGATGAGCATTAATACATAGTAGGCATCCAGCTTACTGGTTTCCGGCTGCGTGACGGACATGAAATCTGTTTTGTGGTTGAATACCAGCTTGCCGTTTTTTGGGTTTTGACTCTTCATGGGGCACCCATGGAAGGCTTAGCCGGTGAGAGCCTCATCCAAAACACTCTTGATGGGTCCATAGGTTTTCTTCTTATGATGCCTCCCCGAGTCCAAATAAATGGCTCTGACCACTCCACGAACGCAATAATGAGGACGCAGTATTTGTTCCTGCATAAAAGGAGACCATCATACTCAAATTAACCTTTGTATGGACAAAAATCGACGAAAAGCATGTAATGGCGGCTAGCGAATGACTTACTCAGGAAAGTATGGAATTAGAATGGATTTCTTGTCCTTATTGTCCATGAAGAATTTCTGTATGTACCGCACCGCTTCTCGCGCACCATCCTTGTGGTTCAGGCGACCCTCTTGCAGGTGGTAGGTGTCCATTATCGCTATGACCGGGGTTTCCTCTTTCATAACCTGGTACTGCATACTGAGAGCAAGCAGGCGGACGAAGCATATGGGGAGCCGTTTCATATGGTACATGTCAAAGATCTCTTCAAATCTCAGGAAGAACACATCCGCGGGGTATTCATCGGCATAGCCAAGGTTTTTTGGTACCTTTACCGGGTAAAGCGGGTACAATGGATCTGAGGCGTTGAGAAGAAGTTTCTCCACACGATGAATACCTTCATGGAGACTCCTCATATCCCCAATTAGAAGTTTGGATAGTTTCGGCGGCAGGATCGGTTTAGCCAACTCATGAACCGAATGCCATTTGGAGATGCCTACGTTGTCCTTGGCCCGCAACGGCTCCTTGATCGCCGGCGCTGGTTGGCTGTTGGAGGCAAAGTTACTCTTCACTTTTCTTTTACGTCCTTTATTACGCCTCTTCTCTGCTGCTGTGATAGTCCCTTTCTGAATCTTCGGCATGACCGCCCTGTGGAGTGTCTCCTGGCTGAAAGGCTTGTTGCCTTGTTGATCCTCGGTGAAGCGGGGGAGCTTCAGGCGTTACTGCTGAGTTCTGATAATCAGAGTTTTTGTCCTTCTCCTCCGTTTAGAATGTGAACCCGTTGAGATATGCTTGAAATGTCACGAGGTTGGTCACGGGTCCATGTGCCAATGCGAATAAGAGGATGTCATCCTCCGAGATCATTGGCGGTGGATTAGCCTTAAGCCGTTCTTTGAACCAACCCGCGAAAGAGGAGTTGTGCTCTCTGATTATTTCTCCCTCCGTTTTCGTCTTGCCTTTATCACTATACTTCTTCCTAATTGAGTTTTGGTGCTCTGTCAAATAATCGTCAACCATATCAATGTGTTGTAGTGCTACTAAGTTGGCCCTGTCAAAGTCGGTGCGTCGACCTTCAAAGTCCACATGCAAATCCCTTCGGCCATTTTTGTAACCTGATCCAAGTAGCTTGCCGAGATGCTTGTTTACGGGCAAACCAACAGGGTTCTCGAGTTTTAGAAAATTCGTGCAGAAAGAGATGCACTCTTCGGTGAGAAAGCCTTGGACGATGCTTCCATCCAGACGGGCCCTGTTACGAACAAATCCTTTGATGACCCCATTCAACCGTTCGAACGGCATCATATTGTGTAGGAACAGGGGCCCGAGATGGATTATATCATCCACGATATGGACCAATAGATGCACACAGATGTCAAAGAATGCGGGCGGGAAGTAAATCTCAAGCTCGCATAGTATCACAACGATCTCTTCCTGCAGCCTATCGAGCTGCTTCTGGGTGATCGACTTTCTAGAGATGACGTCGAAAAAGTTAGAGAGGCCAAAAAGTGTTTCACGGACGTGCTTGTCCATTATCCCTCTGATTGCAACCGGAAAGATCTGCATCATCATCACGTAACAGTCATGAGACTTCATCCCGCTGAAGCATTTTTTCTTCGGGTCTAGGCATCTGCTTATCAACCCCGCGTAACCGATAGGCACTTTGACTCCTAGAAGGCACTTGAAGAGTTGATCGATCTCATTCTCGTGTAGAGTAAAGCTGGAGGGGGCAATAATAGTCATTATTCCTCTTAACCCTTTTGTCCCTGTGACCGTCTATTTCCTCATCCGACTGATCTTCCCCCGGCCTTTTCTGGGGTCCCCCGTGAAGCTCTTCCCTTAAACCAAAATATATTTGGTCGCGCCTTGCTTTGGGCCAATCTTTGGTCCTCTCCGCCATGTTGACCACGGTGCCAAACAAACTCTCGAACACATTCTTCGTGGTATGCATTAGATCAAGTCAATTAGGCGTACCGAGAATGGGCCAGTACGACAAGTCCCAAAACACGGACCTCGCCTTCCATACATCCAGGAGCAGTTTTGGTGCCTTCATCTTCTTTCCCGGTGCAGGGCACTCTTTCCAGTTATCCAAAAGCGTCTTGATATCTTCGCCGCTTCTCTTACGTGGAGGTCCTCGATTCTCATCTTCATTGTTGAACAGGTCTCCACGCTTCCTCCACGGGTCTTTCTTATTAGGTAGCCACCTTCGGTGCCCCATGTAGACGGTTTTTGAAGACCCCTCTTTCGGTAGCTGTAGGTAACAGGTACCGTCCATGCACCTGACGCACACATGGTGTCCCTGAACCACCTGGCCCGAGACATATCCGTAGCCGGGCAAATCGTGCACCATACAGAGCAACGCGGCTCTCAATGGGAAATACTCTTGAGCGACGGCGTCCCATGTGATGACCCCTTCCAGCACCCATAACGTGGTCAACTCATCTTTCAGTAGCTTCAGATACAGATTGATGTCGCTGCCTGGTTGTTTCGGCCCTAGAATGAGCATGCTCATGTGAATGTACTTCCTCTTCATGCAAAGCCAAGGGGGGAGGTTGTATATCCATACAAACACTGGCCAGGTGCTATGTGTGCTGCACAGTTTGCCAAATGGGTTGAGTCCGTCGGTGCTCGCACCCAACCTGATGTTCCTTGACTCTACCCCAATTTTTTTATCGTAACCGTCTAATGCTTTCCACTGGGTTGCATCTGAAGGGTGTGTCAGCATTGCCTTATCAATCCGCTCCGGATCTTGTAGCACTGACTTCTTTCTATCCGCGTGCCAGCGAATGAGCTTTGCTTCCTTGGGGTCCTGAAAATACCTCTACAGATGGGGAATGAGCGGAAAGTACCACACAACTTTTCGAGGAGATTTCCTCCTTTTCTTGTATCGAGCTGCATTGCACACTAGACATGTGGTCTTGTCCGCGTCCTCTTTCCGAAAAATGTAGCAATCTTTGATACATACATGGTATCTTTCGTGCGGTAAATCAAGAGGGCGCACGACTTTCTTGGAGTCGTCTAGACTCTTAGGACACGTGTTCTTCTCTGGAAGGACATTCTTCTAGTATAGCAGATTAGCGTCGACGCTAGCGTCGGTCCAATGGTGTTTTGCCTTCATCTGCAGAACATCGAGAGCTACTTTCAAGCGGGAGTCCTCAGGCCTACAACCTGGATACAACGGAATATTCGAATCTATCTCAAGTTGCCCCAACTTAGATTTCACTCTAGCAGTAGCTACATTGTTACTCGTCGGCCTTACAAGCAGTTCTTGCAAATGAGGCTCCTGCAAGAACGTAGTTAGCGGCGTCGACTGCGTTTCCGCATCAACAACGTCCAGTTCTCCATCATCATGTGCGGTAGGCTCTTCGTCTTCTTCCCTCTCGTTGTTATTCTCAACAATCATCATGTCATGATGCCCTTCGTCGTCATGTACTGCCATCGGTGCCGCATGGACCTCCACATCATCTTCATCATTCATCCAAGGGGCGCCATCCATGAAACCATGCATGAGCAGGTGATCCCGCACTACACCGGAATAGGGGTGGTGCAAGGTCATTAGCTTGCATTTTCGACACGGACATCTAATCTCCTCCTCCTCATTTTTGTACATGTCCTCTATCGCGTGTCTCAGATATCTGTCCACTTTCCTTTCGCTCATGACGACCATTATCACCTGCACGTCCGACGGTACACATATAAGCAAAATAATTAGGTAGAATTACCATCTCAATAGTTGTTGTCACACAAAATTTCGGCATGACCTCCCTATTAATGGGACCAAGAAATTTACCAAAGTTTTGCCGAAACGGAAATGAATCAACATTTTGACAACATTTGGCAACTCATTTTCATGTCACATCATTTTCGGATGGAGAGAACGCATCACATCCACCCAAATCTCACATTTTCATTTATTTAGTGATCACATTCTCTCACAACTTCATTTATTTACATCATCCAATCCATATAGTCACCTTACACACGAGAAGAGATGACCGCGAGACGACATGTCGACGAGCTCGAGCTTGTTGGAGAAGGGAGAGAAAAATTGGATCTATAGATCTTGGTGTGGGGTGAGATTTTAGAAGCTAGATCTATGCCATGGATGTAGGAGATGTGTGTGTGAGGGAGATTTAGGAACTAAAAGTGGTTAGATTGACCAAATTTGGTGCAAAATGGGGAGGAAATGAGGTAGGAAGCAAGAGATTTCGAGCAAAGAACAAAGGGGGAAGTGAGGTTGCAATAATAGAGGGGGAGGTAGGTGGGGCGACTTTTAGCTGTCTGCCCTGGTTACCAGTGGCGCACCAGAGCATGGTGCGCCACAAGTAATTTTCTATTTGTGGCGCACCGAGCATGGTGCGCCACAGGTAATCTCTCTCCACAGTTGGAAAATATCGTCCAGAACTAACCAGTAGCGCACCATGCTCGGTGCGCCACAGATAGAAAATTACCTGTGGTGCACCACAACCTGGTGCGCCACTGGTAGTCTCTCCTCTATTTTTACCTGTGGCGCACCACACCCCGGTGCGCCACTAGTAGTCTCTCTCCACCCCGAAAATTTCCAAATTTTGATGGAACATACCAGTGGCGCACGAGGTTTACGGTGCGCCACTTGTAAATATATACCAGTGGCGCACCAATATCTTGTGCGCCACTAGTATTTTCTGGCAAATCCCAAAACCGAGGTGAGAGACTATCAGTGGCGCACCGTAAACCTGGTGCGCCACTGATAGCATCTCACCTATAAGTTTTTTTCTACTAGTGAGGGTCGCCGGGGATGAGGTCGATGCGGTGCTGAATGCCGCGTAGAGGAGGTAGTTCCGGTGGCACTTCTTGAGCAAACATGTCTTCAAATTCCTGCAAAAGAGACATCAAAGGAGGAGGAAGGTTTGTGAAGGTGTTAGTTAAAGAAACCTCTCCCTTGCATATGAGGACATAGTGGAGGGTGGCTGGCTTTTCTCTCAACTCTCTCATCTCTCTTTTTGTGGCAAGCAAAGACATTCTTTGTGGAACTCTCTTGGTATGTGTACTCTCATTTGGTTTTTGGCACTCAGTCACTTTTCGGTGGATCTCTCTCTCACCACTCTTCTCACTAGAAGCTTTCTCTTGTTGTGCTCTTGCTATAGTCTTGGCGTTGTCGGCAATCACTAGGCTTGGTGTCATGGGACGGAGGACAAAGGTCTTGTTGTTGCTCTTGAAGCTATAGTAATTGGTCCGTCCATCATGCATTGCACCCTTGTCATATTGCCATGGACGTCCAAGAAGCAACTGACAAATGGACATAGGCACAACATCACAATCAACGGTATCTTCATATGATCCAATCTTGAAGGACACTTGTACCACGTGTTGGATCTTGACGAATCCGGAATCACTCAACCGTTGCACATGGTAAGGGTGTGGATGCTTCTTGAACTTCAAGTTGAGCTTGTCACAAAGTTCTTTGCTAGCTAAGTTGTGGCAACTTCCACCATCGATGATGACCTTGATAGACTTTCCATTGATTCCCGCCCTTGTTTGAAACAAGTTGCATCTTTGGTCTTCTTCTACTCGGACATTGGCGGTTAATGCTCTTGCCACAACCAATGAGGGGTTGTTATCACCATCGCAATTGATGTCATTGGAGCCTTCTTCAACATGTTGTGTTGTGGTGGCTTGGTTCAAAGCATGATACTTGTCTTCACTCATAGACTCATATTCTCCCGTCTCCCTCGTGAGGCCTCCCTCGCAAGGCGTCCCAGCCCTCGCGGGGTTCCTTCGAGAGAAAGCAAGCTCTGCACCCGCTGCAGAGCGCACATGGTCTCTGTGCCTGACGCAGAGTGACGCGCGCTGATGACCCAGAAGTATAGGGGGTGTATCGTAGTACTTTCGATAAATAAGAGTGTCGAACCCAACGAGGAGCAGAAGGTGTTGACAAGTAGTTTTGAACAAGGAATCACTGTAAATACTAGCAGACAAGTTTTTAGGGTTTTTGATATTGCAGATAAATAAAATGCGTGTAAATAAAAGACAGTAATAATAATTGCAGCAAGTGGCCCAATCCTTTTTAGAGCAAAGGATAAGCCGGTTGGTTTACTTATGATGGCAAAATGTTCTTGAGGACACACGGGAATTTCGTCAAGTGCTTTCGCTTCCTACAGCTGATTAATCTTTATTGTTTTGATAAGTGTTGTGTGGGTGAACCTATGCTAATGCACTGCCCTAACTTGGACTAATACATACTTGTGATTAAACCCCTTGCAAGCATCCGCGTTACAAGGAAGTAATTAAGATAAATCTAACCACAGCCTTAAACTCTGAGATCCTACACTCCCTCATGCACCGGTTTACTAACGGGGGTTTAGGTTTCTGTCACTCCGGCAACCCCACAATTAGTAGCCAAATACACAATGCATTCCTCTAGGCCCATAAAGGTGAAGTGTCATGTAGTCGACGTTCACACGACACCACTAGAAGAATAACACCACAACTTAAATATCAAACCATTAAATATTACTCAACATAGTTCCACTACTAACAGCATGACTTCTCCCATGTCCTCAAGAACTAAACGAACTACTCACAAGACATCATATGGATCATGATCAGAGGTGATATAATGATGAATAACAATCTGGACATATACTTCAATTCACCGATAAAACTTAATAGCATCAACCACAAGTAGTAATCAACACCGGGAAAGTTTCCCCTATGAACTACACAAAGTATAACCCTAGATGTTACAGCGAAACGAAGTGGAGCGGTGGAGATGATGGTGACAGCGATGGAGATGATGATGATCCCGATGAAGTCCGGCGTGATGACGATGACGATGGCGATGATTTCCCCCCTCCGGAAGGAATTTCCCCGCAGATTTCTGCCTGCCGGAGAGCTTTTTCTCTCTCTGTGGTTTCCGCCTCGTGGAGGCGGCGGAATATTTCCTCGATGACTCCCCGTCTTAGGGTTTCTGGGGATGAAGTACGCGAAGGGGGAGCGCAGAGGTGGGCCAGGGTGGCCACACCATGCCCGGCGCGGCAGAGGGGGCCCGCGCCGTGGGGTGGTGTGGGCCCCTCGTGGCCCATCTCAGCCTCCCCTTTTGGCTGGCTCCGGCATCTGACAAAATAGGAACATCTGTATATTTTCCGTGAATTGTTGATCTTCAGAAATAGGGTGTCTTGACGATGCTTTTTCCAGCTGAATCCTGACTCCGGCAGTTAATTCTCCAATAATCATCAAACATGCAAAACAAGATAAAATAACATAAGTATATCATCCAAATATGAAATATATCAATGAATAGCAGTAAATTATGATATAAAATAGTGATGCAAAATGGACGTATCAACTCCCCCAAGCTTAGACCTCGCTTGTCCCCAAGCGAAAGCTGAACTCAGTAAACAAGACCACAGGTTTATGGAGTGAAGCGTCGATAATAAAGAATACGGACAAGAAGCATCAACATGTATAACACACAAATCATTTTAGACAGCAACTTCCCCTCATATAACTTATCTTGAACGAGTAATGGAAATCACAATAAAGGTGCATAAAGAAAATCATAGTTTGGTGATGGCAAACTTCGTTCTTGGTCAGAGAACAATTAACAGATTGTACTTATCTTTCGAGTAGAGTCCTTATATCGGAGCTATATTGCAGAACTTACATGCTCAATTATCACAATTTCTTTACAGTCATTGATAACTTTCAAAGTTATATTCCTTCAGATAAAAGACTTGTGCAAAACAAGGAAGGATAACAACATGATTGATAATATTAATATATAGATGGTTGAATCACAACAACTCAAATGCTTGCTTAAGAAAGAAGGGAATAGGTTTACTGACTCAACATAAAAGTAAAAGAAAGGCCCTTCGCAGAGGGAAGCAGGGATTAAATCATGTGCTAGAGCTTTTTAAGTTTTTGAAATCATATAGAGAATAAAAATATAAGTTTTGAGTGGTGTATGAGAATTGTCAACGAATCAGAAAATGGAAAGTACAATATGACCCCTGCCAACCAGACTTTTAAGAGCGGCTCCCATGAAGGACGTTATTTCTACCAGCAAGGCAGATCATCCCTCTTCTCTTTTGTTTACACATGCAGATATTTCACTGTTTGTCATTGCTTGACTGATAAATCAGGGCAAAAATGTGAAGAGAATTAAGCGGTTAAAGTTGTAATTAATTGGGACTGGGCACCCCATTTGCCAGCTCTTTTTGCAAAATTAATGGATAAGCGGATGTATATGCCGCTAGTCCGGTGGTAAAGTCTGTTTGACAGTTGACATAAAGACATCCACCCCGTCCTCATGAGCTAGTAAACAGTGACACAAATAAGGAGTAGTAACTTTTGAATAGTTTAAAGGTAGCACATGAAGTATTTACTTGGAGTGGCAAGGAAATACCACATATAGGTAGTTATGGTGGACACAAATGGCATGGGTTTTGGCTCAAGGTTTGGATGCACGAGAAGCATTCCCTCTCAGTACAGGTTTTTGGCTAGCAAGGCTGGGTAGCAAGCATAAGAGTGGAGGGATACAAACAAATATAAATGTAATAGAAACAATCATGCAATCTTCCTTGTAAACACAAATAATTTTAACTTGAGAATACTAAGCTCATGAGCCAACAAGAAAGAAAGATACTGAGATAATGTATCTACATGCAATCCCCTCTTTTCTACTTAAGCCTCAAAGTATTGTTGCTACTGACCAATGCTAAGTTTGCCAAAACCAAATAGATTTACTTGATGCTCCCAAAGTGATGCCAACAACAAGATCATTCATATGACAGAAATTTGCAAAGTAAAATAAAGTGTGCAGAAAGTAAATGATAAAACTTCTCATTAATATTCCAATAACGGCAACTCACACCAAGGGATACATAGATAACCAACTAAGGAGAGATACTTCCACACTGCAAACCATCCTATATGATAACTTCTCTACTCATGATATGACTCGACTGAAAAGTAAAAGGTAAAAGATAATGGTGATGATACCGCGGCACTCCCCCCAAGCTTGGAACAAGCTGAGGGGATGCCAATACCAATGATGAATTACTCCTTCGGTGGTGATGGTGAATCCCTAATAAGCTTCTCAACCAACTCCTTCAACTCGTCAATCTTGTAAGTGAGAGCACGAATCAACTCCGTGTTGTGTTCAATACGGTTCATGAACCTATCAGACTGTGAGTCCCAGCTCTTGGAATTGTTTCCCCACTTCTCATCAGACTGAGAGCTTCCTTTTCCTGCATTGTTAGAACGATCTATATTCCAACTAGTGGGTAATTCTGCCTCAGGAACTCTTTCAAACTGATATTTATGGATTAAAGTGTGGAAAGGGTTATTGGTGCCTGGAGAAGATGTTCTTGGAGCTAAGAAATGACGCGGAACCTTCCCCCTGTGCTCATCCGCGCATTCCTCTTTGGGTTGAATGGATTTGCCACCACTCCGATACTTGCAATGGTGGCGCGCGGGTACGAGTGCGGGTCTTCTTCTACTTCATCTTCAGCTTCACTCTTGACTTCCTCCTCCAGCTTGGGATCCTTGAGATCATCTTTCAGAGCCTCCTTGCCCTTGTTGTTGTTGGAGACCATGATGCTTCTAAATCTGGAAACAATTCCTGGCAGAAACAGCTCGAAAACAAAACACGAGAGAAAACGATATACGGACCTCGGGGGATTATATAGCAAAAAGTTTCATAACAAAAGGAAAGTCCAGGTCGAAACCGGGCTGGAGACGGGCTCCGAGGCGCCCACACCATGCCACGGCGCGCCAAGGGTGGGCCCGCGCCGTGGGGTGGTGTGGTGCCCTCGGGCACCGTTTCCTCCCCGTTTTCGGCTCGTAATTTTCCATATTTAATAAAAACAACAAAAATATAAGTTGGAAGTTAAACGCGAACTTTTTCTTACCAAAACTGTTACCTATTCGAAAACAGACTCTGCAGTTTTCTGAATTTGACTTTTAATAAAATCTTCCGGAGTCACTACTTGAATAATATCAACGTCTTCGTTATAAGAATCCCCAGAAATATAATGCTTGAGTCTTTGACCATTAACCACTTGAGATTGTCACCATCAAGCGAAGTAATTTTGATTGCACCTGAACGGTAAACCTCTGAAACAACATAAGGTCCTTCCCATTTCGAAAGTAATTTACCTGCAAAAAATCTGAGACGAGACCTATACAATAGAACTTTCTCACCAACATTAAACTCTCTCTTTAGGATTCTCCTATCATGCCATTGTTTCACTTTCTCTTTAAAAAGTCTAGCATTTTCATAAGCTTCACTTCTCCATTCATCTAAGGAACTCAAGTCAAGTAACCTCTTTTTACCGGCAAGTTTAAAATCTCTATTAAGTTCTTTTACGGCCCAATAAGCTTTATGTTCTAATTCTAGAGGTAAATGACAAGCTTTTCCGTAAACCATTTTATAAGGAGACATACCCATAGGATTTTTATAAGCAGTTCTATAAGCCCACAAAGCATCATTAAGCTTCCTAGCCCAATTCTTTCTAGATTTATTAACAGTCTTCTGCAAAATAGATTTAATCTCTCTATTTGATAATTCTACTTGACCACTTGTTTGAGGATGATAAGGTGAAGAAATTCTATGATTAACATCATATTTAGCAAGGGTTTTTCTAAAAGCACCATGGATAAAATGAGAACCACCATCAGTCATGAGATATCTAGGCACACCAAACCTTGGAAAAATAATATCTTTAAGCATTTTTAATGATGTCTCACCATCAGCACTAGATGTTGGTATAGCTTCTACCCATTTAGTAACATAATCAACAGCAACAAGTATATGAGTATAACCATCAGAAGGAGGAAAAGGACCCATAAAGTCAAATCCCCAACAGTCAAAAGGTTCAATAACAAGAGAATAATTCATAGGCATTTCATTGCGTCTAGTTATATTACCAACTCTTTGACATTCATCGCATGATAAAATAAATTTTCTTGCATCTTTAAAAAGAGTAGGCCAATAAAAACCTGATTGTAAAACCTTTTGTGCAGTTCTATCTCCAGCATGATGTCCTCCATAAGCACTTCCATGGCATTTCCAATATTTCTTTTTGTCAAATTCTGGAACACATCTTCGCATTATACCATCCACTCCTTCTTTATATAAGTGTGGGTCATCCCAAAAATAATGCCTCAAGTCATAAAAGAATTTCCTTCTTTGCTGAGCTGTAAAGGTTGGAGGCAAATACTTGGCAACAATAAAGTTAGCATAGTCAGCATACCAAGGACTTTCTCGCGAGCTTACCTTTATCACAGCCAATTGTTCATTTGGAAAACTATCGTTAACAGGAACAGGATCATAAGAAATGTTTTCCAATCTAGACAAATTATCAGCGACAGGATTTTCAGCACCTTTCCTATCTACAATATGCAAATCAAACTCTTGTAATAAAAGCACCCATCTTATAAGTCTAGGCTTAGCATCTTTCTTTTCCATAAGGTATCTAATAGCAGCATGATCGGTATGGATAATAACTTTCGAATCAACAATATAGGGTCTAAACTTATCACAAGCAAAAACTACTGCTAAAAACTCTTTTTCAGTAGTGGCATAATTCTTTTGAGCAGCATCAAGAGTCTTACTAGCATAATGAATAACATTCAACTTCTTATCTACTCGCTGTCCAAGAACAGCACCTACAGCAAAATCACTAGCATCACACATAATTTCGAAAGGTAAAGTCCAATCAGGAGGTTGAACAACAGGAGCAGTGGTTAAAGCCTTTTTTAGAGACTCAAAAGCTTCTTTACAATCATCATAAAAAAAAAAGGTACATCTTTTTGGAGAAGATTAGTAAGAGGTTTTGAAATTTTAGAGAAATCTTTAATAAACCTTCTATAGAAACCGGCATGACCGAGAATACTACGAATACCTTTAACATCCCTGGGACAGGGCATTTTCTCAATTGCTTCAACTTTAGCTCTGTCCACTTCAATACCTCTTTCAGAAATTTTATGTCCAAGAACAATCCCTTCATTAACCATAAAGTGACATTTCTCCCAATTAAGAACAAGATTAGTTTCCTCACATCTCTGCAAAACTTTATCAAGGTTTTGCAAGCAGTTATCAAAAGAAGTTCCATAGACGGAAAAATCGTCCATGAATACTTCCACAATTTTTTCACAAAAACCATGAAAAATAGCAGACATGCATCTTTGAAATGTAGCAGGAGCATTACACAAACCAAAAGGCATACGCCTATAAGCATAAGTTCCATAAGGACAAGTAAAAGTAGTTTTCTCTTGATCTTCGCTCTAACAGCAATTTGTGAAAATCCAGAATAACCATCAAGAAAGCAAAAATGAGTTTTCTTAGACAACCTTTCTAACATTTGATCAATAAAAGGTAAAGGATAGTGATCTTTCTTAGTAACTTTATTAACCTTTCGAAAATCAATGCACATCCTATATCCAACAACTACTCTTTGAGGAATAAGTTCATCATTTTCATTTGGCACAACAGTAACTCCTCCTTTCTTAGGAACACAATGCACAGGACTTACCCATTTACTATCAGCAATAGGATAAATTATACCAGCATCGAGGAGTTTTAATACCTCATTTCTTACCACTTCCTTCATTTTAGGGATTAGACGACGCTGGTGCTCCACAACAGGTTTTGCATCATCTTCCATGTTGATGGCGTGTTGACATATAGCAGGAGAAATCCCTTTTAAATCATCCAAAGTATATCCGATAGCCCCTCGGTGTTTCCTCAACACTTCCAATAACCTTGCCTCTTCAGTACCTGAAAGTTTAGAACTAATAATAACAGGATATGTTTTCTTATCATCAATGTGAGCATATTTAAGGTTATCAGGCAAAGGTTTTAAATCAAAAACAGGATCTTCTTTAGGAGGTGCAGGGGTACCCAAATCTTCCACCGGCAAATTATGCTTAAGTAATGGTGGTTGATGAAGAAAGATATTGTCAATTTCATTCCTTTCCTCCATAAAGACCTCACTTTCGTGTTCCTCCATAAATTGCTGCAAGGCATTGTTAGGAGCAATAGCAATAGCAGCAAGTTGTTCAATTTTCGGGCCTCATTAGGCAAATCAGTTTCATAAAGTTTCTTACCAAACTTAGAGAAATTAAACTCATAAGATTCTCCATTAAATTTAGTGTAAATTTTCTCTTTCTTACAATCTATAATAGCACCACATGTATTCAAAAAGGTCTACCGAAAATAATAGGACAAGTTTTACTAGCTTTAGAACCAAGTACTAGAAAATCAGTAGGATATTTAGTTTTACCGCATAAAACCTCAACATCTCTCACAATACCAATGGAGAGATAGTTTCCCTATTGGCAAGTTGAATAACCACATCAATATCCTCAAGTTCACAGGGACTAATTTCATGCATAATTTCTTTATAAAGTTCAAAAGGAATAGCACTAGAACTTGCACCAATATCACATAAACCATAATAGCAATGTTCTCCTATCTTCACTGAAAGCACAGGAACACTTGTTTTCCTAATTTACCAGGATGCGAAACAATATTAGAAGCATCTTCACAAAAGATAATATGTTCTCCATCTACATTTTCAGTTACCAAATCCTTTATAATTGCTACTTCAGGTTCAACAGTTATTTGTTCATCAGGCTCTAAAGGTTTCTTGGCACTTTTATTAACCACACTAGCTATCAGAGAATGTTGCTTGACTTTAACAGGAAAAGGTATTTTTTCAATATAAGGTTCTGGCAAAATGTGATCAACAGTATGAACTTCAATACTTCTGCCAATGGCCGAATTGGTTTTTCTTTATAAGGTTCATGATATTTATTCAAATCCTTCTTAGGCACATCAAGATAAGAGGCAAAAGCTTTGTAATAATTTGCAACAACTTGAGAATCAAGACAGTAAACAACACTAACATTACGGAAATCATCAGTCTCCATAAAAGATTTAATGCATTCATAATCATAATTTATACCTGACTTTCTACCTTTGTCGTTCTCCCATCCTTCAGTATTTTCCTGAATACGGTCAAGAAGGTCCCATTTAACTTCTTCTTCAGTACGTGTAAATGATCCAGAACAAGAGGCATCCAATAAATCCTTATCATGAAGAGAAAGCCTTGCATAAAAATTATTGATAACAATATTACTTGGGAGCTCATGAATGGGACATTTGAGCATTAGTGACTTCAATCTCCCCCACGCTTGGGCAATACTCTCTCCATCATGAGGCCAAAAATTATATATGCGATTTCGATCTTGATGAATCTCACTAGGAGGATAGAATTTAGAATAAAAGAGAGGTACAATTTCCTCCCAGCCAATAGATCGGCCATTCTTCAGCATCTTATACCATTCCGCAGCTCGGCCCTTCAATGATATAGAGAATAACTTCCTCTTGACTTTTTCCATTGAAATACCTGCACACTTGAACAACTCGCATAATTCATGTATAAATAGTAAATGATCACCAGGATGGATGGTTCCATCTCCAACATAGCGGTTATCCATAACACGTTCAACAATTTTCATAGGTATTTTAAATGGATCTAATTCAGCAGGCGGCGGTTCATCTACTACCTTAGCAGTGGCAGTAGTATTCCCAAATAGGGATTCGAATGGAGATCTCTCCATAATAAAATAAAGCAGCAAGCAGAAATAAAAACAGCACTTACAGTAAAGGTTTCCCTTACCAATTCCACTTACCAATAGCACTTCACTCCCCGGCAACGGCGCCAGAAAATAGTCTTGATGACCCACAAGTATAGGGGGTGTATCGTAGTACTTTCGATAAATAAGAGTGTCGAACCCAACGAGGAGCAGAAGGTGTTGACAAGTAGTTTTGATCAAGGAATCACTGTAAATACTAGCAGACAAGTTTTAGGGTTTTTGATATTGCAGATAAATAAAATGCGTGTAAATAAAAGACAGTAATAATAATTGCAGCGAGTGGCCCAATCCTTTTTAGAGCAAAGGATAAGCCGGTTGGTTTATGTAACATCCCAAAATTATTATCAGGTTTATATTCCAAAAATGAGAGCCAACAAAAACTTTTGTTGTTTATTGTGTGATAATTGCTTTTGTTACTTGAGTTGTTGTTCTTGCTGTTTGTGTGAGTGTTTGCACTAGTAAACACTAGTAAGAAAGAAAGAAAACAAGATATAAAATCAAAGCAAGAAAAATAAAAGTGACAAGTGGTCACATGAAAATCTCCAAGTGACAAACTCAATTATTTTCAAACCAAAGTCAGTGGAGTTGTAATGTAAACACTCCCCATTTTGTTCCTACCACTTTCCCCTCTCAAATATTATTTTTGAACTAGTTTTGAAATTCTAAAATAAAAACAATTGAAATAAATTCAAATAACATAAACAAAGTACTATAAAAGAAAATGTTTCAAAACATTTTATTATTTTATGCCAATTTTTGTGGAGCTTCTGTACATTATGGGAAGGCCCCACAAATTTTTGCAAATTTTTCTAAAAGGTTTAAATGCACTAATTAAATCCTAGAAAACCTTCTGGTTTTAACAGAAGGACTAAAACATAAATAAAAAAAAGGAGCAGAGAGGAGGCAGGGGGTTTTCTGCGAAAATGTCATCCCCTACCTCTCTCCCTCGCCCCGACGTGCCGCCGTGTCGCCGTGCTGCGCCTCACCGTTTCCGAGCCGCCCAGGCCCCCCCTGCGCGCGCGCCCGGTGCCTCTGCTGCCTCTGCGTGCAGGAGAGAGCGCTCGAGCCCCTCCCCGCGCCATTACGCCGCCCTCTGCCCCGATGCATCGCCGTGGCATCCGCGGCGTCGCCGGCCAAATTGGCCCAGCCCTCTGCACCTCGACACGCCCAGCTCCTCTAGACGCTTCTAGAACGTGTCCGGACCCCGTTAAGCACCAAGCCGCCACGAGCCTCTGCACCCTCGCCGCGTAGCCGAGGAATTGGTCACCGTAGACGCGCCATGGCCGCCGCCGTGGACCTCGACCACCATGGACCGCCCCGAGCCCTATAAAGCCACCCCAAGACCTCACTGGAACACCACACCTCTCCCTCGAGCTTTCCCTCGCCTCAATTTCGTCTGTGCACCGCCGGAGGGCAGTGCACTGCCGCACCCGACGCCGCCGTTGAGGTCGAGCACCACCACAACGCCACACCCTCCCATTCTTCCCTCTGACCCCTCTACGCTGTTGCCCAAGCTCACCGCACTCACCCAGGCTTCTTTTCCCTCTTTTTAGTGCACGGACGCGACCCCGAAGCTCCGCCGAAGTTGCTGCCCGACGCCGACGAAGAGCGCGACATCGCCGCCGTCGACAGAGACTTCCCCAGCAACTGCCGCTCGCACCATCGTCTTCCCCGAGCCGCCGCCGTCGATTCGCGTCATCGCCGCTTCCTCCCGAGCCCCTAGGTGAGAGATCCGTCCACCTCGCCGTCGCCGGCGCGGCAGCGCCGCTCGTTTTAGGTCGTCGCCGATGGCGACCTCCGTGAGCCGTTGGATCGAAGATCTACGGCCACGTACCGCTTTGTATTAAGTTAGACTGCCATGTGGGTCCCGCTGTCATAATTTTAATCTTTTCCCTCGCGCGCGTACCGTTTCGCTGAGTCACTGACGGGTAGGACCCACCCGTCAGGGATTTCAACATTATCCACAACAGTGGATTTTTCTAATTCAAATTCTCTGAAATCCTCAGTACTGATGTCAACTTTGAAATTAAATATCTCGAGATTTAGGAATCCAAATAAATCAAACTCAACTGTTCTGGAAATCTTATGAAATTGTTTAACCAACACAATTGGTCTCATGTCATTTAATTAAATGAGTAAAAAGTATTATTGAAAATGCTACAGAAGGTTTAAATTCTAAACTTGTTTGTTTCTGATGCTCTGTTAGTCCAAATAATTCCAAACCAATTTTGCTAGCTTAGTACTGCCTTTTGTTAGCTCCCCTAATTTTGGTAGAATTAATTAAGTAGTATAAATTGTGGAATTTAAGATAAACCCTTCTGGACTAAAACAGACCATTATGTTTATTGGTTGATCCAAATGAGTTAGGACCAATTTTGTTAGCTCACATATATCCATGTTTAGTTACCCCTAAAGGGTTTAATTTTTGGAACAATATAATTTAATTGGTAGCTAAAACTTGATTATTAAGCTACTGGATTCAATCCAATGTGTAGGGAGTTTGGTAACTCCAAATGATCCAATTCAAATTGGGTTGTATTCTACACATCAGTGGCTTTCCATAGAATTTTAGTTTGTATTTTTGTGACCAACAGAACTCAAGTTGTGGAATTAAACATGAATAACTAGTTCTGCCATAATTTAGAAGTAATAAAAAAAATGTTTAATTCAATTTTGTTTGAAAATCAAATTGTGTGGTTTGATGTGTGCAGTAGCTAATTGTGATGTTGATGATGGTTATGTTGAGGTGATTGCTTGTATAGCTTAGTGATTGTTTGCATTGTTTGTTTGTTAATTAGACGAGAACGTTGTCGGATATATCGAGGAAGGAGAGTTTGCTGAATTTGAAGAACAAGAGCAAGATCACTTTGCCAAGCAAGGCAAGCTATTCTCTGAGCTTGCACTACCAACATATGCATCTACTTTCATAACATGTTTACTCTCAAAGCAGGATTTACAAAACCCCTTTCAAAAATATATGGATATTATTTTGCCACCCTATGTAGTAGTTATATAAAACTTTAGGATGGGAAAACAATGTTGTTTATTCAAAACTCCTTTGAAATTTCTTATGAGTTTATGAAATACCGAGATGTCGGTGTTGGAGTGGAAAGGTGGAAAAATGGTGATGTTTATGAAAAATGCACAGTGTCCTAGTACTATGGAAACCAATCCGACCCTGTGCGACCACATTTACCACATATGGGAAAAAGGCGTAGTCATGTAGTTTGCTCTTATTAGTATGGGATACCTCATCAACGGAGATGACTCCGTTATGCATGAGGGGATGGTCCGAGGACCTACCCCCTGACCCGGGTCCTCACACAAGTTGGTGGGGAGGATAGAAGGTTCCACCATAAACCGCCGGACAAAACTATGAGTCCTCACACTTAGGGTTTCTGACGGGAAACCGGACTGGGTGTCGATGGAAAGTGTCATATGGGAAGGATCCTATACTAGCATGAGCAAATAAGAGGCTATGGCCGGCGGCTTACTTCGCATACACCTGATATGGCGAGACGTGGCAGACACGATGAGTTGCCGGATGGATGTGGGTTAAAAGCGTGCTACCTCTGCAGAGTGTTTAAAACTATTCGAATAGCCGAGTCCTCGGATATGGACAATTGGGAGACTGTCCTAAGACCTTGTGCAAGTTTTAAAAAGGCTTTGAGTTTTTAAAGAAAATGGAGTGGAGAATGTTTCCTACACCTATACCAACGGATCGGTATGAGGTGGTGGGATGAAAGTGGACCATGACGGGCTATGGTCGGGAGAAAGGAGGAGTTTTGGAAAAACAGATGAAAACGGTGACTTCTTTAAAAATAGTTATAAAACTCTTCTTACCTTTTTCAATAAAGATATAGAGATGTTTTAAATAAGAAAAGTTGTCAACTAAAATAAAACTGGTGCATACTCATGTTGGGGTAGTTTGCGAGTACATTCAAATGTACTCATATTGGTTTCGTCCCTGGCTATTGTCCTAGCCAGACTACGAGGAGGAACACTACGCAGAGCAGGAATATGGCGACTTCTACGCCAACTAAGGATCTCCACAAGTCAGCTGCCTATCGGGTTGTCATCATTAGAATATGATGTCGATTACGCCGTAGCTTCCGCTGATATATTTGGTTTGGCCCATGAAGGCACCTATGTAAGAACTTGGTCTAAATGACCATTTATGTAAGACTTTTATTCGGTACTGTAATGGATGTAAACTTTGGTATCCAATTCGGATTATGTGCAACGACAGACTGATCACGGGATCGTTGTGTTAAGCATAATCGGGTATTTCGGACAGCTAGTCCGGGGTCCCCACAGTTTACTTATGATGGCAAAATGTTCTTGAGGACACACGGGAATTTCGTCAAGTGCTTTCGCTTACTACAGCTGATTAATCTTAATTGTTTTGATAAGTGTTGTGTGGGTGAACCTATGCTAATGCACAGCCCTAACTAGGACTAATACATACTTGTGATTTAACTCCTTGCAAGCATCCGCATCACAAGGATGTAATTAAGATAAATCTAACCACAGCCTTAAACTCTGAGATCCTACACTCCCTCATGCACCGGTTTACTAACGGGGGTTTAGGTTTCTGTCTCTCCGGCAACCCCACAATTAGTAGCCAAATACACAATGCATTCCTCTAGGCCCATAAAGGTGAAGTGTCATGTAGTCGACGTTCACACGACACCACTAGAAGAATAACACCACAACTTAAATATCAAACCATTAAATATTACTCAACATAGTTCCACTACTAACAGCATGACTTCTCCCATGTCCTCAAGAACTAAATGAACTAATCACATGACATCATATGGATCATGATCAGAGGTGATGTAACGATGAATAACAATCTGGACATATACTTCAATTCACCGATAAAACTTAATAGCATCAACCACAAGTAGTAATCAACACCGGGAAAGTTTCCCCTATGAACTACACAAAGTATAACCCTAGATGTTGCAGCGAAACGAAGTGGAGCGGTGGAGATGATGGTGACAGCGATGGAGATGATGATGATGATGATCCCGATGAAGTCCGGCATGATGACGATGACGATGGCGATGATTTCCCCCCTCCGGGAAGGAATTTCCCCGTCAGATTTCTGCCTGCCGGAGAGCTTTTTCTCTCTCTATGGTTTCTGCCTCGTGGAGGCGGCGGAATATTTCCTCGATGACTCCCCACGTCTTAGGGTTTCTGGGGGACGAAGTACGCGAAGGGGAGCACCAGAGGTGGGCCAGGGTGGCCACACCATGCCCCTCGTGGCCCATCTCAGCCTCCCCTTTTGGCTGGCTCCGGCATCTGACAAAATAGGAACATCTGTATATTTTCCGTGAATTGTTGAACTTCAGAAATAGGGTGTCTTGACGATGCTTTTTCCAGCTGAATCCTGACTCTGGCAGTTAATTCTCCAATAATCATCAAACATGCAAAACAAGATAAAATAACATAAGTATATAATCTAAATGTGAAATATATCAATGAATAGCAGTAAATTATGATATAAAATAGTGATGCAAAATGGACGTATCAAAGATTCAGCACTCTCATGGCTCCTGAACCTCCCCGAGAACACCATCGACACATGGGAGGACCTCTGCAAGTGCTTCGTGGCGAACTTCAAGGGCACGTACGAGCGCGCCCTCACCTACAACGATCTCCGCGCGGTGCCCCAGAGGCCAGAGAAGACCCTCCGCAAGTACATCCAGTGCTTTAGCCAGGTCTGCAAGAGGATCCCGAACATCCCGGACTCGCACATCATCTCTGCCTTCGGAGAGGGCATTACGAACCGCAGGATGCTCGAGAAGCTCGGCATCCACGACACCCTCACCTCGGTGGTGAAACTCTTCGACTTGGCGGACAAGTGCGCCAAGGCTGAAGAGGGTCTCCTCTTCGTCAAGCAGGAGGCGGAAGAGGAGCCTCACGAAGGGTCAAAGGCCAAGAGGAAGCCTGTCGAGAAGCGCAAGACCACTGCTGTCCTCGCGGCAGAGCCCGACGCCAAGCATCCGCGTGAGACCTCTCCAGCAGGGGACGAGAAAAAGGCAGATAATCGCCCATTCTGCATCTACCACAACAGGAACAACCATGCGACTGAAGATTGTTGGGAGCTCAAGTAGCTCAGCAAGAACCGCGAGAAGAACTAAGGCCGCGGCGGCCGCAGTGGAGGCCGTGGCGGGCGACACAACAACTACCAGCAGAGAGCTCAAGCGAACCCCGCCGGGCAAAACAACAATCTCCCGGACGAGAGCCCTGGGGCTACCAGGCCCCTCAGGGGGCAATAGCATGCATCCTCGGCGGGTCCCAGACGCCCAAGTCCAACAGCCACTTCAAGCGGTTCTCTCGCGAGGTCAACGCCGTGCTTCCAGGGATTGAGGTGTCCCAACCCCTCAAGTGGTCATAGTACACCATCGCTTTCGACTCCAGCGACCACCCAAGGTCCACCAAGACTGTCGGTACCATCCCTCTGGTGTGCACTCCCACCATCAACAACATCGCCGTCGCCAAGACGCTCATAGATGGGGGTGCGGGCTTGAATGTCATCTCCGTCGAGACCTTCGAACAGCTTCAAGTGCCATATGAGTGGCTGATGCCCTCCAGGCCCTTCTCAGGGGTGATAGATGGCTCCACCACCCTGCTGGAGCAAGTGAGGCTTCCAGTCACCTTCGGCATGCAAAAGAACTACCGCACCGAGCTCATCGACTTCGACGTCGCGTACATCGGCCTGCCTACAACGCCATCCTCGGCTACCCCGCCCTCGCGAAGTTTATGGCTGTCACTCACCACGCGTACAACATCGTCAAGCTTCCAGGCTGCGGCGGAACCATCGCCATCCATGGTCAAGTACAGACGCGATGCGCTCTGTCGAGACCGCCTACAAGGCCGCTGCAGTGGCATTCCCTGCCAACGAAGACGATGAGGGGCCCCTCGAGAGGTCAGCGAAGAATAAGCAGCTGTTCTCACAGGAACAGGTGGCTACGAAGAAGGTGTCGCTGGACGCCAGCGGCTCGGGGGTTAGCATCACAATAGGCGCTGGCTTGCCTCCCAAATAGGAAAGCGTGCTCGTCGTCTTCCTCAGGGCAAACTCTGACATGTTTGCGTGGACACCATCAGAGATGTCCGGAGTACCGAGGGAGGTGATCGAGCACCACTTAGCCGTGTGTCCAAATGCACGCCCTGTGAAGCAGAAAGCACGGCACTAGGCGCCAGAGAAGCAAGAGTTCATCGTAAAGGAAGTAGAGAAGTTAAAAGAAGCTCACATAATTAGAGAAGTTGCACACCCCACTTGGCTCTCCAACATGGTGGTCGTCCCCAAGCACACCGGTGGAGGCCGGCTCTGCATCGACTACACTGACCTCAACAAGGCCTGTCCCAAGGAACCGTACCCGCTGCCTAGAATAGACCAAATCGTGGACTCCATCGCCGGCTGTGACCTCCTCTGTTTTCTGGATGCGTTCTCAGGCTACCACCAGATCAAGATGGCGAAGGAGGATGAGGAGAAGACAGCATTTCTCACCCCTTGTGGTGTGTACTGCTACGTCTGCATGCCCTTCGGACTGAACAACGCCGGCACCACTTTCTAGAGGCTCATGAGGACCGCCTTGGGGGCTCAGATGGGAGAAACGCAGAAGCCTATGCCAACCTCAAGCTGAACCCCGCCAAGTGCATCTTCGGGGTACCATCAGGCAAACTCCTCGGGTTTCTAGTGTCCCACCATGGCATAGAGGCAAATCCCGATAAGATCAAGGCCATAGAAGAAATGCAGCCACCTCGTCGCCTCAAGGACAAGCAACGCCTGGCGGGATGCATGGCCAGCCTAGGCCGCTTCATCTCCAAGTTCGGCGAGAGTGCGCTGCCATTTTTCAAGATCATGAAGAGATCCGGCACGTTCAAGTGGACACCAGAGGCAGAAAAGGCGTTCGAAGACCTGAAAAAGTACTTGGCCAGTCCACTTGTCATGGTTGCCCCGTGGCCCGGCGAGCATCTGAAGCTGTACTTAGCGGCTACTCCACGAACAGCAAGTGCGGTCCTGGTGGTGGAAAGGGAAGAGCCGGTCCTCGCGAAGAAGGACACTGCCACGCCAAGCCCAGAGCCCCCCGACAAGGAAGCAGCCTCTCCAAGCTTTGGGCCTCAAGTCGAGCCCGCCGAGGACCCGCCACAAGAAAACCTCGACAAGGCCCCTGAAGAGCCTCGCGAGGAGCCTAGCGCTGAATCGCCATCGACAACGCTTGTTGAGCACCCCGTCTACTTCGCCAGCATGGTGCTGTGGGATGCTCGCGAGCGATACACCATGCAGCAGAAGCTGCTCCTCGCGCTCCTCATCGCCTCCAGGAAGCTGCGCCACTACTTCCAGGGCCACCCCAACACGGTGGTCACATCGTTCTCCCTGGAGCAAATCCTGCACAACCCAAATGCCACGGATCGTGTCGCAGCATGGGGCATCGAGCTGCAACCTTTTGGGATGCGGTTCGACACTACCAGAGTCATCAAAGGAAGGACGTTGGCAGACTTCGTCGCCGAGTGGACAGACGCACGTCAAGAAGAGCCTCAGGAGGTAGAGGTCACCCCGTCTGGAGAAACAGTGCCCAATCACTGGACCATGCACTTTGACGAGCCTTCGCATGCCAGAGCGCAGGGGCTGGCGTCATCCTAACTTCACCAAAAGGCGACAAGCTCTTCTACGCCGTCCAGCTGTGCTTCATGAACAACGACAAGGTCTCCAACAATATCGCTGAATACGAAGGCCTTCTTGCCGGGCTGAGAGCCGCAATTGCCCTCGGCATCAAGCACTTGCTCATCAAGGGCGACTCCCAGCTCCTCGTCAACTTCTCCAACAAGAGCTACACACCTAAAGACGGTCACATGACCGCTTACCTCGAGGAGGTCCGCAGGATCGAGAAGCACTTCAAGGGAACGGAACTCATGCACATCCCACGAAAAGAGAATCAGGAGGCAGATGACATCGCCAGGCGAGCGTCATGAAGAGAGGCCTAGCAGGAAGGCGTGTTTGAGGAAAGGCTAACCAGGGCGTTAGTGAAACAGCCGAAAGAAGTAGCTGACATGGACACAGTCGAAGAGCTCCCACTGGCACCAACATCTGGAGCACTGGACTGCGGTCCGCCCTCAGGAGATCGCCTGCTGTTAGCCATGGCACACCAAGAGACGGGTTGGATCGACGAGATCAAGGAGTACCTACAGGACGTAGTCCTCCCGGAAGAGGATACAGAAGCAGAAAGGATTGCTCGATAGGCCAAGTCGTACTGCCTCCACGAGGGATACCTGTACCATAAACGTCCCAATGGAGTCGCATTGAAGTGCGTCCCCCCAGAAGAAGGTCGCCAGCTGATCAGGGACATACATAGTGGAGAATGTGGCCATCATTCATCCTCGCGCACCCTCGCGGGGAAGGTCTTCAGGAGTGGTTTTTACTGGCCCTCAGTGCTTTAGGATGCAACCACCATTGTCCAAGCTTGCGAGGCATGCCAATTCCACGCCAAGCAGGTCCACCAGCCTGCACTGGGGCTCCAAACCATCCCGCTCTCCTGGCCCTTCACGGTCTGAGGGCTGGACATCCTGGGACCATTCCCACGCTCGACCGGGGGCTACCGCTACCTCACGTCGCCATCGACAAGTTCACCAAATGGGTGGAGGTTGAAGCGGTGCGCAGCATACCGGCGAGATTGGCAGTGAAGTTCATCAGAGGCCTGGCCTGCCGCTTCGGCGTGCCAAATCGCATCATCACCGACAATGGCTCACAATTCACCAGTGGCGGGTTCAGGGGCTACTGCGAAAGCCTCGGCACCCAGCTCTGCTTCACCTCGGTGGCTCACCCACGAAGCAACGGGCAAGCCGAGCGAGCAAATGCTGAAGTACTCAAAGGCCTCAACACAAGAAGCTTCAACCGCCTCAAGGCCTGCGGCAAGAACTGGATTGAAGAACTCCCATCTGTGCTCTGGTCCATCGGCATAACTGCCATGAAGCCCACTGGTGAAATGCCGTTCGCCCTCGTCTACGGAGCTGAATCAGTCCTCTTCACCGAGATCAAGCATTGGTCCCCACGGATCCTCGCCTTCAACGAGGATGACCAGGACGAACTCCATAACGACGACTTGCTGCTGCTTGAAGGACTCCGCCACCGCGCTGCCCTCCGGGCGGCAAGTTACCAGCAAGCTGTGCGCCGCTACCACAGCAGCCACATACGCCCGTGCACCCTCGAGACAGGTGATCTCGTCCTGAGGAGGATACTCTCCAGGGAAGGCCTCCACAAGCTCTCATCCATGTGGGAAGGCCCCTACAGGCCCGGCGCGGTATGGCTCGAGATGGAAGATGGCAGGCACGGCAGGCATTTTTTGTCTCAAGAGGGAGGCATGCGCCCTCACGCCCTCATCGCTCAAATGGTGGACGCCATGAACGTACTCCTTCACCATCACCTCAACCTAGAGATCGTCGAGCCTCTTTGGCACCCATATGGCACGAGGAAGAACGCTTATGCGACAATTGCCAAGGACATGACCACGATCCATGAGAATGTCCCAATCTCTCGTGTCCACTATGCAATGGCAATGGCCACATGATGTGGGAGTGCACAAATGGAGATAAGGACGACGAGAGGATGGTCGAGCATGGGATTTTCCCTTCGACCACGGAGGCGAGCATGAGCAATGCTATCACTTCGATGGATGCATTGAACGAGGATGCCCAAACTATGGCATGCACTTTTGGAGGAGATGAGGTCGAGAAGGTTGAGCATGGGAATTTCCCGTCAACCTTGGTGGCGTGTGAAGTTGAGGAAACCAAGCCTACCCTCATGTGCTTGAGTGATGAAAACGTACCAATGCTATGTGAGTTTGAGAGCCACTTAGCCCACTTGAGCGAGAGTGAGAGTGAGTTGAGTGACTCCACCATATGTGAGTTTGAGTGCTTTCACTTTGAGGGATTGAGTGATACACCACTTGAGAGAGAGGTAGTTGATAGGTCTTGTGAGGCCATTTTGCTTTCTAACAACTTAACCTCTACATCTCGTGTGTTCTCTCATGGCGTGCTAGGTTCCTTAGACGACGAGACGCCACCACTTGACATGATGGTGCCTAACATGGACACGATGTACATGGCGAATAATGATGAGACCATCACATGTCACCGTCAAGATGAACAAGTCGACTTCATGGAAGCGATTTCCACTTCAACATCTACCTCAAATGAGCGGGATAACAACGGTATGGATGTTGATGTGACCATGATCCCACTAGTGGACATGATGAACCATGATGATTTGCATGCTATGGATGATGTCTTTGCCCCATCATATGAATCTTTCTTCTTCCCATGTGATACGTTGTCTGAAACCAATGTTGATCATGTGGAATTACCTATTTGTGATGATTTTCCATAGACATGCCTAGTTATGAGTGTTTCCAATTCTTTCCCATTGTCAACTCAAACATGACAAACAGTTGCTCTTTTCCAATGTTTGTTGACAACAATGATCACGATTTCCGCATGCTTTGCAACAATTGCTTGGAATTTTCTCCCATTAATGCATACAACATGTTGAATAATTCTTTCACATGTGTTGTTTGCAATAATGATACAATTCTTGATAATGAGATTGCATCCATCGCTTTCTCTTCTTTTGGAGATGTTTCGTTTTCTTTTAGGGACCTTGTTCCCTACTTCACTTTGCCTAGTAACCATCCACATATGTCATATATTTCAATTGACTTTGATGTGTTTGGTGATGAGCAAATGAAGAGTCATGTCATGATGGATGATGTGTTCGTATACCATGCACACAATTTCTTTCTTTGGATTTTCGTGTACATTGAGCCTCATGATATGTTGTCAACCTCAATTGAACATGAGTTGGCAACACGAGCTCTTGAGAGCATACATTGAGTTGTGCTTCGATTCCAACTCTAAAATTCTTTTCATGTTTTGCATCAAACTAATTGTCCAATTTCTCTTGTTTATGGTTTGTTTGCAATCATGATGATGCTTTTGGTCTCCTATATGACAAGCATGTGTCCTTGATCTTTCACATGGATGATTTATGTGTTGCCACAAATATGTTGAGCAATTGTCCTTTCCAATGGCTTGTTGGCAACCATATTGACATTTTGTGCAGGCCGTGTCATGAGTGTTTTGGTTCCTACTCATTTGGTGTTGCACCACCTATTTCGAATACTTGCTCTTTCCTATGGGTTGTTTTGCACCCATGTTGATAACTTGGACATTTCTCATCGTGCATTTTTTCCAACTTCTCCGCTTATTGCATCAAGGATAGTGACAAATTTCTCTTTCCCATGCCTTGTGTGCAATGTTGATCATATGGGTCAAATTCTTCATGAAGTTTTTGTGTTTTCACATTTGGAGAATGTTCCGAGAAAGTGCTTGTACATTGACCTTGTCGATGCTTTGAATTTCACGTATTTGTGTTGTGCATATGGTGTAATGAATATGAATGGACATGTCATTTATGATATGCTCCTATATCTTGCACACACATTGCTTGCTTGGTCTTTGATATGTAGGTTGAAGAAGTGCCACAGCATTTGCAATGACTACATGGTGACCTACACGACAACGTCTACACATCTACCTCCTTGCCATGATGATGAGCAAGAGTCAAGGACGACTCTTTTTAAAGGGGGGAGATGATGTAGCCCTGGTCACGACCATCACCATGTCAAGACCCTCAACACATCCCATGTCGTCATCGAACTCAAAGGTGAACTCATTCCTCTACGAGAACCCACTTCGTGTCCCTTTGGATGGTATACTACTTGAGCATCTACCCTTTTGTTATGCTAGGTTTGATACGACGAGTACGGACAACCGGAAGATGCCAAGGAAGCCCAAGACTCAAGTTCATCCAAGGCGTACGCGTGGAAGAGAAGAAGGAAGAGAAGAAAAGACCCAGGCGGCGGTAGTACCGCTAGGTTAAGCGGTACTACCGCTCGAGAGCTGCCGCCACCGCTACCACCGCCGCTACCGCCAGAACCAGCATCTGGAGCACTTGTCTGGTACCAACTGGTACCGCTGCCGGTACTGCTGAGGTGGGAAGAGACGAACCAGCCCGCACCAGCTGAGGTGGGAAGAGACGATCCGGCACAGGTTGGAGGCCCATGTATCCTCCCCCACCTACCCCCTTTTGGTCAACACTATAAATAGGACTCCTTGAACTAGATCTAGGGTTAGACTAAGATTTGAGAACTAAAGTAGAGCCTTGCTCCTTCTTCTCAAAGTGTCTCTTTCCTCCTTTGGAGATGAATCAAGACCTCCACTTGTGGAGATGAACCAAGGCCTCCTCTTGAGGAGAAGATCCCTGCGGGATACCAAGGCTCCACTTGTAGTTGCGATTACTTGCTAATCTTCCATCTTTAGGTGGCTAGGTTGGATTGGTTAGATGACCAATTGGACAAACAATCCTAAGAGTAAGGTGTGCTTGGGAGAGGAGGATTGGGGCTGCCCACGGGGATTTGTTACCAATCGATTCTTGCCGGTTGCTACTTGCTATTTACCCTTGTGTGTTTGATTTCCCCTCTTTGTGTTCATCGTTCTTCGCGTGTTCTTCGTGTTCGTCGTCCCCTCTGCACAAATCCGTGAAAATCGGGACCTACCCGCATCACGCGGGCGCCCAGGTCTTCACGGAACTTCTCCAGGCTTGATCTCACGGACTCGGAGTCCGCGATGATCTTTTCCTCGCGGGCCATGAGCTCCTGCTGCTTGACGGTGGCCGCCGCCTCGTGGGCCACGAGCTCCTGGTGCTTGCGGCGGTCTCCGCCTCGAGGGCCTCGCGCTTAGCACTCAACTACGCGAGAGTCTCTTCAGCCTCGCGGACAACGCTGGCGCGGACTTCCTCAGCGAAGCGCTGCGCCTCCTCGTGCCGCGCCTGAGCTGCCTCGTCCTCCCGACGGCAGCGCTCCACGGTCTCCTGAAGGCGAGTCCAAGCCCACGCAAGGTCGGCGGTCTCCTCCGACTTAGCATGCTCCTCCTCGACAAGCTGGGCCTCGAGCCCATCGAGCGCCTCCCTCGCCGAGCGAAAGACAGTGTCGCGACGAACCGCGCTCGGGCGTCGGCCCCGCAGGACCAAGGCCCACGCATTGTCAAGGGACCCAGAGGCCTCGACGCCTGCCGAAGTCTCCAAAACATCGCGCCTAGGGCTCGGGTGGGCCTCGAGTCACGCCTGCAGGCTCTGGGGAGAGCCTCCTTCTTCATCCGCGTCGGGGGCTTTTTGGGGCCTCGGCATGTCCTCGCCATCAGCCCCGGCGTCCTTCTGCCCATGGGGCACGTCCTTCTTCCCTCCAGGGGCAGGATCGGCCCGCTCTATTGAGGCCGCGCCCACCATGGCCTCGGGGTCTGCCGAGGCCGCTCCTGCCGCAGCCTCAGGACCTACGTTTGGTGGAGGCAGCGGCGCAGTGGCCCCCTCCATCTCAACGTCGGCGCGCTCCTCCGCCGATGTCACGGTCTCCACCACATCTTCCCCCGCCGTCTCCTCCAGCTGCACATGAGAAGCGTCTGGCTGCGCGGCTGGTGGCACCGTCTCCTCAGCCTTCTCCTCGCGGCGCTCCTCCGCCTCAGGAGGCGGAGCCGTTGTCTTAAGAGGAGAATCAGTAGCCTCGTGAGGCACATCCTCAGCAGTAGGCACTACAGACGCCGCTGCAGCACTAGAGCTCTCTCCGACCTTCCGGAGTCTGATTCGCTTCGTCCCCATGGGAAGCCTGGCGAAGAAAACAATCATAAATCCCACGGCTTACTCAGCGATGTCCATCCACCTCTTCGCCGTCCGCCGTGGCTGCGGAGCGCTTGCCGCAGCCTCCGTCTGACCCCCGTCAGGCCTGTCGTGGATCGCCTTGGTGCGGCACTCGCGGGGGACTAACAAGGCCTCGTCGTCGCTCTCCTCATCCTCCTCGGTGCATCGCGAAGGGATGACGAGGTACGAGTCATCGCTGCCTGAGGAGACCTCGTGGATCTCAGCTTCGGGAGGTACGTCCCTCGAGGGGCTCTTGTTCCCTGCCGAGGAACTGGGCCCCCCCGAGGCGCCGCCCACGTCCGCGTCTGACGTCGCGGGCGTCTCCGTCGCCCCCTCTTCCTTGCCATCGGTCGGTGCTGCCTGCGACGCCGCTCTGGGTTGGTGCGGGGCCCAACTTGCCCCTCAGGCACTAGGCCCCACTGGTTGAACTTCGGCATCGCCTCCACGAATTCAAGATGAGATTCGATCTCAAAATTGTGGAGCGGCTCTACAATGCTCGACGCCGGCTTGGGAATGGACGGAGAGTGAAGAGAACCTCCATGATGTCGTCCAGCTCCGCCTTCTAGAAGTAGCGGAACTCAGGCGCATTCCGTCCTTCGGCCCAACTACGTCCACATTGGTTGCGAGTGCGCCTGGAGCGGGGCGATGCGGCGCCTCACGAAGTCCCAGGCCACCATCTGGCCAGTGAGGCCAGCCTCGCGAAGCTCCTCCAGATGCTGGACCACGCTGCCAAGTGTTGGGCCCGCAAAACCCTCGCTCGCCCAGCATCTCCTCTTCATCGGGGGCGCATCAGGCATCTCAAAGAAGGACTCGCTCTCCTGCGTCCATGAAGAACCACCGCTTGCGGAAGTCCTCCATCTTCTTCGACACATTGGAGATAGCGACCTCGCCGGCCCACGCAATGGGGATGTATACGCCGACCATGCCATCGGTGATGCGGAAGGAGACGCACCCCGACCGCTCGTTGTTCGCTGTGAACCGGAGCGCATAGAAGCTGCGGAAGAGGGCCACCGAGGGCTTAACGCCAATGTATGCCTCGCAAAGGTAGGCAAAGATGGAGAGGATGAGGATGGAGTTGGGATGAAGGTGAAGAATCTGGATCTGTAGAACTCCAGAATCGCCAGGAAGAAGTCGGAAAAGGGAGGCACGAGCCCAGTGAAGAGGGTGTGTAGGAAGATGGGATAGAAGCCAACGCGAGGACGCCGGGGGCGCACGCAGGCTTGAGCACCGTAGCACTCCACTCGTTGGTCTTGGCGGCCGCCATATGGCGCACCTTATCCAGCTGCGCCTCCGTGCCGACATGGCAAGCCACCATCGCCAGCTTGAGGAGCGTGTCCTGCCTCGTCGCGGCAGGCTCGCTCTCCTGCATCACCGCCTTGCCCCTCCGAGATCCAGCTGCCATCTTGGGTGCCAGCGTGGCTGGAATGCGGAGAAGAAGCTCGGAGAAGATGTGTGCTATGGGAAGGAGGAGGCGAAAGGGGAAGAACGGAGTAATGGGTGACTGCACCGGGCTCTCAGACTTTGTTGCCTCACTGAGCCGTTACCCGGGCGTGGTGGGCCCCGATACTACGCCCGTTACTGCCGAGGAGATCGTGGCTTGATGGGCGGCCGTGACCCGCCACGTGTCTCGGGCCAGGCAGGCTTCTTTGGGCCCACGATGCTTCGCCTGCGTCCCCGAAACTTCAGCGCGCACATCGCGGGCCCGGGGGCTACTGTCGGCCCAGTGGAAACCAGGGTACCACGGGTCGGCCTGACATAACCCTCAACACTCTGCGGAGTTATTCTGCTAAGGACCAGATGTTTCAGCCTGGCGAGCCTCGCGAGGAATATTCCCTCGGGAGGGCCTCTCCTGTCTGGAATATCGCTAAGTCCTGACGCACATCTGCGCCTCCCTCGCGAGGCCTCCCTCGCGAGGCTTCAAGTACTCAAGAACCTCAAGAGGCATCCCAGCCCTCGCGGGGTTCCTTCGAGAGAAAGCAAGCTCTGCACCAGCTGCAGAGCGCACATGGTCTCTGTGCCCAACGCAGAGTGACGCGCGCGCCTGCGCTTGATGACGACGATGCCGCAGTTTCCTCTTTGGTGATTAGAGGCGGTCAACAAAGCTGCACCAAGCAAAGTGGACTACAAGGATTGCCGTTCCAGTGATAAGGGGATTGTTGGACACTACGCTCCAAGCCAACATCACCGTGGGGCACCCCACGGACCTCTGCAGCGCCAGCTCATCGTCCTAGATGGACGGTGGCTTTTCTGCCAAGAGGACGCTGCTCCTTGCCATGGACCGTGTCCATGGACAGCCCCGTCGCCATGCACTGTGCCCCTCCTCCGTCGACATGTGGTAGCCCTTCCCGCCTTGTGAATTCGGGGAAGAGGTCCGAGGCAGGTATAAAAGGAAGCAGTGGACGACCGAAGGGGGATCGAATCATTCGTCGACCCATCGACTAGCTGAAGCTCATCCACACCATAGTGGAGGAGAACAGACCACCTTCCACCATAGTTCTTCCTTAGCAAAGCTTGAGCTTCGGCAAACTCTTTGTACTGTAACCTCTACAAGAAGTGCAATACAACAAAGCAGGAAGTAGGGTCATTACACCTCGCGGTGGGCCTGAACCTGGGTACGTGCTGGTGTTTTCTCTCTATCATGATGTTCCTCACTGAGCTCGATGAGCATCGTCACCAAGGTAGTTGAGGATTGTTTGACTGCGTGTTCAGCCCCTTTCCGATTCCTGGCATCAGTGAGACACACCCCTAGTGCCTTGGACTAGTCTCTGACAGTAGTACTCATCAACGGATTTCAACCCTTGCTTCAACTCTGCAAACTTCTTGTACAAGCCTCTAGTATAGTGACTAGGCACAAAGCGCCTGTACATCGCTTCCTTCATCTCAACCCAAGTGTTGATTGGTTGTTGGTTGTTGTCCACACGTGAATCTTGAAGTTGTTCCCACCACAAGAGAGCATAATCTTCGAACTCCATTGATGCTATGGCTACCATCTTGTTGCTGGAGTAGTGTCAGACTCGAAATATCTTGTCAACCTTGAGTGCCCATGAGAGGTATGCTTTCAGGTCACTTGTTCCATAGAACTTGGGCATATCAAAGCGAAGGTTGTTCAAGTTGTCATCGTCGTCACGACGGTTTGGAGGTGGGAATGCACATCCACGTCTCCTTCGGTGTAGTCCATCATCAAGATTTTGGTTGGAGTCCATATCACTTGATTCGTAGTTGTTGTGGTGGTGACGATCATGCGGACGCTCTTGGCGTTGACGAGGCTCATGGTGAGGAGGGTGCTCTTGGTGTTGGCGAGGCTCATGGAGAGGATGACGCTCTTCATGGTTCCCATGTTCACGATTGTTGTGGCGCAACCTTGGAGGATGGCGGGGACGATGTCCTTGATCCTCATAGTCATGATCACCCGGGACACCAATATCATTGACCAAAGGGTGTTGACATTCTTGATGTTGAGGTGGTGGTGAAGGTGTTCGTTCACGGCATCCACCATTTGGTCGATGTTGTTCTTGATGCCCATCGTTATGGTGTGCGCGAGGAGAAGGTGGGTGTTCCACTTCATGGTGATGTCGAGCATGTTCGTCGCGCCTTGGGATGTCTTGACGACCTTGATGCGGTTCATGATGCGCATGCCATGGTTGCGTCGACCTTGAGGTGCTCCTTGTGCGGCGCGAGCTTGAAGAAGAGCGATGTTGCGCAAGGTTGTTGATAGCTTCGATCACGCGCGCCATTTGGTTGTTGAAGTTGGCTTCTTGTGTTTGAAGACAGCGCTCATAGCAACCTAGTCCATCACGAACAAGGTGTCGAAGGCCCACGAACTCATTATGTGTGACATAGCCATTATCACCTTGAATTCCTCCATGGATATCATCATCCGAGCTTGAGCTTCCGTTTGTACTTCCCCTAAACATGATCTCAAGAACAAGTGAAATGTGTGGAAATGGAGAACCAAGAGAAACTATATCGTAAGAATAGAGTTGCTTGACACCGGTTCTAACACCCAACACACACACTTATGAGTATTGGAAGGTATGGTAGGTGACGTGGTGTGCAACACGGCATATGCCACGGGGTGGCTAAGATCGGGATGGGGGCAGCGTTCTGCAACAGCGGCACCCGCAGGGATAGCGCCGGAGCGCGGACACGAGAAGTACCCAGGTTCGGAGCCCTCCTGGAGGAGGTAACACTCCTACTCCTGCTCGATCTCTCTATCAAAGGTGGACATAGTACAGAGGTGCTCCTTGAGCTGTTCGAGTGTTCCATGGTTCAGGTGAGGGGAGGAAGAAGAATGAGGTGACCGACCACTTCTACTTGGGCACCTGACAGCCTTATATAGGCCTGGCTGTCCGGCTTACAGGCGGGGCCGGCTGGTCCACGCCAGCCGGCCGGTGTCGGCTACGAAGGGTTTCTCCGTGACGCTGCTTGTCCGCGGCACAGTGCGCTACGCTCCGCACAGTAGGATCTTCGTAGCCGTGAAGGAGATGTCGGGGTAGGCTCGTCATCGTGGAGGGATGACCGGCTGCGATGCCGTACCCTCCGACCGGGTAGGCGGCGCCTGAGATCTTGTCGCGCACGAGGCGGCGCTCCGTGCCTCCCGCCTGTCAGGGCTGCTGAGCACTGTGGGAGACGTCAGACCATGCTTCTCTTTAGACGCCTGGGCGACGTGGAGGGTGCGCCGGGCACGGCCCCGGCACCCGCCCAACATGGGTCCTTGTCTTCCGCTTGTTGTGCGAGCAACCGAATCCGGCTGCCACCGTTGACCTTGGTTGCATAAGGCGGGCGATGCTTGTCATTATCTATTTGTCTGGGAACTGTGCTGATGACGAGTCTGCAGTTCCTCTTGCACACGCCGCTCGGCTGCGCTTCGATTGGCTAGGCGGAGTCCGGCTGCGCTCAGGGCAGACGGGCTCGGCTTAGCCGGGCAGCCGGAGGCGGCCGGGCACTTGTATTTTGCGTTTCACTCGGGACCTTCTGTGGGTCTTTGTGTACCCGGGTTTTATCCCCATGTCACTAGCCCCCAAACAAGTTGGAGCGATGCAGCCGGTTACGGCGAGGAGGGCTTCTGCGTGTTCAATAAACCGAAAGAGTTCATCCGGTCGAGGAGGCGAAGCGTCGAGCGCTCCGCCGGCGGGGTGCTTGTGATGACGTCACAGATGATGCTGGCACGTCCCATCCGCCTGCCAGGCGGTCGCCCGGTAATGGAGACGACGCCTCGGTTCCTGTAGCGGGATCTTCTGTGGCGAAACTGCCGGAGTGGGATCTTCTGCGGCGAAACCGCCGCGCACGATCTCGCCGTTGATTGCGCGGTTGCGCGCCACGCGGCGCAATCTCCGGAGGCGGTTACCGGATGCGGGAAGACTATAAAAGGGGGCGACGGGCATGGTGGAAGGAGTTCGCCCACTTCACCTCCTCGCCTCCATGCGCCCGAGCCCTCCGACGCAACTTCCGCGCTTCTCCTCTCCTTCTCCTTCTCCGGCGAAGCAGTTCTCCACCGGCGCGGCACCTCTCCCTCCAGCGCATGGCAGCAGCGGACACGGCAACCACGGGCCATCACCACTCGACGCCGGCGATGACTCCCGCTCCTCCGAGCACGCTGGAGCCCGAGATGGCGGAGGGGAATGACGGCGGCGGCGACTGGCGCGGCTCGCACATCACCGCGGAGGACATCGAGGGCCTCCGCGCGTGCGGTCTTCTGTCGATGGAGGAGCGCGTTGGGGTGCGCCTCGCCGCCGAGGACGAGGTGGTCCCCGTCGCGCACGCCAGTGAATCTGTGGTCTTCATGGACTACTTCAACCGCGGGCTCGCATTGCCGGCGAGCCCGTTCCTCCAAAGCTTCCTCCAAGTCTTCGGCCTGCAACCGCACCACCTCGGAGCAAACTCCGTGGCGACACTGACATACTTCGCCACCATCTGCGAAGGGTGGCTCGGCGTCTGGCCGTCTCTTCCTCTCTTCTGCTGGCTGTTCTACCTCCGCGGCCGATACCTCGGCGACAAGGAGGAGCTCGGCTCCGTCGACTGCAAAGCCACGATCGTCTACCGCCGGTCGCGGACGGAGCTGCCGGCTACAAGAAGCCGAATACGGTGAAGGATTGGCAGCGGATGTACTTCTACGTCCGCAACCTCAGGGTGGGTGAGGATCACATCCGCCTGCCGGTCTTCTAGCCGGTCGCCCCGGTTAGGGACAACTGGGGCGTGAAGAAGTACGGCGACCAGACGGACGTCGACAAGATGCTGGAGCGCCTCGAGGAGCTCTTCACGAAGGAGGAGCTGACCACCCGGGACGCGACCCTCTGCTGGCTGTACAACCGGATCGCGCCGCTGCAGGCTCGGTTCCACAAGATCTGCTTCCTGAGCGGGCGCCTCGACCCCACCCAGCTGACCTGGAAGTGGTGGAAGCTGGAGTCGCTGAATGGCTGGCTTCGGCACGTCGCCAAGGAGAAGAGGGTGGCGGATAACTGGAAGTACAGCAACGCGCCGTACACCCGCAGAAGCGGGCGCCCCCGGTACGATGTTGTTGCTTATGCTTTTTCTTTTATGTCTTGGCCGGCTGCTCATCCGGCCGGCTGCGCAGCTGTTCAAGATCCATCTTGAGGAGGATGGGCCCAACGGCCCCCAGTTCCGGCCGAACATCCGGCTAGAGCCGGACGCGCATGGGGAGGCCCAGCCGGAGGGTGACGAGGGGGCGGCCGAGGGTGGCGCCGATGGCGAGGGCGATGACGACGAGGCCGCCCAGGTAGACGGTGGTCGCGCCAGAGACGAACAGGCGGATGACGCGCCGGTTCACCAGGCGCCGCTTGGAGGTGGCGGGCGAGCGATGCTCCGCCGGCTGCTCGGGGTAAGCCGGCTGCCTCTAGCTCTGATGTTGACGAGGTCTCGAGACCTGTGGAACTCATTGATCTCTCGGACACTGAGAGCGTTGAGAGTGCAGAGACTGCGGGGTCAACCTCGACCCCTCGCCCGAAGAGACCGAAGCCGGCTACTCCAACCGGCGCGGAGGGAGATGACGAAGACGGCGAGTTGCTGCTGAGGAAGCGGCCGAAAAGGGTCCCGGTCAACGTGCGTGGCTAAGTGTTTCTCATTGCTTGATATCTCTGTTGTCTTGCCGGATGAATCATCATGCTTTTTGCAGGGCGCCGAGGCCCTTGACTGTTGGCGGGACAGCGGAGACGGCTGCTGCGCCAGCTACGCATGCGGATGCGGCCGCCCAGGCAGCCGGAGAGTAGGAGGGCGGGGAGCAGCGCAAGCAGCCCCTTGCGCCGGGTGCGGGAGGCCAGCCGGTGGCCCCCAGGTTGAGGTGGTTCCGCCTTCCAGCGGAGGCGATGTCGAGAAGGCCGGTGGTGCCCCGGGGGCAGCCGGAGTCGGAGCGGTGGGCGCTCCGAAGTCGAGGGCTGGCGCGGACCCTCTACGAAGAGGGCCGAGTCGGCGGCGAAGAAGAAGGCGGGGAAGCAGGTGGCGCCGGCTGCCGTGGAGAAAGCCAAGGACGCCGCTGCTTCTTCGTAGCGGCAGCTGGTGCCGGCTGATCCCCGCCAACGCCGGGGGACGCGGAGGCCGTCCAACCCGCTGGACTTCGCCTTGGAGATCCGGAAGGAGCTGGTGGTCCGACTCCAGGACTTCGACCGCTTCCTGGAGCTGCTTAAGGTATGTTCTCGCGCTTAGTTTCTTTGCTTTATCTTTGGCCGGCTGCGGCAGCCGGCTCGAGTTTTGAGCCTCATCTTTTCGTAACTTCAGGAGGAGTCCAACCAGAAGGTCCTGCAGCTGGAGAAGGACCTTGAGGCCGCCAAGAGTGAGTGTTTTGCCCAGCTGCGATTTTTCCATACGGAGCCGGGTGCGGGATCTGATGCTTTTCTTTGCAGAGAGCGACGAGGATCTACGCGCCAAACTGGCTAGCTACCAGTTCAATAATCTGGCGCAGGAGGTGGAGCGCCTCAAGAAATGCGACGAGGAGCGGCAGGCGGAGCTAGACAACCTGGCCAAGGCCAAGGAGGCGGTGGAGAAAGCGGCAGTGGAGGCGCAGGAGCAATTCGAGAAGCTGGAGCAAGGCTACAACCAGCAGCGCAAGGACGACCAGGCGGAGATCACGAAGCGGAAGGACGAGGTCACTCGCCTGACGGCGGAGGAGGGGCCGGCGCGCAAAGACCTGGCTCGGATCGACCTCGCCGTCCGAGGTAATCTTCATGGCGATGTCCTTGTCTTGCTGAAGATTTTCTTATCCTGACGTTTCTTGTCCGGCAGCAGGCTACTATCCGTCTGCGGGCATGGAGGCGGCTAGGGCCCGGCTAGAAACCCTTGGGGTGGAGCCGACTGACGTCGCCATTGCCGGCTGCTCGACCTACGTGGCGGACGGGGTGGATCGGCTTGGGGTCGATGCCTGCGCGCTGGCCTTCGCGGCTGGGAGGCTCTGCAGGTACGTCTGGCCCGGCCAGGGAATCCCCATCGTCCTGGCCGAGCTGGCATGTCGTCTTGCTCTTGCGCCGGCTGCGGTGCTGGAGCTGTAGGAGTCAGCCGCGCGTGGCGGAGCTTTGTGGGCCGTGTCGCTGCTCAAGTCCTGGTACCCGGCTGCCGACCTGGAGATGCTCACGGTGGGCTTCCGGGATGATGACACGTACGCGAAGCTCAAGCAGCGCCCGACATTCGTGATGCCGCATGCACCATCGCTGACTTCGTTGACTTTGCGGACTACATCCCCGACAGGCAGCTGGCCCAGCCGGCCAAAGACTCAGAGGCTGAGTACGCCGAGGAAGACGATGGCGATGAAGTCGAGGAGCCGGCGAAGGTTTCCAAGGGGAAGCCGTCGAAGAGGCCGGCTGCTCCAAAACTGGCGACGTGGCCAGCTCCTCCAAGGCCGCCGAATGAAGACCTCGTAATGCCGGGTTGCCGCTTGTACTTTCGTACTCTTTTGTGAACTTGTCTTATTTGCCCCCGGGATGCCGGGCGTACTTGTTTGGAACTTTTGCTACTCGTGTCGTGAGTTGTGTGGAGATTCGTCTCCTTTACTTTGTTTCTGCTCGAAATTTCTCGCACTTACTTTTTTGCCTCTTTACCCTCAGTAGCCCCAAAGATTTGGCTCGGCTGGCGCAGCGAGGCGAGTTGAATCTGAAGTCTTTCAATAGCTAGCCCGCTGCTCTCGGGGCAACCGGGTTTCCGTGCACTAGCCCCGAGATTCGGCCCGACTGGGGTAGCCAGTTGAGTCGAATCTGGACTAGTCTTTGATAGCTTGTCCGGCTGGTCGTGGCAGCCAGGTTTTCGCGCACTAGCCCCCAAAATTCGGCCTGACTGGTGTAGCCAGTTGAGTCGAATCTGGACTAGGAGTCTTCGATAGCTTGCCCGGCTGGTCGTGGCAGCCGGGTTTTCGCGCACTAGCCCCCGAGATTCGGCCCGACTAGCGTAGCCAGTTGAGTCGAATCTGGACTAGGAGTCTTCGATAGCTTGCCCGGCTGATCGTGGCAGCCGGGTTTTCGTGCACTAGCCCCCGAGATTCGGCTCGGCTGGCGTAGCCAGCTAAGTCGAATCTGGACTAGGAGTCATCGATAGCTTGCCCGGCTGGTCGTGGCAGCCGGGTTTTCGTGCACTAGCCCCCGAGATTCGGCCTGGCTGGCATAGCCAGCTGAGTCGAATCTAGACTAGGAATCTTCGAGAGCTGGTGAGGCCGACAAAAATCGACACTTAGAACTTTCGTTAGATCGTTAGTCCTCAAAATCGAAAGGGTTGGCAATTTTTAGCTTCGGTTTTTATTCGATTAGGGGCCGGCTCGCCCTTGTTTTGCCGCCCGTGCCCCTTCCCGTGTCTCGGCTCTGCGACCCCTGCTCTTGCCGGCTGAACTCTCCATCCGGATCCGAAGAGAGGGCCGGCTGGCTAGGTGCACGGTACTGAGATCTTTGAGTAGCTAAACGCAGTCGAACGAGAGCGCGGTTTTTTCTGTCGCGAGCCGGAGTCTCTTTCTTTCTTACGAGTTTTTCGCGTGTGCCCCCTATCCGGTTTCTGCCCAACGTGTAAGCCGGGTTGCGGTCTGCAGCCGGATGCGAGAGTAGGCGTCGGGGTCGAGCACGTTACTAAGCTAGCGTAAGCGAGAATCGGTAGTCGGCTAGCCACAGCGAAGGATAAAGAAACAACACTGATACAACGGCAGCCCCCGAGTGTGCGCTTGGGAGTGCTAACTTTTACTCAAAAGAAACAACAGGGCATTACACTTCTTCTAGGAGTAGAACGGCCTGAGGAGGCAGGCGTTCCACGGGCGTTCCCCCTCTTCGAAAGGGGTAAACGGCTTGTCCTCTTTCTCCTCACGTACGTCTGTGAGATAGTACGTGTTGTTGCGCAGTGCTCTGCTGATGATGAACGGGCCCTCCCAGGGGTGGACAGCTTGTGGAGTGCCTTGGTGTCTAGGATCCATCGGAGCACCAGGTCTCCTTTGCGGAACGTGACTGGGTGCACTTTCCGATTGTGGTACCGGTGCAGATTCTGCTGGTATATGGCCGATCTGGACAAGGCCAGTTCTCGCGCCTCCTCGAGGAGGTCCACGCCGTCTTCGTTTGCTCGCTTGGATTCTTTCTCGGTGTAGAGGATGGCTCGAGGGGAGTCGAACTCGATGTCAGCCGGCAGGACTGCTTCCGCGCCGTAGACGAGGAAGAAAGGCGTGTAGTTCGTCGAGTGGTTGGGGGTGGTCCTGAGGCTCCAGAGTACATGCGGGAGCTCTTCGATCCAGCA
Source organism: Poa pratensis (assembly GCA_947311845.1). Lineage (NCBI taxonomy): Eukaryota > Viridiplantae > Streptophyta > Magnoliopsida > Poales > Poaceae > Poa > Poa pratensis. The sequence continues at coordinate 13,720,627 of CAMZMU010000125.1, read as the reverse complement.
CCCGGGTGCTCGCTCGAGTGGATCGACCAGCCGGGGCCGGATTCTGGCTAGGACTAGGCCGTTTGCTTTCTCCACTTGGCCGTTGGACTAGGGATGAGACACCGAGGCGAGATCCAGCCGGATTCGCTTATCGCGGCAGAAATGCTTGAAGACGCCCTTGGCGAAGTTCGTGCCATTATCGGTGATGATGCTGTGCGGGTAGCCGTAGCGGTAGATGATGTCTTGGAAGAAGGTGATGACCGTCTGGCCGTCCCACTTCTTGACTGGCTTGGCCTCGATCCACTTGGTGAACTTGTCCACAGCTACGAGGAGGTGAGTCATGCCGCTTCGCTCCGTCTTGAAGGGTCTGACCATGTCGAGCCCCCAGACGGCGAATGGCCAGGTCATGGGGATGGTTTGCAGAGCTGCAGCCGGCGTGTGTTTCTGCTTGCTGAAGTGCTGGCAGCCGGTGCAGGCGCAAACCATCTGCTCGGCGTCAGCTAGAGCAGACGGCCAGTAGAAGCCGTAGCGCAAAGCCTTCGCTGCGATTGACCTGGACGCGGCGTGGTGCCCGCATTCGCCCTTGTGGATGTCCTCCAGCAGGCGGCGCCCTTCTGCCGGCTCGACGCACCACTGAAAAACGCCTGTCGTGCTGCGCTTGTAGAGCTCGCTGTTGATGATGGTGTACGCCTTGGAGCGTCGCAGAACTTGTCGTGCTTGCACCTCCTCCTCTGAGAGCGTGCCGTGTGCGAGGTAGTCGAGGAAAGGTTGCGCCCATGAGGGAACTTGGTGGATGGTGAAGACGCCGGCTAGCGCCAGCTGGGCGGCTTTTGGATCCGGCTGTGCAGCCCCCGGGTGTGTCGGAGCAGCCCCCGGGTGTGTCGGAGCAGCCCCCGGGTTTGCGCTGGTCTTGTCGATGAGCTCGGGGACGGGTGCGGCTGGCGCCTCGTAGCCGGGTGGTGGGGGGACAGCTCCTGAGTTTGCTTGTCCGGCTGGTGGGGCTGCAGCCACCGGGTTTGCTTGTCCGGCTGGCGGGCTCGCAGCCCCCGGGATGACGATGGATTCCGAGTCGGGTGACGGTGTGATGGATGACTTGTAGACGTGCGCGAGGGAGACGCCGGGTGGAATGGCTCGCCGGGTGCTACCAAGCTTGGCTAACATGTCAGCCGTCTCGTTGTTGGCTCTGGGCACGTGGTGGAATTCGCACCCCTCGAAGCATGCGCAGAGCTGCTGCACGAAGAACCGGTAGGAGGCCATGTTGGCGTCCTTGGCGTCCCAATTCCCTGAAGTTTGCTGGATCACCAGGTCCGAATCGCCGAAGCACAGGATGCGCTGGATGCTCATTGTCTTGGCGATCTTGAGGCTGTGGACGAGGGTCTCGTACTCGGCGACGTTGTTGGAGGCTTTGAACTAGAGCTGCACGGCATACTCCAGCCGGTTGCCCTTGGGTGCGGTGAGGACGATTCTGGCTCCTAGGCCTTCGTACATCTTGGAGCCGTCGAAATGCATCCGCCAGTGCGCGGAGTCGGGCACAGGCGGCAGGTACTGTGTTTCCGCCCAGTCGACGATGAAATCGGCGAGGAGCTGGGACTTGATGGATACTCTTGGCTGGTACAGGACCGTGTGCGGAGCAGGTCGACTGCCCACTTGACGACTCGGCCGGTTGCGTCTATGTTGCCGATGATGTCTTCGAGTGGAGCCGTGCTCACCACGGTGATGACGTGCTCTTGGAAGTAGTGGCGCAGCTTCTTCTCCGCCATGTGCACGCCGTACACGAGCTTCTAGTAGTCGGGTAGTTCTGCTTCGACTGCGAGAGGACCTCGCTCACGTAGTAGACCGGCCGCTGGACCGGGTGCTCCTTGCCTTCCTCTTGGCCCTCCACCACTAGAACGATGCTGACGCACCGGTTGCTGGCGGCGATGTACATGAGCATGGGCTCCTTTGGAGCAGGCGGCGCCAGGACCGGTGCCTCGGATAGTGCCCTTTTGAGCACGGCGAAGGCTGCGTCTGCTTCATCCGTCTAGACGAACTTGCCAGTTTTCTTCAACAGGTGGTACAGGGGCAGGGCCTTCTTGCCCCGCCGGCTGACGAACCGGCTAAGCGAGGCCAGGCAGCCGGCGAACTTCTGGATGTCTTTTAGGCCGGTTGGCCGCTCCATGCCCTCGATGGCGGCGATCTTGTCTGGGTTGGCCTCGATCCCTCGCGCGGAGACGAGGAAACCGAGTAGCTGGCCAGCCGGTACTCCGAAGACGCACTTGGTTGGGTTCAGCTTCATCTGGAACCGGCGTAGGTTGGCGAAGGTTTCCCTCAGGTCGTCGATGAGGGTGCGGCGCTCTTTGGTCTTGATGACGATGTCGTCGACGTAGGCGTGGGCGTTGCGCCCGATCTGGTTGCCCAGACACTTCTGCATGCACATCTGGTAAGTGGCGCCGGCGTTCTTCAGGCCAAACGACATGACCGTGTAGCAGAATGCTCCGAAGGGCGTGATGAATATGGTCTTCAGATGGTCATCCGGGTGGAGCTTGATCTGGTTGTAGCCAGAATACGTGTGCAGGAAGGACAGGTTGTCGCAGCCGGCCATCTCCTCGGGGAAGCGGTCGACGTAGCGCTGGATGTTGGCGGGGTAAGCGGGCGCAAGGGCGATGCAGACGCGGTGCTCGCCGTAGTGCAGGACAGTGCCATCCTCGGGGAAGGCGGAGCCGGTGAAGTAGTTCGCATTGTCGTTGACGAAGTCGATGGAGCCGAACGTCGAGACGAGGCCGGAGGCGACTCGCTCACCGAGACGGCTGCGGGATCCCTGGCGGAATGTGACTCCGGCTGTTGCCATCTGCCCCACGGTGGGCGCCAAATGACGTGGTGTGGAACACGGCATATGCCACGGGGTGGCTAAGATCGGGATGGGGGCAGCGTTCTGCAACAGCGGCACCCGTAGGGATTGCGCCGGAGCGCGGACACGGGAAGTACCCAGGTTCGGAGCCCTCCCAGAGGAGGTAACACTCCTACTCCTGCTCGATCTCTCTATCAAAGGTGGACATAGTACAGAGGTGCTCCTTGAGCTGTTCGAGTGTTCCATGGTTCGGGTGTGGGGAGGAAGAAGAATGAGGCGACCCACCCCTTCTACTTGGGCACTAGACAGCCTTATATAGGCCTGGCTGTCCGGCTTACAGGCGGGGCCGGCTGGTCCGCGCCAGCCGGCCGTGTCGGCTACGGAGGGGTTTCTTCGTGACGCTGCTTGTCCGCGGCACAGTGCGCTACGCTCCGCACAGTAGGATCTTCGTAGCCGTGTAGGAGATGTCGGGGTAGGCTCGTCGTCGTGGAGGGCTGACCGGCTGCGATGCCGGACCCCTCCGACCGGGTAGGTGACGCCTGAGATCTTGTCGGGCGCGAGGCGGCGCTCAGTGCCTCCCGCCTGTCGGGGCTGCTGAGCACTGTGGGAGACGTCAGACCATGCTTCGCTTTAGCCCACGCCTGGGCGACGTGGAGGGCGCGCCGGGCACGGCCCCGGCACCCGGCCAACACGGGTCCTTGTCTTCCGCTCGTCGTGGGAGCGTGGCAGCCGGTCGTCCGGCTGGCGAGCAACCGAATCCGGCTGCCACCGTTGAACTTGGTCGCATAAGGCGGGCGATGCTTGTCGTTATCTGTTTGCCTGGGAACTGTGCTGATGACGAGTCTGCAGTTACTCTTGCCCGCGCCGCTCGGCTGCGCTTCGACTGGCTAGGCGGAGTCCGGCTACGCTCGGGGCAGACGGGCTCAGCTTAGCCGGGCAGCCGGAGGTGGCCGGGCACTTATATTTTGCGTTTCACTCGGGATCTTCTGTGGGTCTTTGGGTACCCAGGTTTTATCCCCATGTGAGTAGGTGGAAAGAAAATCGAACCAATCTGGAAACCAAGATATTATAAAAGCAAGTAGAGAACCACAATGATCACAAAGAAAAACAAGTCAATCTCAAACAAGAGGAAAGAATGTCAATAAAACACACGCACAGAGAGATAAATGGGACTTATGCAACCAAGAAGTGAGCTAAAGAACCAAGTGATCCTAGCGAAGACTATAAGCTCATGTTGCACAATTACAAGGAGAGCCACTAGCTCGATTGCAAATACTTGGTGGGCTACTAGATTTGCACAAAATGTACCACCTACTAGATGTTCATCGAGCTTGCACGCTTCTTACAAGAGATATGGCAAGGGGTGTCTCTTTCTTTTCTTTTCTTGCACTTTTTGCTTCTTCTCTCTTTGCTCTTTTGATTCTTTTCTCGTTTGCAAACTCACTTCTTTGATGCCAACACAAGATATATGTCAACTAGCGCAAGTATTTTTGCTCGGAAACTACACGGTGCAAATGTGCAAAGCCCAAGCAATCATTAAGAGCTAGCCTCAATAGGACATGGTAAACGCAAAGATATAGTGTGGCTCACAAAGGAATGGCAAGGGGAAAAGATTCGCGATGTTATACCTTTTCGTCGATGATCTTCGCCCTTTGGTGTATAAGTTTCGTGCTTGCCCACGAATTTTGGTGATGGTGGATGTTGGATCTTCCGCAATGGTGATGTGGGTCTTGTTCGTAGCTTCGAAATGAGCCAAAGAACACCAAGAACGGAGTATGAATGCAAAAGATATGGCCAAAACCGTGACGCTGAAATGTTGTTTCTGGTCTGTTCCAGGTCGTGGCGGTAGTACCGCTGCGGGGCCAGTAGTACTGCTAGGCCCAGGTTCCCGGTAGTACCGCTAGGCCAGAGGTAGTACCGCTAGCTTCAGATTTGAACCCGGGACGAGAAAATCGCGATTTGGGCGGGAAAACTCGATGGAAAACAGCAAATCGGAGGGGTAAATGGTGGAATTAGGCTATGGAACGCAAAGGAAGGTAGATCAACAAGTTTAACAATAGATCTATGGATCAAAACTTGCAAAAACGCACTCAAATCTCAGATCGGTCCAAACACAATTTGGGCTATTTTTGGTGGAAATTTTCGAATTTCTCAAAATCAAAGAAAAATTTGGGGGATTTGGGGGTGGAAACACAAATCAATCCATGTCAACCTTTGCTCTGATACCATATGATGCGGGTAGGGTCCCGATTTTCACGGATTGGGGACGGATGAACGAAGAACACGATGAACACAAAGAAAGGGGAAAAGTCAAACACAAGATAACTAGCAAAACAACATGGACGGAATCAATCGATAACCAATCCCCAAGGGCAGCCCCCAATTCTCAAACTCCAAGAAACCTTACTCTTAGGATTGTTCCTCTTACCGGTCAATCCAACCGGTCCAATCAAGTCACCTAAAGAGGAGGATTGGCAAGTAATCGCAACTACAAGAAGAAACCTTGGAACCCACTAGAGGGATCTTCACCACAAGGGGAGGCCTTGATTCATCTCCATAGGAGGCAACACCAACATGGGTGGAAAAGGAGCAAAGCTCAACTCAAGTCTAATCTCAGTCTGGCCCTAACCCTAGGTAGAGAAGTCCTATTTATAGTCTATTGGCGAAGTGGTACGTGGGAGAGGTTACATGGGCCTACAACCCGTTATCCTGACGGGTGTAGCGGTAGTACCGCTGTGCTGGCGGTAGTACCGCTCCTGGAAAGGGGCGGGTAGTACCGCTGGCACAGCGGTAGTACCGTTGCACTCAAAAAATGAATTTCCTTGACTTCTGGCGGTAGAACGTGGCAGCTACCGGTGGGTACCGGCGTGGATGCAGTAGCATTTTTGGAGTCCCGGCGGTAGTACCGCTGAGCCGGCGGTAGTACCGCCGCCTGGAGCTTCTTCGGCTTCAGCGCGATCATCAGGTGTGCGGCGGTAGAACCGCTGGGTACTGGCGGTAGTACCGCTGCCTAGAAATTCATCTCCATCAGCTTGTACATCTTCCTCTTCTTGGATCACCTCTCGAACATCTTCGACACTTCCTTGTAGGTCTTCATGAGGGTCGAACCTGAGTATACACAAGGTATCGGAATGAAGTAGCAAGCCATTCAAAGGGGTGTTGAAATCACACATAGAGAGGAGCGAGGTCACCTTATCATGAAGCGCTTTGACTCTTGATCTTGTCATGGGACCATTAGGTGTTGACGTTGTAGGTGTACTAAGTTGGGCAACATCACAAGGGATGCTTGAAGTCTCATCCTAAGTTCTTGATAGAGGCAAAGGTGTCCGATCTTTCGATGAGATGATAACTATCATTCTGGGTAGGCGTCGACGTTGATGATCCGACTACAAACGTGCGAGGACGATGCGCCTTGACAATCGCTACACCAACTCCTGGAGGTCTATGACAGCGCTGAATCACAATCGACCAAACCAACTAAGGTCTAATTCCTGCAGGCAATCGAAGAACAAGCAAGAACTAAGAATTGGCAATCTGAATATTGCAAATATGAATAAATATAGATGAAAGTGGGGTTCCGAAAGCGGTCTTAATCTGGTCGATCTGACACAGACGAAGTACGGCGAAGTTGCAGAGATGGCTAACTTTTAACTAAACAAAACACAAGTCTAAACGATGCCCTAGGGGCTATATTTATAGGAGAAACGAGGGGATTTTCATCCAGCCTTGGTGGGCTGGGCCAAAAACCTTCCTAAGTCATTTTCTCCTATTAATACGGACTCTAAAAACTACCCATGAAGGGGATGACGAAAATACATGGGCCTGGCCCAAAAACGAGGTGGCGCAGCACCTATGGAAGACTTTGGACGAAAATAATATAGTGGTATTGATACGTCTCAAACGTATCTATAATTTCTGATGTTCCATGTAGATATTATACCAATTGTTACATGTTTTATATACACTTCATAGCATTTTTATGCATTTTCTGGGACTAACCTATTAACAAGATGCCACAGTGCCAGTTCCTGTTTTCTGCTGTTTTTGTATTCCAGAAAAGCTAATCTGGAAATATTCTCGGAATTGGACGAAATTTGGACAGAACCTCCAATTTTTCCAACACGAAGACGGAGTCCAGAGGAGAGATGGAGGAGGGCCATGTGGCACCCACACCATGGGGCCGCCCCCCCCCCCCCCCCGCCGCGCCGTGGGGTGGTGTGGGGCCCTCGTGGCTCTGCAGCCGCCTCCCTTTCGCCTATTTATTCTTCCCGACGCGAAAACCCTAAATACCCGAGCCATTATCCACGAAAAGTTCCAGAGACGCCGCCGCCGTCAACCCTAGCTCGGGAGGGTTCAGAAGCTCTTCATGGCAACCTGCTAGAGAGGAGAATCATCACCGGGGGCTCTACATAACCATGCCTGCCTCTGGAGTGATGCGTGAGTAGTTCATCCTTGGACTACGAGTCCATGGCAGTAGCTAAATGGTTATCTCTCCACTTTAGGCTATCATGTTTAGATCTTGTGAGCTGCCTATCATGATCAAGATCATCTTATTGTAATGCTACATGTTGTGTTTGCTGGGATCCGATGAATATTGAATACTATGTCAAGTTGATTATCAGTCTATCTTATATGTTATTTATGATCTTGCATGTTTTCTGTTACTAGTAGATGCTTTGGCCAAGTAGATACTTGTAACTCCAAGAGTGAGTATTGATGCTAGATAGTGGGTTCATGCCTCCGGTAATCTGGGAGAGTGACAATAACTTCTAAGATTGTGGATGTGTTGTTGCCACTAGGGATAAAATAACCGATGCTTAGCTTAAGGGTACGCCGTTAGGTCTAATGCATTTGTTTACATTACGCACATTACGTAATGCAATTATCCGTTGCTTGCAACTTAATACCAACGGGGAACTCGGTATGACAACCTGGCGGTGGATTATTAGTCATAGACACTGTTGGATAACGGTCTATGAATTTTGTTGTAATGCCCACATGAATATCATAGTAATCATCATGTCATATATATGCATTGTCATGCGCTCAATATTTTGTCAATTGCCCAGCTGTAATTTGCTCACCCAGCATGTTAGTTATCTTTTATGGAGAGACACCACTAGTGAACTGTGGACCCCGGTCCATTCTTTTACACTGTTAATACAACCAACTGCAAACACTGTTCCTTTTCATTCTCTGCAATTTACTACTGTTTTCCACACCATACGTTTAATCCTTTGTTTTCAGGAAGCCGGTGAGATTGACAACCTCACTGTTTCATTGGGGCAAAGTAGTTTGATTGTGTTGTGTGCAGGTTCCACGTCAGCACGCCACTGACAACCTTCCGAAGTGATTTATTGCTCCTACTGGTTCGATTAAAACTTGGTTTCATACTGAGGGAAAACTGCTACTATACTGCATCATACCTTCCTCTTGGGGTCTCCCAACGAACATGTGATCCACGCAATCAAGCATATTTTCTGGCGCCGTTGCCGGGGAGCAAAAGCACTTCGGTTCAGAAATCTCCTTGCTTCCCCTTCCACACGCCATATTGGGGAGTAAGAGGATTTCTGCAAGGGGAGTTTCACGCTTCCAATCTCTTTACTTTGTTATTGTCTTGCTTAGTTTATTTTTTTATCTAGTCTTGTTTGCTTTATTTATCAAAAACACAAAAAAATAGTTTTCTGCATCTAGTTTATTTCGATTTGTTATTATGTCTAGTTGTTTACTTGCTATCAATGGCTGGTCTCTCTGAAGCGAAATCTTATTGGCTAAGTGGGTTCACAGAGGAACAACAAAATTATTATAAGGAATACCACTTATCGCAAAAAGGGAATTATCTATGGGAACAAATAAGTAGATTGAATTATTTTGCTAAAAACTTGTGCTCTACTTATGATGAATCCTACTGCTTTAATGAATCTTTATGTTGTAGAAGGCATAAACACCTCCCTTTCCAATGTGATTATAATGATAATGAAACGTTGGCTGCTTATGCTAAAGGAAACTATGACTTTGTCAATCTTGAACAAATTGAAGAATTTTTTGTTTTTAAGGGTGCCTATGAAACTGCTGGTTATATTCAAGATGATGATGCTCCTTATAGATCTGATACTTTTGCTATGCTTGGATATTGCCTTGAGTATTATAATGATAATCCTTATATTAATGAATTTCTTGAGAAAAGACATCCTCAAAAAGAAGAGACCATTGTCTTGCAGGAACCTGTAGAAGAAGAAACTACTGCTGAAACTGAAAGCTCATTGGATGAAAAAGAGGAGGATAGTGATGAACAAAAGAAGGAAGAATGGATTAGCTACCCGTGCCTACCTTCTAATGAGAGTAACTCTTTACCTCTTACATTATTTGATCACCCTCCATCCTTATCAAAGGAGGATGAATGTTATGTTCCTGTGGATTCTCTTGAAAAATTCCCTATGAGTAAAACTTGTGGAAATGAGTATGCTACTGTTATTTATGATAATCCATGCTATTTTGATAAATCTTATGATAATCCTTTATTTGTGCGTAATTTTGAAATGCATGGTAATGAGAAAGTTTGTTTAGAAAATGTTTATGATAAAGCTCTAGATGATGGTCCTATATTGCTTGATAATATTATGTATTCTACTAATGAAAATGGGATAGGAGAGGTCTTGAATTTATCGAGATGGAGTCCCATACCTTATGAGAATGATCAATCATCTTGTTATAAAATGGTTAAAAGTGGGTTTGAAAGTTTTAATCCCACTATTTTGGAGCTTGATAAAAAGTATGTGTTTGTAGATCATGAAAAGCATGTTTTGTGATAGTTATATTGTTGAGTTTGTTCATGATGCTACTGAAAATTATTATGAGAGAGAAAATATGATTGTAGAAATTTTCATGGTACTAAAACACCTCTCTATATGCTGAAAGTTTTGAAGTTGCTCTTGTTTTAGCTTCCTATGCTTGTTACTTTGTTCTTTATGAATTTATTTGCGTACAAGATTCCGATGCATAGGAAGTGGGTTAGACTTAAATGTGTTTCGAATTTGCTTCTTGATGCTCTTTTTGCTTCATTTTCTATTTTTATGTGAGCATCATTAAAACTATCAAGCCTAGCTAAAAGGCATTAAAGAATAGCGCTTATGGGAGACAACCCATTATTTTATTTCTGCAATTTTTCTTTTCTTTTTGAGTCAAGGAGTTGTTTACTTCTGTAACAATTCCTTTGTATCTTTATTTTATCGCATTGTTGTGCCAAGTATTGCCACTAATAGGAAGATGATGCTAGATTTGGATTTCTGCGCAGGAACAGATTTCTGCTGTTCACCGTTGTAATTCTGTAAAATCACAGAAAAATTATTTAAATCTGCAATTTTTTTGTGCGTGATCCTCAGATATGTACGCATCTTTCGTTAGTTTAAAGTTTTTCGATCTGAGCAACGTAAGTGGCTCGAAAAAATTCGTCATTGCGGACTGTTCTGTTTAGACTGATTCTGTCTTTTATTTTTCGCATTCTCTCTTTTACTAGTGTTGAGTGGAATTCTTTTTTAGGGTGAAGAGCTTCACATAACATCAGTGGCAGTAGCTAATGTTAAAAGTAACGGTCATGTTTGTGTCCTTATAGAACATGTGAGTTTTTGATTGTGCACTAACCCTCTAATGAGAATTACTTTGAGTTTGGTGTGGCGGAAGTTTTCAAGGGTCAAGAGAGAAGGATGATATAATGTGATCAAGAAGAGTGAAGAGCTTAAGCTTGGGGATGCTCCCATGGATCACCTCAGCAAATTTCAAGAAGACTCAAGCGTCTAAGCTTGGGGATGCCCAAGGCATCCCCTTCTTCATCAGCAACTTATCAGGTCATCTCTAGTGAAACTATATTTTAATTCTTTCACATCATATGTGCTTTACTTGGAGCGTCTGTGTGCTTTTATTTTCAGTATTTTATTTTTCTTTTGGTCAACTTGATTGGACCCCAGCATTCTTGATTGGGAGAGAGACACGCTCCGCTTTTTCATATGAATACTCCTATTCTTCACTTATACTTGTTGAGTCTTATCTAGCTATGGCTATGCTTTTAGCTCCTGTTTTGCATGCATCTCTTATTCAGAACTGTTAGTTTTATGGGGACCCCGGACTAGCTGTCCGAAATACCCGATTATGCTTAACACAACGATCCCGTGATCAGTCTGTCGTTGCACATAATCCGAATTGGATACCAAAGTTTACATCCATTACAATACCGAATAAAAAGTCTTACATAAATGGTCATTTAGACCAAGTATTACATAGGTGCCTTCATGGGCCAACCAAAATATCAGCGGAAGCTACGGTGTAGTAGACATCATATTCTAACGATGACAACCCGATAGGCAGCTGACTTGTGGAGATCCTTAGTTTGCGTAGAAGTCGCCATACTCCTGCTCGGCGTAGTGCTCCTCCTCGTAGTCTGGCTAGGACAATAGTCAGGGACGAAACCAATATGAGTACATTTGAATGTACTCGCAAACTACCCCAACATGAGTATGCACTAGTTTTATTTTAACTCACCACTTTTATTTATTTAAAACATCTCTATATCTTTATTGAAAAAGGTAAGAAGAGTTTTATAACTATCTTTAAAAGAAATCACCCTCTCCTTTGTTTCTCCAAAACCCTTCCTTTACCTAACCATGGCTCACCATGGTCCATTTATTCCAACAACTCATACCACTCCATTTGGTATAGTTGTGTCACACCATCACCACTTCAGTTTCCTTTAACTTAAAAACTTTTCCAAAACTTGCACATGATCTTAGGACAGCCTCCCAATTGTCCATATCCGAGGACTCAGCTATTCGAATAGTTTTGACCCTCTGTAGAGGTAGCACGCTTTTATCCCACATCCATCCGGTAACTCATTGTGTCAGCCACGTCCCGCCATACAAGGTGTATGCGAAGTTGAGCCACCGACCCTAGCCTCTCCTTTGCTCATGCTAGTATAGGATCCTACCCATATGATAATTCCCACCAACACTCAGTCCGGTCCCCGTCGGCAACCCTAAGTGTGAGGACTCATATGTTTTTCCCGGCGACCACATTTATGAAGTCTTCAATCCTCCTCCTTATCTTTCCATAGAGTTTGAGCGAGGACCCGGGTCAGGGGAGTTCTCCAAACAATCCCCTCATGCATGACGGAGTCATCTCCGTCGATGAGGTATCTCATACTAATAAGAGCAAATTACATGACTAAGCCCTGTTCCCATATGGGGGTAAATGTGGTCGCACAGACTAAGATTGGTTGTCATAGTACAAAGACACAATGTGCATTTTTCATAAACATCTCCATTCTCCACTTCAACACCGACATCTCGGTATTCCATAACCACACAAGTATTTCAAAGGGTTTTTGAGTAAACAATAATTATTTTCCCATCCTATAATTTGATATCAACTATCTTATACTTCTACATAGGTGGCAAAATAGTTTTCATGTACTTGTAAAAAGGTTTTCAAAATCATTGATACTTTTGAATAACTCATGTGACAAAATAGATGTATGTAAATGCAAGCTCAGTGAAGTAGCTTGCCTTGCTCGGCAAAGTTCTCTGGTTCTGGTGCTTGCTGATCAAGGTATTCCCCCTCCTCGTAGACTTCGGCAATGTTCTCGTCTAAACGTCAAACAAGCAATGCAAACAATTACTAAACTACTCAAGCAAGCATCACAACAAATCAATCATAAACATCACAATTAGCTACTGCACACATCAAGCCATACAATTTGGTTTTCAAAATAATTGAATTAAACATCATTTATTTATGTTCAAAATTATGGCAGAAACTTGTGGAAGATGTTTAATTCAATAACTTGAGTTCTTTTGGTCACAAAAATACAAACTAAATTTATTTAGAAAGCTACTGATGTGTAGGAGATAACACAATTTGATTTGGATCAATTGGGGTTACCAAACTCCCTACACAAATGTTTGAATCCAGTAACTTAATAATCAAGTTTTAGCTACCAATTAAGTTCTGTTGTTCCTAAAATTAAATCCTTTTAGGGGTAACTAAACATGACTAAATGTGACCTAACAAAATTGGTCCTAATTCATTTGGGTTAACCATTTAACATATTTAAATGTTTGAGTGCAGAAGGGTGTTTAAATTTCAACTTAATACTAAACAATTAATATTGCACAATTAATTCTACCAAAATTAGGGAAGTTAATACATGGCAGTACTAAGCTAGCAAAATTGGTTTGGAATTATTTGGACTAACAGAGTATCAGAAACAAACAAGTTTAGAATTTAAACCTTCTGTAGTATTTTTAATAATACGTTTTATCTATTTAATTACATGACATGGATCCAATTGGGTTGGTTAAACATTTTCATAAGCTTTCCATAACAATTGAGTTTGATTTATTTGGATTCCTAAATCTCGAGATATTGAATTTACAATTTGGGTCCAGTACTGAAATCTATAGAAACTAGAAATTCGAAAATAATCAAACTAGTGGATAATGTTGAGAACCCTGACATGCGGGGTCTACACGTCAGCGTCTCACGGAGAAAAGTCTCCCGCGCGGAATTGTTTAAAATGCTGACAGTGGGTCCCACATGGCAGTGTAACTAGGCACGAAACGTTACGTGGCCGTAGATCTTAGATCCAACGGCGCACGGAGGCTGCCATCGGCGACGACCTAAAATAGGCGGCGCTGCCGCGCCGGCGACGGCGAGGTGGAAGGATCTCTCACCTAGGGGCTCGGGAGGTCACGGAGATGATGCAGATCGACGGCGGCGGCGTGTGGGAAGCTTCTGGCGGAGTTGCACTTGCTGGGGTGGGCTGGTTCGTCGGCGGCGAGCTCTCGATCTTCCACGGCCATGGGCAGCAACTCCGGCCAGATCCAACGGTCGCGTCTGGGCACTAATCAAAAGGGAAAAAGGATGGGGTGAGTGCGGGGAGAGAAAGCAACACGGTGCAGGGGTTTGGGAAGGAAATGGGGCAGCCCAACGGCGTGGCCACGGTCGCCTTCTACCTCGGACACGGCGAGGTCGACGCGGCAGCGAGCACGCCCTCCTGGCGGGGCACAGAGGGGAGTGGAGTGGTTGTGGTGCGGTGTGGTGTCTGTGGCGAGGCTCGGGGGTGGTTAAATAGGGCAAGGGCGGCGTATCGTGGACGGAGCGCATGGACAGCGTCCATGGCGCCTCCGGCGGGAGGATTTCCCGATTCCTCGGCGACGCGTGCAAGCAGTGCAAGGAAGAGGGGTCTGGGGGGGTCTGGGAGCGAGCTGGGAGCAGCTGTGGCGACGGATGCGTGTCGAGGTGCAGCGGGTGGGGCGAATTTGGCCGGCGCCGTCCGTTCCCTCCACGGCGAGCAACGGGGGACAGTGGCTGTGTCGGGGCGAGCGAGGGGCTCGAGTGCCCGCAGAGGCTGCAGAGGCATCGACCGTGGACGAACGCGAGCAAGGGGGGCCCTGGGGGGCCTGGGAGCGGCGACGACGACCATGGCGACACGGCGACGGTGACGGGGAGCTAGGGGTAGGAGAGGACGACATTTTCACAGAACGCCCCTGGACTTTCTTTTCCAATTACAACTAGGTCCTTCTCTGCTTCTTTTTCTTCTTTTCATTTCCAGCAGCATTTTCTGGATTTTCTTTGAGGTACTTAAACACTTTATAAAAATTCACAAATATTTGTGAGGCTTCCACATAGCATGTAGTAGCTCCACAAAATTTGGCATTTCAAAATAAAATGTTTTGAATCATTTTTGTTCATAGGATTTTAATTATGGACTTTTGTTTTATTTCTATTTGATTTACTTTAGAATTTTAAAACTAGTTCAAAATATGAGTTGAGAGAGAAAAATAGTAAAAATAAAATGGGAGTGTTTACATTACCACTCCACTGAATTTTATTGTGCAGGAAAACAACTTCTCACTTGGAGAATTTCATGTGACACTTGTCACATTATTTTCTTGTTTAAACTTTTATTTTATTCCTTTTCTTTTCTTCATGTTTTTCCTTAGAGCAAGCAACACACATGTAGCAAGAAAGAAACAACACAAGCAACAAAATGAGATCAACACATATATTTAAGCAAAAGTTTTTGTTGGCTCTCATTTTTGGAATAATAATACTGATTAATATTTTTGGGATGTTACAAGTTCTTTTAAAGAAAGTACTCTCTTGCTTTACTTATAACTAGCTGGGTGGCCCACGCAATTGCACGGCTAGCCCGAACATATTTTTAATTTTCATATCTAATGTAACTTGT
The DNA here is from genome assembly GCA_947311845.1 of Poa pratensis. Classification (NCBI taxonomy): domain Eukaryota; kingdom Viridiplantae; phylum Streptophyta; class Magnoliopsida; order Poales; family Poaceae; genus Poa; species Poa pratensis. Next base: position 13,705,580 of record CAMZMU010000125.1, on the reverse strand, counting down.
TTCTAATTGATACCATTTTTTGAGCAATGTAAGATAAATAGAAGCCAGAATTCAATATAGGAATTACGCTATCCAATTTGAGAGCTTTCCTATATACGTCCACGTTTCTGGTCATAAATATTTTGCACATGTAGGCATGCAAATCCCGCTTAACTTTATTGGTTAATTAGGATTACAAATTTTATTATGTATAGCAGTGGTCATACTCTACCACTAAATTAATTTTATTCTTTCCTCCACTCTAGCAATCAAATGTGTCTAATCGCACGTGGAGTAATTTTTCTATGTCTAATAACAGAAACAAAGATTGCTTTCTCATTACTGATCTTTCTTGTGAACTGTATGATATCTTTAGCAAGTACAATTAAAGATTACTCTCACTGATATTTCTTAGTGCTCTTTGTACTAATGATGTAGGAGAGCGTTTGGCATCACTTGGATATCGGCATCATCTCTTTTTCTGCCCTTTGTACATAATATGAAAATGTTTTGTTTTTCTCTTAATTAGAAAATTAACCATCGGGGCATCCCCCACTATGTCCTGGTCAAAATAAATCATAGGTTTTGAAATGTTTTCCAAAAGTAAATTTTCTGACAATAATTTATCAATAGCTTTGGTACCCTTATTTGAAATACTTCACCATGCAAAATTTGTGCATCACCGGAGATCCCGGAGCACTCTTGTTTATGCACCACAAATCATTTTGGGAGAGCCCGGTGCTCTTAATTTTTTACCTGACATAATACAAAAGGATTTTACTAATTTTATTGTCATGTATTTCGCACCCACTGAACTACTACGTGTACAACGAATAGTAGTATGATTTTGGTACGACAGTTTATCAAATGATGGTGCTCCATGCAGCGACTGTGGTGTATGGTTCTGTGTTAATTCGTCGTACTCATACCAGACAGATTTGTTCATAATTTTTTAATATAAACACAGGCTGAGCTAAGGCTGCAACATTTAGTTCTTGTTTCTAGCATAAAAAGGTCAAGCATAAATAGCAGGAATTCTATGATCATTCGGACATATGCAAGAAGGAAATTTTCTGTGCAGCATAGAGGCAAAAATACATGTTTTTTTTTAATCTTTGTGATACCTGATAGACGCGTAGCACTTGAAATGAAGATCAAAAGCCACTGAAATATCCATGATAATGAGACCAGTTGATCAATTAATCTTCAGCCTCAGCTATATTTACCAGCTTTTGGAACCTACTTAGAGTACACACTTAGTGATGAATATTGATTCAGTTCAAAAGTTTCGGAAATTTTCTACATGTGTGAAATGCACCGGGATAACAGAATAAAAGAAAATTCTGAAACAACCGCTTGGTAGCACTTTTCTACTCACCTGGGATCCCTCTATATCCTTTAGCTTTTTCTGTACGACACCAATCGAGACGCGGCTGCGCATTGGTCAGTCGTGGAAACCGCAGCCTCTTCTAATGCGGCAGGTTGCTATAGAGTATTTACGTGTACACGATCAGTCAAGACCAACGCTAATAAGTTGAAGGACATGCATGGAAAACATGCTTCGTGACTCATTCTGCAATGGCGTGAGCACGTATCCAGTAGAGAGGGCATCTACATCCTGTTCAGATTGACGTCAACCCACACCAGCCAATGGACCGACGTTCCTCTACATCGACTTCATCCATACTGATCACGACTTGAAATAATCGCCCGCTTGAGCAGTTCTCAACTCCGAAGAACTGCATGTCAATCGATCATGTCGGTGTGTGGAGTTGAAACCTGACAACACGGAGATCAGGCACTTGGGGTCGTCGGGCGCTCCAATTTCACCAGCAGTGCATGGTCGCCCGGCGCTGGCGAGCAATCATAGCGCGAGCACATTCACCATGCCACGTAGATGCTCTGAATTAAATAACAACAATCGGAAGCTAGATGCTCTAGAAGGAGAGATTCAATCATGAGGTGTGTATTCCATCTATTTAGGGCGCGAGCACATTCGCTATGCCACGTAGATGCTCTGAATTAAATAACAACAATCGGAAGCTAGATGCTCTAGAAGGAGAGATTCAATCATGAGGTGTGTATTCCATCTATTTAGGTTAGAACAGCATCAAAGCTCCTTTTCCCTGCTAGGCCAAGCTGCTGAGTTCAGAGCAACATCAAGCTCCTGGACGACGGCCCGCTTGCCGTACAACGATGATTGTAGGCATTCATTAGCGTACATCCGCCGCTGAAATCTCCTGCCCCACCGCCATTACAGCTATCGTGTCGTTGATCTGGCCACCGTGCAATTCTTTTAGCCAAAGGTGCTTTAAGCCTTCATGAACGCCTCGCTGAACATCGGAAACATTGGCCACAACCTGGACACGGCGGGTATCATGGACTTCTTCTCGGCCTTAGCTGGTATTGAATTTGGCAATGCGAGGCCGCCAGCCAAGGTAGGCGCGGTAATGCTAGAGTATTCTCACGACCAGCATAACAATTATCCTCTTGACCCGATCAATCTAAGAATCTCCGGCCGGTCGAGGGTACATTGTTCCTTGCATCCATCCAGACCGGGGATCCTTGAACATGCTTGTGATGATACTTGGGTGCATGATGCCAACTGGATGGTGCCCTGGAGTTGGCCCAATAATATGTCACCCGTAGCCTTGGTGAAGATTTAACCTTTCTATCACGGCAATCAATCTAAAGAACTCCGATCGATCGATGGTACTCGTGGACCACCCGAGTGCCGGAACCCACCAGCAGTGCGTGGTCGCCCGGCGCTGGCGAGCAAGCATAGCGCGAGCACATTCGCCATGCCACGTAGATGCTCTGAATTAAATAAAAACAATCGGAAGCTAGATGCTCTAGAAGGAGAGATTCAATCATGAGGTGTGTATTCCATCTATTTAGGGCGCGAGCACATTCGCCATGCCACGTAGATGCTCTGAATTAAATAACAACAATCGGAAGCTAGATGCTCTAGAAGGAGAGATTCAATCATGAGGTGTGTATTCCATCTAGTTAGGTTAGAACAGCATCAAAGCTCCTTTTCCCTGCTAGGCCAAGCTGCTGAGTTCAGAGCAACATCAAGCTCCTGGACGACGGCCCGCTTGCCGTACAACGATGATTGTAGGCATTCATTAGCGTACATCCGCCGCTGAAATCTCCTGCCCCACCGCCATTACAGCTATCGTGTCGTTGATCTGGCCACCGTGCAATTCTTTTAGCCAAAGGTGCTTTAAGCCTTCATGAACGCCTCGCTGAACATCGGAAACATTGGCCACAACCTGGACACGGCGGGTATCATGGACTTCTTCTCGGCCTTAGCTGGTATTGAATTTGGCAATGCGAGGCCGCCAGCCAAGGTAGGCGCGGTAATGCTAGAGTATTCTCACGACCAGCATAACAATTATCCTCTTGACCCGATCAATCTAAGAATCTCCGGCCGGTCGAGGGTACATTGTTCCTTGCATCCATCCAGACCGGGGATCCTTGAACATGCTTGTGATGATACTTGGGTGCATGATGCCAACTGGATGGTGCCCTGGAGTTGGCCCAATAATATGTCACCCGTAGCCTTGGTGAAGATTTAACCTTTCTATCACGGCAATCAATCTAAAGAACTCCGATCGATCGATGGTACTCGTGGACCACCCGAGTGCCGGAACCCACCAGCAGTGCGTGGTCGCCCGGCGCTGGCGAGCAAGCATAGCGCGAGCACATTCGCCATGCCACGTAGATGCTCTGAATTAAATAAAAACAATCGGAAGCTAGATGCTCTAGAAGGAGAGATTCAATCATGAGGTGTGTATTCCATCTATTTAGGGCGCGAGCACATTCGCCATGCCACGTAGATGCTCTGAATTAAATAACAACAATCGGAAGCTAGATGCTCTAGAAGGAGAGATTCAATCATGAGGTGTGTATTCCATCTATTTAGGTTAGAACAGCATCGAAGCTCCTTTTCCCTGCTAGGCCAAGCTGCTGAGTTCAGAACAACATCAAGCTCCTGGACGACGGCCCGCTTGCCGTACAACGATGATTATAGGCATTCATTAGCATACATCCGCCGCTGAAATCTCCTGCCCCACCGCCATTACAGCTATTGTGTCGTTGATCTGGCCACCGTGCAATTCTTTTAGCCAAAGGTGCTTTAAGCCTTCATGAACGCCTCGCTGAACATCGGAAACATTGGCCACAACCTGGACACGGCGGGTATCATGGACTTCTTCTCGGCCTTAGCTGGTATTGAATTTGGCAATGCGAGGCCGCCGGCCAAGGTAGGCGCGGTAATGCTAGAGTATTCTCACGACCAGCATAACGATTATCCTCTTGACCCGATCAATCTAAGAATCTCCAGCCGGTCGAGGGTACATTGTTCCTTGCATCCATCCAGACCGGGGATCCTTGAACATGCTTGTGATGATACTTGGGTGCATGATGCCAACGGGATGGTGCCCTGGAGTTGGCCCAATATTATGTCACCCGTAGCCTTGGTGAAGATTTAACCTTTCTATCACGGCAATCAATCAATCAAAAGAACTCCGATCGATCGATGGTACTCGTGGACCACCCGAGTGCTAGAACCCTAAAGGCCAAGCTCCTTCATGTTTTGTGCGCTACGTCTTGTGGTCGCCAGAGATATTGGGTTTGCAGGCCGGCGTGTAGTCCGACAGCTCCTTCTGGACGTAGCCTACCTGGTGCACCTCGGATTCGATTGCTAGGTAGGTTCCTTTGCTCGGCATCCTTCGATTTGCCGACCGCCGGAGATATTGGGTTCACCGGCCGGCATCGTCCGTCAGCTCTATCTTGAGCTAGCCTACCAACTGTACGTCAGATTCGATTGTAGGAGTAGCCTTCGCTCGGCATCCTTCGATTTGCCCACTGCATATTTGGTCGTGTACAGGCGTCCATGAGATATATTGACTCCGCATTGGATCATCGGTTAGTTTCCTTTTAAATCAACGTATCAATGCACGTGATCAGGCCAAACACTATCTGTGTATTTTTCTAACTTTAGGTACGGGTGTAACTTCCCAAAATTAGCCTTTTTGCTTTCCAGATTCTCCAACGTGTTGACGTCGGACATCTGAACCGCACTTCTTAGCTTCCATCTAGAATCACGTCGATCTATATCTTGTCTCGGTTAAACTTCACCGTTTGTACATCCTGGTTATATGTTGACAAATCTCTACCGTTGATTGTCTTGTGTTTTAATTATATAATAGATTGTTTGGAGAGTTTATGTTGAAATAAATTGATTGGTGTTTGGTTGGAACAAAAAATGTTGCATGTGGTAGATGGTATAATGGAAAAAGCTTACATATTCTTGTAGATCATTGTATTGGATAATTTGATACTTGTCAATTGTTTTGAGTTATCAAGTAGTTCATGTTTAAGCTTTTGTATCATGTATTTAAAACCTATTAATGAAGAACTACCGTAAAGCTCGTTGAAATTTGGTTTGCATGATTGGTATCTCTAAGGTCTAGATATTTTCTAGTAAAAGGGTTTGGTTAACAAGAAAGACAGTGTAGAGTCTTATAATGCTTGCAATATGTTTTCATATAAAACTTGATGTGGAGGTTGATATCCTGTGTTTGCTTCAAATAACCTTGCTTGCCTAAACTCTGTACTGAGAGGGAATGCTTCTCGTGCATCCAAAACCTTGAGCCAAAATCCAAGCCATGTGTGTCCACCATAACTACCTATATGTGGTATTTCCTTGCCATTCCAAGTAAATTTTTCATGTGCTACCTTTAAACTATTCAAACTTTATTACTCCTATTTTGTGTCAATATTTACCAAGCTCATGAGGACGGGGTGGATGTCTTTATGTCAACTGTCAAACAGACTTTACCACCGGACTAGCGGCATATACATCCGCTTATCCATTAATTTTGCAAAAAGAGCTGGCAAATGGGGTGCCCAGTCCCAATTAATTACAACTTTAACCGCTTAATTCTCTTCACATTTTGCCCTGATTTATCAGTCAAGCAATGACAAACAGTGAAATATCTGCATGTGTAAACAAAAGAGAAAGAGGGATGATCTGCCTTGCTGGTAGAAATAACGTCCTTCATGGGAGCCGCTCTTAAAAGTCTGGTTGGCAGGGGTCATATTGTACTTTCCATTTTTCTGATTCATTGACAATTAACAAACACCTCTCAAAACTTATTTTTACTCTCTATATGATTTCAAAACCTTAAAAAGCTCTAGCACATGACTTAATCCCTGCTTCCCTCTACGAAGGGCCTTTCTTTTACTTTTATGTTGAGTCAATTTACCTACTTCTTTCTATCTTAGAAGCAAACACTAGTGTCAACTTTGGTGCAACAATTTTTATATGCTCGTATATTGCACTTATTATATGCTTTGTCTTGACAAATATCCATGAGATATATGTTGAAAGTTGAAAGCAATTGCTGAAACTTAAATCTTCCTTTGTGTTGGTTAAATACCTTTTACTTAGAATCTATTGCTTTATGAGTTAACTCTTATGCAAAACTCTTTGATGCTTGTCTCGAAAGTACTATTCATGAAAAGTTTTTGCTTATATGATTCAGTTGTTTGCTCATTATCTACTTGCTAGCAAACTATAGACCATTGGCCTGGATCACTTCATTCATAACATGTGTTTTACAATATTATTTGATCAAGATTATGATTGTAGCATGTCACCTCAGAAATTATCTTGTTTTTATCGTTTTACCTACTCGAGGACGAGTAGAACTAAGCTTGGGATGCTTGATATGTCTCAAACGTATCTATAATTTCTGATGTTCTATGTTGATATTATACCAATTGTTACATGTTTTATATACACTTCATAGCATTTTTATGCATTTTCTGGGACTAACCTATTAACAAGATGCCGCAGTGCCAGTTCCTATTTTCTGCTGTTTTTGTATTCCAGAAAAGCTAGTCTGGAAATATTCTCGGAATTGGACGAAACTTGGACAGAACCTCATATTTTTCCAACACGAAGACAGAGTCTAGAGGAGAGACGGAGGAGGGCCACGTGGCACCCACACCATGGGGCCGCGCGGCCCCGCCCTGCCACGCCGTGGGGTGGTGTGGGGCCCTCGTGGCTCTGCAGCCGCCGCCCTTTCGCCTATTTATTCTTCCCGACGCGAAAACCCTAAATACCCGAGCCATTATCCACGAAAAGTTACAGAGACGCCGCCTGTCGGGGGAATGATTAACCCGCGACTTAAGTCTGCGCTATCATTATTGGGCCACGTGAAAGATGGGCAATCTCGCGTCGCGACTCCATAAAGGAAAGTTCCAGAAGGTCGGTGCAAACTTGCCTTGGAAGACAGGAAAGATAATCAGGCTTCGTGTACAACTCTTGTAACCTGACGAGCCTCTGTGTATATAAAGAGGACTCGCAGGACTTAGAGCGGGTCAAGCTATCAAGCCCTAAACCCTAGCTCATACGGCGAGTACCAGATCGGATCGCCTCCATTGTAACACCTCGATTATCATATCAATACCAATCTAGGGTAGGCAGGAAGTAGGTCTTTTACCTCACATTGAGGGGGCCGAACCTGGGTAAATCTGTGTTGATCTTTGTTCCTGCGATCCCAAGCTCGGAGATGCTTGACTCGCGTAATCCCACACCTACGAAGTCATCTATGACACCTGACGTGACAAACCCACGACAGTTGGCGCCCACCGTGGGGCCTGCGGTCAAGAGCGTCACGTTCCGCGCAGGATCCATGAAGGGAGCTGAAGATCTTGTTGTTGGCCGTATCATCACGGTCAATGGCACACCCCTCATCGACGATTCAAGCTGGGGGCCGGAAGCAGATTACTTGGAGACCGGCCACGTCATCCCGTTTGGATCCATCAACGTCTTCGTTGGCTTCATCGGTGGCAGGTCCGTTAGATCGGTCCAAGAAGGCGATTCAGTAGAAGAAGTCGCCGATGATGGGGAAGAATCCGTGGAAAGCATGGACTCGCAAGAGTTTGGGTCCATTATACCTGCCTTTGAAGAAAGTTGCTGGGGTTACCCACCAGAAATCGCATTATCACCAGATCAAGAGACGGCGCAAGTCGCGGTTTACACGACCGGAGGAGCAGGCGCATCAGGAACTGCTGGAGAAACCGAGGCATCGGCACCCCCAAGCAACCCACTTCTTGTCCCGTGTCAGCCACGAACGCCGCCCTCCGTGCAACAGAAATTGAGGCCGCCAGGGCCGAGCTCCTGTATGAGGTTCGAAGGATGGAAGAAGAGCGCCGCAGGCTCGATCAGATAAACCAAGGAATCCAACAGGAGCGGCAGAGAGTAGCCGCGCTGGCTGCGACTCAACGACAGGTTGACCCGCAAACACAGCTGCGCGCGACTCAACCAACAGTGGAAATCCCGCTCACTCCAGCCGCGGGAACGGGAATCCAGACGACTGCGGAAGGAAGGGTACCAACAAATCAAGAGACCCAGCAACAACCAAGGAGGTTTCACACCCCGCAGGGCCATTACCAGAACCCTGTCGATAATATGTATGCTGCGGCTAATATCTTGACTCAGATGGTACCAACAGGCGATGACCCGGTCAATGCTGAGGCGCGGCGCGCGATTCAGATGCTAAGTACGGCAGTCCTGCAACAAGCCAATAGGGCGGAAGCCGAAGCACAGCTGCCCCTCGTACCAGCCAATCACAGGATTGCAGCAGAAAGAAGCGTCCAAAGCAGGCCACCAGAGAACGTGTCAGGAGTCGCACAGAGGCAGCAGGAGCAAGTCGCAGAAGCGCAGGCGAATATGCCAGTGGTGCAAACGCGGCCCGCAGATAACCCCGCAGGCGCCCACAGCCCTGTCCTCGCGACTCAAGGGACCGGCGTGTTTCACTGAAAGGATCAGATCGGAACCTTTTCCTGAAGATTTCAAAGGGCCACGCAAGGTGGCAAACTACAACGCCAGCATGGATCCAACCACCTGGCTGAACAATTACGAGATGGGGATGAGCATTTTGAACGCCTCAGAGGAAATATGTGCAAGGTACCTCAACATGATGCTAGAAGGTGCAGCGCACATATGGCTGCAAAATTTGCCTCCCAACTCTATAAATACTTGGGAGGAACTGAAGGATGCCTTCGTTAAGAACTTCCAAGGAACTTGCAAACGACTCTGCAATATAGAAGATCTAGAGCGTTGTGTCCAGAAGGAAGGCGAGTCAAGTCGCCATTGGATGAAAAGGGTGGCAGAAATAATACACTCCTCAGATAATATACCACCAAGCTCAGCCGTCCTGGTGATGGAGAAAAACTGCAAGTTTGAGCCGCTGATTCATAAGCTGGGTCGCATGAAGGATAAAGTCAAGAGCCTCAGCGAGGTGATGGCTGCGGCTAACAAATATGCCAGCTCAGATAAAACCAGAGACGCGTCAGACGGAGAAGAAGAGGAGGTTGCTGCCAAAGGAAAGAAAAACTCCAACAAGCCCCAGCAGCAGCAAACAAGCCACAACAACGCGAATCAAAACAAACGCAAAAACGAAGATGGTCACTCAGGGCTCGTCGCCAATGCGCGTGGAGGATTCAGAGGCCAGCGTGGAAGGGGTCGAGGATACGGCTCCCGTCCAATCAATATGCAAGAAGTTTTCAACCGGCCATGCGACCTTCATGCGACAGGTGATGGACGGCCAGCGGACCATACCAAGGCGCAATGCCACTATTACAAGAAGTGGAAAGAAGAGAGCCAACACAACGGGGGGAATTCCCATGAAGGAAACCCTAGTGCGGCTCATAACACAAATATTGGGCAGCACGGCGCGAGTAACCCCAGGCAGACGGGGCAGTATCACACAATAGTTATCGATACCTCCAAAAGGGAAGAGAAATTGAGCCGCAGAAGTCAGCAGGTGAACGCCGTGATACCAGCAACACCCAATTGGTTAAGGTGGTCAGAATACGCAGTAACCTGGAGTCGCGACGATCACCCGCCACAAGTACGGGAACCTGGCAAGTTGGCGCTGGTTGTGGCACCGTACGTTGCAGGATACAAGCTGACCAAAGTGCTTATGGATGGAGGAAGCAGCATTAATATCTTGTACTACGATACGTTCCAGCGTCTAGGACTCAAGGATTCCAGCCTGCAGCCCACGTCAACAGTTTCACGGCATTGTCCCAGGAAGGTCCGCACGGCCAGCGGGGAAAATAACCCTAGGGGTAACTTTTGGGACAGAAGAGAACTTTAGAAGCGAATTCCTATGCTTCGAAGTGGTAAAATTCCAAAGCCCATATCACGCCTTGTTTGGAAGAACGGCCTTTGCTAAGTTTATGGCCAGGCCATGCTACGTGTACCTACAGTTGAAGATACCAGGACCAAAAGGGGTCATCACAGTGTACGGAGATAGAGAAAAAGCGATAGAATGTGAAAAGGGAGATGCGGCCTTCGCAGAATCCGCCTGTGCCGCGGAAGAGCTAAAAGGTTATAAGTCGCAGGTGGACCCAAACGACATGAGTGTAGTTACCACGCCATCTGCCGAGCCACCAATGAAATTCAAAGCGGCCCAGGACACTAAGCAGATAAATCTTGTTCCTGGCGACTCATCCAAGCAAACCAGCATTGGAGCACACATGGAAGAAGAGCAGGAGAAGGCCCTCGTCGCTTTTCTCCAGGAAAATAAGGACATCTTCGCATGGAAGCCGTCAGATATGCCAGGGGTACCAAGAGAATTAGCAGAACATAGCCTCAAAGTGAACCCTGCGGCTAAACCAGTGAAGCAGCCACTACGGCGTTTCCACGATGATAGGAGAAAGGCAATAGGAGAGGAAATAGCTCGCTTGCTGGCTGCAGGATTCATCACGGAGGTATACCATCCGGAATGGGTGGCAAACCCAGTGTTGGTTATGAAAAAGAACGGTACGTGGCGAATGTGCGTTGATTACACCAGTCTTAACAAAGCTTGTCCAAAGGATCCATTTGCTTTGCCGCGAATCGACCAAGTAATTGATTCAACTGCTGGGTGCGAGCTGTTATGCTTTTTGGACGCCTATTCAGGCTACCATCAAATCAAGATGAAGAGGGAGGACCAAGAAAAGACGTCCTTCATCACACCCTTTGGAGCTTTTTGTTATGTCAGCATGCCCTTTGGGTTGAAGAACGCAGGTGCGACTTACCAAAGATGCATTCAGAATTGCTACATGAGCAAATAGGTCGCAACGTTCACGCCTACGTGGATGATATTGTGGTTAAGTCGCAAGTTAGCCAGGATCTTATTAGTGATCTGGCAGAGACATTCACAAATCTCAGAAAATACAACATGAAGCTCAACCCCACAAAGTGCGTCTTCGGAGTACCAGCAGGAAAGCTATTGGGATTCATAGTATCAGAAAGAGGCATTGAGGCCAATCCTGACAAGATAAAGGCCGTGATGGATCTCCAAAAGCCAGAAAAGATAAAAGATGTGCAGCGACTTACGGTTGCGTAGCAGCTTTGAGTCGCTTTATATCAAGATTGGGAGAGAAAGCACTACCTTTGTACAGACTGTTGAAAAAATCAGACACCTTCGTTTGGGACGCAGAGGCCGACGAAGCTCTGACAGCCTTGAAACATCAATTGACAAATGCTCCAGTTCTGGCGGCTCCAAAGGATAAAGAGCCATGCTACTATACATAGCGGCAAATTCCCGCGCTGTGAGCGCTGTCATGGTTGTGGAGAGACAAGAAACAGGAAAGGAATACCCTGTCCAGAGACCAGTATATTACGTGAGCGAAGTCCTCACAGCTTCCAAACAGCGTTACCCACAGTGGCAGAAGTTGGTGTTTGGAGTGTTCATGGCGAGTCGCAAGCTGAAGCACTACTTCCAAGAACATCCAATAACTGTGGTTAGTTCAGCACCGTTGGCAGATATCATCGTAATCGAGAAGCTACTGGAAGAGTCGCTAAGTGGGCGATCGAGTTGGGACCACATCACATCAGCTACGAGCCGCGCACATCAATTAAGTCGCAAGCCCTTGCAGATTTTATTAACGATTGGACAGAAATCCAAGTCGCTCCTAGCATGGCAGAAACCAAATACTGGACCATGCATTTTGATGGGTCAAGACAGTTGCAAGGCTCGGGGGCTGGAGTTGTTCTAACATCTCCCAAGGGAGACAAGCTGCGGTATGTGCTACAGATACACTTCAACTGCACAAATAACGTGGCGGAGTACGAGGCACTGCTTCATGGTCTACGTATAGCAAAGGAGATGAACATCAGTCGCATACGCTGTTTTGGCGATTCAGACTTGGTGGCACAGCAGGTCTCTGGAACGTGGGACAGCAAGGATGCGAACATGGCTGCATATAGAAGAGAGGTGGACAGAATTGCTGGACATTTCACTGGATACCAAGTTGAACATATTGATCGGAGACAAAACGAAGCTGCAGATGCCCTGTCTCGGCTTGGATCCAACAGACAGTCAGTCCCACCCAATGTTTTCCTGGATGAACTGCACAATCCATCAGTCAAACCTCCAGCAGAGATTGACATTGCAGAGCCAGAGGACGATTCAACTTTAGTCGCAGCCCTGCATGAACAGCCAGGATGGACAGAGCCATACATGGCATATTTAAGTCGCGGAGTGCTGCCAGACGATGAGATTGAGGCGCGCAAAATCATACGACGATCAAAGGCCTATACAATCATCAACAACGAATTATACAAGCGCAGCGTGTCAGGAGCATTCCAAAGATGTGTCTCACCAGAAGAGGGACGAAAAATCTTGCACGAAATTCATTCAGGCGATTGTGGCCATCATGCTTCGTCAAGATCTTTGGTGGCAAAGGCGTTCCGACATGGATTCTTCTGGTTAACAGCATTAGCAGATGCAGAGCAAATTGTCAGAGTGTGCGACGGATGTCAAAGATACGCTAGGCAAGATCATATGCCAGCTCAAGCACTTCGCACAATACCCATCACATGGCCTTTTGCCGTATGGGGTTTTGACATGGTAGGGCCCTTCAGACGGTCTTCAAACGGAAAAACTCACCTCCTGGTCATGGTGGACAAATTCACAAAGTGGATAGAAGCAGAACCTGTGGGAGATTGCGAGGCTGAAACAGCAGTCAAGTTCTTGAAGAAGGTCATATTCCGCTTCGGGTACCCCCATAGTATCATTACAGACAATGGGAGCAACACCTCTGAAGGGGCTACACAGATATTTTGCGCAGACAATGGGATAAGATTGGACCTCACGTCAGTAGCACACCCGCAGAGCAATGGACAAGCTGAGCGAGCTAACCAGGAAATTCTCCATGGAATTAAGCCGCGCCTTATTGAAAAGGTCGAAGCATCTCCAGGATGTTGGGTGGAAGAATTGCCAGCAGTACTGTGGAGCTTAAGAACAACCCCTAACAGATCCACAGGATTTACACCATATTTCATGGTCTATGGAGCAGAAGCAGTCATGCCCAGCGACATCATACATGATTCACCAAGAGTTGCGGCTTACATCGAGACAGATAATGAGATAGCTCGGCAAGACTCGGTGGACACATTAGAAGAGGTTAGAGACTTGGCAGCATCAAGGTCAGCAGTATATCAACAAGACTTGCGACGCTATCATGCCAGACGCATCAAAACCCGCACCTTTCAAGAAGGCGACCTAGTACTGCGACTTAAACAAGATCACAAGGGAATGCATAAGCTGTCCTCTCCATGGGAAGGACCCTACATCATCAGCAAGAAGCTAAACAATGGGTCGTACTATCTGCTGGATGTAAGGGAAGAAAGCAGCGAACGCCATGATTTCGAGGATCGTCTCGAGGCACCTCGCCCTTGGAACGTCGCACACCTGCGACCGTACTATACATAAGAAAAGGCTAATCAGAGCCAAGCATCATCCTTTCCAGCTTTATAGCTGAGTATCATCACAGCCACTCAGGGCTAGAACTTCAACTTTGGTCGCCACCTAGGCGCGACCTATGCAACATCTGATCGCCACCCAGGCGCGATCGACCCTTGTATCAGAAACCGGCTGCCACCTAGGCGCGGCCGTAAACTTTGTATCATCTCTGGTCGCCACCTAGGCGCGACCGACCCCATGTATCACCATGGATCGCCACCTACGCGCGATCCAACCCTATGTATAACACTCGGTTGCCACCAGGCGCGACCTTATGTGTCATCATAATCAAAGCTTATCATAGCTTAGCCTATCATGGCAATATCATTATGTTTCTTGGGGTCTTTGTTACCCTGAAACAGCCAATTTATTGGCAATTATCAAATTTACCTTAAGTTGGATTGCTACTCGCATTATGTGGCCAAAGTACTGGGGTGTGGCGTCAATCGAGCTTGATTGCCTATCATGGCCGCTCTCGACCCTGAACACACATGTTCCTAGGAAATACTGAGTCGCGCGAGTGCCCACTTAAGGATTCAGATGGCCTAACTAGAGGTCGATGTACTGCTTATAGTACGGCAACACCAATTACAATTACTTGTATCTTAACAATTGTTTTATTCATGATATCAAGTTACAGGTGATGACCTTCAGAATTCTCTGAGAAGAATTGAGATGATTACCACGTACATCCTCTCAATCCTTGGGGGCTACATCATATTATCATCAAAAATTTGAAGATGGATCGTCATCAAGTTCTGAAGCTATCAGGCTACTCTAACAAAGAAGCTCACGAAGTCAGATGATCTTCCAGGTGCGAGTCAAGGCCAATCCTGCACAATTATAAGTCGCGAAATAAGGAAAAGCGCGGCCTAAATTCAAGATCAAGAAATACTATGAAGTTCAGGCCACGCTTGGGGGCTAATGTCGGGGGAATGATTAACCCGTGACTTAAGGCTGCGCTATCATTATTGGGCCACGTGAAAGATGGGCCAATCTCGCATCGCGACTCCATAAAGGAAAGTTCCAGAAGGTCGGTGCAAACTTGCCTTGGAAGACAAGAAAGATAATCAGGCTTCGTGTAGAACTCTTATAACCTGACGAGCCTCTGTGTATATAAAGAGGACTCGCAGGACTTAGAGCGGGTCAAGCTATCAAGCCCTAAACCCTAGCTCATACGGCGAGTACCAGATCGATCGCCTCCATTGTAACACCTCGATTATCATATCAATACCAATCTAGGGTAGGCAGGAAGTAGGTCTTTTACCTCACATTGAGGGGGCCGAACCTGGGTAAATCTGTGTTGATCTTTGTTCCTGCGATCCCAAGCTCGGAGATGCTTGACTCGCGTAATCCCACACCTACGAAGTCATCTATGACACCTGACGTGACAAACCAACGACACCGCCACCGTCAACCCTAGCTCGGGAGGGTTTAGAAGCCCTTCCCGGCACCCTGTCGAAGAGGGGAATCATCACCGGAGGGCTCTACATCACCATGCCTGCCTCTGGAGTGATGCGTGAGTAGTTGATCCTTGGACTACGGGTCCATGGCAGTAGCTAGATGGTTGTCTCTCCACTTTATGCTATCATGTTTAGATCTTGTGAGCTGCCTATCATGATCAAGATCATCTTATTGTAATGCTACATGTTGTGTTTGCTGGGATCCAATGAATATTGAATACTATGTCAAGTTGATTATCAATCTATCTTATATGTTATTTATGATCTTGCATGCTTTCCGTTACTAGTAGATGTTTTAGCCTAGTAGATGCTTGTAACTCCAAGAATGAGTATTTATGCTAGATAGTGGGTTCATGCCTCCGGTAATCTGGGAGAGTGACAATAACTTCTAAGATTGTGGATGTGCTATTGCCACTAGGGATAAAATAACTGATGCTTAGCTTAAGGGTACGCCGTTAGGTCTAATGCATTTGTTTACATTACGCACATTACTTAATGCAATTATCTGTTGCTTGCAACTTAATACCAATGGGGAACTCGGTATGACAACCTGGCGGTGGATTATTACTCATAGATGCTGTTGGATAACGGTCTATGTATTTTGTCGTAATGCCCACATGAATATCATAGTAATCATCATGTCATATATATGCATTGTCATGCGCTCAATATTTTGTCAATTGCCCAGCTGTAATTTGTTCACCCAGCATGTTAGTTATCTTTTATGGAGAGACACCACTAGTGAACTGTGGACCCCGGTCCATTCTTTTTACACTGATAATACAACCAACTGCAAACACTGTTCCTTTTCATTCTCTGCAATTTACTACTGTTTTCCACACCATATGTTTAATCCTTTGTTTTCAGCAAGCCGGTGAGATTGACAACCTCACTGTTTCATTGGGGCAAAGTAGTTTGTTTGTGTTGTGTGCAGGTTCCACGTCAGAACGCCACTGACAACCTTCCGAAGTGATTTCTTGCTCCTACTGGTTCGATTAAACCTTGGTTTCATACTGGGGGAAAACTGCTGCTATACTGCATCATACCTTCCTCTTGGGGTCTCCCAACGAACGTGTGATCCACGCAATCAGGTATCTTGAATAATTCGTCCAAGGCTTCGTTCGTCATTATGGTGACTTCAAAGTCCCAAAATCTCCATCCGTAACATCAACATCATCATGTGCACTCCTGCTGCCATCTCCATGCGCGTACATGCTCCAAAGCTTGTCCCTCTCATCCATGCTAGGTCCATCGTTCCTAAGAGAAACAAACACATCTACTTTAGGCAGCATCATATTCTCATGTATATTAGGAGTAGCTTGTAGAAATGAAAGTACCTTTTGATTTAGTTGACGTGCATGAGCTCTAGTCATAGGTCCTTGTATTTAAGATGGTGTAGTTGGTGTGGTTGCGTCTATAGCTGGGATGGCCTCATCATCCTCCCCTTCTTGAATTGAAGTCGTCCTCGATGCCATTTCATCATTTTCTCCCAAGTATGGCTTCAAATCTGCAATGTTAAATGCGACATTAACCCCAAACTCTGCAGGTAGCTCAAGTTTATATGCATTATCATTTATTTTCTTTAAGACCTTAAAAGGACCATCAGCCCGTGGCATTAGTTTGGACTTGCGCAAATCAGGAAAACGATCTTTACGTAAATGCAACCAAACAAGATCTCCAGGTTCAAACACAACATGCTTTCTTCCTTTATCACCATAAATTTTATATTTAGCATTCATGTGTTCAATGTTTGCTTTAGTAGTTTCATGCAACTTCAAAATCAATTCAGCACGTTGTGTAGCATAAAAATTAGTTTGCACCGTAGATGGAAGAGGCAATAAATCAATAGGTGCACGAGGAACAAAACCATACACAATCTCAAAAGGGCACAACTTAGTAGTAGAATGCAGTGAACGATTATAAGCAAATTCTATATGAGGCAAGCATTCTTCCCACTTTTTTAAATTCTTTTTCAACACAGCCCTTAGCATTGTAGACAAGGTTCTATTTACTACTTCAGTTTATCAGTCGGTTTGGGGATGACATGTAGTACTAAACAATAATTTAGTCCCCAACTTAGCCCATAAACATCTCCAAAAGTGGCTAAGAAATTTAGTGTCATGATCTGAAACTATAGTATTTGGCACACCATGCAAACGAACAATATCACAAAAGAATAAATCAGCAACATGTGTAGCATCATCAGTTTTGTGGCAAGGAATAAAGTGTGCCATCTTTGAAAATCGGTCCACAACAACAAAAATACTATCCCTCCCCTTCTGTGTGCGAGGCAATCCCAAAACAAAGTCCATAGAAATATCCTCCCATGGCACACTAGGAACAGGAAGAGGCATATATAAACCATGTGTATTCAAGCGTGACTTAGCTTTTTGACATGTAGTGCAGCGGCCAACAAATCTCTCTACATCGCGTCTCATGCGTGGCCAGAAATAGTGTGTAGCAAGTACGTCCTCCGTCTTCTTCACGCCAAAGTGGCCCATCAATCCTCCTCCATGCACCTCCTGCAACAACAAAAGACGAACGGAGCTATCTGGGATGCATAGCTTGTTAGCACGGAACACAAATCCATCACTAAGGACGAATTTGTTCCATGTTCTTCCTTCCTTACAGTTCTGCAATACATCTCTAAATTCAGCATCATGCATATATTGTTCTTTTATGGTTTCCAATCCAAAAAATTGAAGTCAAGCAGAGATAACATAGTATAACGACGTGAAAAAGCATCAGCAATAACATTTTCTTTACCCTTTTTGTGTTTAATGACATAAGGAAAAGACTCAATAAACTCAACCCACTTAGCATGCCGACGATTCAGTTTCGCTTGACTACGAATATGATTCAAAGATTCATGATTCGAAGTATAACAAATTCTTTGGGCCATAAATAATGCTGCCATGTTTCTAATGTCCGAACAAGAGCATATAATTCCTTATCATAATTAGAATAGTTCAAACTAGGACCGCTCAATTTTTCACTAAAATATGCAACAGATTTTCCTTCTTGTAACAACACACCTCCCAAATCAATTCCACTAGCATCACATTCAAGCTCAAAAGTCTTATTAAAATCAGGAAGTTGGAGCAAAGGAGCATGTGTTAACTTATCTTTCAACATCACGAATGCGTCCTGTTGTGCATCGCCCCAAACAAAGGGTACATCCTTCTTTGTAAGCTCATTTAATGGCGCTGCAATGGAACCAAAATCTTTGACAAAGCGCCTATAGAACCCATCAAGGCCAAGGAAGCTCCTCACTTGGGTGACTGTAAGAGGAGTTGGCCAACTCCAAATTGCCTCAATCTTGGCTGGATCAACTTCAATGCCCTGTGATGTAACAACATAGCCAAGAAACGCAACGCGATCGGTGCAAAAGGTGCACTACTCAAGGTTACCAAATAAACGTGCAGCACGCAAAGCATCAAAAACAGCACACAAATGTGTCAAATGATCCTCCAAAGATTTGCTATATATGAGAATATCATCAAAATAAACCACCACAAATCGCCCAATGAAAGCACGCAAAACTTCGTTCATTAATCACATGAAGGTACTAGGAGCATTAGTTAAACCAAAAGGCATGACTAACCACACATATAAACCGAACTTAGTTTTAAATGTTGTTTTCCATTCATCTCCGAATTTCATTCGAATTTGGTTGTAACCACTACCCAAATCAATCATAGAGAACATGATAGAGCCACTCAACTCGTCAAGCATATCATCCAAACGTGGTATAGGGTGTCATAACGAATTGTAATATTATTTATAGTCCTACAATCAGTACACATGCGGGAAGATCCATCTTTCTTTGGTACCAAAATAATAGGAACAGCACATGGGCTAAGAGACTCACGAATATGACCTTTATCGAGTAGTTCTTGAATTTGTCTTTGAATCTCTTTTGTATCCTCAGGATTGGTACGGTAGGGCGCTTGGTTCGGTAATGATGCACCGGGAATTAAGGCAATCTGATGCTCTATTCCTCGAATAGGAGGTAATCCCGGTGGTACAGCACTTGGGAAACGTCCACAAACTCCTGCAAAACATTAGCAACAGCAGGAGGCAAAGAGGGAGCCATATCCTCAAAAGAAAACAATACCTCTTTGCAAACAATCGCATAGCAAACAGATTCATTAATATCCAAATCAGTAATATCAGACTTGCTGGCTAAGAAACATGGATTGGTCAATTTAATTTTGTTAGCAACATTAGTTGTTGATGTATTATTAGTCTTATGTTGCTGCGCAAATTCTTTAGCCACAACCTGATTTTCACTCTTTTGCTGCTCCTGTTTTTTTGCTTTACTAGCTCTAGCAAGATCATCTTTCAAAATTTGTTCAGGAGACATGGGTAGCAAAGCAATTTTCTTATCATTATGAACAAAAGTGTATTGGTTGGTGCTACCATGATGTACAGATTTTTTATCAAATTGCCAAGGTCTACCCAATAAAAGAGAACATGCTTGCATAGGCACAATGTCACAATCAGCATATGCAGCAATACTGAAATGCACACGAACAGTACGAGTGATCTTAACCTTGCTGCTATTGTTGAGCCATTGGATGTAGTAAGGACGAGGATGTTGTCGTGTGGTGAGAGCGAGCTTCTCCACCATCTCTACACTCGCCAAATTGTTACAGCTTCCTCCATCAATAATGATGCGTATAGACCGTTCTTTCACCACTCCCTTTATGTGGAACAAATTATGTCGCTGGTCATGTTCGGACTTGGTTACCTGCACGCTCAAAACTCGTTGAACAATTAATGAAGCATACCTATCCGCATCATCAGCAGCCATGCATTGTACGTCTTCTTCACAGTCATGGGCGTTTTGTTCATCTTGAGCAAGAAGAGCCAAAGTCTCCTCATCATAGTCACTAGCGGAATCATACCCATCATCTTCACGAGCTACCATCACACGCTTGTTTGTGCAATCACGTGCATAATGACCCCAACCATCACAACATCGACATTGAATTTTACTCGTGTGTCCCGTGGAAGCCGTGGAAGGTGAAGACTGCGTGGAACTAGGAGGGACAATCCGAGAAGCTAGTGGTGGTGTCTTTGTCGTGGGTTTGTCACGTCAGATGTCATGGATGACTTCGTAGTGTGGGATTTGCGCGAGTCAATCGTCTCCGAGCTTGGGATCGCAGGAACAAGGACGAACACAGATTTACCCAGGTTCGGCCCCACAATGTGAGGTAAAGACCTACTTCCTGCCTACCCTAGATTGGTATTGATATGATATATGTGGTGTTACAATGGAGGCGATCCGATCTGGGAACTCGCCGTAAGAGCTAGGGTTTTAGGGCTTGATAGCTTGACCCTGTCTAAGTCCTATGAGTCCTCTTTATATACACAGAGGCTCGCTGGGTTACAAAGGAAACTTCCTCCACAAGGGATATATCGACTGGAACCTACTTGGAGACTAACTCCTCCTCACGTCTTCCAGGATATGTCTTCTAGATCATTCTCCTTGTGGCGGTACGATGTTGGGCTTGCTTTCACGCAGGCCTTTATTGTGCGAGTAAGCTGAGTCGCACTTTACCAAATATGAGCCACGGGTTAATCACAAAGTATTCCCCCGACATTAGCCCCCAAGTTCAGCTTGGACTTCGGACGAAGGCTTCTTTGTCTTATTGAACCGTTGAACCGCTCACATGAATGTCCCAGCTGAACTCCAATTTTTGTATCGCCATTTGCGACTTATAACCTTCTTAGCGGCTCAAGGGCACGACTCATCTGGTCGTGCCTATTGGTTTTCAGATCTGAGCTTCTTCTGCGCCTGGGCTTTTTATGTTGGCCCATCGGCCTCCCTGGCTTCTACTTCAATTACGCCGCCGCTACTCTTCTCCGCCGCCTTTGGTTCCGCTTCTTGCGCTTGCAATCTTCTGGCGGAAATCCCCTTGGTTGAAAGAGATGTCTCGCCGTAGCTGCAACTGGGAAGGCTCGTGGATTGATGAGGTATTTTTGGAGTCTTTAGCTGCTCGCGGCCTTCTTCCTCCGAGGGATCAATGCGAATGGCGCGCCGCTGGCGAGGAGATAATTCCCGATCCACAGCCAGGAGAAGTGGTGATTTTTGCGGAACACGTCGAGCGCGGATTCAAGCCTCCTGGTTCTCTTTTCTTTCGCTCCCTGATGCAGCGGCTGGGTCTTCGCCTTCATGACATCGGTCCCAATTCAATATTGCAAGTGAGTAACTTCCACGTCCTTTGCGAAGATTACTTAGGCATCTCTCCTTCAATAGACTTCTGGCTCGCTCTCTTTAGCTGCAATAGTCAAAAAGAAGCAATAGATGCATCTTTCCTCCAATGCGGCGCCATATCTTTCCAACGCCGTAAGGGTAGTATTTTCCCAAAGCTAGCCCTTGCCAAAAAAGTTAAGGACTGGCAAAGAACTTTCTTTTACTGCAAAGATACTTCCCTGAGGGCGAGATTCATCTCCCCCCTTGGTCTCCACTCCCTTTCGAGGCTACCTCTGCTTTGTCTTCCAAGCCCGATCCTTCTTCGTTGCCCTCCATCGAGATTCTTTTAGACAAGGTGAGGGCGCTGACGCTCCATGGTCTTACCGGATTGGATCTTATATCTTGCTGGACCAAATGGCGAATTCAGCCTGTGAGTCGCCGTCTGCGACTTATGATGGACTTCACCTGCCATGCCGATGACGTTGATCGTACTTGCCCTGAAGATTGGGACAAAGGGGAGTGGATAAACTTCATTCGCCGAGTGACGAACGAGGACATTGACTCGTATGATAACGTCGGTCTTGCTCCTTTCTGGGCTGAACACAAGCCTTTTGTGGTAATTATTCTTGTAACTTTTTCCCTCTAGGATTCCTTCTTCAAAGTTGACTATTTCTGACGTTGATTCTCTTTCAGATCGATCCCTACTTTTGGACTCTCCCATCCGAAGAGGAGACCGGCTCAGGCCAAGAAACCACTGTGAAGTTGCCAGAAGAAGTCGCTGATCCTGGCGAGGAAATGATCGCACATGGCACTGTTTCCGAGCCTGGTGGTAGCACATCTGAAGAGGAGCAACAAATGGCCAACGCTCTCTTGTCCACGGCTCCAGGCACATCTTTCCTGGCGCTTCCTGAAGTACCTCGCAGGTCCTCTAAGCGTCTTCTCTCTGAGAGCTCAGAAGATCCCTCGCAACCTGAGAAACGTCGCAAGGCCTTGGCGTTGCTTGTGGATATCAAAGCTGCCAAATCTTTAAAACTTGCTAAGCCTGACAGCGCTGTACTTTCCTCCGAGCCTGCGGTGAAGAATTGTCCCTCGACAAGCTCGGGTATTTCCTTGTGACATTCTTTTCTTTGTATTCATGTGTCTTCATGAAGGGTTGTTTATTCACTGTTGTTTTTTCTATCCCGTAGGCTCAGACCTGCAAGATTTGTCTTCTCCTTCTTCTGGTTGCCTGATGAAGAGCGTCCGTATTGCTTCTGGGTAAGATTTGCTTTCCTTTTATAACTGTTGCACTGCCATTTTGGTCTATAACCATCAATATCTTGCAGGGCCATGGTTGGAGGAGATACAAAGTCTACCTCCTCCACTGATCTTTCTCAGCCAACCACGAGTGAAGGTGATGTTGCTGGCGAGAACATGGGAACTAGCGATGGCGCGACTTATCTGAAGCCTTCTTTAGAAGAGGGTATTGCCGATGCGGCTCCTGCCGTGGTTCCAGTCGCAGCGCCATCTGCGACTCCTAATGTTGATGGGATGCCCCTTCAAGTTGGAGCTCCTATTTCTGAAGCGGCTGACCTCCCCAGCGCTAGTAGTTCCAAATCAATTGCAGATGCCATAATCGATGCTGGAGATAAGCACGCTGCTTTATTGCGCGACCTGGTTGGGCAATTATCTTCAAGTCGCCTGGTACGCATACTGTAGCCCCCAAGGATCAAGACCTTGTGTCAGTTCGCAGGGTGTTGATTCTTTCTTTTTCCAAGCTTTGAGCCCCCAAGTACCTTTCAAAATTGCTTATATTCCGTTTACTCGCAGCTTGAGCTTTCCTCGCTTGCTGCTTCTGACGCAATGAAAGTCAAGGGCATTTCCTTAGATAAACCTGAAGTGACGCGATCTGCCTTGGGACATCATAGCGATATCATTAAGAACCAAGCGCAAGAAATACAAATACTCAAAGATCAACTTGACTCCTGTGAAGAGCAATTTAAAGAACTCGAAGCAGATTCCAAGCAGCGACTAATGGAGAAGGATGAATTGATAAAATCCTTGCGAGAGGGGCTGAATCTCAAATCTGAGCTGCTTGATCGGCTGAAAGGAGACCATGTGAGGGAGCTCGCCGCGCGAGATGAAAAATATAACTCGCTGCTCAAGGCTTTTGAGGGTTTTGGATCTGCTGTTAAATCAGCCATTCTGCAACTCCCGGTACATCCCTAATCCTTTGTCTCTTGATCATTTACATCTGGGTGACCATCATGAGCTGCTGATCTGAATAATATCTTGTTTTTTGATGCAGGGCCTGGTGCTCCGGTGTACCGCTCCAATTTGAAGGATCAACTGGAATATCTTCAAGATTTTAGCCTGCGCCTTCTTAAAGTAACCAAAGAGGTTATGACAAAAATCGCCCCTGCGGCTGATGCTCCAGATTCATGTGAGTTTTGGCTGAACAGGCTATTTAAGGCTCCTCACTATGTCTCTGATTGGAAGGGGTCTTCTGCTCGCTCCGGAGCTGCTCATGTGTTAACATTACTCCGGGCATATTATCCAGAAATAGAGGTAGGCAAGATTGCTCTTCATGACCGGGCGAAGCGCGCGGATGGTACTGAGCTTCCAATGAGTGAATACTTCGACATCTGGAAGGGTATGCGTGGATACGCCACATTGCTTGTTAAGAATTTAGACTTGGGCTCTTATCTGGGAAAGTTCAACCCTGATGGTAGCAAGCTACGAAGGAGAAATCCACTGGGGCTGAATCATCCCGAGCTTCCGATCCATCCTCAGGACCTGGTGGTCCTTCCACTTCATCTGGTGGTGCCTTGGTTATAAGGACACCTGCTGCTCCAACCTCGAGACAAGCCGCGAAGGCTTCTGTTCCTGCGACTCGAAAGCAGAAATAAACATCCAATAGTAATGTGCGACTCGTCAATAGTGACTTGCCCGTTAGTCTGTAAAAAATTTGTGTACTATAAGCAGTACTTTTGTGACCTATAAGCAGGTTCTTTTATGATACTTCCATTAAGTAGACGCTCGCGCGGCTCAGTATTTCCTAGGAACATGTGTGTTCAGGGTCGAGAGCGGCCATGATAGGCAATCAAGCTCGATTGACGCCACACCCCAGTACTTTGGCCGCATAATGCAAGACGCTTCTAGCTTAAGGACTGCCACTCGTTTGGCAAGGGTTGAGGTAGCGAGCTGTGCTCGCTGTGCTTTGTAAAAAAGCCCTCAGGGTTGGTGATGTATGAAATTCAAAAGACTCAGCGACTCAATGATAGTTGAGGCGAAACGACGAACCCTTGAATGTCAAGGGTGCCGGCTTTATTTCATAACCACTCAATTTATTACAGGGTGAGACAAAGACGATGCAGACCCTTTAATGCGAGTTTTCTGTTCCTCGCAGGTCATGCATACTTGATACTCATCGCACTCATTTGCGAAATAATACTCCTGACGGAGTGGGTTGAACACCTAGTTGGTTCATGTTTGAGTTGCTAAAAGCGACTCGGGTCGAGCATGATAGCTCCGATGTTTTCATGCCAAAGTGAGGGTCAAATCTTTTGATAGGGTAGTCGCACTGAGTTGCGACTTATGCTGATTCACGTCCTTGGGGGATGAGTCGCGGGGGGTAAGGTCTCACAATAGTTGGGCCTCTCTGACTTGGGTTGTTGATTGATATTGGATCTATGCATATACGCCATCTCTTGTTTTGTTTTTGTATCAAAGCGATTCCTGGAGTATTATCTTCCTGATTCGCGACTGTATGGTTGGAATTCACCATCTGGTGGGCGCGTCCTGCTGTCCGTCCATTCTGAGTCCCCAAGGCGACTCGCTTTGGGCTGCGGAGGTTTACTGATGGCCTGAGACCATGTGAGGAGTTGGCGATGCAAGCTTCTTCTGCAATTACTGAGCCTGCTTCCTCGCATTCTAGCGCTCTCTGTCTGTCTCCATGCACCGTGATCACGCCGTTTGGTCCTGGTATCTTTAACTGCAGGTATACGTAGCAGGGCGGGCAGTGAATTTGACATAAGCTTCTCTCCCGAAGATCGCATGGTATGGGCTTTTGACTGCTACGACCTCGAAGCTCAGGAACTCTGTGCGGAAGTTTCGCTCGGTCCCGAAGCTGACTTCGAGGGTAATTTTTCCTATAGGTCGAGTGATTATTCCTGGAATTATGCCTTGGATATCCTTCCTTGTTGGCTGTAGCCGCCGCTCGGGTATGTTCATTCGACGGAGCGTGTCTTGGTATAGGATGTTTACTCTTCCTCCTCCATCCATGAGGACTTTGTTCAACCTGTATCCCGCGACTTGCGGTGTAACAACGAGAGCCAACTGTCCTGGATCTTTTACTTCTGGGGGATGATCGTCGCGACTCCAAACAACCGATCGCTCTGTCCAACGGCGGTGTCTTTCCAGAGTTGGGATTGAGTCGCGGCTCCATCTGCTATTCATTTGCCTTCTGTTGCCCGCTGTTTGTACATCCACGGTATGAAATTGCCCTATGTTTCTTCTTACTGAAGTTTCAGGCTTTTGACAGGAGTTCTCCTTGTCCCTATGCTGCATTGGTCCGCTGTGAGTCGCGATTGATGAATCACCTTCCTTCCATCGCCTGTAGTAGTGACACTGTGCCTTGGTGTGACCCGCGGGTCTTCCATCTCTTCTGCGGTGTAAGTCGCAAGGACTATCGAAAATCCCTTTGGCGCTGTTGGGGAGTGACTCCTGTCTCTTTTCTGCTCCCTTAGTTGATACTTACAGTGTTCTGTTTCCTTTGAGATTGGCAAGGAGCCGCTTGCCATCTTGTCTGTCTCTGCGTGCTTGTTAGTAGTCGCCGAGAGTTGGCCGAAAGTATTGATCTTATGTCAGTGCGGCTTAAGGTATGCACCGGCGGCTCAAACCTACAGTTCTTTCTCATAACTTGCACTTCAGATTGCGCCGTGGTATCTTTGGCAGAGTCAAGGATCCCTGTGACTTGTTTTATCCACTCGCTGGTTGATTCGTTCTCCTTCTGGATCCACTGTCTGAGGTTCTTCACGCCCTCTATTTGGAACCTTTTGATGAACTTATCCTTCAATTCTTCCCATGAGTTTATTGACTTTGGTGGCAACCTTAGCAGCCAATCCTGGCTTCTCCCTGTAGTACCAAGTGAAAATATTTTGCGAGCACTCCTGAGTTACACCGATTCCTGTCATGTTCATTTCATAATCCTCTATCCATAGGACAGGGTCAGATCATTATGGTAGGTGGTGACTTGCTGCGACTCGCCGAAGTTCGGTGGGAAACGAGTGAGCCGTATTTCCTCCCCGAAACATGCTGGTCCTTTCAATAACGAATAGGAGCTCACAGGTGCCGTATCTTCATCTGAATCAGTTTCAAACTGGGTTGGTTGAGTCGCATCAAGCATTTGCGGCTTACCGTCAGCCTTACTCTCTTTACCTGGTGATATTTGCAGACCTGCTAGCTGGTTGTCTAATTCTTCCACATTGCATCCTTCCTCGCCCCACGATACCTCGTGTTGCGGCTCGTTAGGCGTGACTCCATACATGTTTGCTTGCTGTAGGGCGGCAGTCTGTAGCAGATCAATCGCATGGCGAGCTTCCTTATCAGCTCGCGTATCTCCGACTGGTGCTATTTTTGATAATATCCCGATCGCGTCGTGCATATTGCTCTCCGGATTATTGTGGAACTTCTGCTTCATCTCTTGCCTCCCTTTGTCAGTCTTGGTGCAAATTGCCTGCTGCTTTTGCTGCCAACGCCTCAGTCGTTGATCTTCTTCCTGGAGTTTTTTGCGCTCTGCCGCGAGCCTTTGCGCTTCTTCACAAAGTTCCGTCCTGACGGCTTCGATTTCTTCAATTTTGGGATTTTTCTCCCGGCTAGGCAGAGGTTCCCAGATTGGTTTTGACGGGACGGAGGCAGATTTTTTGCCCGGTTGTTGCAGTTCTTCTAACACGCGGACCCTAACTGGCCGCAGTTCCTCTCCTGATTCGTCCCCTTGAGTCGCGTCTGAAGATCTGCGACTGACGGACCCAACGAAGATTTTCACAGACCCGACGGGAATAATATACCCAAATTCAACGTGATCTGCCTCTGGTCCCCACTCTGAGTCGTCGATGAAGGGAACACCATTGATATCTTCCACTTGGCCGATGGCGATGTCCTTGAACCCTGATTCCGATCCTGCGCGGAACGTGACGCTCTTGACCGCAGGCCCCACGGTGGGCGCCAACTGTCGTGGGTTTGTCACGTCAGATGTCATGGATGACTTCGTAGGTGTGGGATTTGCGCGAGTCAATCGTCTCCGAGCTTGGGATCGCAGGAACAAGGACGAACACAGATTTACCCAGGTTCGGCCCCTCAATGTGAGGTAAAGACCTACTTCCTGCCTACCCTAGATTGGTATTGATATGATATATGTGGTGTTACAATGGAGGCGATCCGATCTGGGAACTCGCCGTAAGAGCTAGGGTTTTAGGGCTTGATAGCTTGACCCTGTCTAAGTCCTGCGAGTCCTCTTTATATACACAGAGGCTCGCTAGGTTACAAAGGAAACTTCCTCCACAAGGATATATCGACTGGAACCTACTTGGAGACTAACTCCTCCTCACGTCTTCTAGGATATGTCTTCTAGATCCTTCTCCTTGTGACGGTACGATGTTGGGCTTGCTTTCACGCATGCCTTTATTGTGCGAGTAAGCTGAGTCGCACTTTACCAAATATGGGCCGCGGGTTAATCCACAAAGTATTCCCCCGACAGTCTTGCTTGTCATGTCCTTGCTGGACGTGACAGCGGAGGTAGCAGGAGGTTCCTTGGTGTGTGTGGAACGTGCACGAGTAGTCCATGATGTAGACCGACCTGTAGAAAAATTTGTCCGCGAAGCTTGCCGATCCTGCACTTGACGTTCAGCAATACAAGCAAGATGGAACAAACGGGTGATGGTGTGATACTCCTTATACTCCAAAATTGTTTGAATTTCTTTGTTTAACCCACCCCTAAAACGTGCAAGCATAGGTTCAGTATCTTCAATAACACCACATCTAATTAACCCAGTTTGCAATTCCTGATAATATTCTTCTACTGAATTTTTGCCTTGTTTTAGGTGCTGCAATTTTTGAAGTAAATCACGTTGATAATATGGAGGCACCCAATGAGTACGCATAACAGCTTTTAAAACAGTCCAAGTGGTGGGAATATCATTAGGGTTCACTCTACAATATTCGGACCACCAAATAGAGGCAAAACCAGTAAATTCTCAAACAGCAGCTTTAACACGTCTATCGTCAGGATAATGTAAGCATGCAAACGTTGTTCAGTTTCTAATTCCCATGTAAGATAAGCATTAGGATCATATTAACCCTCAAATGGTGAAAGATGTAATTTCAGTTTGGCGACATGATCATCATCGTGCAATACCTGAGGGCGTGGTGCAGCATGAGCATTGCGAATGTGGGGGCGCGGACGACCAGCGGCTTGTCACAGCACGTCGTCCCCCTCGTTTTCGTCCTCACCCTCATAGTAATCATAGTTCTCTTCGACAGCCGCGGCAACTCCAGAGTTTTGTCCAGGCTCGAGTGGAACACGTTGTGCGTGTCCAACATACCTGGGCCGTCAAGGTGCAACAGGTGGCTGTTGTAGACGGGCGAGCAACTCATTGAACTCGGTGTCGAGCTTGGTATCAAACGCTTGCTCGAGACTAGCAATCTTGTCCAGCGGCTCGCCAAGTCTTTTGTCGATATCTTGCGTGTTATCCATGACGAGCATGGCGAACTTAGTGTGCATCTCTTTGTTCATCAAGTTCTCCCATTCATCCTCGGATCCTGTCATGGTTAGTAGAAAACAAGAAACAAATCACTAGTATATGTTCCTATCAACTACTAGGTGGTCGTGGAAAGGGTGCGTAATCCGTTAAACCAAAAACAAAGCTCTTACAAGTTCTTACCAAGCAGCAGTAGGTGACTGGCAACAACGGCGTCAACTCGCTGAAGATTAGATGAAGCGATTGCCAGGTGAACGTCACAACACACGATGTAGAATTCTGTGGAGCTTTGGAAAGGCTTAGCAAGGATTAGCAATAATCAAATCAGGAATGCAAGTTGAATGAACGCTCAACGACGGTACTGTGCTGGTCCTAGGCTAGACCGTACTAGAGACGCGAGCCTAGAACACCAATGAAGTCATGGCGCGGGAACAACAGGCAAAAAAGGAGAATCAACTTTAGAAGGGAAACTGAGGACGTTTTTTTTGTGTGTGGATGAAACGCTTTCGCAGGAGGACAGACGATGTCTAGGGTCAGGAGAGAGAGCAGAGATGGACTTTTCCGATTTTTTTTTTTTTTAAACAGCTCTCGCTAGAGGGCGGACTATGTCTGAGGTCGGGCGAGTACTGTAGCTCAATTTTTTTAATTATTATTATTTTATTTTTTGTGCAAATTCACAAACGCTAGACCACAGACAACGTCTAAGGTCAGGCGCAAGCATTTTTTTGTGATTTTTTTTTTGCTTTTTTGCTACAGTAGATCGCAAATTGAGAAGACCAAAACGAACAGAACTCTTATCAAACTCACGTAAGGTAGGGAAAGATTGCTTTGTTTATAAGGAAAACACTTGGAAGGAAAGAAAACAGCAAGACCAAAACCCTAACCCTAATTTCTGGCGGCGGCTGAAGTGGAGGCGGTGGTTGATGATGCCGGTGGAAGTGGTGGTGGTGGACGGCGGCGAAGATCTGCGAGCGTGTAAGGTGATGCGGCAGCGGCGATGACAAGCGTGAACAGAACTCGAAACTCAACGGGGCTAGACTCTAAGACAAGCAACTCGACACGAGGATGCAGACGAAGACTCAACGATGCAATGCACTGAAAATAAAATGCAGTGGTTTAGATTGGTTCTAGGACAGGATGATCTAACCCTAATTGTATTTTTGGCTTTTTTGTGGACTGTAGGTATGAAGATGCAATCTAATCTAGTAAAACAGTAAATCTCACCGATCAATCTGAAATCTGATACCACTTGATAGAGGCAAAGGTGTCCGATCTTTCGATGAGATGATAACTATCGATCTGGGTAGGCATTGACGTTGACTATCCGACTACAAACGTGCGAGGACGCTACGCCTTAACAATCGCTACACCAACTCCTGGAGGTTTATGACAGCGCCGAAGCACAATCGACCAAACCAACTAAGGTCTAATTCCTGCAGGCAATCGAAGAACAAGCAAGAACTAAGAATTGGCAATCTGAATATTGCAAATATGAATGAATATAGATGAAAGTGGGGTTCCGAAAGCGGTCTTAATCTGGTCGATCTGACACAGACGAAGTACGGCGAAGTTGCAGCGACGGCTAACTTTTAACTAAACAAAACCCAAGTCTAAATGATGCCCTAGGGGCTGTATTTGTAGGAGAAACGAGGGGATTTTCGTCCAGCCATGGTGGGCTGGGCCAAAACCTTCCTAAGTCATTTTCTCCTATTAATACGAACTCTAAAAACTGCCCATGAAGGGGGATGACGAAAATACATGGGCCTGGCCAAAAACGTGGTGGCGCAGCACCTATGGAAGACATTGGACGAAAATAATATAGTGGTATCTTGAATAATTCGTCCAAGGCTTCGTTCGTCATTACGGTGGCTTCAAAGTCCCGAAATCTCCATCCGTAGCATCAACATCATCATGTGCACTCCTGCTGCCATCTCCATGCGCGTACATGCTCCAAAGCTTGTCCCTCTCATCCATGCTAGGTCCATCGTTCCTAAGAGAAACAAACACATCTACTTTAGGCAGCATCATACTCTCATGTATATTAGGAGTAGCTTGTAGAAACGAAAGTACCTTTTGATTTAGTTGACGTGCACGAGCTCTAGTCATAGGTCCTTGTATTTGAGATGGTGTAGTTGGTGTGGTTGCGTCCATAGCTGGGATGGCCTCATCAGTTCTACTAGGAGGTACTCGGTCGTTGTATCTTCACAAAGATCCATCCTTCCGAGGAGGTTTCCTTCTCTCCTATGGTGTAATTGGATGATGACCTCGAAGGGGAGCTGATGAAGATCTTCATGATGCCCTCAATCAACCTCTTCAAGGAGAAAGCCACTTGACGCGAGAAGATCGTCGAAAACCTCGTAACCCTTTTTCCCTCTTTCCTACTCTAGGAATCTCGTCCCGAGATTCTTGTAAGGGGGTAGAATTGTAACAGCCCCAAATTTGTGAACCTAAAAACATGGATAAAATTTCCACTTTTTGTGTTTCATTGCATCATGGCATCCATATTAATTTGCTACACAATAAAACAATTGGTTTTGGCACCATTTAAAAACAAATTGCTAGAAATGCCATAACTCAATTCAAATGAGTTTGAGAAATTTTTGACAAATAAAAATTATTTGAAGTTAATATATTTGTCAAGGAAGTTCCAAGAGTTCAAAATAATATTTTTGAACTTAGGTTTAAAAGGCTATAAGTATAACAAATGGAAATAATCAAAAGTGACATATCTAAACCCTATGAAGGAATGTTGTTCAAAAAAATTTATTTTGGAACACCAATTTTTGTGGAGCTTCTACATGCAATGGGGAGGCTACATGGATATTTTCAGATTTTTGTAAAATGTTTTAAAGCCTCAATTAAATCCCTAAAACCTACTGGTTTTAAAAGGAAATAAAAGAGAAGGAAGAAAAGAAAAAGGAAGCAGGGGGTTTTCTGCAAAGTTGCCGTCCTCTTCCTCTGTTCACCACGTACGCGTGGTACGGCCATGGCATGGCGACGCTCAGCCGCGCAATGCCGCCTCCCCACTCCTGCCGTCCATCCCAGCGTCGAAGCCTGATACAAGAAAGTGCCCGAGGAACCCTAACCCTAGCCCGGGTCACTCCTCCCCCTCTCCTTTCTTCACCCGCACCCGACGGCTAGCCGCCGTCCACCACACGTCGCCGTCGCCAGAGACCGCCTGGAGCAGATCGAAGACCACCGAAAGCTCCGCCGCGTCGTCCTCTCCCTCCTCGTCTAAGGAATCGAGCCTAGGCGTCGCCGTCAGGGAGATCGACACCGTTGTCCTACTCTCCGACCGTCGAACGTCGAGGATGGTTGCCGCCATCTCCGAGCTCCTCCATCGCCGCAGCGAGCACCCACGCGTCGAGGGTGAGAACACGACCGTCCCAGTAGCCTCCGTTCAGTCGTTCGCTTATGAGGTGGTTAGTTCGGCGTAGTTCGCCGCCGTCCGCCGCGGATGGTTGTCGCCGGAGCTGCTCCGGTGACCAATATATGGCGGCGCCACCACCGTTAGGTAGAGCTCGTCACGTAGAGTAGTTAGGACCTGCTCGTTAGCTCGCGTGCGTGCCGGAGCATCGCTGCCATGCGCGCCCGTTCCGTCCCTCCGGCGAGCAGCGTTACGTCGAGGTCACCGTGGAGCCGCGGGTCTACTTGGACGCGTGGCCACGAGCCCCACTGGTCAGTGACCGTGGTGGCCACGTAGGCCCCCAGCTGCCCCGTCATATCCAGCGTAGCCACGGGTCCCACCCGTCAGTGGCACTGGGTAGCCCCGCGCTGAGTGCAAAACGTTTCGGTTAGAATTTCTGGAAAAGTAAAGAAAGGCAGAAATTTGTTTAAACTTAAAAAATTCATATCTCATGGAATATTTGTCCAAAAATTACGAAAAAAATACCAAAATGTTCAGAAAAATAAAGTCTGTCTGTTGGTATAATTCACCTATCCAACTAAATTAGTTTAATTGCTGTTTTATTAAAATAATGAAAATGGAAGAATCAAATGGAATTTTGTAGATTCAATAACTTCTTATTGGTTTATCAAAAAATTTGTTTAATATATCAAAATGCTCAGAAAAATATGAACTATCCAGTAACATTATTTTCATGCATATTTGATCACAATTATAGTACTACACTTTTTAGAAGTTAGGGAAAATATTAAGTAAATGTGGGGTTATATTTTTCTCTTGTTGAAATAATTATATTTGCAACCCATTTAAATTGCTAGATATTGTTATAGTAATTCCAGTGCATTTAAAATGTCATGCCATCATGTGTTGGTGCATTGCATTTGTTATGCATGTGTGGTTATTGATTGTTTCTTCCGGTGTTTTTTATGCATCGATAGATCAAACAGTCGGGGTTCCACCGCAATACCCCGACGACCCGTATTACCAGCCTGTTGAACAAGGAAAGTGTAACCCCCCTCTGAGCATGTCTCCTCCTATGTTTCCGCAACTATTTTCACCACTATAATAGTGCATTCGGTTCTAAATGTCTTTTGCTTGGACTAGAGTATCCTACTACTTGCATTAGATAATGTTGCCAGTACCTATATCCTTCCTAATATCCATAGGATTGAAGTGTTGGCCTGGGTTAATTATATCTGCTATGTATATGCTTAGCCATGCTTAGTTAAATGCTTAGTCGTCTGGTGGATGATTCATTGTTGGAACAGTTGATGGAATGACCAGATGTGGTGGAAAGTTGTGGTGACATTTAATAAGCTGCTTAAAGGCGGGGATGAGAGGCCACTGTGGTTTGGTGGTGCCTTTTCTTGTTCTCGCCGCCTAGGTGCGAGTTCTTTACCTCTTGAACCAAGACCGAGCGTGCTTCCATCGGTGGGCTATATGGAACCCCATCAACCAACTAACATGTGAGGGGCTAGCCAAGGGTCCTCTAGTTTGAGCTTTCCATCTGCGCATGCGTGAAGATGGTGGCCAGGACTGGGATGAGGATGGTGGTGTTTAGGAAATTGTGTGGCCACGGGACAGGGAGTTGGAGGCACTGAACCTGTCCTTCCGCCACTGATGATCCTGGGTTAGTCTCAAGCAAGGTAAAGGTTGTAACCGCTCCCACTCAGCCGACTTTTCCCGGAAGAGAGCTAATGATCAGGCAATGAGCCAGACGGTACCGGTGGTTAAAAATAGTACACCCCTGCAGGGTTAAATTTTTTCGAAAAGCCGTGTCCGCGGTTATGGACGACTTGGGAACGGACGATAAGACCATAGAGAACCTGAACCGAATGATTAAAACTTGACTCCAGGAATGCAAGGTTGACTTCCTCGAGGGTGATTCGGGGAGGTGCCTTGATAGACAGATGCAGTGGTTGATGGTGGTTGTTGACGAAGATGATCAGAAGAAAAGAGTTTACTTCATTCCCCCTTTGAAAATATTCTGATTAGTCGATGCCATGGAGTTATGTCTTTTCTAAAGAAAACCAGCTTAATGCAAAACAGCCATAAAACCTTTGTAAGCCAATCATCGAGCTAGTAGCTCTAGTAATCTTGCAGAGTTCGTCGAACTCAACCTTGTTTTGTTGATTCTTTCAGAGGAGCACTTCACCGACCTTGAAGGTGGGTTCTATGTGGACGTCGACGAGTAGTCTGGGGTTCCCAGGTGGCAGCTTGGGACATCTCGAAACAGCTGGCGCTGGGAATGTTTATCTGTAGTCCACTTAGGCTATAATTTGGATCTTGTTATTTAGAACAACTCAATTCGCTTCCGCATGAGGTACTGTTGGGTCTGTGACATCTGGTTGTAATATTTGCAATCTTTCTCTATTATAAGAGTTGAACTATAATGCTTTGAGTCGTAGAGTCTGTGATGTGCCAGCTGTTCCACAAGTCTTGATCTCTCTATTATGCATTGATAGTTGTGCCTGCGTTATGGCACCAATCGGGGTGTTGCGTTGCCGATGATCCATTCCGAGCAATGCCTGCCAAAGGTTTTGGCCTGGGAGTGGTAACCCAGTAACCTCCGGTTGTATCGCATGACCGGTGACACACAACATCTTTGTATAGTTCCGGGGTCGGGGCGCTACATTTTTGCCAATCGATCTAGACATAACATTCGTCCAATTCCGAGTCCGAACGGCGGAGATAACCCCGATTTACCGAAACCCTAAATGGGATGACGAAAATCCAAGAGACTATATAAAGGGAGGAAACCTAGGTCATGTGCAACAACCCATACCCACGAATTACAGCCATCAAAGCCACGTTTTTGCCTCCCCCATGGATCGCATCTCCATGGGAAGGGCTCCCTACATCACCAAGAAGCCATGGAGGAAGGGGGGCTAAGGGGCGGTGCATCCCCTTGATGGCGGCGGCATGCAGGAGGTGCCCCTTGCGCCACCGCCGATGTTGGCGGTGCCCAGCGCTCCTCGCTGCCCCCTTCTTCGTCTTCACCGCCATCTCCATCGTCAATTCCTCCTTGTATATAGTGGTCCATCCTCCCACACACCTCTGTACCGCTCTATGTAACATGGTGTTTGATGCTATAAAGTTTTATCCTATGATCTATGTCATGTTTGTGTAGTTTCTTTTTCCTTTGATTGCATTGTTGAATGTCTTTGGTTCATTAGAGTGGTATGTTTATATGTTACAGTCATATGGTGCCGTTATATTTATGCGCGCATGGATCATCATCATAGGGTTTGTAGTACGTGTAGAGGAAGGGGGAGTGATGTCGGAGTGACACAAACCTAAGCACTCGAAGCGGAATTGTACACGTATGGGATAAAGAGAACCATTAACTTAAGGCTATGGTTGGGGAAATCTTAATGTATCTCTAGTAGTCACGGATGTTTGCTAGAGGTCCAATCATATAGTATGTATAATCAGAAGTAGCTGAGTACATGTATATTTAGCCTCTCCCATATAGAAAACTACATCAAAGAAAATGAACCAAATATCTTCACTAATTAATCTTGGACAATTCCATCACACTTTCCACCACTTTTCTACACTCATGCTTCTGTTAATTTATGGTTCTTTAGTGTACTTTATTGCTGCTGCAACTAACTTTTACTTTCTTGTTCTTTATATTCATGCAAACTATCTGGTCATACCCGTAGCTCTAGTTATTTCCTAGATAGAGTAAACATTTAGTGCGCGTAGAGTTGTATCAGTGGTTGATAAAACTTGAGAGAATACTTATTATACCTTTAGCTCCTCGTTGGGTTCGACACTCTAATCGAAAAGGCTACACACGATCCCCACTTGTGGGTTATCAAGCATCTCCAACCCTCGCGGCAACAAAGCTTGTCATTTTACGGTGAACAAGAGAGTGTCAGGAAGGATGTCGAGCAGGCATTTGGAGTGCTCCAGCGAAGGTTTGATATCTTTCGATACCATGCTCTGACATGGTCAAGCGATCAGATGTGGGAGGTGATGAATGCGTATTGTGATCCTGCAGAACATGATCATCGAGAGTGAGCGCGCTAATCTAGTGCAGGATCATATGCCATATGACTTTCAGGGTCCTCTCGCCGATGTTGATCACGACGTGCCGGCAGATTTCGCTGATTTTCTCTCAATGCTTATGGAGATTCGTGATGAAAATACTCATCATTAACTTCAAACTGATCTAGTGGAGCATTTGTGGTCGCACCGGAGAATGGCAGCGGCAGACCCGGAAGAGCAAAATGTTTGAGTTGTAATTTTGTTTCTAGTTAGTGTGAAACTTTAGTTTATGTGTTTGAACTATGAAACATTCATGTATGTTTGATTTGTACTTGTGAAAATATTTGAATTTACATAGAAAAAACCAATCTGGGAGATCGATTTGAGCATTGTGAGTGGGGAGCGTCACCCAAACCCATCAGCTAGTCCGGACGGCGCCCAAATAGCCCGTCCGAAAAGCATTCCGGTGGCCATTTGGGCGATGCGAGTGGAGAAGCTCTTACATTTACAATTCTATTGGACAAAGGTCATATTTGTAAAAACACGCATTTGCCAAATACCGCAGGCAGCAGTAATAGGTGGAACCCGAAACGTCTACGTAACGAGCGCGCGAGAGGTTGCGCGGTGCGCTCGCGCACGCAGCACGTGGGTGGGTCCCACCCACGTTGTCTTCTCCCCCATGTTTCCTTCTTCCTCCGGTTCATCTCCAAATTCTCTCTCCACCGCACACCGAACCAGGGCCAGACCGAGCCGGAGCCGCGGCTGTCGCGGCGGAGGCGACGGAGGTGAGGCCAAAACTTAACTTGGGAGGGTGGTGCGGGGTGGTGGTTGCCGGCGACAGAGAAGAACCAGGGCTAGGCCGAGCCGGAGCGGCTGGAGCCACGACGGAGGCGGCGGAGGTGAGGCGAAAACTTAACTTGGGGGATGGTGTGGGGTGGTGGTCGCCGGCGACGGAGAAGAACGGTGGGGTTAGAGGGATGGTCGACGGCGGCGCCAGACCGGCGGAGTCCTTCGTTCGAGCAGGGCGGGGCAGCGGAGGCATGCGGTTCGGCCGGCGGCGGTGGCGGGGTCCCCGTTCATCTTCTTCCCGGCGGCGGGGAGGATTTTGTCGTAACCGCTGTGGGAACGCACGCTTGCGGGCTGTCGGAAACCGAGCCAGCCATCGCGCGCGCCCAAGTTAGCCCCGCCGGTGGAACCAAGTCAACGGCCGACAGGCGACGGCCCACTGAAGCCAACAGAAAAAGAAAAGACGAATACTACTAGAATGGAAGGAAACACACCCTCTCTATCTCTTCCTCCCACACCCTCGTTTCCCCTTCCCCACCCTACCCGGACCTCCGATCCCATCTCACGGCGCCGCGCTCATGTGACACTCCCGCTCGCACTCACTCACACTCCCCGGGCCAATTTCAGCTGGAGACTGGGCGTACTCCTACCTAATAAATCCATCGGGTAGGAATCGCGGCGATGGGGCAGGAGGGGATGGGGTACAGCAGCGGCAAGGCCGGCGGCGGCGGCACAGGGGCCCTGCCGATGGCAGCGGCTCGGGCGCGCGGGGCTTCGCCGTTCAGCAGCCATCACCGGTCGCGCAAGATTAGCCGCACCTTCAACAACGTCAAGATCACCGTGCTCTGCGGCCTCGTCACCATCCTCGTCCTCCGGGGCACCATCGGGCTCAACCTCTCCCTCCCGTCTCACCCCTCCGACGCAGACGCCCTCGCGGGGGCCAAGGCCGTCGTGGACATCGACCGCATCCTACGCGAGATCCGCACCGACTCCGACCCCGGCGACGGCGACCTCGACGCCACCAGCCTCCCTTTTAACGCCACTGCGCTCAACGCCTCGGAGGCCACTGCAGCCTACGCTGCCGCCGTGGGGACCTACGCGCTCGGCCCCAAAATCTATGACTGGGACGAGCAGCGACGACGGTGGCTCGCGCAGAACAAGGGCTTCCCGGCCACCGTCCCCGGCGGCAAGCCCAGGATCCTGCTCGTTACGGGGTCGCAGCCTGGCCCCTGCGACAACGCGCTTGGCGACCACTACCTGCTCAAGACAACCAAGAACAAGATCGACTACTGCCGCCTCCACGGCATCGAGATTGTCCACAACCTCGCGCACCTTGACACGGAGCTCGCCGGTTACTGGGCCAAGCTGCCGCTGCTCCGCCGACTTATGCTCTCCCACCCGGAGGTTGAGTGGATCTGGTGGATGGACAGCGATGCCATATTCACCGACATGGCCTTTGAGCTGCCTCTCGCGCGCTATGACCACCATAACCTCATCATCCACGGGTATAAGGATCTCCTCTTTGACAAGCACTCCTGGATTGCGCTCAACACCGGCAGCTTCCTCTTGCGGAACTGCCAGTGGTCACTCGATCTACTCGACGTGTGGGCCCCTATGGGGCCCAAGGGATTCATCCGCGAGGAGGCTGGGAAAATACTCACCGCATACCTGAAGGGACGCCCAGCATTTGAGGCTGACGACCAGTCTGCACTGATTTACCTCTTGCTCTCTCAAAAGGAGAAGTGGA
Source organism: Poa pratensis (assembly GCA_947311845.1). Taxonomy (NCBI): domain Eukaryota; kingdom Viridiplantae; phylum Streptophyta; class Magnoliopsida; order Poales; family Poaceae; genus Poa; species Poa pratensis. The sequence continues at coordinate 13,666,448 of CAMZMU010000125.1, read as the reverse complement.
TGGACAAGCTATTCATAGAGAATTCATATTACTTGCATGGTTTCTGGGCTGGACTGGTCGACAAGTATGAAGAGATGATGGAGAACCACCACCCAGGGCTTGGGGATGAGCGGTGGCCGTTTGTGACTCATTTTGTGGGGTGCAAGCCGTGCGGAAGCTATGGTGATTATCCGGTAGAGCGGTGTCTCAAGAGTATGGAGCGAGCATTTAACTTTGCCGATAACCAGGTGCTGCGACTCTATGGGTTCGGGCATAAGGGGCTGGAAAGCCCCAAGGTCAAGAGGATCAGAAGTCAGACAACCAAGCCTATTAACGACAAAGAGAACCTTGATGTGAAGGCCAAGATGTTGACCACTTGAAGCTGTCGAAGAGACTTAGTGGTATGGCAATAGCATATGCTCTCTTCAAGGTCAGAGAAATTTTTACTTGGGGTGTTGTTTAGTTTCTACTACATTTCTTTCCTTTTTTGTTCACGGTTTTTTCTTGTTACGAGTAATAGCTAGAGATTGCACAAGCTATGTTTCTCATGAACTTAAACACGATTGCAACTCAAATCAGATGAAAATAGCATCACTTTTGTACTGTATTTAGTTTGAGTGCAAGCTTCTAGCATGACATGCATCCCTAATGTGTGTAGTTGGTATCTGCCTATCTGCTAATGATGGAATTCTTTTATCTTGTCTTCCATGATACATTGAGTGCAGTTATGAAGGAAAGCTGATTGCTTAGCTAATTTAAAACAGTCAGTCCTATAGCAAGCGCCCCCCCCCCCCCTCTCCCTGGTATATTTGTTGCCTTTTTTATTTGGTTATTATATTTGCCGAACTGGCATTTTCATCCCGAAATTAGTACTTCCTCCGTTCACTAATGTAAGGCATTCTGCCTAGTATTTCAATATTGACTACATACCTACTAAAGTGAGTGAATCTATGTACAAAATAAGTCTAGATACATTTGAATCAAGAAAAAAACTTTATCGCGTTACATTAGTGAACGGAGGGAGTAGTTTAGTTAAAAATCATTGTAACTATTGATAGAATTAATATGCCACCCTTTTATACTGAATTACTTATTTTGAAAATTGAAGAAGATAAGAAAGATGGCTCTTGTTTTGCATCAGTCTTCTGTTTCTTTATCTACGTTTCTAATTGCCTTATCCTTAATCCTAACCAACAATTTTAAAGTGGAAAGGATTACAAAATATAATTTTGTTTATATATTTTCTAATATGGTATTATTTTATGAAAATTATATGACTAATGATTGATGATTCATGGGCACTTAGTCATGAAATTGTCTATATGTTTGTTCCAGATTTCAGTAGTACATCATACAAAATTAGTCGTGAAACAGATGATTCTAGTTCGATCCTCTGAATCAAACGGCTCCATAGTTCAGGGTTGAAGAATGACGTTTTGTGATAGTTCAGGGTTGAAACTTGAAAGTAGGCGTTCATCTGTAGAAGTTTGGTTTCTTTGAACACTGATTCCTTTAGTAATTATACCGTTAAAAATTGGTCTTCACTCCTAGTTCAGATGATGATGTAAATGGGGTTGTTCTTTTCTGAAAACCAGCTGTTTCTTTGTACTGAAATATCTCCCAACTTTTGTCTTGTCCAAATGTTGAGTTGGAGGTTGTGCAGTAGCATCAATTTCTTCCTGGTAAGATCTGGAGAAGGTTTCCGTTCAATAGTATTTTGTATAATTTTTTTGAATTACTATAAAGTATGTATTTTCGAAAAATGCAGCAAGATCTGCGAATGAATTGTGGCTCCAGGTCTCATATGTCATCTTAATATCGCCATAGTGAAAGCTGCTTTATTTGCATGTACTCCCTCCGTTCCAAATTAATTGACTTGAGTTTGTACAAATATGAATGTATCTATATTTGTTTAGTGTCTAGATACATCTATGTATAGATAAATGTGTGTCAATTAATTTAGAACGGAGGGAGTATATGGTATTGTTTACTCCAGCATCTTGCATCTTGTCATCTTGTCAGTGCTAGGTCCATCAAAATGCAACTAGACATACAACAGTCTAGTTGTGCATTATTTTTGCGTTTACTCCAGCATTCTAGCGGAGCGAGGTTTTTTTCCGACACAACTAGAATTCGTTACGGCCACGCGTATGACATCACCGATTCTGTTTGTGATGTTGTGGGGACCTCGGACTAGCCGTCCGAAATATCCGATTATGCTTAACACAACGATCCTGTGATCAGTCTGTCGTTGCACATAATCCGAACTGAATATCGAATTTTACATCCATTACAATATCGAATTAAAGTTTTACATAAATGGTTATTTAGACCAAGTCTTACATAGGTGAACTGAATACCGAAGTTTACATCCATTACAATATCGAATTAAAGTCTTATATAAATGGTCATTTAGACCAAGTTTTACATAGGTGCCTTCATGGTCAAACCAAAATAATCAGCGGAAGCTACGACGTAGTAGACATCATATCCTAACGACGACCCGACAGGCAGCTGACTTATGGAGATCCCTAGTTCGCATAGAAGTCGCTATACTTCTCCTCGGCGTAGTGCTCCTCGAAGTCTGGCTAAGACAATAGCCAAGGACGAAACCAATATGAGTACATTTGATTGTACTCACAAACTACCCTAACATGAGTATGCACTAGTTTTATTTTAATTTCAAACTTTTATTTTCTTTAAAACATCTCTATATCTTTATTGAAAAAGGTAAGAAAATTTTTATAACTATCTTTGAATAAAATCACCATTTTTATCTGTTTCTCCAAAACTCGATATAGGTGTATAAAACATTCTCCACTTCATTTTTCTTTTAAAACTCAACTCTTTTCAAAACATGCACATGGTCAAAGTAGGGTCTTCCAACTGTCCATATCTGAGGACTCGGCTATTCGAATAGTTTTAATCCTCTGCAGAGGTAGCACACTTTTCCCACACCCATCCGGTAACTCATCGTGTCAGCCACGTCTCGCCATACAAGGTGTGTGCGAAGTTGAGTCACCGACCGTAGCCTGTCCTTTGCTCATGCTAGTATAGGACCCTGCCCATATGACACTTTCCATCCACACCTAACCAGCCCGTCGGAATCTAAGTGGGAGGACTCATAGTTATCCCCGGCGACCACATGGTGAAGTCTTCAATCCTCCTCCTTATCTTTCCATAGAGTTTGAGCGAGGAGCCAACCATCCCCTCATGTATAACGGAGTCATCTCCGTCGATGAGGCATCCCATACTAATATGAGCAAATTATATGATTACGCCCTTTTCCCATATGTGGGTAAATGTGGTCGCACAGAGTATCGGCTGGTTGACGTAAGTACAAGGTCACACTGTGCATTTTTCATAAACATCTCCATTCTCCATTTCCCCACTTCAACACCGACATCTCGGCATTCCATAACCACACAAGTATTTTCAAAGGAGTTTTGAATAAACAATATTTATTTTTCCCATCCTATAATTTGATATAAACTATCTTATACTTCTACATAGGGTGGCAAAATAATTTCCACATACTTTTGAAAAGGTTTTAAAAATCTTTGAATTAAGAGTAAATCATGTTATCAAAATAGATGCATATATTTGGGGTGCAAGCTCAGAGAGTAGCTTGCCTTGCTCGACAAAGTGACCTTGGTCTTGATCTTCAGATTCAACAAATTCCCCTTCCTCGATAAATCCGACAACGCTCTCGTCTAATTAATAAACAAACAAATACAAACAATCACTAACCTACTCAATCAACATCACAACATTACAATCTTAAATGCTATAAATAGCCACTGCACACATCAAACAACACAATTTGGTTTCAATTTAATTGAATGAACCATTTTTTATTTATGTCTTAAATATGGCAGAAACTAGTTGAACATGTTTAATTACACAACTCAAGTTCTGTTGGTCACAAAAATACAAACTAAATTTCTACAGAAAGCTCCTGATGTGTAGAAGACAACACAATTTGATTTGGATTAATTGGAGTTACCAAACTCCCTACATAATTGTTTTAATCCAGTAACTTAATAATCAAGTTTCAGCTACCAATCAAGTTATGTTGATCCTAAAATTAAATCCTTTTAGGGGTAACTAACTATGACTAAATGTGATCCAACAAAATTGGTCCAAATTTATTTGGGTTAACCAATAAACATCTATAATTGTTTTGGTGCAGAAGCGTTTTATAACTTCAACTTTATACTAAACAATTATTATTGCATAATTAATTCTACCAAAATTAGGGGAGCTAATAGATCACAGTATCAAGCTAACAAAATTGGTTTGGAATTATTTGGCTTAACAGAGTATCAGAAACAAACAAGTTTAGATTTTAAACGTTCTGTGGTATTTTTAATAATACATTTTTATTATTTATCTAAATGAAATGAAACCACTTGGGTTGGTTAAACAATTTCATAAGCTTTCCAGAACATTTGGATTTGATTTATTTGGATTTATAAATCTCGAGATATTGAATTTCTAAGTTGATGCCAATACTGAAATTTCTAGAGAAATTAAATTAGAAAAACTAGCTGTTCTGGAGAATGTTGAGATTTCTGACGGGTGGGGTCCACTCGTCAGTGACTCAAACGAAACGCTGCGCGCGCTGGATAATGTTTAAAAGTCTGGCGGTGGGGTCCACTGGTCAGTGACACATCTAAACGAAGGGGTATGCTACCGTTGATAGAAGATCCAACGGCTGAGGATCAAAAGCATCGGCGACGACCACACTTGGGCGGCGCCGCCGTGCTGGCGACTGCTACGGTGGTCAGAGGCTCACCTAGGGGCTCGGGAGGGTGCGTGGACGATGCAGATCGACGGCGGAGGCTCGGGGAAGGCTCGAGGGCGGACTGGTGCTTGCTGGGGAGGCTCCTGGCGTCGGCGACGAGCAGCTCCTCCTCCGCGGCCGTGTGCTGACTCCGGCGAGCTCCCTGCGTCGCTCCTGGGCACGAATCAAGGGGAAAACGCGGCGGGTGAGTGCGGTGTTAATGGAGAGGGGAGTGCGGGCCAGAGAGAAGAGAAAGAGAGAGTAGCACGGCACGGCCGTGGTTGTCTCCTACCTCAGCTCTGGCAGCACTTGGCCGTGCTGCCACGGCTGAGCTTCGCTGCAACGGCGTGCCCGCTCTCCTAGCGGTGCACTGAGAGAGTGGAGTGCGAGGGAGAGGCAGTGGAGTGTGGAGGAAGTAAGAGCTCGGGTGCTCTATTTAACCTCCGAGCTCGGTCCACGGTGGCCTGGGTGCAGGAGAGGTCCAGAGGGGGGAGAGCTCGCCATGGGGTGCAGGGGAGCAAGGTTGGATGCGTGGAGGCGAGCTGCGCTTGCTCGGAGTGGGGACGGCCATGGGCGCGCTTGGGCGGTGCTCGGCATGCACGGCGTGGCGCGAGGCCTCCGGGTGCGGGCTCCTGCTGGGGGTTTTCTGCGTCGAGAGGGAGTAGATGATGTAGGTTGGTCCCGATTTTCACGGATTTGGGCGGAGGGAACGAAGAACACAAAGAACACGCGAAGAACGAAGAACACAAAAGAGGGAAATCACTGAAAACAAGGGTAAATAGCAAGTAGCAACCCGGCAAGACTCAATTGGTAACCAATCCCCGAGGGTAGCCCCCAATTCTCCTCTCCCAAGCACACCTTACTCTTAGAATTGTTTGTCCAATTGGTCAATCCAACCAACCCAATCTAGCCACTCAAAGAGGGAAGATTAGCAAGTAATCGCAACTACAAGCAGAAGCCTTGGTATCCACGCAGTGATCTTCTCCTCAAGAGGAGGCCTTGGTTCATCTCCACAAGGGGATGCCTTGATTCATCTCCATAGGAGGAAAGAGACACTTTGAGAAGAAGGAGCAAGGCTCTATTTTAGTTCTCAAATCATAGTCTAACCCTAGATCTAGATGGGGAGGTTCTATTTATAGTCTAGGTAGGATAGGGGTGGATAAGTGAGGGGACACGGGCCCTCAACCCGTCAGGTTCCCGTCGCAGCGGTAGTACCGCTGGGCCGGCCTTCGAACAGCTTCTAAAGTTAACTCGCGCGGTAGTACCGCTACCCCCAGCGGTAGTACCGCTGGTCGGCGGTAGTACCGCTGGAGCTACCGGCAGATCAAACAGAGGGCCATTTTCGGCGGTAGCGTCGGCGGTAGTACCGCCCGGTGGGGCGGTAGTACCGCCCTGTCTCTTCTGTCTCGGCTGGACCCGGGCGGAGGCGCGTCTTGCTCGGCTGGTTCTAGGGCGGTAGTACGCTGGCACCGGTGGTAGTACCGCCGCCTGGGACTCCTTTCCATTCTCCTCTCCTTCTCCTTCGTCTTCTTGACTCGATTCTTGTCCAACTTCTACACTTTCTTGGAGATCTTCATGAGGGTCATGCCTGAGTATACACAAGGTATCGGAATGAAGTAGCAAGCCATTCAAAGGAGTATCGAGATCACACATAGATAGGAGCGAGTTCACCTTATCATGAAGTGCCTTGACTCTTGCTCTTGTCATTGGTCCACTTGGTGGTGTTTGCCTAGGTTGCACTATATCAGCAGAGAGGTGAGAGAGAGAGGGGACGCGGCGCTGGGACTCCACGGCATCGACCATGGCGCACGGCGCGCGGGCTCCTGTCCCCTGGCGTTGCTCCTCCCAGTTCCCTGACCCACTTCCTTTTGCTCCGGCCAGTGCGGTGAGGTGAGAGAGATGAGAGAAATCGAATGGAGGCAGTGGCTCGCTCGATTGAGCTCGAATTCACCGAATTCCATCGGATTGAAATCAAATTTGCGGATGAACTCAGTTCTGCCACTAGGTGTTCGGCGAAATGCTTGAACCAATTTTTATTTCCAATTTCTGAAATTTATTTTCATAATTTGCTTCACATATGTTTATCAAGATTTGTTGTGCAGTGTTGGAATTTATTTGCCAAGTGCATCATAGCACATTTTGTAATTTGAATAAGATAAAGAAAGGTTTTGATTTTAATTTGAGATTTTTGGAAATATTTATTTGAGAGGGAAAGTTATAGAATTAAATTGAGAGTGATTATATTTCCACTCCACTGAATTTTGTTTGAAGGAAAAATAATTTCTCACTTGGAGAAATGGTGCGACACTTGTCACATGATTTTCTAGTTTTTAACTTTTGTTTTATTTCTTTTCTTTTCTTCAAGTTTTTAATTAGAGCAAACAACATCACAAGCAACAAGAAATAAATATCACAAGCAACAATGCATAACCATCACACATAAAATAGCAAAAGTTTTTGTTGGCCCACATTTTTGGAATTATAATACTTGTTATAATTTTGGGATGTTACAGATCCTTCCCCCCTTAAAATAAATCTCGTCCCGAGATTTGCTAGGGTTAGGTACTAAAGAGGTTTGAGAATTCGCTTCTAAGATAGTCTTCGCGTTCCCAAGTTGCTTCTTCTTCAGAGTGGTTAGTCCACTTGACTTTGTAGAACTTGATCGCGCGCCTTCGGGTAAGACGAACATCTTCGTCAAGAATCTTGACCAGTCTCTCACGATAAGTCAGGTCTTGGTTCGGGTCGATGGAGAGATGGTCGATGTTCTTGAAAACGTCGGGCTGGTCGGGAACTTCAAGACAATTCCGGAGCAAGGAAATGTGGAAGACATCATGATAATATGCTAACTCCGGGGCAACTCCAGTTGATAGGATACTTCTCCTCGACGAGAAGTGATCTTGAAAGGTCTAATATACCTTGGCGCTAATTTTCCTTTGACATGGAAACGCTGCATTCCTTTAAGGGGTGTCACTCGGAGATAGACATAATCTCCGACACTGAAAGTGACATCGCGACGCTTGGGATCAGCGTAACTCTTCTGACGGGATTGGGCAGTTTTGAGACGCTGGCGGATAAGTTGAACTTGTTCTTCAACTTCACGGAGGGTATCTGGTCCAAACAATTTGCCTTCTCCGGTGTCGACCAATTCAGGGGCGTACGGCACTTCTTGCTGTAAAGGGCTTCAAAAGGAGCCATTTGCAGACTAGACTGGTAACTATTGTTGTAGGAGAACTCTGCAAACGGAAGACAATCTTCCCACTTGGAACCATAGGATAGAACACATGCGCGAAGCATGTCCTCCAATATCTGGTTCACTCGCTCAGTTTGGCCATCGGTCTGGGGATGATAAGCTGTGCTAAACGCTAACTTGGTTCCGAGGGCTTCGTGAAGGGATTTCCAGAATCTTGAGGTGAATTGCGTGCCTCTATCAGATACAATCTTCTTAGGCACACCATGCAGGCTTACTATTCTGGAAATATACAAGTCTGCTAACTGATTTCCCCGATATGTGGTATTGACGGGAATAAAATGGGCAACCTTGGTCAGTCGATCAACGATGACCCAGATTGAGTCATGGCCTCGGTTGGATCTTGGAAGTCCGGTAATAAAATCCATTCCAATTTCATCCCACTTCCACTCGGGAATTTTCAAAGGTTGAAGCAATCCAGCGGTCGCTGATGTTCAGCCTTGACTCGCTGACAGATATCACACTTGGCTACAAAAGAACCAATCTCTCGCTTCATTCCATGCCACCAAAATCTTTCTCGAAGGTCTTGGTACATTTTGGTTCCGCCGGGGTGGATTGAATAAGGGGTCTCATGGGCTTCCTTCAGGATTAACTCCTTAAGTTCCGTGACATTGGGCACACAGATACGCCATTGAATTTCAGCACTCCTTCAGCATCTTCGGTAAAACCGGGTGCTTTGCCGAGAGAAATCTTCTTTAATTCCTTCAATGCTTTCATGATCTTTTTGGGCTTCTTTGATTTGATCCATCAGGGTTGGGGCTAACTCTAAATTGGCGAGATATCCATGGCTAACAAGTTCTAGTCCAAAATCTTTGAACTCTTTGAACAAGGCTGGCTGTTCGGCTTGGATCAAGGCATTCAGGGTGCAAGGTTTGCGACTAAGGGCATCGGCAACTACATTAGCCTTTCCGGGTGATAATGGATTCCAATATCATAATCCTTGATTAATTCCATCCATCTCCTCTGTCGCAGGTTCAACTCCTTCTGGGTGAAAATATACTTCAAGCTCTTATGATCCGTATAGATCTCGCAGCGATGTCCCGCAAGATAGGGACGCCACGTCTTAAGAGCAAGAACAACAGCAGCTAACTCCAGGTCATGGGTTGGATAATTCTCTTCATGCGGTCGCAACTGCCGGGACAGATACGACACAACTTTGCCTTCTTGCATCAGAACGCAACCAAGTCCGAGGCGTGATGCATCGCAATACACGTCGAAACTCTTGGTGACGTCTGGCATAATCAAGATTGGGGTTGAGGTCAGTCTCTTCTTCAATTCTTGGAAACTATCTTCACACTTCTGAGTCCATTCAAATTTCTTGTCCTTCTTCAACAGTTGGGTCATGGGTTTGGCTATACTGGAAAATCCTTCAACGAACTTGCGGTAATAACCCGCTAGTCCGAGAAAGCTTCGGATTTCAGTCACACTGGTTGGGGCTTTCCAGTCAACAATGGCTTGGATCTTCTCGGGTCAACAGAAATTCCTCCAGCAGATACAACATGTCCGAGAAATGCCACTTCACTAGCCAAAACTCACACTTGCTAAGCTTGGCATACAGCTGGTGCTTTCGGAGGGTCTCCAAAACTAGACGCAGGTGTTCAGCATGCTCTTCTTCGGTCTTGGAATAAATAAGGATGTCATCAAGGAAAACTACCACGAACTTGTCGAGGTACTCCATGAAAATCTTGTTCATGAGATTCATGAAATAGGCTGGGGCATTGGTCAGACCAAAGGACATCACGGTGTATTCAAACAAACCGTAACGGGTGGTGAAGGCGGTCTTGGGAATGTCTGACTCTCGGATTTTCAACTGATGATATCCTGTCCGAAGATCGATCTTGGAAAAGACTCGGGCTCCGTTCATCTGATCGAACAGATCCTCGATCTTGGGAAGATGATACTTGTTTTTAATGGTCACGTCATTTAGCTTGCGATAATCCACACACAGGCGTGTGGTACCGTCTCTTTGTCCACAAAAATGATGGGTGATCCCCAAGGTGAAGCGCTTGGGCGAACAAGACCTTTGCTGAGCATATCAGCCAACTGCTTCTTCAACTCAACCAGTTCTTCCGGATTCATCCGATAAGGTCTTTGGGATATGGGGGCGTTCCTGGGATAAGTTCAATTATGAACTCATATCCCGGTCTGGCGGCATACCAGGCAATTCTTCAGGAAAACATCTCGGAACAGGTGAACAACACGGATCTCATCTAGGGTGGGTCGAGCTATGCTCTCATGGCAGCCTGGTTGGGAATGATTGGTTTAGACACATATCCACTTCTACCTCTTTGTCGGTGGTGATGGATACAGCTCTTCTGGTGCAGTCAATACGGCCTTGAAACTTGGCTAACCAATTCATACCAAGTATGACATCTATGCCCTGGGTTCCTAGAATAATTAGGTCGGCTGCAAATTTTCGCCTTTGATCTCAATGGAGTATTGGGGAAAACTCTTGGTTTCTATGGTGGAGCCAGGATTTGTATACTCATGGGTTTAGTTAGGAAGCTTTCTACTAAACCTCCCTTAGTGCCAAACTCCTTGGTAACAAAGGAATGGGTAGCACCAGAATCAAACAGAACAGTTGCAGGTACTGAGTTGACAAGGAACGTACCCAGCACAACATCTGGCGCATCCTGGGCTTCTTCAGCATTGATGTGGTGCAGACGGCCCTTGGCAACAGCAACATTTCCGCGGGGTGCGACATTCTTGCCATTTCCATTACGGCCTTGACCATTGTTCGTGCCGGCGCATTGGGCGCTGAACATTCCTCTTAGGATTGGGGCATTCTCTGGAGTAGTGACCCTTGTTGCCACATTCAAAGCAGACAACATTGGCATTGCGGTTGAAGTTGTTGAAGTTTCCTCGGGACGGTTATTGTCATTGGGGCGGTTGAAGTTGTTTGGGCGGTTAGGGAAATTGGGGCGTGGAGCTTGTGGTGGTCGATAGGCAGGCTTTGGGTTTTGCTGAAAGATACGAGGCTTCTGGTTGCTCGAACCTTCCTGAGCATTCATCCTCCTCTTACGACCTTCAACATAGACTTGCGCTTGGTCTCCAGCTGGATGGCTTTGTCCACAAGTGACTCCAAGTCATAGAAGTCATGGATAACCAAAGCACACTGCAGTTCATCATGAAGTCCATTAGGAAACGCTCCATCTTCTTCTTCTCTGTGTCGGTGTCATCAGGAGCATACCGAGATAAGTCGGTAAACTCATCAAGATAACGACCACATCTCTACTTCCTGCCTCAGCTTGCGGAATTCATCCTTCTTCCTCTCAATGAGTCCACTAGGAATGTGCTTCTTGCGAAACTTCTCCTGGAACTCAGCCCAGTTGATAACATGGCCAGCTTGCTGGAGAGCCTTGGTAGCTTCCCACCAAGCTCGTGCAGGTCCAGCAAGATAGTGGGTTGCATACAGCACTTCTCAGGTTCTCCCACGGCAGCAACTTCCAGATTGTTCTCAATGGTGCGAAGCCAATCATCGGCTTCCAGTGGGTGAAGTCCCTTGGAATAGATAGGTGGGTTGGTCTTCTGGAAATCGCTCAAAGTGGATCGCTGGTTTCCATCGCCATTGCCATTGCCACCATTGTTGTGTTGTTGTTGTTGACATGAGCGGCAGCAATTTGCTGCAAGGCGATGATGAGCTTGGCGCTCCTCTCGGGCATTTTGGCGTTCCTCCATGATAAGCGCGAGAAGTTGGGCGGGGGTTGGGTTCGGTGGTGGTGGTCCTCCATCCGTGTTGGTGCGACGCGTGTTCGCCATCCTGAAGCACACCGGGTATAAGAGGCAAGGCAAAAAGGTTCGACTAAGCGAAAAGATGATTTCGCGAAGTGGTTGATTAATTAAGGATGATATGGAAAATATTTTACACAGATCAAACAAGACAAACACACTGATATAACACAAACATGACATCAAGGAGTTCACCACATCAAGCTTACAACATCAAGCTTACAACATCGCCCTACATCTAAGGTACATAATACATGGTTTCCAAAAGAACCACTACTTCGACTCGACTAGCGATAGGGGGTCAACTAATCCTGCGGTAGTACTCAAGTCACTCGCCTACTGAGGTGGAACCTCAGGCTCTGCTGCGTCAGCGTCGGACTGGTAGGTGGCTCCTCCGGGTCCTCCTCCTCGTCCTCGAGAACTGCCTCGAGTGGCTCCTCCTCCTCCTCGTCAACTAACTCCTCGTCGTCCTCCTGCTCATAGTCCATCTCCTCCAGGAAGTCGTCATCATCACTGAGGAAAGCGTTGTTCTCCTTGCGGAGATCCTCGCCCTCCTCCTCCATCTCGTTGGACTAATGCTCCATGTCCTCAATCATCTCGTCCTGCTCCGCCACCCTCTTGCGGAGCTTGACGATGGTCCTCCTCAGCTGGGTCCTCTTCTTGAGAAGAGCGACCTTCTCCACCTTCAGCTGCTCCTCGCTCTCACGACTCTCACTGAGCGAGATGCGCTCGAAGCGAGACCGGAGTCTAGCGCACATCAGATCCTCCTGGGTGCGGAAGAGCATCATCTCCATGTCCAGGTGTAACATCCCAAGTTTTTCAAAATTTTGAAAAATCAAAAACTTTTTGAAAATTATAATATTTTGTTTTGAGAAAACAAAATCATACATGCATTCATCATCTACTTGGTTTGTTTGCATTTAAAGTTTTCAAAAGTTGGAACTCTATTCCAACTTTACACCTATTTGAGAAAAGTTTATAAATGAGCCTTATTATGCTTTACATAATATTTTGATTTTTAATAATTTATTTGTTGGCCATAATAATGCCCAAGTGTTCTGTTTGGAATAAACTTCCTAAAAAGTATTTTCTCAAATTTTTGGAAAAGATTTGAATCCATTTTGAACTTGGTTTGAAAATTTGAGAAATAGCAAAAATCTCCTTTTAAATACCCAAGGGTATTTTGGTAAATTATTTTGTATAAATTATTCCCCAAAGGTATGTTGAATAAAGCTTATTATTTCAAAAATCATTCAAATTGGTTTTGAATCCATTTGATTCATATTTTAAAAGTTATTTGAAAAAGCAGAAAAACAGAAAAAGAAAAAGGTACAAAAAAAATAGAAAAGGGCTAACTGGGCCGAAGCCCAGCAACCAGCCGCGCAGCGCAGCCCAGCAGCAACCCGCATCCCCCTCCTGTTTTTTTTCTTTTCCCTCGCTGACACTCCGGACCCACCTGTCAGCACCGACGGGTCGTCGTCTTCATCCCCAAAATCTCGCGCGCGTCAACGGGCAGACGACCGCGGCGATCAATGCCTTCAATTCGCGTGATTCTTGCCCGAATCAACTCTCCGTCCGCACCTATATAATGTCCTCGAGCTCCTCTCTCTTCTACCCCAGAAATCCCTCTTCGAGAGCCCCCAGGCTGTTCGGAATCGAGCTCGGCATCCCGCCATTGCCGCCAGTGAGATGCTCCGATTCCGGTGAAAGACGTTGACCCCAAACCGTCCCGTCTTCTCCTTTCTCCTTATTTCTTCCTTGCGAACCTCCCTAACACGTTCTGGTATTTGTTTGTGCGCTAGATCGACGGGTGCTTGATCAACCAAAGCAAGCCGCCGCCGTCTTTGACTCCGACGAGCAATCCAGGGAGGAGAAGAGCACCGCGACGCCGTCCACCTCGCCATCAACATCGCCTCCGCGTGCTGCATCTCGTGGTATGAAAACCCCCTTCCCTCTCCTTCTCCTCGCCTCGAAACGCGCCGTGCCACTCGCCGCCGACAATGGAACCGCCGCACCGGAGCTCACTCCGTTGACCTAGCACCGCCCGCGCTAGTCTGATTAGATCTGAGCCGTCAGATCTAGATCTGACGGCTATGTTTTATTTCCTTACGCGAAGGGGTATCGACGAATCAGGAGATGCCACCTCAACGCACAGTCAGCAGCATCGTCAGCGCCACGTCAAGCCTCGTCAGCGCCAGCGTGGAAAGCGATTTTCTTAATTTTATTTTATTTGATAGTTTTGCAGAAAAACCCCTAGAACTTTGTTTTATCATTACTTTTTCTCTGTTTATCCAAATTCAAATATTTTTATATATTTGGAATCCTTAGAACCAGTAGAAACTTTTGGCCGTATTACTTTTCTGTTTTGTCAAACTTAAATTATTCAAATTTCAATTTGAGAAGTTTGAGTATTTTTTACATAACTTTAGTTTAAAAATAGCTTTTTGAGTGAATCCAATTTCATTGGATATGTTTAGTTGCCCTCTGTCCAGAAAAATTTCAGCCATATTTTTGTTAGTTTTTTTGAATAACAGTAGCTGAGAATTTGTATTTATGTAATATAGTTATCCCTTTTTTAGGAGTTGTTTAATTATATTTATTATTTAAAAATTATTTTTATCACATGTTCGAATCATGCATGACTTATGATAATTAGAAGAGTTGAGATGCACTTAGAAATAGAAGAGTTAGAAAATTTTGGGATGCTTGTATGTTTATTTATGGTGTTTCTATGTGTTAGAATTTTCGGAGGGAAACGAAGTCCTTTGCAACTGCTACTCCTGCTCTCCTTGTTGCCAAGGCAAGTGGCACATTCATAAATTTCCTAAGTATTTTTGTCTATGCATGAGTAGAGTAATTTTCTATAAGCATGTGTTAGATAGTATTGCTATGCTAAAACTATGTAGAATAGTATCCTATACTAGTTGGTCCAGAATCCTATTATAACATGGTAGATTTGCTTAGTTATGCAAATGATAAAAGTTTTACAAAATGTTAAGTGGCTTCTCAGGGCCATGTTCATGGGGGTTTTCACCTAAGATAGTTTTCACTATACTTAGGACCATGGTATGTGGTGGTTATCACCTGAGGTAGTACACATCTACTAAGTTTAATGAATCACCTGGGTGGAATTGGTATTGCTTGGTTTATGTTGAGTGGCTACTCAGGACCATGTTCATGGGGGTTTTCACCTAAGATAGTTTTCACTATACTTAGGACCATGGTATGTGGGGGTTTTTACCTGAGAGTGCACTTGTGGATGGCCACCCAGGGACAAAGGGATCTGAAGAACTCCAAGTGAAGATTGCTTCCAGTGCAGCCATTAGTCATATGGGCTATGTCTTGATCGAATAAGTTTCGTGGACTCATCCCGGCTTGACTGGTGGTGGTAGAGGATTGTAGGTGGAGCGCGTCAGGCTAGTATGGGGTGGGAAAATGCTTCTGAAGGATCTCGTCTTAACCTTCTTCTTTTCCCAGATCACTATTGGAGTGTGGGGATAGTTTGGGATGGTTAAGTATAATGGTGAACGTGCACAACCTCTCGAGAGTGTAAAACTAAGTACTTAGCCGTGTCCCCGCTTACGGACAATTATGAGCAGCTGATCAAGGACGTCAACGGAGGATCCCAACATTCTAATTTCTCAAGTAAAATTTGATGGGTGAACAAGGGTAGAAGAGACAGTGGTTTTCATGCCATGGATGTCTCGATTTGAAGAAAAATGTTTTCCAAAAGTTAGGAAAAAGTTGGCTTTACGCAAAATAGCCTTTGAACTCCACCAGCTAAATATGCATATAGGTTATTAGAGTTATTCCACTAAGTGTCCACAGAGTGTCACTTGCCAGTTCCATTTTATATGATTCCGACCCACCTTGTTGCAACATTTTTCTTGTTGCAGGATGTTGATACCCGATGACGTAGTTACCTGCGTCAAAAGAATATGGGTTAGGTTGAGACTCCAAGTGCAGAGTGTGTAGTAAGTGGAAGACGTGTTTTCCCCCACGAGGGGTGACTCGAGGGTTTAATATCAAACTCTCAGGGAATCAGTAGTGGAGATTTATCTTTCCTATCCTTCTTTTGGTTACCTACAAAACAAAGTAAATGTTTTGGTTCTCAACCTCACCTAGTGGTTGTCAAGCACAAGGTGTGAGAATGATATCAAGATAATATGCAATGCAAACAAGAAATAAATATGCAATGGTGGTAAATAAATATGCAAGGATGGTGGTATCAATGATAAATGATATTTTTGGGTTTTATATAATGAATGCAAGATGTAAAAGTGTTTTTGTATTTTCGGATTTTTAAATGGCAGAAAATGGTAAACTGGTAAAAGTTGTTGGAAAGGTGTTTCTTATGATTAAAAAATGGACCGGGGTTCAAGGTTTCACAAATGCACTATCTCTTTAATAAAGTGGTAGACAATGGAACACTAGAGTTGACATATGAGATTGCAACACAACAGTTTAGCAATAAGTATCATGACATGAAGTTAAAATAAGAACATGCTAGATCTAGTCATGGAGGAAGTGGCAATGGTCACACCCACATCTCCGGTAGCATGGTATTTTTTTTATCCCTAGTGAGGCAACAAAGTAAGGTAGAGATACCCAAGTGGATCGCAGAACTTTCTCTCACGTTCACTGCACTAGCCACCCCCGTTACTCCAACTAATGCACACGTTCCCCCTCACACGCTCTCATAAACATGCTTGATCATGACAAGTAAATAAGAACGGAGTACATAATATGCATCTACTTTCATAACTGAAACAAAACCATTGCAATCTCAAACATATATTAACTCATAAAAAGATCCACCACAAAGGTATTACATAGATGACCGTAATCATGTTCAGCAGCTCATACGGTACTAATTAGTGAAGCTCAAGAGAGAGAGAGATACATAAGTTACTTCCACAAACCCATAGTCCAGAGGTGGACTACTCCCTCTTCATCATGGAGACGGTGGAGAAGTCGTTGGAGAAGATGGAGACCACGCCGGCAGCGCCCCGCCGGAGTTTTCCCCCTCCAATCTGCAACTCCAGGTCTCTGTTTCGGTATTTCTGTGTTTCTGCGGCGCTCCTTCCAGAGAACGTCGGGGGTATTTTTATAGTCGGTTTTAGGTCAAAACGAGTCGGTGGAGGAAAGATCGACGGCAACGGAGCTCCGAGGCCCAAAAGAGGGGGTCCCACGCGGCCCAGGTACCTGGCCGCGTGGGCCCACTCAACTTCGGCCTCCTGCTTCCTTTCGTGCTTTGCTTGGCTCCTACGCTTTGTTCCTTCCAAAAACTGATGCCCGTAAAATATTAGGTCATTTGGACGTCGTTTGGGTCCCTGAAACATTAAAATATAGAAAAGGGTTTTCTGACTGTGCAGGGTTAATTCCATAAAAATAGGAAACATACAAATATTCCCAAAATCATTATAAAACAGTGATATAACCCTTATATGATGCAAATATGACTGGAATATAAGTAAAATAATGCAAAGTTCATGTATGCATTTTACATGCATCAACATCCCCAAGCTTAACCTATACTCGTCCTCGAGTATGAAGGTGATAAAACTAACATGGACTTTGCATTTTAATACTATCAATGGATATCAAAGATGATTACTATTGCTACATAGAGTCAAATGATTCATTCTTAAAAGGAGTAGCAATATGCAAGATAGTTTATGAAGTGATATCAAGTATTCAATGCAAGGATGTTCAATGATAATTCACAAAGTGTAACATAAAAGAAAGTACTATGGACCACATGTATGCATAATGAAAGAAAGAACATCCTATAATGGTCATAGAGTATTGATGAAAATCTGAATATAAAAGGTGGACACTTTGGAAAGATATATATGAGTAGAGGTAAAGCATGAATAAGTTTCATCTAACTTCTGAACTTCTCTACTTAAGTTAATGATTGTAATGTGGTAATCCTTGGTGTCAAGCTCTCATTCCCCTATCATAGCATCTTGAATGATTAAGTTTAAAGTGAAAGCAAATATGAGTAGTGTGCTTGACAAAGTACAGGTTGAAAGTCTCATGCCCCTTGAATACAAGTACCTACTCCATGTGTTACTCAACTTGGGAAACAAAGCAAGTTCAAGTTAAATATCATTGTAAGTAATAATAGTATCATTAAGAGCGTCAACTGGGGTACCTCTTGTCCCAGGATATGGAACAAGCCCATATCAAAATGACAAGACAAACAAACACAATGAACAATCTCAACACCCTTTTTATTTACCATTAGATAGCTTTTTATTGTAAGGTGTATCACAGAAGGTTCACCATAGCATGTAAGTAAATTTCCACCATGAATGATGCATGGCTTAGATTAGCGGCCCAGGCGTCTCTCTAACCATTTATACAAACTCATTTAAACTACTTCATTTCCACATTTATTTCACCCATGGTAAGCATCCATAAACAAAAGTACATGATATCAACTAAATGAAATGAAGTGCATGTTGAAAGCTTGCCATGTGACAGCACATATGAGCTAACTCTCAACCAAAGACATTTGTCAAGCCCACAACATCATAATTTTAATCACAATGGGTCATGTTTTATTATGCAATGAAAGTAAAGTGTGCATCAAGTTCGAGAGAGCTCTATAACCAACTTTTCCCATAACAATCAACAACATAAGCATTTTCATTCAGAGGTATAGATAACACAAATATCATGATAAACATACTCGGAATAGCATAAAGCTAATAGGTAGATATGGTGGACTCACTGGAAAAACTTTGGTTGAAGGTGTTGGAAACAAGTTTTTACTTGTTGGAATTTTTGGGCTAGCAAGAGGGAGAAAGTTGACCATCTAAATGCATGCATGAGTGTCCATAGAACTAACTAATCCATGTTAAACAAAGTAAAATAACATTCAGCATCAAAACATGAATAAAAGATAGCTCTTGATAAAATACTTGCAAATTATTACTCATTAACAAGCTCATGAATCATGCAACTATATGTATCTTTTAAAATCAACTCAACATCCCTTTTCCCAATCTATAATAGCATCCAACATAATTCAACCCAAATTTCCAGTAGCTCTCTCATATATAAATGATAGTGTGGTGGTCTCACAAAATAAAAATCAAACCAAAACAAACAAAAAGACGCTCCAAGTTTATGCGATAAAGTGTTTCGATCGAAAAACAGAAGTTAGACGTGTGCAAACCGAGAGTGTGTAGGTCCAGTGGGGTTGTCTTCACATCCCCAAGCTTATGGTCTTCACCATCCTTGGATAGCTCTTGGTGCATCTCCTCTAATCCCTGTGAAAAAACTTCAAAACACCGTTTCTCCCATTTCTTTTCTGTGGGGTGCATTAGTAGTGATAAACAAATAGATTTCTTGCTGCATATAATCCTTGACAAAAATTCATATGAATGTCCAGAAAGTGTATAATGTTGTATGCCTACTCATAAACTCAATTGGATCAAAAAGATTCAAGTTAAAAGTTCAAAGCATGCATCAAACAAAATGGGACAGAATCTGTCCAGAAAAACAGCAGCAGCAAAACGTATTTTTCTACCCTACTAACTTTGTCGAAAAATTCCGAAAAATTCATGCATACAGAGGATGAAAAGTTGCAACTACAGTTCAAATATGAGCTCATTCGGAGTTACAGAATAAGAATTAAAAATCATACCGTGCACAGATTCGTGCAGGAATAAAATCTCCGAACGCTATAAGCAACTTTTCAAACCAAAATGAGTAAAACTTGGCACTTTATTAAAAATTCCAGAAACTAAACTAAAACAAAGTCTCTTGTTACAGCAAGAGGACACAAAGAAAATCACAAATAAAAACAACCGGGTTGCCTCCCGTAAAGCGCTTTCTTTATAGCCATATAGCTAGGCTTCTTACTTGATGTTTATAGAGGACGAAGCTCATGAGGGAGCTTGAACTTTGGTGTCCCTCTTCCTTGGGAAGTGTTCCATGCACTTCTTGTGTGGAAACTGAAACTTCACATTCCCTTCTTTTGAATCAATGATAGCACCTGTAGTACGAAGAAAAGGTCTTCCAAGAATAATTGGACTAGAGGTTTTATTCCCCATATCCATGATTAGAAAATCAACAGGCACAAATGTCATATGTAACTCTACCATAACATCACTTACTTTCCTAAAGCATGTTTAATGGAATCATCAGCAAGTGCAAGTTCAATAGAGCATTTTTCAAGATTTTTCAATTCAAGTATATCATATAGTTCTTTAGATAAAACAGAGACACTAGATCCTAGATCAAGTATAGCATGGTGTGTCTCTTTTCCAATGGTTACTAGGACTTTGGGAATCCATATATCCCCAAGCTTAGGTGGTATCATAGCCTCTTGGTTGTACCTAGCAATCTTTTCTTTCAAGACATGATTAGCAATATAAGAACCAAAACCAGCTTGGTTAGAGTTGATGGAAGGATCACTTGCAAATTTTTGTAAGATAGATATTAATTCATGCAAGCTACAATTCTCTAAGTCAAGCAATGGTTCCTTGACTTCACTAAGCATTTTAACTTCCTCAACTTCTCTCTCTTTCATTACCAATAGTTTCCTTAGCAATCTCTCTTGCTCATGAATGTGTTCCCAAGATTTATTTAAACCTCTTGGCAATATTTAATTGTTTCCTCATGTTTTTGAGCTATAATGGTGTTCTTTAATGAGGAAACTTCCTTAGTGAGCTGATCTACCCTTTCAAACAAAGAGTCTTGTTTTTCAAACTTAGATATAAATTCCTTATTAAGCTCCTTTTGAGTAGATATAAATGATCTAATGGTGTTTCCAAATCACTAGAAACATTACCACTAGTAGTATATTTGTTTGGCACATATGGGGGTTTATTATAAGAGTTATAATTGTTGTTACCATACCCATTATTACCATAGTTCCTAATGAAGTTGACATCAATATTTTCAGGATTATTACCAACTAATTCTTGCAAAGGCACATTTTCAATATTTTGTTTATTAATGAAAGCAAGAATAGTATCCATTTTAGATGACAAATCATTTGTTTCTTCTATGGAGTTCACTTTCTTAGAAGGATTAGGTGCTCTATCAGTATGCCATTGACTATAGTTTTGCAAAATGCTTTCCAATATGTTCTTAGCTTCTACTATAGTTTTTCCCATAAACGCACCTCCAGCAGCAGAATCAAGAATATTTCTAGACATGTAATTTAGACCATTGTAAAAAGAGTGTAGTATGGTCCATTCGTTGACCCCATGTGATGGACAAGTTCTAAGCATAAGTTTAATCCTATCCCAAGCCATAGCAACATGTTCATTTTCATTTTGCCTAAAAGAAAGAATGTTGTTTCTATTTTGCAAAATTTTAACAGGAGGATAGTATTTCTTAATGAAAGCTTCTTTTAAATCATCCCAAGTTTTAATGCTATCAATAGGTAATGAATGCAGCCACTCTTTAGCTTTTCCTCTAAGTGAGAAAGGAAATAACTTCAGTTTTAGAATATCACTTTCCACATTTTTAAATTTCTGCATGTCACATATTTCAACAAAATCATGAAGATGCATAGAGGCATCCTCCATAGCACTACCGCCAAATTGTTCCCTAGTTATCAAGTTCAACAAACTAGGACTTACTTCATAACTATCAGCTTTTATCTCAGGTGTGGCAATGGGCCTAGCAATAAATTGATCATTTGGAGTGTTTGTGTAATCACACAACTTAGTTCTTTCTCCCATTTTAGCAAGTTTTTATGTGTTTTTTAATTTTTTATGCAAAACTGAAAATAAAATGACACTAAATGATGCAAACCGAAATAACAAATGCAACACAAAATGCAAAACTGAAAATAAATATGCAAACCGAACTTAAAAATGCAAGACAATGACAAAACAAGATAAATTGCTTTGAAGGTAAAGATGGATAAGATGATGCTCACGTAGGTGCAACCTCCCCAAGCTTAGGTGTTAGCACAAGTTGGTGATGAAGTTGACTTGGTGAGATATCCTTGGATAAACCCGGCGCCAGAAAACAGAGCTAGTGCAGGGGACCCTTGGATAAACCTTTCAGCAATGATTCCCCGGCAACGGCGCCAGAAAACAGTCTTGATACCCGATGACGTAGTTACCTGCGTCAAAAGAATATGGGTTAGGTTGAGACTCCAAGTGCAGAGTGTGTAGTAAGTGGAAGACGTGTTTTCCCCACGAGGGGTGACTCGAGGGTTTAATATCGAACTCTCGGGGAATCAGTAGTGAAGATTTATCTTTCCTATCCTTCTTTTGGTTACCTACAAAACAAAGTAAATGTTTTGGTCCTCAACCTCACCTAGTGGTTGTCAAGCACAAGGTGTGAGAATGATATCAAGATAATATGCAATGCAAACAAGAAATAAATATGCAATGGTGGTAAATAAATATGCAAGGATGGTGGTAGCAATGATAAATGATATTTTTGGGTTTTATATGATGAATGCAAGATGTAAAAGTGTTTTTGTATTTTCGGATTTTTAAATGGCAGAAAATGGTAAAGTGGTAAAAGTTGTTGGAAAGGTGTTTCTTATGATTAAAAATGGACCGGGGTTCATGGTTTCACAAATGCACTCTCTCTTTAATAAAGTGGTAGACAATGGAACACTAGAGTTGACATATGAGATTGCAACACAACAGTTTAATGACAAGTTATAATTATATGGGCATCACGTCCTAACATAGAGACCTTTTGGTTATTAGTCTCTCTTATACTCCACCAAGATGCGAACTAAATCATAACACCTCAGTAATTAAGATAACTCAGAGTATAGCAATAAGTATCATGACATGAAGTTAAAATAAGAACATGCTAGATCTAGTCATGGAGGAAGTGGCAATGGTCACACCCACATCTCCGGTAGCATGGTATTTTTTTTATCCCTAGTGAGGCAACAAAGTAAGGTAGAGATACCCAAGTGGATCGCAGAACTTTCTCTCACGTTCACTGCACTAGCCACCCCCCGTTACTCCAACTAATGCACACGTTCCCCCTCACACGCTCTCATAAACATGCTTGATCATGACAAGTAAATAAGAACGGGGTACATAATATGCATCTACTTTCATAACTGAAACAAAACCATTGCAATCTCAAACATATATTAACTCATAAAAAGATCCACCACAAAGGTATTACATAGATGACCGTAATCATGTTCAGCAGCTCATACGGTACTAATTAGTGAAGCTCAAGAGAGAGAGATACATAAGTTACTTCCACAAACCCATAGTCCAGAGGTGGACTACTCCCTCTTCATCATGGAGACGGTGGAGAAGTCGTTGGAGAAGATGGAGACCACGCCGGCAGCGCCCCGCCGGAGTTTTCCCCCTCCAATCTGCAACTCCAGGTCTCTGTTTCGGTGTTTCTGTGTTTCTGCGGCGCTCCTTCCAGAGAACGTCGGGGGGCTATTTTTATAGTCGGTTTTAGGTCAAAACCGAGTCGGTGGAGGAAAGATCGACGGCAACGGAGCTCCGAGGCCCAAAAGAGGGGGTCCCACGCGGCCCAGGTACCTGGCCGCGTGGGCCCACTCAACTTCGGCCTCCGCTTCCTTTCGTGCGCTTCCTTGGCTCCTACGCTTTGTTCCTTCCAAAAACTGATGCCCGTAAAATATTAGGTCATTTGGACGTCGTTTGGGTCCCTGAAACATTAAAATATAGAAAACAGGGTTTTCTGACTGTGCAGGGTTAATTCCATAAAAATAGGAAACATACCAAATATTCCCAAAATCATTATAAAACAGTGATATAACCCTTATATGATGCAAATATGACTGGAATATAAGTAAAATAATGCAAAGTTCATGTATGCATTTTACATGCATCAGATGTTCAGACGATGAGTGAGGTTTCGTATAAGGATTTCGAGTTTACAACTAACATGTTTTTGCCTGTGGCACATGAAGATGATGGAGACTCACTGCTACTTTTATTCCGCTGTGCCGAACTTTGTAAAATGCTAGCCTTGAGCTATGCAATTTGTAATGAAAATTGTAAGTCTAGATCATGCGATGTAATAAAATTTGACGCATTTGCATGGTATTCATCTTAGACTGTGTGTGTAAATGAATCGATCCAGGGGTTTGCACGATACACAGGGATCTTGCCAATTTTTAAGTGCAGGTCTGCTACAGATGGTATCAGAGCACTGTGTTGCCTGTAGGTTCGAAACCCTAAGTTTGGTTAGAAATAAGAAAGCCCATAGGACAAAAATGTATTTAATCTTCGTCTAAAATTTTCTAAGTCATTCTTGTAACTATCATAACTATTTGCCTTCTAAGTAATCTTCTCTTGTTTTTAGATGACCAGCCTCATCGAATCCATCAAGAAAGGACCAGTGATGACCATGACTCTACAATGTGAGACTGATTTTTCAAAAGCACTTAAGGATAACATGAAGAGCTTGGGATTTGAAGGAGAAACATTATACAAAGGATTTCCTTTCATGGATGAAGGTCAAGAGTACTGGTGGGTTCAACTCCATATATACAAGAGCAAAGACGATGACCACAAGACCAAAGGTTGTTGCATGTTCACAAACCCAATACTCCACACATCATTCTTTGATTCCGCAGGAAGTGCAGCATGGGAGGCCATCAAGTACCTTGGAGAAAGACTTCGATTTAGGATTCACAACACCCAGAAGTACCTTGATGAACTCAAGAAAATAGAGGAGGAACTCGATGCACTCAAGAAGGAGATTGACTAGACCACCTTCTATTTGAATAACGAGATGCTGATGATGTATTGACCTATCAAATTGTGGTATGGCAGTACTATTGTATTTATTTCCCAAAACCTTGGGGGTGCTTCGACCCAAAACGATTAGTTCGGTTTTCTCAAAAGATGTGTTGGAGTTTAGCGAATTTGGTTGAATGTGTTAATTGCTTGTATAGGTAGGAATATTTCTCCCAGATCTGTCTATCTTTTACTCATCTATGCTAAACCCACAGATGCCTCCCCGCCGTGATCCTCAGAACAACAACAACAACAACAACAACGACAACAACAACAACAACACTGATGCAATGCTTCAACAGATGATGGCAGCGCAGACTCAAGTGATGGCTATGATGGCTCAGTTCATGGCCAATCAGAATGGACCACCACCTCCACCACCGCCACCACCTCCTCCCCAAGTGGACAGGCTTGCCAGATTTCTGAGGCTGAGGCCTAACAAGTTCTCCAATGCAACTGAGCCAATTGTGGCAGATGACTGGTTGCGCTCCGTGCACAAGGATCTGGTGACTTGTGAGTGTACTGATCCTGAAATGATAAGGTTTACCGCTCATCTGTTGGAAGGACCAGCTACTCAATGGTGGGAAACTTATCAAATCACCCACCCCCTGGACACTTTGACTTGGGATACCTTCAAGGAAGGCTTTCGTAATGCTCATATCTCCTCGGGCATTATGAACTTGAAGCAAGAAGAGTTTCGAAACCTAAGGCAAGGGAACAAGACACTTAAGGAGTATATGGATGACTTTCATTCATTGTCTCGTTATGCCCCTGAAGACATTGACACTGATGGTAAGAGGAAGGCAAAATTCCTCAAAGGGCTGAGTGACGAGCTGAAGATTCCTTTGTCAGTCGCTTACGCTCTGAACTATCAGGCCCTCCTAGACCAAGCAATTATACTAGAGGATAACATCAAGAAGGCTGAAAACTGGAAGAGGAAGCTGAGTATCAACAAACACCATTCTGAGCCCTTGTTCAAGAAACATTTCTCCCATGATGGTCATCGCCATAGTGGAGGAAGCAACCATAATGGGGGAAGCAACCACAAGCATCTTGATTTTAACCATAATGGTGGATTCAAGGGAAAAAAACGGAGACCGCAAGGGAAATGGACATGCTGGCCATAATCATAACAATGGACAACACCGCCCAAATCCCGAGCACAAGGGGGATATCAGCCAAGTGCTTTGCTACAAGTGCAAGAACAAAGGCCAGTATGCCAATGAGTGCCCAGCAAAGAAGGCCGAAGAAGCTGCCAAGCCAAATCCTTTCGATAAAGGATATGTGAACCATATCCATGTGGAAGGAAACTATAATGAGCCTAGTATGGTGAATGGTTCGTTCTCAATCAGGTATCCATTTTGAAGTTTGTTTCACTACCCACAAAAATCCTTTTAAGGGTGGTAGCCATACTGTCACAACCTTTTGCTAACCTTCTCGAATCTCGGGGACGAGATTCCTTTCAAGAGTGGTAGTCTGTAACATCCCAAGTTTTCAAAATTTTGAAAAATCAGAAAAATCAAAAACTTTTTGAAAATTATAATATTTTGTTTTGAGAAAACAAAATCATGCATGCATTCATCATCTACTTGGTTTGTTTGCATTTAAAGTTTTCAAAAGTTAGAACTCTATTCCAACTTTACACCTATTTGAGAAAAGTTTATAAATGAGCCTTATTATGCTTTACATAATATTTTGATTTTTAATAATTTATTTGTTGGCCATAATAATGCCCGAGTGTTCTGTTTGGAATAAACTTCCTAAAAAGTATTTTCTCAAATTTTTGGAAAAGATTTGAATCCATTTTGAACTTGGTTTGAAAAATTGAGAAATAGCAAAAATCTCCTTTTAAATACCCAAGGGTATTTTGGTAAATTATTTTGTATAAATTATTCCCAAAAGGTATGTTGAATAAAGCTTATTATTACAAAAATTATTCAAATTGGTTTTGAATCCATTTGATTCATATTTTAAAAGTTATTTGAAAAAGCAGAAAACAGAAAAAGAAAAAGGTACAAAAAAATAGAAAAGGGCTAACTAGGCCGAAGCCCAGCAACCAGCCGTGCAGCGCAGCCCAGCAGCAACCCGCATCCCCCTCGTGTCTTTTTTTCTTTTCCCTCGCTGACACTCCGGACCCACCTGTCAGCACTGACGCGTCGTCGTCTTCATCCCCAAAATCTCGCGTGCGTCAACGGGCAGACGACCGCGGCGATCAATGCCTTTGATTCGCGTGATTCTTGCCCGAATCAACTCTCCGTCCGCACCTATATAATGTCCTCGAGCTCCTCTCTCTTCTACCCCAGAAATCCCTCTCCGAGAGCCCCCAGGCTGTTCGGAATCGAGCTCGGCATCCTGCCATTGCCGCCGGTGAGAAGCTCCGATTCCGGTGAAAGACGTCGACCCCAAACCCTCCCGTCTTCTCCTTTCTCCTTATTTCTTCCTTGCGAACCTCCCTGACACGTTTTGGTATTTGTTTGTGCGCTAGATCGACGGGTGCTTGATCAACCAAAGCAAGCCGCCGTCTTCGACTCCGGCGAGCAATCCAGGGAGGAGAAGAGCACCGCGACGCCGTCCACCTCGCCATCAACATCGCCTCCGCGTGCTGCATCTCGTGGTATGAAACCCCCTTCTCTCTCCTTCTCCTCGCCTCGTAACACGCCATGCCGCTCGCCGCCGGCAATGGAACCGCCACACCGGAGCTCACTCCGTTGACCAAGCACCGCCCGCGCTAGTCTGATTAGATCTGAGCCGTCAGATCTCCTTACGCGAAGGGGTATCGGCGAATCAGGAGACGCCATGTCAACGCACAGTCAGCAGCATCGTCAGCGCCACGTCAAGCCTCGTCAGCCAGTCAACGCCTCGTCAGCGCCAGCGTGGAAAGCGATTTTCTCAATTTTATTTTATTTGACAGTTTTGCAGAAAAACCCCTAGAACTTAGTTTTATCATTACTTTTTCTCTGTTTATCCAAATTCAAATATTTTTATATATTTGGAATCCTTAGAACCAGTAGAAACTTTTGGCTGTATTACTTTTCTGTTTTGTCAAACTTAAATTATTCAAATTTCAAGTTGAGAAGTTTGAGTATTTTTTACATAACTTTAGTTCAAAAATAGCTTTTTGAGTGAATCCAATTGGATTGGATCTGTTTAGTTGCCCTCTGTCTAGAAAAACTTCAGCCATATTTTTGTTAGTATTTCTGAATAACAGTAGCTGCGAATTTGTATTTATGTAATATAGTTATCCCTTTTTTAGGAGTTGTTTAATTATATTTATTATTTAAAATTTATTTTTATCACATGTTCGAATCATGCATGACTTAGTGATAATTAGAAGAGTTGAGATGCACTTAGAAATACTTAGAAATTTTGTGCATCTCATGTTTGTCATCTTTTCCCTTAGAAAATTCTTGCATCTCCTAATTGTCATATTTTCCTTAGAATGTTTTGTCATATCATGCATGTCACATTTTCCTTAGAAAATTTTGGGATGCTTGTATGTTTATTTGTGGTGTTTCTATGTGTTAGAATTTTCAGAGGGAAATGAAGGCCTTTGCAACTGCTACTCCTGCTCTCCTTGTTGCCAAGGCAAGTGGCACATTCATAAATTTCCTAAGTATTTTTGTCTATGCATGAGTAGAGTAATTTTCTATAAGCATGTGTTAGATAGTATTGCTATGCTAAAACTGTGTAGAATAGTATCCTATACTAGTTGGTCTAGAATCCTATTATAACATGGTAGATTTGCTTAGTTATGCAAATGATAAAAGTTTTACAAAATGTTAAGTGGCTTCTCAGGGCCATGTTCATGGGGGTTTTCACCTAAGATAGTTTTCACTATACTTAGGACCATGGTATGTGGTGGTTATCACCTGAGGTAGTACACATCTACTAAGTTTAATGAATCACCTGGGTGGAATTGGTATTGCTTGGTTTATGTTGAGTGGCTACTCAGGACCATGTTCATGGGAGTTTTCACCTAAGATAGTTTTCACTATACTTAGGACCATGGTATGTGGGGTTTTTACCTGAGAGTGCACTTGTGGATGGCCACCCAGGGACAAAGGGATCTGAAGAACTCCAAGTGAAGATTGCTTCCAGTGCAGCCATTAGTCATATGGGCTATGTCTTGATCGAATAAGTTTCGTGGACTCATCCCGGCTTGACTGGTGGTGGTAGAGGATTGTAGGTGGAGCGCGTCAGGCCAGTATGGGGTGGGAAAATGCTTCTGAAGGATCTCGTCTTAACCTTCTTCTTTTCCCAGATCACTATTGGTGTGTGGGGATAGTTTGGGATGGTTAAGTATAATGGTGAACGTGCACAACCTCTCGAGAGTGTAAAACTAAGTACTTAGCCGTGTCCCCGGTTACGGACAATTCTGAGCAGCTGATCAAGGATGTCAACGGAGGATCCCAACATTCTAATTTCTCAAGTAAAATTTGATGGGTGAACAAGGGTTGAAGAGACAGTGGTTTTCATGCCATGGATGTCTCGATTTGAAGAAAAATGTTTTCCAAAAGTTAGGAAAAAGTTGGCTTTACGCAAAATAGCCTTTGAACTCCACCAGCTAAATATGCATATAGGTTATTAGAGTTATTCCACTAAGTGTCCACAGAGTGTCACTTGCCAGTTCCATTTTATATGGTTCTAACCCACCTTGTTGCAACATTTTTTCTGTTGCAGGATGTTCAGACGATGAGTGAGGTTTCGTATAAGGATTTCGAGTCTACAACCAACATGTTTTCGCCTGTGGCACATGAAGATGATGGAGACTCACTGCTACTTTTATTCCGCTGTGCTGAACTTTGTAAAATGCTAGCCTTGAGCTATGCAATTTGTAATGAAAATTGTAAGTCTGGATCATGCGATGTAATAAAATTTGACGCATTTGCATGGTATTCATCTTAGACTGTGTGTGCAAATGAATCGATCCAGGGGTTTGCACTATACATAAGGATCTTGCCAATTTTTAAGTGTAGGTCCGCTACACCAAGATGTACTCTCCGAACGTCGGGTGTAGAGGGGATCGGATAGGGTGTCCATCATCAGTGCGCCTCCCGTAGAACCGGAAACGGGAGTTCACCAACTCCGCCTTGTGCTTCTCACAAAGTTGGGCCAGCAGCCTCTGCATGGCACGACACAGTCCGTCATCCCAGTGGACGTCCATAGTGGTGAAGATCAGCGTCCTGGATCCGGGAGACTTGATGTTCCCCCGAACAGACGACTCGACCAACCAACACAGGTTCCCGTTGCCGAGAGTGTCCACCTGGGCTCCCTTAAACTCTGGAGTGGGGCGACCTAACATCTTGCTCAGCTCGAACAAGTCCTTCTCGAACATCAACTTGCCATCCCTCTCAAGCTGAACGAACTCGGTGAAATTGATCGCCATCTACAATTTTTAGCAAAATTTTAAGTTAGTGAGATGACAAGTGTATCAAAATTTTAAATGTAGTGAGGCAACAAGTGAGCCAAATTTTAAGCTTAATAGAATGACGAGTGTGCAAAATTTTAAGCATATAAGGGAAAATGTAATATTTAGTGAGAGTAGAATTTTGCATAAGTAAGAGGATTGGAGATAAGCAATTTTCGAAAATACTTCACTCCTTTATTTTTAGAAATTAACTTTTGTAACCTCCTATCTAGCGACCATGCCAATCTAAGGTCTCTTAAAGTCAACCTGGTTCTAATACCAGCTCTGTCGGGACCTCGGACTAGCCGTCCGAAATACCCAATTATGCTTAACACAACGATCCCGTGATCAGTCCGTCATTGCACATAATCCGAACTGAATACTGAAGTTTACATCCATTACAATACCGAATTAAAGTCTTACATAAATGGTCATTTAGACCAAGTCTTACATAGGTGCCTTCATGGGCCAAACCAAAATAATCAGCGGAAGCTACGGCGTAGTAGACATCATATCCTAACGACGACCCGACAGGCAGCTGACTTATGGAGATCCCTAGTTCGCATAGAAGTCGCCATACTCCTCCTCGGCGTAGTGCTCCTCGAAGTCTGGCTAAGACAATAGTCAGGGACGAAACCAATATGAGTACATTTGATTGTACTCACAAACTACCCCAACATGAGTATGCACTAGTTTTATTTTAATTTCAAACTTTTATTTTCTTTAAAACATCTCTATATCTTTATTGAAAAAGGTAAGAAGAATTTTATAACTATCTTTGAATAAAATCACCATTTTTATATGTTTCTCCAAAACTCCTCCTTTTTCCGACCATAGCCCGTCATGGTCCACTTTCCTCCAACAACCTCATACCGATCCGTTGGTATAGGTGTATGAAACATTCTCCACTTCATTTTTCTTTTAAAACTCAACCCTTTTCAAAACTTGCACATGGTCTAAGTAGGGCCTTCCAACTGTCCATATCCGAGGACTCGGCTATTAGAATAGTTTTAACCCTCTGCAGAGGTAGCACGCTTTTCCCACACCCATCCGATAACTCATCGTGTCAGCCATGTCTCGCCATACAAGGTGTATGCGAAGTTGAGTCACCGACCATAGCCTGTCCTTTGCTAATGCTAGTATAGGACCCTGCCCATATGACACTTTCCATCCACACTTAACCCAGCCCGTCGGAATCTAAGTGGGAGGACTCATAGTTTTCCCCGGCGACCACATGGTGAAGTCTTCAATCCTCCTCCTTATCTTTCCATAGAGTTTGAGCGAGGACCCAGGTAAGGGGTAGGTCACCAAACCATCCCCTCATGCATAACGGAGTCATCTCCATCGATGAGGCATCTCATACTAATATGAGTAAATTATATGACTACGCCATTTTCCCATATGTGGGTAAATGTGGTCGCACAGAGTATCGGCTGGTTGACGTAAGAACAAGGACACACTGTGCATTTTTCATAAACATCTCCATTCTCTATTTCCCCACTTCAACACTGACATCTCGGCATTCCATAACAACACAAGTATTTTCAAAGGAGTTTTGAATGAACAATATATATTTTTCCCATCCTATAATTTGATATAAACTATCTTATACTTCTACATAGGGTGGCAAAATAATTTCCACATACTTTTGAAAAGGTTTTAAAAATCTTTGCCTTAATAGTAAATCATGTTATAAAAGTAGATGCATATATTTGGGGTGCAAGCTCAGAGAGTAGTTTGCCTTACTCGACAAAGTGACCTTGGTCTTGATCTTCAGGTTCAACAAATTCCTCTTCCTCGATAAATCCGACAACGCTCTCGTCTAATTAATAAACAAACAAATAAAAACAATCACTAACCTACTCAATCAACATCACACCATTACAATCTAAAATGCTATAAATAGCCACTGCACACATCAAACAACACAATTTGGTTTCAATTTAATTGAATGAACCATTATTTATTTATGTCTTAAATATGTCAGAAACTAGTTGAACATGTTTAATTACACAACGCAAATTCTGTTGGTCACAAAAATACAAACTAAATTTCTACAGAAAGCTATTGATGTGTAGAAGACAACACAATTTCATTTGGATTAATTGGAGTTACCAAACTCCCCACATAATTGTTTTAATCCAGTAACTTAATAATCAAGTTTTAGCTACCAATCAAGTTCTGTTGATCCTAAAATTAAATACTTTTAGGGGTAACTAACTATGACTAAATGTGATCCAACAAAATTGGTCCTAATTTATTTGGGTTAACCAATAAACATCTATAATTGTTTTGGTGCAGAAGGGTTTTATAACTTCAACTCTATACAAAACAATTATTATTGCATAATTAATTCTACCAAAATTAGGGGAGCTAATAGATCACAGTACCAAGCTAACAAAATTGGTTTGGAATTATTTGGCTTAACAGAGTATCAGAAACAAACAAGTTTAGATTTTAAACCTTCTGTGGTATTTTTAATAGTACATTTTTATTATTTATCTCAATGAAATGAAACCACTTGGGTTGCTTAAGCAATTTCATAAGATTCCCAGCACATTTGGATTTGATTTATTTGGATTTATAAATCTCGAGATATTGAATTTCTAAGTTGATGCCAGTACTGAAATTCCTTGAGAAATTAAATTAGAAAAACTAGCTGTTCTGGATAATGTTGAGATTTCTGACGGGTGGGGTCCACTCGTCAGTGACTCAAACAAAACGCTGCGCGCGCTGGATAATGTTTAAAAGTCTGACGGTGGGGTCCACTTGTTAGTGACACATCTAAACGAAGTGGTATGCTACCGTTGATAGAAGATCCAACGGCTGAAGATCAAAATCATCGGCGACGACCACACTTTGTCACATCCCAAATTTTGAAACTAAGAAAAACTTAGTTTTACCAGACCCAAAATTCAGAACCAACAAAAACTTTTTGAAATATTATATTACTGATTGTGTTTTCCTTCCCATTGCTCTATTTGACCTTGTGTGACTTGTGGTTTAAGTTGTTTGACTAGTAAACTTATATTCAACTTTGGCGATCATGTCATGACAAGAAAAATATTCCATATATCTTCTCCAGTCTTATTTGACCAACTCCTTCTTTCAGTGATGCTTTGTTCTTAGCAACAACCCAATGGCCCATGATTTGAGAAAGCAAAAGTATTTCCAAAATTTACTTGTTTATAAACTAAGGAGAACTACGTACTATCTCCTGCCTATATTTCAACATTACTATTTTGCAAGTATTTTTAGCTCTTATTTTAAAACCTCTATTTTGACATCCTTTGGAAATGAAACAAGTGGGAGACATATCATCCCATATATTTTCTTTAGCAAAACCTTTTGATATGTTAAAAATTATTTGCTGAGCATCCTTAACACCATCTTGTCATGGTTAAGTGTGATCACTCTATCTTATAAATATATTGAAGGTTCTGAAATTTGTTGACTACCTTATGTTTGTGGTGTGACTTGTACTAACTGGTGTGGGTAGTTGATCATCTTGTGTGTTGTGTGTACCAAAATAAAGATGGCGTTGTTCCATGGTTTTATGACTCCAAGTAATCAAATTATCGATCTATATCTTATCCTCACTCCTGTTAAAGAGTACCATATCGAAATTTGACAAGACCTTTAGGTAATTTGCTTGTTGTAGGAATTTGAATTCAAATAATTGAATTCATAAAATGATTCAAATTAAAACATTGAAGTAACTAAAATAACAATTAGGTAAATGATTTAATAAATGATTGAATAACTCAATTCTTACAATAAATATTACAACCTATTGAATTCTTGCAAAGACAAACAAATCTTCTTATTAAACATAAATTACAATGTCTTTACCACTTTATTACAACAAAGTGAAATTCAAAAAGGAAAATTACAATTGTTTCCTAAACTTAAATGTCTTGTATTCCTTTCTTCTCCTTTTAATCTTTATACCAATATTGTTTCCCTGCAAAACAAATGAAAAGCAAAGACAGGAATAAACAAAAGGGATTAGGGTTAGTATTATCCTCAGTTAGGCAGTGTGATGCACTGCTAAACACATCACTGGATATTATTAGGGACTAAGTGTTGTATCTGTTCTTAATCAGCACAGTTTGCCTCAATACAACATCATAGGCCATGAATCCACTTGTCCAGTGAAAAGAAATGGAAAATCTGTAGATAAGCTCAACCCATCGATGCCAGCTCTCTGAACTGAGCAAGCAGAGGAGCTCACATGCACACACAGTCCTGGGTAGCCATCATCACACTGCAATAGGCATGTGAATAACAAGGGCAAAGGGGAGTTGTAGGACACAAGCCACACAGCCCTGTTTCACCCACCACCAGAGCATTCACTACACCTGCACAGCTACTTCACTCCCAGGAGGAGGATAAAAGCAAGGGACAGCAGTAGAAAGCAAGGAGCAAGCTCATTTCACTCACTCAAGCACTCAGCTCCAGTTCATCACCCACACAACCCACAGTTCATCACTAAACCACCAATCCCTCCACTTTTCACCACTGGATCCTTGCCTAAAGCAAGAGCAAGATGGAGTCGAAGCTCAAGGCCAAGCAAGAGCAAGGAGAAGGCCAGAAGCTAGGAATAGCAAGCTGGAGCAGGAGGAGCAGTCCAGCAAGCAGAGCAAGTAACAGATCCACAAGAACTACAAGCAACAGATCCACAAGAACTACAAGCAACACCCCCAACATCACCACACTTGAGCACAGGTTGATATTCTATCTCTAGCCAAATGATCTGCTAGATGCACATGGTGTGGTGGAATGTTTCCCTCAGCTAAGCATAGAAATGCTATGCTAAAATCATCACAGGGAGTTGAATCAAGCAAAGCATTTGTTCTTATGAAATCAAAAGCCTCAGCCTATGCATCATGGGCAAGGGACATAAATCCATCAAATTGAGCAAAGGCACGCAAGCTTTTGTTGCTTGAAATCATATTCCCGTGAATCACACATCCAGTGGGTGTGCTGGGCACAAAACCCACAAAGGGGAGATGCACCACAAGCACAAACATGCACTAATAACACCACTGGGTAGTATAAATAATTTTCCCTAGGCTAAAATAATTAGAATGCTTCTGTGTAACTCGAAGGAGGCATCACAGCATGCAAATCTAAATTATTTAGCTCAAGCAAATGAGGTATACTAGCACAAGGCATTAATAGAGCATTTCATGAAAGGAACAAAATTATCAGAGCAAGACATCACACAGGTTTCTACCAGAAACGCATCTCTGAGCCCTTGGGTTCAGAGTAGCACACACCAGCATCACCATCACCTCCAACAAATAATATCAGTGGCACACAAGGGTGCTCAGAGAGCAACAACATCGCCCAACACCTAAGCATCAAGAAAACCTAGATCACCAATTCGCCCAAGCATCCCAAAGCAAGGCACGAAGGCCTGGAGGGGGAAAGAAGAAGAAGAGAGGAGAGAGGAGAGGAGCTCACCATCGCCCATGGCCGTAACTCCACGGCGGCGGGCAGTGCCCGCGTGGCCGATGAAGGAGGACCACAGGAGGAGAGCACCCATCATCACCACCACCACGGCGGCACGGGGTCGAGCTCCACACCAGCCACGACTGAGCCGCATGGGCCGGGAGCACTGTAATGCCGCGCTGCCACCGGAACCCTAGGTTCGGATGTGGGTCGCGCACGGCCGCACCGGACTGGGAAAAGTAAATCGCCGGGTCGGAATGGAGAGGACTGCGAGGCGCGTCGTTTGCGCCCAAGCACGGCGGCGGAGGTTGCCACGCTTGGCCGGAATCAAGGGGCGACGGCGGCGGCGATTCTGAATCGCGTCGGGCTCGGGAGTGAGATGGAGAGAGAGGGGTAGGCGACGACTGGCTCGGTCGGTCGGTCCGACCCGAGCCAGGCTCTGGTTTTGGTTGGGTTCAACCAAGTTGACCCAGGGGCAAAAGGGTCAATTCACTTTTCCAAAGAATTTAATTCAAAGAAAATGGTTTATTCATAATAACTAGAAATGCAATGCAGAAAAATAAATAAAAATATTCATAGTAATTGTAAGAACGCAAAGAAATTGTTTTTGTATTCTTAATCTATTTTATCTTGATTTAATATATCTCAAAATTCAAATTAAATGAATTAAGAAATAAATATATTCTTAATTTCCTCATATAATAAAATGAAATTATGTTACCTAAATAATTCCTCCTATTATTTAATAAATCAAAATTTAAGTTTAATTAGTTAAATACTTTCTTCAAACCTCAAATATTCTAAAAAGGGAATTTAAATAAGATAAAATTATTAAAATTCTCATTAATGAAAAATACAAATAACATATATCAAAATGAACAGAAAAAAAAATCTATCTATTTGTATAAAGCAAACACCTGTTTGACTAAAATTGAATCACCCTAACATTGAAACAACACTTTACTTATTAATTTAAATATTGGATAATTCAATTAAATTGAACCCAATTGGTTTGCCTTGTGTGACTACCGTAGTTATTTGTAGAGTTTAATATTGTAAGGAGGTGATGTTTGATTGAGTAGTTTAGTGATTGCTTGTATTGGTTTGTTTATCGATTAGACGAGAACGTTGCTGGAATTATCGAGGAGGGGGAATTTGTTGAACCTGAAGATCAAGACCAAGGTCACTTTGCCGAGCAAGGCAAGCTATCCTCTGAGCTTGCATTTATATACCTCTATTTTGGTTCACATGTTTTACTTATAAAGAGCAAAAGTGATTTATGTGGTGTTTGCCACTAAAGCTATGATTTTGAAAACCCTTTTTCCAAATTACAAGTATATTATTTTGACACCCTATATGGAGATATTAGCTGGAATTTCTTTTTCAAACAATAGGATGGGAAAAATATTGTTTACTCAAAACTCCTTTGGAAATACTTGTGTGGTTGTGGAACACCGAGATGTCGGTGTGGAAATGGGGAAATGGTGAATGGGGATGTTTATGAAAAATGCACATTGTGTCCTTGTACTTACAGAACAACCAATACCATGTGCGACCACATTTACCCACCTATGGGAAAGGGCGTAGTCATATAATTTGCTCATATTAGTATGGGATGCCTCATCGACGGAGATGACTCCGTTATGCATGAGGGGATGGTTTGGCACCTGATGGATTGGTGACCTACCCCTAACCCGGGTCCTCACACAAGTTGGTGGGGAGGATAGAAGGTTCCACCATAAACCGCCGGACAAAACTATGACTCCTCACACTTAGGGTTTCTGACGGGAAACTGGACTGGGTGTCGATGGAAAGTGTCATATGGGAAGGATCCTATACTAGCATGAGCAAAGGACAAGCTATGGTCGGTGAATCAACTTCGCATACACCTGGTATGGCGGGACGTGGCTGACACGATGAGTTACCGGATGGGTGTGGGAAAAGCGTGCTACCTCTGCAGAGGGTTAAAACTATTAGAATAGCCGAGTCCTCGGATATGGACAGTTGGAAAGAACTGCTTTGACCATGTGCAAGTTTTGGAAATGTTTAAGTTTTAAAAGGAAAATGGAGATGTTGTATTTGTGCAACTTTACCGATGAGTTGGTATGAGGTTGCTGGAAAAGAGGAGGACCCTGAGGGGCTATGATCGAGAAGTGCAAAGTTTTGTGTCCTGAAAGTGGGAAATGTTTTATGCAACTATACCAAAGGGTTGGTATAAGGTTGTTGGAAAAATGATTTGACCATGAAGGGTTATGGTCGAAAAAGGAGGAGTTTTGGGGAAATAAACAAAATGGTGATTTTCTGAGAAAATGTTTTAAAAGAGATTTTTTGTCATGTTTCAACAAAGATATGTTTCGGGAAAAGTTTTAAAGAGATTTTTTTTACAAAGTCAGATTTATGGGAAAAAGTTCTCAGAGCCTTCTTTCCTTTTCAATAAAGATATAGAGATGTTTTAAAATAAATAAAAGTTTGAAAATTAAAAGGGTGCTGTTGCATGCTCATGTCGGGGGTAGTTTGCGAGTACTTAAATGTACTCATGGCTGTGTCCCTGTATATTCCCATGTCCAGAGTTCAAGAAGAAGTATGCTGAAGACCGAGAGATCGATGACGTCAACGCGAACTAGGGCACTTCCCAGTCAGCTGCCTGTAGGGTTAAGGCAAATGACTTGGGCTCCACGCTGTTTGGTGATTTCCGCTGCAAGTACCTGTTGAAGTTATGACTTCAATCAAGTAAGTATATTTATTCGGTATTTATGGGTGTTCTGTGATACCAATTCGAGTTATGTGCAACAACAGACTGATCATGGGATTGTTGCAGGAAACATAACGAGTATCCCGGATAGTTAATCCGGGGTCCTCACACAGTTGGGCGACGACGATGTGCTGGCGACTGCTACGGTGGTCGGAGGCTCACCTAGGGGCTTGGGAGGGTGCGTGAACGATGCAGATCAACGGCGGAGGCTCGGGGAAGGCTCGAGGGTGGACTGGTGCTTGCTGGGGAGGCTCCTGGGGTCGGCGACGAGCAGCTCCTCCTCCGCGGCCGTGTGCTGACTCCGGCGAGCTCCCTGCGTCGCTCCTGGGCACGAATCAAGGGGAAAACGCGGCGGGTGAGTGCGGTGTTAATGGAGAGGGGAGTGCTGGCCAGAGAGAAGAGAAAGAGAGAGCAGCACGGCACGGCCATGGTTGTCTCCTACCTCAGCTCCGGCAGCACTTGGCCGTGCTGCCACGGCTGAGCTTCGCTGCAACGGCGTGCCCGCTCTCCTAGCGTGCACTGAGAGAGTGGAGTGCGAGGGAGAGGCAGTGGTGGAGTGTGGAGGAAGTGAGAGCTCGGGTGCTCTATTTAACCTCCGAGCTCGGTCCACGGTGGCCTGGGTGCAGGAGAGGTCCAGAGGGGGGAGAGCTCGCCATAGGGGGCGGTGCGGTGCGGCTACGATGCTGGGGTGCAGGGGAGTAAGGTTGGATGCGTGGAGGCGAGCTGCGCTTGCTCGGAGTGGGGGAACGCCATGGGCGCGCTTGGGCGGTGCTCGGTGTGCACGGCGTGGCGCGAGGCCTCCGGGTGCGGGCTCCTGCTGGGGTTTTCTGCGTCGAGAGGGAGCAGAGAGGTGAGGGAGAGAGGGGGGACACGACGCTGGGACTCCACGGCGTCGACACCTCCGCGCACAGTGGCGACCATGGCGCACGCGCGCGGGCTCCTGTCCCCTGGCGCTGCTCCTCCCAGTTCCCCGACCCACTTCCTTCTGCTCCGGCGAGTGCGGTGAGGTGAGAGAGATGAGAGAAATCGATTGGAGGCAGTGGCTAGCTCGATTGAGCTTGAATTTACTGAATTCCATCAGATTGAAATCGAATTTGGGGATGAACTCAGTTCTGCCACTAGGTGTTCGACGAAATGCTTGAACCAATTTTTATTTCCAATTTCTGAAATTTATTTTCATAATTTGCTTCACATATGTTTATCAAGATTTGTTGTGCAGTGTTGAAATTTATTTACCAAGTGCATCATAGCACATTTTGTAATTTGAATAAGATAAAGAAATGTTTTGATTTTAATTTGAGATTTTTGGAAATATTTATTTGAGAGGGAAAGTTATAGAATTAAATTGAGAGTGATTATATTTCCACTCCACTGAATTTTGTTTGAAGGAAAAATAATTTCTCACTTGGAGAAATGGTGTGACACTTGTCACATGATTTTCTAGTTTTATCTTTTGTTTTATTTCTTTTCTTTTCTTCAAGTTTTTAATTAGAGCAAACAACATCACAAGCAACAGGAAATAAATAGCACAAGCAACATTGCATAACCATCACACATAAATAGCCAAAGTTTTTGTTGGCCCACATTTTTGGAATTATAATACTTGTTATAATTTAGGGATGTTACAGATGTCATGCTCATTGTGACGTTTTTTTGACGTCCTTGTGTCATGCAATCAACCATCGACACGTGGGCAACACAATCGAAGCCACGTTGCCTTCCTGCTTGACGAAATTTTATGTCGCAAGCTGGATGATGATGTCACCTAGCTCGTGTCGTTTTAATGCGTCGCGGTGCGTGTTTTAATCCGTCGCGGTGTGACGCAATAGAACGACGACACATGGACCAAGACCGAGACGCAATAGAACGGCGGCACATGGACCAACCACCACACAACGCTACGTAATATCCAGCTGAATCCCGCGGCGACGAAATTGCTTCGTTGCGGGATGGCTGATGGCGTCATCGAGTTCACAACATTTTAGTTCGTCCCAAATCAAACAGTTAGGAGTACATGGCAACACATGCACCAGTCATATGCTGACGCGTGTACCAGTCATGTACCGACAAGTGTCTTGTTATTCGTGACGTGTTTGATCTTCGTTGCGGAAATGCAGCAACGAAATCATTTACTTCTGTTGCGGGTGGATGCTTACATCATCGTTTGAATTGCCATTTTTGGGGTCCGTTAATCGTGTCAATTCTAATGCAAGAAATTAGTTTTCACATTAAAGCAAACAGAGAATGGTACCAAATACAGAAATTGACAAAAAAGAAAATACGAAACAACATCAAATAAAGTTCAATTTTTAGCAACACCGTCACAAGCCAAAGGCTCACAATTTTTGTTCTTGTGACTTCTTTAGGTGTTCTCCTTCCTTCTGCAATTCTTGCATATCTTGTATGAACTTGGGCCTTGCTTCTTATTTCACCTTAGTTAAGTCATCAATTGTACTCCAGAGATCCCTGCTATCCTAAAATCAAGTTGAGCTTGAA
Source organism: Poa pratensis (assembly GCA_947311845.1). Classification (NCBI taxonomy): domain Eukaryota; kingdom Viridiplantae; phylum Streptophyta; class Magnoliopsida; order Poales; family Poaceae; genus Poa; species Poa pratensis. The sequence goes on along the minus strand of CAMZMU010000125.1, from coordinate 13,625,861 downwards.
GCTTAGATTCCTGCTAAATTTAAATTTCGTTACATTAATATATAAGGTAAATTTAAATTTTGTTACATTAATATATAAGGTGTAGTGTCTTATTTATATATAGTTGTATGAGTTGTGTTTAATTATCTTTTTACTGTGCAACATTACCCTAAAGACCCAGAGTTAATCAACAGAGAGATCCCTGACTTCTCGTGGATGTTGATACTTGATACTATGAGGTAAAGCACCCAAGGGGCGTCCGGCGACAACATGCTACGCTGATAAAATGAAGAGGGCTCTTAGAGTAAAGATCGGACCCAAAACTTGGACTGTTGGATCATCGAAGGCACAAAGATCATCGAAGATGGTCATGGCTGATGACAACAATGATGATGACTTCATACCTCCTAAATGATCAGAGATCAGACCCAAGTCTAAGAGTGTCGTTGGAGGATCGAAAAAGGCAGTCGTGGCTGATGAGAACAGTGATGATGACTTCATGCCTCCTAAACAAGCACAGATCAGACACAAGGATAAGATTGTCGTTGGAACATCAAAGAAGGCAGTCGTCGCTGATGACAACAGTGATGATGACTTCATGCCTCCTAAACGAGCAGAGATCAGACCCAACTCTAAGAGTGTCGTTGGAGGATCGAAAAAGGCAGTCGTGGCTGATGAGAACAGTGATGATGACTTCATGCCTCCTAAACAAGCACAGATCAGACACAAGGATAAGATTGTCGTTGGAACATCAAAGAAGGCAGTCGTCGCTGATGACAACAGTGATGATGACTTCATGCCTCCTAAACGAGCAGAGATCAGACCCAACTCTAAGAGTGTCATTGGAGGATCGAAAAAGGCAGTCGTGGCTGATCACAACAGTGATGATGACTTCATGCCTCCTAAACGAGCACAAGTCAGACCCAAGGATAAGATTGTCGTTAAAGCATCGAAGAAGGCAGTCGTCGCTGATGACAACAGTGGACGATGACTTCATGCCTCCTAAACGAGCGCATCTTAGGCTAAATAATGGCAACTGGTGAAACGTAATTTAGATGTGTAGTACATGTAATAAATATTGTCACTTTCAAATTTCTGTTAGTTGTGTACTACTATCTCAATTGATTTATCTTAATTGTGTGTTATATCTTCTCTATTTTAAAAAATATATATAAAATGAAAATATCCTAGATCTCAGACCTTTATCCACTCAGCACCACCACACACACAAGACACACCACCACCACCACCACAAAAAACTATGCCACTCCCGCGCCGCCACCCACTCCACTCCTCTCCTCGTCGAGTTCCCGCCTGCGTCGTCCCCGTCCCCGTCCCCGTCGAGTCCCCGCCTACGCCGTCGCCATCCTCACCGCCCACGTCTGCACCATCTCCATCGCTTCCCCGCCCCATCCCCGTCCTCGCTGCCCCCGCCTACGCCGTCTCCGTCGAGTCCCCGCCCAGGCAGTCCCCGTCCGCGCCGCCGTCTAGTCCCCTTGGTGAGCCTCTCATTCTCTTCTCTCCTTTATTTTTTGCTACTAGTTGTATGCTTATTTTTTTTACTAGTTGTATGATTTAGATAGGTACATTGTGAATCGGATAATTGATTATTTGTGATATATATAGTGCCCGTTCACGATGGTTGTGACATCCGTCAGCTATCCAACATTGGACGCATCAGGGAGGTGGGTATATTATATTTCACAACTATTCGTACATTTCGTGTTCATGGAAAAATATGGTTATAAAACTTGACATAATATTCTTATAGGATTCCATATGTGAACCGGAAATTCCAACCGACTTGCAACTATGTGTAGAGAGGTTAAATTTAGTTGAAAAAGAAAATTGGGATTTGAATGAAGAGTTTAAGCGAATTGAAGAAGAAAAGATGAGATATGAGTTGTATGTTGCCGATATTGTCCATGATCACAAGATCAAGATGGATACAACCCGGTTGAAGATTAGAAAGGTTAAAAAATATGCCATTGATAAAGAGGGTTGGTATCATTATGTGGTTGGATCAATTGTTACCTTAGTTGCGATTTTGATCCCATTTATTGTTGTATTTAGATGCTATAGATAGTTGTACATTACTTTCAAAGTAGATTTTAGATGCTCTAGATAGTTGTATGTCAGTTTCGAATTATATTTAGATGCTCTAGATAGTTGTATGTTGTTTTATGAGAACTATGTATGAACTTTTTTTTGTTTCAAAATATGTGTTGTGATTGCTCCTATTGCATTTGTAAGTGTCTATACATGAAACTTTATAATGTAATAGGATATGGTGTATGGAGTATGCTACCCCGCTTGTCGAGATGGGGTTTTCACAGGATCTAGTTTCCTTAATTCACAAACATAATGGATATGCGGTGACCCAACACACCACTGCATATTGTAGTGTACAAGTCATTGACATAACACTCACGGAAGGACTACTCCGTAAATATTACATCACTCAGAGTAGTACAACAGAAACATTGCGGGTCCACTTTATTACACACTGCTAAAGATTACAAGCCAGAAATGCATAAAGACATCGTCGTTCTCCTCCGACATGGGAGGAAGGTCTATTATTGCTATGTTGACAGGTGGCAGCCTACTATGGACAGAAAATAGCAAACTAAGAACCATCATGGCTCAACAGCTAAGTAGTACTAGTCTAGTCTGGCTCGGCCTGGCTCCAATTAGTGATATTCTAATTCTCCACCTCCTCTTCTTCAATGTCGTCGGCTCCGTATGCGATGACGTAGTCGACACCCTCTACTCCTCCAGACAGATCAGGTGCTTCAAAGTAGACGTGACCAGCATGGTACGCTCAGTAGTTCCCGTCAATGGCCTCCTCAAAGTCCAAGCAGGGGGTACAAAGGGAACGAATGAGTAACAGCGTTACTCAGCAAGTTCAGCTTAATGCTTAGATAAATGGAATGCACTAGCTACCATCTTGACCAAAAAGTCAAGATGCATATGCAAGTTTTGTAAATCATTTTTAGGAAAAGGTCTATTTTATTTTAGAAAACTATGCCCCCAGTCTCCATGGGTTTATAGTCATCACTTGGGATGCCTTTCCCGCTGTGGTATGTAGTCCCCTCCTGGAACAAGGATGTGATAGTCACAATTTCTTTGTTTAACTCTGCAGAGCTGCACCACTTTACCCTACAGCAGCCTGGCTCCTTATGCTCTCTTAGCACACCATGTGTGCTATAGCCAGAACTCAGGTAACAAGTCATGTGGAGTCGCTTCCCGGCACAACGCATATCCGCCCCTTATGACCCAGCCGGTACAAAGACCAACTCGTCACCACTCCCGAGCTCCTATTCCCAATCACCCCGTCGGTGAGGAAGGTATGCGCTCCAACGCTGTTGGCCGCCGCAACGGACTCAACCAGGTAATAGTCTGCTGAGGATATGTGAAAGAAGGAAGAAACCTCTGACTAGCCCATCCATAGTGAATCTGTTGGTTGATGCTTCAATACGGCGCTAGGATCACTGGGCCATGGGTTATTAATCCTAGGTATGTACTTTCCCGTACAATGGAACCTCCACCACAACGTCAAACCGTGGTTCCATTGCCAGCCAACATTAGTATATATAGCAATTCACATCATTCGAAAATAGGTTTTTCCTTTTCATGCAATGATAAACCATAGTACTTTGCAATTACTTTGATAAAAATAATCAATCAAGGACATGCAAGCTGGAACTTGCCTTGAGACTGATAGGTAGTGCAGTATAAAGCTTCCGACGAATTGGGAATCTCGTGTTCTGAAAATCAACATCATTGTCTGTATGGGACAATGTCTAAAATCCAAATGTATGCTAATATGCATAGAATGAGATGCTTTTCCCCATAATTTATTAAGTGTTTTGATACTGATTTAAATGGTCTTTTATTTAATCATTTATTAGGATGAGTGACATGATAGTCATGATATAGTTCAAATATTACTTTGAACTTAGTATTTATTTTCCCAAATTATTTTTCTTAAGAAAATAATTTTTAAAAATATTTCAAAGAATATTCCACTTAAGGATCTTTGAATTTTTGATAAAAGAAATAATTTTCAAAAATTCCATTTAATATTTTATTTTGGTAGCTTATTTTCTTCTGGTATTTGTAGATATTTTTAAAGTATTTTTAGGATTTTATTTGAATTTATAGTGAGTTTTGCAATTTGAGGAATTTCATAAATTGGTAAAATTACCAAAAGGTCCCTAGTCAACACTTGGTTGAACCAGGTCAAGGAATGGGCTCGGGTCCGGTCAACCGACCGAGCCACTCCTCCCTCTCTCTCTCGCACGCGCTTGAGCCCGTGCTCGACCTCCGCTGGCGCCTGTGTCGCCCGCGCCCTCGCCGCCTTGCTCCGGCCACCTTCGCCGCTGTGCTCAGTGGCAAAATGACCCCCTCGCTCCGCTCTTCCATCCTGCCCGAGCGATTTGTGTGGCGCTTCCTCTAGCGACCAATCCTAGGGTTTTTCGGTGCCGTCGCTCGCCGTATTTCGCTGCCCTCCATGCTCTCGTGCTCACCATGGCAGGTGCAGAGCTTGCTCTCTGTGCCGCCGTGGTGTGGTCTGGTGCTCCGCTTCCTCCATGTGCCCCTTCCAACGGTAGCGCATGTACTACCTCACCGCCATGGAGCTACGGCCATGGACGCATGATATAAACTTTCTCCTTCTTCTCCTCTGGCTACTGGATCCACTGCTCACTCTAGATGTTGCTGGAACTTCAGATTAAACTCGATTTGGTATTACTTGTTAGGTTCTCGATGAAATTGAGAATGAATTCTTGATGAATTGCTCTCGGATATGCACTGTATTCTCTTTGTGCATCAAGAATGAGACGAATGGTGTAGATCTAGTATTTTAGATCATTCCATTACCTCTGGAATTTATTTTGGAGCATCTCTAGCTCACAAATGAAGAAAATGATTTTAGACTGAATCTTGTGATGATTCTATCCAAACTAAACTAGAGCATGGTCTAGTAATGATGTAGAAAATATTTATGCATGATTTAGATAGGTTTTGCTTGCTGTGATGCCTCCATTGGGAGTTACACAATAGCTAGTTGGTTTAGATAAGCTTTTTATGTTTTCCTGTGCTTCTTTCAGTGTACAAATGTACTAAGCACAGCTAATCCAGCTCTGCTGGTTCACTGGCTTGTGTATATCTTTGATAAAATGAATAAGAACAGATGCTACACTCTGCCTAATCCCTTGCTGATAGGGCAAAGGTGTCCGATCTTTCGATGAGATGATGATACATCGATTCTGGTGGAGTTCGATGATACGTCTCAAACGTATCTATAATTTCTGATGTTCCATGTTGATATTATACCAATTGTTACATGTTTTATATACACTTCATAGCATTTTTATGCATTTTCTGGGACTAACCTATTAACAAGATGCCACAGTGCCAGTTCCTGTTTTCTGCTGTTTTTGTATTCCAGAAAAGCTAGTCTGGAAATATTCTCGGAATTGGACGAAACTTGGACAGAACCTCCTATTTTTCCAACACGTACACGGAGTCCAAAGGAGAGACGGAGGGGAGCCACGTGGCAGCCACACCATGGGGCGCGCGGCCCCCCTGCCGCGCCGTGGGGTGGTGTGGGGCCCGTGGCTCCAGCCGCCGCCCTTTCGCCTATTTATTCTCCCGACGCGAAAACCCTAAATACCCGAGCCATTATCCACGAAAAGTTCCAGAGACGCCCCGCCGTCAACCCTAGCTCGGGAGGGTTCAGAAGCTCTTCCCGGCACCCTGCCGGAGAGGGGAATCATCACCGGAGGGCTCTACATCACCATGCCTGCCTCCGGAGTGATGCGTGAGTAGTTCATCCTTGGACTACGGGTCCATGGCAGTAGCTAGATGGTTGTCTCTCCACTTTATGCTATCATGTTTAGATCTTGTGAGCTGCCTATCATGATCAAGATCATCTTATTGTAATGCTACATGTTGTGTTTGCTGGGATCCGATGAATATTGAATACTATGTCAAGTTGATTATCAATCTATCTTATATGTTATTTATGATCTTGCATGCTTTCCGTTACTAGTAGATGCTTTGGCCAAGTAGATGCTTGTAACTCCAAGAGTGAGTATTTATGCTAGATAGTGGGTTCATGCCTCCGGTAATCTGGGAGAGTGACAATAACTTCTAAGATTGTGGATGTGCTGTTGCCACTAGGGATAAAATAACCGATGCTTAGCTTAAGGTCTAATGCATTTGTTTACATTACGCACATTACTTAATGCATTATCCGTTGCTTGCAACTTAATACCAACGGGGAACTCGGATGACAACCTGGCGGTGGATTATTAGTCATAGACGCTGTTGGATAACGGTCTATGTATTTTGTCGTAATGCCCACATGAATATCATAGTAATCATCATGTCATATATATGCATTGTCATGCGCTCAATATTTTGTCAATTGCCCAGCTGTAATTTGTTCACCCAGCATGTTAGTTATCTTTTATGGAGAGACACCACTAGTGAACTGTGGACCCCGGTCCATTCTTTTACACTGATAATACAACCAACTGCAAACATTGTTCCTTTTCATTCTCTGCAATTTACTACTGTTTTCCACACCATACGTTTAATCCTTTGTTTTCAGCAAGCCGGTGAGATTGACAACCTCACTGTTTCGTTGGGGCAAAGTAGTTTGATTGTGTTGTGTGCAGGTTCCACGTCAGCGCCCACTGACAACCTTCAGAAGTGATTTCTTGCTCCTACTGGTTCGATTAAACCTTGGTTTCATACTGAGGGAAACTGCTGCTACACTGCTTCATACCTTCCTCTTGGGGTCTCCCAACGAACGTGTGATCCACGCAATCAAGCTCTTTTTCTGGCGCCGTTGCCGGGGAGCAAGAGGATTTCTGCAAGGGGAGTTTCACGCTTCCAATCTCTTTACTTTGTTATTGTCTTGCTTAGTTTATTTTTTTTAGTCTTGTTTGCTTTATTTATCAAAAACACAAAAAAATTAGTTACTTTTATTTTCAAGTTGTTATCTTTCTGTTTTGTTTTAATTTTGCTAAAATGAGTACCCCTGAGAACACTAAGTTGTGTGATTTCACTAGCACGAACAACAATGATTTCATTAGTACACCTATTGCTCCACCTGCTTCTAACGCAGAATTCTATGAAATTAAACCTGCACTTTTAAATCTTGTTATGAAAGAGCAATTCTCTGGTGTTAGTACTGATGATGCTGCTGCTCACCTTAATAATTTTGTTGAACTTTGTGAGATGCAAAAGTATAAGGATGTAGATGGTGATATTATTAAACTGAAACTTTTTCCTTTCTCTTTGAGAGGACGTGCTAAAGAATGGTTGCTATCTTTGACTAGAAATAGTATTGATTCATGGACTAAATGCAAAGATGCTTTCATAGGAAAATATTATCCTCCTGCTAAGATATATCTTTGAGAAGTAGCATTATGAATTTCAAACAATTTGATAATGAGCATGTTGCTCAAGCTTGGGAGAGAATGAAATCATTGGTAAAGAATTGTCCCACCCATGGACTGACTGCTTGGATGATCATCCAAACCTTTTATGCAGGACTAAATTTTTCTTCAAGAAACCTATTGGATTCGGCCTCTGGAGGTACCTTTATGTCCATCACTTTGGGTGCTGCAACAAAGCTTCTTGATGATATGATGATAAATTATTCTGAATGGCACACCGAAAGAGCTCCACAAGGTAAGAAGGTAAATTCTGTTGAAGAAATCTCTTCCTTGAGTGATAAGATTGATACTATTATGTCTATGCTTACAAATGGAAAAATGCATGTTGATCCAAATAATGTTCCTTTAGCTTCTTTGGTTGCTCAAGAAGAGCATGTTGATGTGAACTTCATTAAAAATAATAACTTCAACAACAATGCTTATAGGAATAATTTTGGTAATAACAATTATAAGCCCTATCCTTTTAATAGTGGCAATGGTTATGTTAATTCTTATGGTAATTCCTACAACAATAATAAGAGTGTACCCTCTGATCTTGAAGTCATGCTTAAGGATTTTATTAGTACACAAACTGCTTTCAATAAATCTGTTGAGGAAAAGTTTGGGAAAATTGATGTTCTTGCCTCTAAAGTTGATAGTCTTGCTCTTGATGTTGATTTGTTAAAAATTAAAACTATGCCTCATGATGTTAAAGAGAGCAAAACTCTCAATGCTATACAAGTTAAAATTGATAATAATGTGAGGATGTTAGCTGATTTACATGCTAGGTGGGCAAGAGAGGATGAAATTGCTAAAAAGAATAGTATTGCTAGAGTTTATACTATTACTACTACTGAAAATGCTAAACTCAAGTGTTAACAAACCTCCTACTAAAAGTAATTGGTGTTGGCAATGTCTCTACTTCTGTTGCAAAACGTTTAAAATTGCCTGAAAACACTGAAACTGTTCCTGATAAAAGTGCTGAAATTTTTCGAGATGTGGGAGACAATGGTCCCATTACTTTTGATAATAATGATTTTGATTTTGATGGTTGCAATATTTCTGAAGTAATTAAGTTCTTGCAAAAGCTAGCTAGAAGTCCTAATGCTAGTGCTATAAACATGGCTTTTACTAAACATATTACTAATGCTCTCATGCAAGTTAGGGAAGAGAAATTAAAACATGAAGCTTCTATCCCTAGGAAGTTAGAAGATGGTTGGGAGCCCATCATTAAAATGAAGGTGAATGATTTTGATTGCAATGCTTTATGTGATCTTGGTGCTAGTATTTCTGTTATGCCTAAGAAACTTATGATATGCTTGATTTAGCACCTTTGGAACACTGTTATTTGGATGTTCACCTTGCTGATAATACTATAAAGAAACCTTTGGGGAGAGTTGATGATGTTTTTATAATGGTTAACAATAACCTTGTCCCCGTTGATTTTGTTGTTTTGGATATTGAATGCAATGCTTCTTGTCCTATTGTTTTGGGAAGACCTTTTCTTAGAACTGTTGGTGCTATTATTGATATGAGAGAGGGGAATATTAAATATCAATTCCCACTCAAGAAAGGTATGGAACACTTCCCTAGAAAGAAGATGAAGTTACCTTTTGATTCTATTGTTAGAGCAAATTATTCTGTTGATGCTTCATCACTTGGAAACACTTGATTCTTACTTTCTGCGCCTAGCTGAAAGGCGTTAAAGAAAAGCGCTTATGGGAGACAACCCATTATTTTATTTCTGCAATTTTTCTTTTTTTTGAGTCAAGGAGTTGTTTACTTCTGTAACAATTCCTTTGTATCTTTATTTTATCGCATTGTTGTGCCAAGTATTGCCTCTAATAGGAAGATGATGCTAGATTTGGATTTCTGCGCAGGAACAGATTTCTGCTGTTCACCGTTTTAATTCTGTAAAATCACAGAAAAATTATTTAAATCTGCAAATTTTTGTGCGTGATCCTCAGATATGTACGCATCTTTCGTTAGTTTAAAGTTTTTCGATCTGAGCAACGTAAGTGCCTCGAAAAAATTCGTCTTTACGGACTGTTCTGTTTAGACAGATTCTGTCTTTTATTTTTCGCATTCTCTCTTTTACTAGTGTTGAGTGGAATTCTTTTTTAGGGTGAAGAGCTTCACATAACATCAGTGGCAGTAGTTAATGTTAAAAGTAACGGTCATGTTTGTGTCCTTATAGAACATGTGAGTTTTTGATTGTGCACTAACCCTCTAATGAGAATTACTTGAGTTTGGTGTGGCGGAAGTTTTCAAGGGTCAAGAGAGAAGGATGATATAATGTGATCAAGAAGAGTGAAGAGCTTAAGCTTGGGGATGCTCCCATGGATCACCCCAGCATATTTCAAGAAGACTCAAGCGTCTAAGCTTGGGGATGCCCAAGGCATCCCCTTCTTCATCAGCAACTTATCAGGTCATCTCTAGTGAAACTATATTTTAATTCTTTCACATCATATGTGCTTTACTTGGAGCGTCTGTGTGCTTTTATTTTCAGTATTTTATTTTTCTTATGGTCAACTTGATTGGACCCAGCATTCTTGATTGGGAGAGAGACACGCTCCGCTTTTTCATATGAATACTCCTATTCTTCACTTATACTTGTTGAGTATTCTTATCTAGCTATTGCTATGCTTTTAGCTCCTGTTTTGCATGCATCTCTTATTCAGAGCTGTTAGTTCTTTTAAAGAAAGTACTCTCTTGCTTCACTTATAATTGTTTGGAGAGTTTATGTTGAAATAAATTGATTGGTGTTTGGTTGGAACAGAAAATGTTGCATGTGGTAGATGGTATAATGGAAAAAGCTTACATATTCTTGTAGATCACTGTATTGGATAATTTGATACTTGTCAATTGTTTTGAGTTATCAAGTAGTTCATGTTTAAGCTTTTGTATCATGTAGTTAAAACCTATTAATGAAGAACTACCGTAAAGCTCGTTGAAATTTGGTTTGCATGATTGGTATCTCTAAGGTCTAGATATTTTCTAGTAAAAGGGTTTGGTTAACAAGGAAGACAGTGTAGAGTCTTATAATGCTTGCAATATGTTTTCATATAAGTCTTGCTGTGTCGGTTGATATCCTGTGTTTGCTTCAAATAACCTTGCTAGCCTAAACTCTGTACTGAGAGGGAATGCTTCTCGTGCATCCAAAACCTTGAGCCAAAATCCATGCCATCTGTGTCCACCATAACTACCTATATGTGGTATTTCCTTGCCATTCCAAGTAAATTTTTCATGTGCTACCTTTAAACTATTCAAACTTTATTACTCCTATTTTGTGTCAATGTTTACCAAGCTCATGAGGACGGGGTGGATGTCTTTATGTCAACTGTCAAACAGACTTTACCACCGGACTAGCGGCATATACATCCGCTTATCCATTAATTTTGCAAAAAGAGCTGGCAAATGGGGTGCCCAGTCCCAATTAATTACAACTTTAACCGCTTAATTCTCTTCACATTTTTGCCCTGATTTATCAGTCAAGCAATGACAAACAGTGAAATATCTGCATGTGTAAACAAAAGAGAAAGAGGGATGATCTGCCTTGCTGGTAGAAATAACGTCCTTCATGGGAGCCGCTCTTAAAAGTCTGGTTGGCAGGGGTCATATTGTACTTTCCATTTTCTGATTCGTTGACAATTAACAAACACCTCTCAAAACTTATTTTTACTCTCTATATGATTTCAAAAACTTAAAAAGCTCTAGCACATGATTTAATCCCTGCTTCCCTCTGCGAAGGGCCTTTCTTTTACTTTTATGTTGAGTCAGTTTTCCTACTTCTTTCTATCTTAGAAGCAAACACTAGTGTCAACTTTGGTGCAACAATTTTTATATGCTTGTATATTGCACTTATTATATGCTTTGTGTTGACAAATATCCATGAGATATATATGTTGAAAGTTGAAAGCAATTGCTGAACTTAAATCTTCCTTTGTGTTGGTTAAATACCTTTTACTTAGAATCTATTGCTTTATGAGTTAACTCTTATGCAAAACTCTTTGATGCTTGTCTCGAAAGTACTATTCATGAAAAGTTTTTGCTTATATGATTCAGTTGTTTGCTCATTATCTACTTGCTAGCAAACTATAGACCATTGACCTGGATCACTTCATTCATAACATGTGCTTTACAATACTATTTGATCAAGATTATGATTGTAGCATGTCACCTCAGAAATTATTTTGTTTTTATCGTTTTACCTACTCGAGGACGAGTAGAACTAAGCTTGGGGATGCTTGATACGTCTCAAACGTATCTATAATTTCTGATGTTCCATGTTGATATTATACCAATTGTTACATGTTTTATATACACTTCATAGCATTTTTATGCATTTTCTGGGACTAACCTATTAACAAGATGCCACAGTGCCAGTTCCTGTTTTCTGCTGTTTTTGTATTCCAGAAAAGCTAGTCTGGAAATATTCTCGGAATTGGACGAAACTTGGACAGAACCTCCTATTTTTCCAACACGACACGGAGTCCAAAGGAGAGACGGAGGGGAGCCACGTGGCAGCCACACCATGGGGCCGCGCGGCCCCCCCGCGCCGTGGGGTGGTGTGGGGCCCACGGCTCTCCAGCCGCCGCCCTTTCGCCTATTTATTCTTCCCGACGCGAAAACCCTAAATACCCGAGCCATTATCCACGAAAAGTTCCAGAGACGCCGCCGCCGTCAACCCTAGCTCGGGAGGGTTCAGAAGCTCTTCCCGGCACCCTGCCGGAGAGGGGAATCATCACCGGAGGGCTCTACATCACCATGCCTGCCTCCGGAGTGATGCGTGAGTAGTTCATCCTTGGACTACGGGTCCATGGCAGTAGCTAGATGGTTGTCTCTCCACTTTATGCTATCATGTTTAGATCTTGTGAGCTGCCTATCATGATCAAGATCATCTTATTGTAATGCTACATGTTGTGTTTGCTGGGATCCGATGAATATTGAATACTATGTCAAGTTGATTATCAATCTATCTTATATGTTATTTATGATCTTGCATGCTTTCCGTTACTAGTAGATGCTTTGGCCAAGTAGATGCTTGTAACTCCAAGAGTGAGTATTTATGCTAGATAGTGGGTTCATGCCTCCGGTAATCTGGGAGAGTGACAATAACTTCTAAGATTGTGGATGTGCTGTTGCCACTAGGGATAAAATAACCGATGCTTAGCTTAAGGTCTAATGCATTTGTTTACATTACGCACATTACTTAATGCAATTATCCGTTGCTTGCAACTTAATACCAACGGGGAACTCGGATGACAACCTGGCGGTGGATTATTAGTCATAGACGCTGTTGGATAACGGTCTATGTATTTTGTCGTAATGCCCACATGAATATCATAGTAATCATCATGTCATATATATGCATTGTCATGCGCTCAATATTTTGTCAATTGCCCAGCTGTAATTTGTTCACCCAGCATGTTAGTTATCTTTTATGGAGAGACACCACTAGTGAACTGTGGACCCCGGTCCATTCTTTTACACTGATAATACAACCAACTGCAAACATTGTTCCTTTTCATTCTCTGCAATTTACTACTGTTTTCCACACCATACGTTTAATCCTTTGTTTTCAGCAAGCCGGTGAGATTGACAACCTCACTGTTTCGTTGGGGCAAAGTAGTTTGATTGTGTTGTGTGCAGGTTCCACGTCAGCGCGCCACTGACAACCTTCAGAAGTGATTTCTTGCTCCTACTGGTCGATTAAACCTTGGTTTCATACTGAGGGAAACTGCTGCTATACTGCTTCATACCTTACTCTTGGGGTGTGCCAACGAACGTGTGATCCACGCAATCATTCGACCTTGGCGATCCGACTACTACGCACACGTACGCAGCGCCAATGTAATTACTAAGTCAATCTCTCGAGGTTACCGATCCTGCAGAAGCACGATCAGCCTGACCGTCCAGTTCTACCTGCGATGGAGAAACAAGTAAGAACCAATAATACAATCACGAATTGCGGATGTAAGATGAACTTTATTGATAAAGGTGGGATTCTGCAAGTGCGTAATATAGGAGGTCTAGCCGACACTCGTGCCTATGATGAAGACTAGCAACAGCTGAGTTCTTTTAACTAAACAAAATCCAAGTATAAACCCTAGGGTGACAGTCTATTTAAAGTCGGCCGGCCGGCGGGCGCGTGAGCGTACACGATCAATGTCCTCGTGTGTAGATGGGCTGACTAGTAACATGGACATCAACATGGACGTGGCCGAACAGGCCCTCAGGTTCAATGTGGCCTTGTACACGTTGTAGCAGACAACATATGCATGGATCGATCTGAGCCTTGTTCGTGCGTGAGTGTGCACCATGCACAGGGGCCCACCTCTTTTACGCATGCAATTATCTTGGTGATTAGCATGGCCCAATTTTCCATCACGTGCATGCATTGACCAATCACCAAGAGCTTCTCGTTGTCCTTCATTTTTATCGGTGGCTTGTACCGTTCCTTCATAATTCTACATATAACAAAAAGCAGGTGTTGTATCTTTATCTTTATTAGTAAAATAAAATACTAGATTATTAGTACTAGAAATCACCTGAAAAGTGTGTTTGTGAATAATAATTTTGGTCGTATCCAGACTAATCATGTCCTGATCATCCTCCCTTTCTTGAAAATTAAGCCGTCCTCGGCGCTGTTTCTTCTGAAACAGGGATAACAAAAGAGACAACATGTGTGCATGGTATATGTATATGTCATCCATTTTAACTCCTCTCCCATGCATCATTTTTAATGATTCACACAAATAAGGCTCATCATATCTCAAAATATTATCAGCCATGTTGGCACAAAAACTATAGCAACTTTGTTTGCATATATAAGTGAAGCTCGTGTTTATATCATTTATCGTGCAATGCTCATCATTAAACCATCCCAACATTGGTAAATAAAAATTCAAGGTATCAAAAATTCTAACCACAACTTGTTTAGATAAGTAATCATGCAACAAGCTATTTGGTGTAAAATCAATACCATAGTTGGAGGTCATATCAAAATGAGTGAACATATGCAGCAATTTATTTTCTTTGAAAACAGCAAGATCATCACACGTGATACAAATCTTATGCACCCAAAATTCAGTATTAATATCATAATCACCAATCAACTCAAATGTAAAATCTGGGGCATAAGCGCTTTTCAACGTACGCATACATGTGATTTCCGAAATTTTATTCCGAGCATGTGACAAAGAAATAGGTGGATCCATTGGAACAGAAAACAAAGTATTATCATTAGAAACTCTAGGTAAGACTTCATCATTCCTACTCAATTTTATATGATCCAAAGCATAGTTAAGTGTCAGGTCACCTGGTTTATTTGCAGCAACAATTATTTCATCGGGTGCGCTCATATCAACGGATGAATTAAATTCAGCAATAGGTGCACTCAAAACTCAACAATATTATCCGCGAAAATAGGTGGTGTGCCCAAATCAACATGCAACACAACACAAGAATTATTTAAATCTCTAGGAAATAAATCAACCTCATGTCGAGTGATATCATTACCTTTATTACTACCGTATATGTTCGACTCAGATAGTGTAGGTACTGTCGGTGACGATGGTTCACATGTTGGAGGTTGGGTCAAATCAGCGGATGAGGTTTCCATAATAGGTGCAACGGTAGCGGTGGCAGGAACAAATGACCCAACTCGTGGAATATGCACCTCACGCTTGTTTGTCTCAGCCGCAACACATCCCTTTATTTTCTGTTCAGCTTTACAAGCAAGACGAAACAAACGATGCATAGGATAACAGTTTTCATGCATTAGTAGATCCTGAATATCATGGTTTAAGCCTCCCAAAACCTATCCATAAAATCATCTTCACTTTCTTCTAAAAATGAATGTAACAAAGTAGTTTCAAATCATCATAATACTCTCTTACAGTGTTACTACCTTGTTTTAAATTCTGCAATTTCTTAACCATGTCCGTGTGTAGTATGATGGAACAAATTTATACCGCATAGCAAGTTTTAAATCATGCCAAGTAGTAGGTATATAATCAGGATATGAGCGACAATATTTATTCCACCAAATGGAAGCAAGACTAGTGAATGTACTAATTGTAGTTTTTACTTTTTTATGCTCACAAAAATTATGGGAAACAAATATAGCATTTATCTCAAATTCCCATTCAATATATATATCAGGCATATAACGACCTGCAAATGATGGCATAGAAACAGTAACCTGATCATGTGCGTGGGTACGTCTTTGTACGTTGTTGTGTTGTTGTAGGTGGTGTCAAATCTCCAACTATGGACGAAGCCCAACAAGTTCAAACGCCGGGCCGGGGGGCGGTGAGCGTACACGATCAATGTCCTCGTGTGTAGATAGGCTGACTAGTAACATGGACTCTGGACGTGGCCGAACAGGCCCTCAGGTTGCTTCAATGTGGCCTCGTACACATTGTAGCAGACAGCATATGCATGGATCGATATGAGCCTTGTTCGTGCGTGAGTGTGCACCATGCACATGGGCCCACCTCTTTTACGCATGCAATTATCTTGGTGATTAGCATGGCCCAATTTTCCATCACGTGCATGGATTGACCAATCACCAAGAGCTTCTCGTTGTCCTTCATTTTTATCCGTGGCTTGTACCGTCCTTCATAATTCTACATATAACAAAAGCAGGTGTTGTATCTTTATCTTTACTAGGGAACTTAACGCGGCAATGCCGCGCCCGTGTGGTAAATAAAATTTAAATTTTGGTAATGTGCGCATTTAGAAATTGTGTAGGTTTGGAAATTTTTTGAAGTTTGAAAAAGTTTACGTTCTGAAATTGTTTAGTTTTTGAAATTGTTCAAGTTGGGATGTTTTATAGATTTGATTTCTGTTTACTTTTGCGAGGTGGTCAGATTTGGAAGATATTTAAAGTTTAAAATATCTAAAATTGAAAATTAATCGTACGCCATAAATAGTCAGCATTTTTTTTGTTTATTCAACATATTTTTTTCATATTTTGTTGATGGATATAGTTTAAGTTACTGATTTTGCAGCATTAGTAGATTTTGGAAATTGTATAAATACCCTAAAACAATATTTGTAAAGTGTTTTAAATTGTTTGGAACATGTTCTATTTCAAATTTTGTTTGTTGATTCAACTATGTTTATTTGGAAAATAAGTTTGGTATAGCTACAGATTGTTGAAAATTAATCTAAAATTATGCGGTATTACTATTATTTTTCGTTGGTGAATTAGTTTTTTTGTAATATGTGTAAGTTTGGGAAGTAGTAATATATATTTGAATATTCTGTAACTCGTAGAAGTACGGAAATATACTCATATACGTTTGAATTATAAAAAATAAAAAAAAAATACATTGTGAATTAGGGGAAGTTTCGGTATTTTAAGTATGTTTAAGAGTTGTTTAATTTTGTTGTGTCAAATAACCATGGTTAATTTTTTCGAGCATTCGTGAATTCGATATAACTAAGTAGGATTTATTTTTTAGAAAGCATTTAGGTATGTTCAATATTTTTTCTCATGGACTATGAATTAGTTATGAATTGTTTGAAAATTAATGTAAAATTCTGCGGTGTTACTATTATTCTCCGTTGGTATTTTCCATTGGTGAATTAGTTTATATGGGAAATAAATTGAGAAACTAATGTTGTAGTGCAATATAGATCGTGCTGATAAAAATAATGTTAATAAAATTAGTTTTGGAAAAGTTATGCGGTGAAGAAACGTATGTTTTATTCTGGGGGGGGGGGGGGGGGGACATTATGTACAGTAGTGATTTTTTCAAAATATTCACTGAATTAAAATCGAAGAAACGCGTGTTTTATTCTGGGGGGACATTATGTACAGTAGTGATTTTCTTAAAATATTCACTGAATTAAAATCTTCAAATATGTTTGAATTAGGACGTAAGTAGTTATTATTCTAGAGTCTACGGGAATGGAACCTATTCGTCGGCGCGAAAATTTTTCGTGTATGTATTTTCTGGAAGTTTCGAAAAAAAAAAGTAGTGCAATGTCGATCGTGCTGATAAAAATAATGTTAATAAAATTAGTTTTGGAAAAGTTGTGTGGTGAAGAAACGCGTGTTTTATTTTGGGGAGACATTCTGTACAGTAGTGATTTTCTCAAAATATTCACTGAATTAAAATCTTAAAATATGTTTGAATTAAGACGTAAGTAGTTATTATTCTAGAGTTGACCAAAAATCGAAACCGATTACGGGAATGGAACCTACTCGTCGGCGCGAAAAAATTTCGTGTATATATTTTCTGGAAGTTTTAAAAAAAACTACTGTAGCTACGCATTGTAGCTACTGTAGCACGCTACAGTGGAATCGCACTGTAGAGCTACAGTGTCGAAACGCTTCACGCCTTTATATATGGTATATTAGTAAAATAAAATACCAGATTATTAGTACTAGAAATCACCTGAAAAATGTGTTTGTGAATAATAATTTTGGTCGTATCCGGACTAATCATGTCCTCATCACTTGCCCTCTTATGCTCAAACAGTGACGGAAACACATCAAGTGCACTCCGTTTCTTCTCTCTTGTAACTTGCTGCTAAGAACTGATACGTCATTGTCCTAACTCTTTTTCCTACGGCACCTACCTTGCTTAGCAAGGTTCTGTTAAGAACAGATGCTGCAAACACCTCTCTAGCATGGTTCTGTCATTTACAGAACCTGCTTGGTCTCTCTCTAGCACACATGATCAACCTGTTGTTCTTGAGCAGCTTGTGCTTCTGGAAAATGATGATAACCCGCGTCTTGTGGATTTTGCCTCCTCCTCGCTGCTTCAAAGTTCCTAGAGTGTATTTGTCTAGCTGAAATGGCTTGGAGTGGATAGATTCAGGTTACTTCCATGATGTGCTTACGGTTTGTGATTGTTCTTAGTGAAGAACAGATGGTAAGTGTGTGTGTAGCTTGGCTGCAGTGAATGGTGCAATGTGTGTGTTGTGTTGGCTGCGAACTAACACACAGTTGCCGACGATTCTCCCGGCAGGGCCACATCGATTTCACATTTTCCGCCAAACCTTCTCCGTCACCATGAGGCTAGGATTGAGTATGACCTCTTTTTCTCCCCAGTTCAGTTAGTTATTTTCTTGCTCTACGCGAATAATTTTCTTAACTGCTATGGATTAGATAGTTTGTTAGATTTATTTCGTTGGTTCGTGGTTCTTTAGAAGAGTGCTTCTGCTCAAGTGTTTCCTTTTGTTCTTTTTCACTTACAAGTACACGTACAAATCATAATCTACGATTTATTTGTGTGCTTCCTACCTTGGCCGCGGCAGAAAAACACTACAACAAGACGAGCAAGACGCGTGTTGTAACAAGGAGCATCGCAAAACTTGGTGATTCCCGTGTAGAGATGATTCTTGCAGCACGAACTGCAATTGGAAATAATACTAGAAGGGGAGGTTCAACAGCTAGGGGAAACAAGAGAGTATCGGCTTCTCAACCAGCAGAGGGAGATTCAGCTCTTGTCCCCTTATTACACGAGAAGCTTTAGACCTCCCCTGTTCTCTGGACAGCTCAGGTGCTAGTTCCTCCATCCCGTCCTGCCTTATTGTTTGTTACTACCTCCGTCCCTAAATCTAAGCCTTTTTACAGTTATCTTGGTTCGTTCATTTCTAGATTTATTTAGACCCTTTCTAGCGTGTAGGTGCACTCATTTCGTTCCGCATCTAGTCCGCTTTGAGATATATCTAGAAGTTATTATATTGTACTCCCTCCGTTCATAAAAGGATGTCTCAATCTTTTCTAGATTTGTAGCAACGGAGGGAGTAGAACAGAGGGAGTATTTGATTTCGAATGCCAATTAATTTTGTTGTCATTTTGTCTTGACTATGTAATGTTGTGATTCTTCCCAGGGGACAAATAGCACTACTGCCAGAAACAAGAGGGATAAGCAGCAGCCTCCAGTTGAAAAAACATCCCAGCTGGGCACAAAAAGAACATCGCCAGACCAGGGACATGTTAGACGCAAAGCAAATCCAAGCTCAGTGCTACGCAGATCCCTGCGTGTGAACCCTTCTCTCGCAGAAGGCATGTTGTACCACTGATACCCACAAGTATAGGGGATCGTTGAAATGTTCAATATCTAAGTATTAGTATCGATCCCACGAGGAGTAGAAGGTATAAGTATTTATCCTCTCAAATAAGAGTGTCACTTCTCTTATTATCTATGCACTAGACAAACTAAAGTGATTAAATGATGCAAGTGTTTTTGGGTTTTTGGCGTAGAGTTTGCAATAAAGTAAAAAGCTGAAAATAAAATATGACAAGTGAAAGCTCTCAAAGAGAGAAAGCCCAATCCTCTATGCAGCAAGAGGACAAGCTCAAGTGTGTGTTTCTTATAAGTGGAGAACGTTCCCAAGGGCTACCTAGACTTCATGGCATAAATATTTCTAGAACAACAAGGTAAGCATTTTGTCAAGTTTTAATCTTCTTTGGACGGAGCCATAATTAGGGAAAGCTAAATAAATAAACTAAACCCCCTTATGATGGTTCTTATGGCCAAGTAAATGACTGCACAAGAGTTATTAAGACATAGAGTCCCACCATAGCCTTAAACTCTAAGGTCCCCGATACTAATACCCTCATAATGCAACTTCATGACTCGGTCTCAGGTTTACATGTCCTCCCAAGTCTCCCTCACTCCATTACACTACGGTGTTCTCCTATGAGCCCATATAGGTGAAGTGATGTGCAGTCGACGTTCGCACAACACCATCATAGAATTACATAAAAGATAAAACTAGACAAAATACCAACACATGTCATATATAAATCATTGCCAATCCATCCTATGCCCCCAGGAACATGAGAGAACTACTCACAACGCAAAGACATGATATGATTCAATGGCATAAGTGATACAACACAATCTGAAATATAATCTCCCCCAAACAATGACAAGTAGCAATCATACACAGGTAGAATAGCACTTAAACAATAGCTAGGGTTCAACAATCTCAAACTATGAGGGGGATGAAGTGGATCACGAAGATGGTGATGGAGATGGTGCTGGTCTTGACGGTGGTGTTGATGGAGACTCCGGAGGGGGGATGGAGGAGCCTTCCGGAGGTGATTCCGGCGGCGTTTCCCCCTCCGATCTTCTCCGGCGGCAGCCTTCTGTCTCCTGTTTCTTGGTTTTGTGTTTCTCCGCCCCTCCTTCGCGAAACTCCTCGGGGGACTATTTTTATAGTCGTTTTAGGTCAAGACGAAGCCACGGAGACGAAAACGGACGGCATCGGAGCCACGAGGCCCAATGGGGGTCCCACGCGGCCAAGGAATCTGGCCGCGTGGGCCCACCTCTTTTGGCCCTCGGATCTCCGTTTGTTCGCTTCCTTCGCTCCTACGCTTCGTTCCTTCCAAAAACTGACGCCCGTAAAATATTAGGTCATTTGGACGTCGTTTGGGTCCCTGAAACATAAAAATATAGAAAATAGGGTTTTCTGCCAGTGCAGGGTTAATTCCAAATAAATGGGGAAACTGTGAATTATCCCCTAAAATCATTATAAAACATAAATATAACCCATATATGATGCAAATAAGTTGGAATATCAAGTAATAAAATGTAAAGTTCATGTATGCATTTTACATGCATCAACATCCCCAAGCTTAACCAATACTCGTCCTCGAGTATGAAGGTGATAAAACTAACATGGACTTTGCATTTTAATACTATCAATGGATATCAAAGATGATTACTATTGCTACATAAAGTCAAATGATTCATTCTCAAAGGAGTAGCAATATACAAGATAGATTATAAAGTGATATCAAATATTCAATGAAAGGATGTTCAATGATAATTCACAAAGTGTAACATAGAAGAAAGTACTATGGAACAAATGTATGCATAATGAAAAGTAAAAACATCCTATAATGGTCATAGAGTATTCTTGTAAAATCTGAATATAAAAGTGGACACTTTGGAAAGATAGATAAATAAGTAGAGGTAAAACATGAATAAGTTTCATCTAGCTTCCAAATGCTTCTACTTAAGTTAATGTTTGCAATGTGGTATCATTGGTGTGGAGCTCTCATTACCCCTATCATAGCATCTTGAATGGTTAAAGTTTAAAGTGAAAGCAAATATGAGTAATGTGCTTGACAAAGTATGGGTTGAATGCCTCATGCCCCGTGAATACGAGTACCTACACCACGGTGTTACTCAACTCGGGCCACAAAGCAAGTTCAAGTTAAAGTCATTGTAAGTAATATAATAGCGTCATCAAGAGCGTCAACTGGGGTACCTCTTGCCCAGGACATGGAACAAGCCCATGTCAAAATGACAAGACAAACAACAATGAACAATCTCAACACCTTTTTATTTACTATTGGTATAGCTTTTTATTGTGAGTGCATCACTGAAGGTTCACTTTGTGTAAATTTCCACCATGAATGATGCATGGCTTAGATTAGCGGCCCAGGCGTCTCTCTAGCCATTTATACAAACTCTCAAACTTACTAAGTTTCCGCATTTATTTGGCACCATGATAAGCATCCATAAACAAAAGTACATGATATCAACTAAATATAATTAAGAGCACGTTGAAAGCTTGCCATGTGACAGCACATATGAGCTAACTCCCAACCAAGACTCTTGTCAAGCTCACAACTTCATAATTTTAATCACAATGGTTCATGTTTATTAAGTGCAATAAAAGTAAAGTGTGCATCAAGTTCGTGAGAGCTTTTAACCAACTTTTCCCATAACAATCAATAACATAAGCATTTTAATTCAGAAGTATAGATAATACAATATAACATGATAAACATACTCGGAATAGCATAAAGCTAATAGGTAGATATGGTGGACTCACTGGAAAAACTTTGGTTGAAGGTGTTGGAAAACAAGTTTTTACTTGTTGGAATTTTTGGGCTAGCAAGAGGGAGAAAGTTGACCGTCTAAATGCATGCATAAGTGTCCATAGAACTAACCAATCCATGTTAAACAAAGTAAAGTAACATTCAGCATCAAAACATGAATAAAAGATAGCTCTTGATAAAACACTTGCAAATTAATACTCATTAAAAAGCACATGAATCATGCAACTATATGTATCTTTTTGAATCAACTCAAACATCCCTTTCCCAATCTTTTTAATAGCATCCAACTTAATTCAACCCAAATTTCCAGTAGCTCTCTCATAATAAATGATAGTGGTGGTCTCAAGACAAACAAAAATCAAACCGAAATAAAAAGCAAATAAAGACGCTCCAAGTTTATGCGATAAAGTGCATTGATCGAAAAACAGAAGTTAGACGTGTGCAAACCGAGAGTGTGTTGGTCCAGTGGGGTTGTCTTCACATCCCCAAGCTTATGGTCTTCACCATCCTTGGATAGCTCTTGGTGCATCTCCTCTAATCCCTGTGAAAAAACTTCAAAACACCGTTTCTCCCATTTCTTTTCTGTGGGGTGACATTAGTAGTGATAGACAAATGAATTGCTTGCTGCATAAAATCCTTAAACAAAAATTCATATGAATGTCCAGAAAGTGTATAATGTTGTATGCCTACTTATAAACTCAATTGGATCAAAAAGATTCAAGTTAAAAGTTCAAAGAATGCATCAAACAAAATGGGACAGAATCTGTCCAGAAAAACAGCAGCAGCAAAACGCATTTTTCTACCCTACTTAAATATGTCGAAAAATTCTGAAAAATTCATGCTTACAGAGGATGAAAAGTTGCAACTACAGTTCAAATATCAGCTCATTCGGAGTTACAGAATAGGAATGAAAAATCATACCGTGCACAGATTCGTGCTGGAATAAAATCTCCGAATACAATAAGCAACTTTTTCAACCCAAAATGGGTAAAACTTGGCACTTTATTAAAAATTCAGAAACAAAACTAAAAACTAAGTCTCTTGTTACAGCAAGAGGACACAAAGAAAACCAAAAAAAAACAACCGGGTTGCCTCCCGTAAAGCGCTTTCTTTATAGCCATATAGCTAGGCTTACTTACTTGGTATCAAGATGGTTGGAGTGAGGTGGCTTGGCATCCCCAAGCTTGAATTCTTGTACTTATTTGATATATGTAGGGTGAGCCTAGGGGTAACATCCCCAAGCTTGAGTTTTGTCCCTCTTGATCTTTGTTCATCACCCTCAACTCTTCCACTTGAAAATTCTCTTTACACAAAACTCATCATAAAACTTGATTAGAGGGGTTAGTGTCTCCATAAATTAAATCCACATAGGTATAGCAAAGACATATCATGAGTTGATTCTAAACATTAGCTACTGTTACTATGGTTGTGTATTGCTCTTTGATCAAAGAACACACAAAACACAAGTAATGAGAGTAATGCAAAATAAAGACAGAATCTGTCAAAAACTGGACAGCCCGTAAAGAGTGAATTTTCAGAGGCACTTACGTTGCTCAAATCAGAAAATTTTGAACTAATGAAATGTGTATTAGTAACTGAATATTGCTGTCGTAAAATCTCAGCTCAAAATTCCTCTTCTGTGATTTTATACATTTTTCGCAGTTAAGCTCAGGAATCTGTTTTCTGGACAGCAAATCACTATTGTTTAATCCTACCTCTCAAAAGAGGTTATTCTTGCCATAAAGATGAAAAATAAGATACAAAGGTGTTGTTACAGTAGTAATCAAGCACCTTGACTCAAAAACCAAAAATTAAACTGAATATAAAAAATCATGGGTTGTCTCCCACAAGCGCTTTTCTTTAACGTCTTTTAGCTAGACATGATAGTTTTAATGATGCTCACATAGGAATAAGAATTGAAATGCAAAAGAGAGCATCAAGAGAAAAATATGAAACACATTTAAGTCTAACCCACTTCCTATGCATTGGGATCTTGTAAGAAAATAAATCATTGAAACACAAAGCAAGTAGCATAGGAAGATAAAACAAGAGCAATTTCAAGACTTTGAACTTAAAGAGAGGAAACGTAATAATATTGAAATGTTTAGAACCATGTTTTCCCCTCTCATAATAACTTTCAGTAGCATCATGAATGAATTCAACAATATAATTATGACATAAAGCATGTCTTTCATTATCTACAATCATAAAAGTATTAATACTCTCCACATAAGTAAAATCCTTCTTATTAGTGATAGTGGGAGTAAAACATTCATAATCATCATTGTAATCATCATATATAGGAGGCATGTCATAATCATAATAAACTTTATCCTCAATAGTAGGTGGACTGAAAATATCACATTCATCATTGTAATCGTCATAAATGGGAGACATAGTATCATCAAAATAATTTTTCTCCTCTATAGTGTAATCAGGAGAATTCAAAGACAAAGTAGGACTCTCATGAGTGAGAGTATTGTCACAAACAGCAAGTATATCATCTTTATCCCTACATAATTTAGTAACAAGTTCTAAACATGGAGGATTATCAAGCAAAATAGGACCATCATCTAGAGTACTATCATAAAACATGTCTAAACCATACTCCTCATCATTTTTAAAATTATTATCAATAATGTTCTCATTAGACATAGGTTGATATTCCTCTTCATCATCAGAATCATAAAACAAAGTTTATCATCAATAAAATCTTGAGTGTTACCCTCATCCATGGTGGTGAAGGTGGAAGTTTCCTCTCTTCATTCTCTAGTTGTTCATCATTTTCATCATCTTCTTGGGGTTGCACGGGCATCCCCAAGCTTAGGTTTTTATCCTCTTCTTCACATTCTTCCTCTTCCAAGCTTATGTTTTCATCATCTTCTTCCTGCAAAACATCAGTACTTTCTTGGGGAACCTTGCCCCTCTCATTATAGTCAACAACATAAATATTTTGAGAGAACTTGGCTATGCAATATTCAAGAATAGAAGTGACCTTTCCTTCGAATCTCTTAACTCTAGGGCAAGTTTTATTTTCATTAGCAAAGGTGTGCAATTCATTAGATGCATAATAAGTAACAAATTCCTCTACTTGTTCCATCCTAAATGAGTGTAATCATAGTATGGTAAGATGCTATACACGTTCTTCATGGAACTTACATTGAAATTCAAAGTTTATCTTTTTGTTAAAGCAAAAGTTACATCATGGTAAAAGCCACTCTCAGCAATATAATTTAATTCCATCATGAAATCTTTTAGTATTTTCCGTTCTTTGATCTCTAAATTCCTCAATTTTAGAAGCTTTCATGTCTAAACAAAGATCATTATATCCATACTTATGCCCATAGTTTTTTTGGTATTTTCATTTTCTATTATATATAACTGAAATTAAAACTAAACTAAATGCAAAACTGAAAGTAAACTAGAGTATATGCAAAACTGAAAATAAATATCTAGTGCAAACAAGAATAAAAACTTAAGCGCTACACTCCCCGGCAACGGCGCCAGAAAATGTCTTGATACCCACAAGTATAGGGGATCGTTGAAATCTTCAATGTGTAAGTATTAGTATCGATCCCACGAGGAGTAGAAGGTATAAGTATTTATCCTCTCAAATAAGAGTGTCACTTCTCTTATTATCTATGCACTAGACAAACTAAAATGATTAAATGATGCAAGTGTTTTTGGGTTTTTGGCGTAGAGTTTGCAATAAAGTAAAAAGCTGAAAATAAAATATGACAAGTGAAAGCTCTCAAAGAGAGAAAGCCCAATCCTCTATGCAGCAAGAGGACAAGCTCAAGTGTGTGTTTCTTATAAGTGGAGAACGTTCCCAAGGGCTACCTAGACTTCATGGCATAAATATTTCTAGAACAACAAGGTAAGCATTTTGTCAAGTTTTAATCTTCTTTTGGACGGAGCCATAATTAGGGAAAGCTAAATAAATAAACTAAACCCCTTATGATGGTTCTTATGGCCAAGTAAATGACTGCACAAGAGTTATTAAGACATAGAGTCCCACCATAGCCTTAAACTCTAAGGTCCCCGATACTAATACCCTCATAATGCAACTTCATGACTCGGTCTCAGGTTTACATGTCCTCCCAAGTCTCCCTCACTCCATTACACTACGGTGTTCTCCTATGAGCCCATATAGGTGAAGTGATGTGCAGTCGACGTTCGCACAACACCATCATAGAATTACATAAAAGATAAAAACTAGACAAAATACCAACACATGTTATATATAAATCATTGCCAATCCATCCTATGCCCCAGGAACATGAGAGAACTACTCACAACGCAAAGACATGATATGATTCAATGGTATAAGTGATACAACACAATCTGAAATATAATCTCACCCCCAAACAATGACAAGTAGCCAATCATACACAGTAGAATACACTTAAACAATAGCTAGGGTTCGAACAATCTCAAACTATGAGGGGGATGAAGTGGATCACGAAGATGGTGATGGAGATGGTGCTGGTCTTGACGGTGGTGTTGATGGAGACTCCGGAGGGGGGATGGAGGAGCCTTCTGGAGGTGATTCCGGCGGCGTTTCCCCCTCCGATCTTCTCCGGCGGCAACCTTCTGTCTCCTGTTTCTTGGTTTTGTGTTTCTCCGCCGCCTCCTTCGCGAAACTCCTCGGGGGACTATTTTTAGTCGGTTTTAGGTCAAGACGAAGCCACGGAGACGAAAACAGACGGCATCGGAGCCACGAGGCCCAAGATGGGGGATCCCACACGGCCAAGGAATCTGGCCGCGTGGGCCCACCTCTTTTGGCCCTCGGATCTCCGTTTGTTTGCTTCCTTCGCTCCTACGCTTCGTTCCTTCCAAAAACTGACGCCCGTAAAATATTAGGTCATTTGGACGTCGTTTGGGTCCCTGAAACATAAAAATATAGAAAATAGGGTTTTCTGCCAGTGCAGGGTTAATTCCAAATAAATGGGGAAACTGTGAATTATCCCTTAAAATCATTATAAAACATAAATATAACCCATATATGATGCAAATAAGTTGGAATATCAAGTAATAAAATGTAAAGTTCATGTATGCATTTTACATGCATCAACCACCAACTGATTACATCATTTACCAAGTTGGACTGTCTAAGTTATACTAACGTGCATTAAGGTTTACTTTGCTTGATGTCTACATATTGACATCCTGACTTGATCACAGGAACTTATGCTAAAGGGCATGTCCTTATGGTTACTGAAGTCGCTGGTCGGTTGGATACCAACAATCACATGGACGACAATCACATTGGTCATGGAACCCCCCAGCTTGATAACCAAATCCATTTGGTCAGAAGAGGTGCAGGACGTGGGGAACCTGATGAGGCAGCTCAGGCTGGCAGTATGCTTCAATTTTTTTTCAATGTTTCCTTTAGAGTCATTTTGATGTACCTCTGTACTTTACTCACCAGTTGATATTATATGTAGATCAAGAGGCTGCACGAGATGATCTTCCGGACAGAGACATAAACACTGGTAAAACACGACGGGTCTTTTCTCAACCTTCTCGGGGAGCAAACATGGGAAAAGCACTCGAGATGTTGTGCCGATCTCGTCGTTCCATACTGTCAGTAGTCATTCCAGAGGGGAAGAAAAGGTCAGAATCTGCTCTTATCGCTGCAAATCGCGCAAGTGAATGCAACATTGCAGTAAGGAACTTCATTCCTGTGCTTTCGTACTTTGACGACCAAGCTCCTGGAAGACTCCCCCAGCTCCATAACCAAACCCATCTGGTCAGAAGAGTTACATGACATGGGAAACCTGATAAGGCAACTCAGGCTGGCAGTACGCTTGAAGATATTTTTTCTTTTATTTATTATGTTTCTTCTAGAGTAATTTTGATGTACCTCCATACTTTACTCACAAGTTTTTAATATATGTAGATCCAGAGGCTGCACGAGAGGATCTTCTGGACAGAGATGGAAAAGTGGTAGAACACTCCGGGACTTTTCTCGACCTTCTCGGGGAGCAAACATGGGAAAAGCAATTGAGATGTTGTGCCCATCTCGGCGTGCCAAACTGCCAGTTGTCATTCTAGAGGGGAAGACAAGGCCAGAATATGCTTCTTGTCACTGCAAATCTCGCAAGTGAATGCGACATTGCAGTAAGGGACTTTATTCCTATGCTTTCGCACTTGGACGACCAAGCTCCTGGAAGACTCCCCAGCTCGATAATCAAACCCATGTGGTCAGAAGAGGTACATGACATGGGAAACCTGATGAGGCAACTCAGGCTGGCAGTACGCTTGAAGATATTTTTTCGTATATTTGTCATTTTGATGTACCTCCGTACTTTACTCGCTAGCTTTTATTATATGTAGATCCTGAGGATGCTCGAGAGGATCTTCTGGACTGAGATGGAAACAATGGAAAAACACTCCGGGTCTTTTCTCGACCTTCTCGGGGAGCGAACATGGGAAAAGCAATCGAGATGTTATCCAGATCTCGGCGTGCTAAACTGCCAGTAGTCATTCCAGAGGGAAGACAAGGCCAGAATCTGCTCTTATCACTGGAAATCTCACAAGTGGATGTGACATTGCAGATAGGAACTTTATTCTTGTGCTTTCGCACTTGGACGACCAAGCTCATGGAAGACTCCCCTAGCTCGATAACCAAACCCATCTGGTCAGAAGAGGTACATGACGTGGAGAACCTGATGAGGCAACTTAGGCTTGCAACATGCTTGAAGGGATTTTTTTGTATATTTATTATGTTTTTTCTAGCTCTATTTTGATGTACCTCCATATTACTCACCAGTTGTTATTATATGTAGATCCAGAGGCTGCTCCAGAGGATGTCATGGACAGGGAAGTAAACAATGGAAAAGCTTGTCGACCTTCTCGGGGAGCAACCATGGGAAAAGGACTCCATATGTTGTCCCAATCTAGGTGTGCCAAACTGCCAGTAGTCATTCCAGAAAGGAAGACAAGGCCAGAATCAACTCTTATCGCTGCAAAGCTTGCAAGTGAATGCAACATTGCAATCAGGAACTCTATTCCTGTGCGTTCGCACTGGAGGAAGTACAAGGGGGACACTACACTCCTTGTTGACTATTACAACAAACTTGCGCTATGTACACTTCAAGTCTTTTGCACCCCACCCCACCCTTAATTTTCAGAGAGTTGTCATTCTTATACACCTTGTTTCTTGTCTGTAGACAAAGTTTGACATGGACACAAATGCTTCACCAGTAAAAGAAGCTTGTAGAATGCTCCTTCGCACTGGCATTAGGCGACATCGGCACATTCTAAAAAAAAGCACTTTGATTGCCATACTCTCACTGCCATGCCTCAAAGAAGTCCTCTGGAATCGATGACTGACTCCGAGTGGAATGAGCTTGTCCAGTATTAGATCAATCCCCACACCATGGTCAGTTCTTTTGCGAAATCAGAGCTGTGCAGTTTACACGTTTATATAAGCCATTACTAATTCTAAAATTATTGCAGAATATCTCTTCTATCAACACAGAAAACCGTTCTAAAGTTAGGTACCATCACACAACAGGGTCTCGCGGTTATGAAATTCACTTGCAAAACATGGTAAGTCTAGACCTGTCTGTACAGCTGAGAACTGTGATGGATGTTTCAAGTTTGATGGCTATATTTCTTTTGGTCAATGCATGAGCTACATGATCCTGTTTGACCACACTGATTGCATTCATTTGTACTTGATTATAACAAGTTTGTGTATCCAATTCTTTGTATCCTTTCCAGGACAAGTTCAGACATAATGAACCCACTGCTTTAGATTTGTTCAAGGAGACACACTACAGCAAGAAGAATGGATTCTCGCCCATAGTACAAGATGCGATTGTAAGTGAGCTTTCAACGAGTCCTCACTAACTCGAAGATTATATCTTTCTACATCTTAGTAACATGTTTCTCCATTACAACATAGGCTGAGATCGAAACGCATGTCTCTGAATCTACAGCTGATGGAGGACAAGCTAATGAGGCCCAGGCTGTATACCAGGTCCTATCGAAGTATAATATTAAGCCTGCATTTCTTAAGAATGTGGGCATCGTGCATAAGCCCTTGCAATCAGGAGCGAGCAAACCTACTGCACAATTGGATACATAGCAGAGTGCAAGCCCTGATCTTTGGGATGTTGTACACACCCAGCGCCAGAAAATCGATCAGCTGGAAAAGATGCAGGCTCTCATGGTATCTAAGATCGAGTCGTTCATCACGATCTTGGACAGCAGTAGGTAGACTGGTAATTCGATAGTCCACGGTCGGCTTGTTAATTTGTTGGTGCGCTGGTGCACGTTGAACTGTAATATTGACGGTGGCATTGTGCACTTTCAACTCTGATCATATTGTACCTGTGAGACCTTAATGTAATTATAATATGCCTGTAATTATTTCTGTATTATTTTCGTGAGCTTGATTGTTCTGGGGATTTTGTTGGCCATATTTGATTAATGGGCCGAATGTGCATCACTGTGTTTGTGGGCCAAACAGCATTACCTGCTAGCGGGCCCAACAACGGGCCATGTCCGGAACAGCCCGTTATAGAATAACACTGGAAACAATTCAGCCCAAAATCTACCTGAAATCGGTCCAGCCCAAATCTAGCCATCCTAAATTGGGCCGGTACAACCCGGCCCATCGCTAAATGGGCTGCAAACTACAATGCCACGTGTCACCTGCCTATTTGGTAACGTGGCGGGACATCATCGGTCCACGTGTCGGCATTGGAAAGTGCCACCTGTCGACTTGTACGGGTGACACGTGGTGTCCTCGTTGTTCGCCTCTTGTCTTGCCATTATGGGCCCACGCGTTGTCACCGCGTTGCAACACGTGTTGGCCTGAGAATTCACCATGTGTCGTCGTCCTATAGGGCCACGTTCTATACTCTTGTTGGCCCACCTGTCGCCATGTTATTGGTCCGAGAGGGAAACCATGTGTGTACACGTGCCTCTCTACAATTGGTACACGTGTCGGCATCTGCAAATGCCTCGTGGAAGCAGGTCATGATGCCACGTTCCGCATGACGTCACGCTAGACGACAATATTGACATCATCCGACCGTTCTGACAGGTCAATCATTGGTCTAACGCAAGTGCCGGTACTTTTCCGGCAAGGGGATAGCCAAGGGGTGACGTTATTTTCCGTCACGGTCAATTGGGCCGGGCGGGCCTCGGGCTGGGTCTGGCTGTCACGGATCCAAGACGGTTCGGGAAAACCATCTCGGAGTTCATCTATGACGCACTTTCGACCACGATCGACAGATCCATCGTAGGTGAGCGTTTACGATGGATTTTTGACTTTCAACCACGAACTCATTCCGTGGTAGAAGACCGGGATTCTTGTAGTGTGTGCTCGGGTCAGTCCCAGCAGCATCGAAAAACCCAAGTAAACCATGAGTGGATTCGGGGGGACGCCCTCGTACACGCCACCTTCCAAGGTCCTTGGTGCTAAACCTCCTCGTGCAACACTAGGTGCGAACCTGCAAACGCGCACCACAAACAACCCTCGTTGTTTTTCCTCTCACAGAACAAGATGCAGGAGTCTCGCGATGGAGGAAAAGACTCGCAAGCTACAGCCTCACGAAGCCCAGGAGTGGTAACCCCAACCACACACTCATCGCCGAGGATTCCACGCAACAAAGAAGATAAGTAAAACAGCAGAGTCACGAATTTTTTTCATTCCTCTCAAGTATAGAAGGCTTACAAAATAGCTCCAAAAGCAAGAACAGAAAAGACCCTAACGCCCTGTAGATTACAGAAAGAACTTAAGCCAGTGGCCCTGCTCCTCGAAGTACGTCGACGAGGCCGCAACGGAGGCGAAGGAGATATTCGTGGCCCCGCAGAAGGATCTCCCTTAAGAGGAGGAAGACTCGGCCTCCTTCTTCACGCTGGAGGAGTTTTCCTCATCTTCATCCTCACCGGAGGAGTCGACATTGTAGCTGCTCTCGCTCTCCGCACAGCACTCCACGTGTCCGCCGTGCTTGTGGAAGGCCTTCACATAGAGAGTTGCGTCCCCGTCGTATCTGAAGGACAGATACTGCCCCGGGGCTAGGCGATGGGCACGAGCAAACGACCTCCACCCGCGACTGAGACAAAGAACGGAGGCCTGGTGGAGGTAATCCGTGTAAACCCAGGAGGGTCTGCTCGGATACCCATCCACGTGAAGCCAGAAGCCCGGGGGCTAGCTGCTCTGCACTCCAGCCTGAAAGGAATTAGGGAGAAGAGGCCGGCTGCGGGGCCTGTCGCCCAGGTGCAAGAAGAACTCAAATGCCGCTCGCCCATAGTGATCCACCTCAGGCGGAAGAGGGGCGGACGCTCCACCGCGGCCCCTAACCCTGCGGCTGCCTCGCGCGCGACCTCCACGACCGCGGGGCACAAGTCCCCCATGAGCGCTGGTGTCCGCCTCCGTGCTAGGCGGCAGTGCATGAGGACGGCCCGGGCCTCTCCTCATGCTCACCACCGAGCCGCACCGGCGCCAAGGATGACGAAGATATAAGGGAAAGCTCTCGACGAGGAGAAGGAGTGTGGAATGAAGACAGAGTAGGGCAGACCCATTGTCCTTAAATAGCCACCGCGGCAACCCACGATGGCCACCACTCGATCGAGAGTCCAGGAATCAAAAGCGCATTAACCCCCTCGGGTTATGAAACCAAGAGTGATGAAGACGATGGGACAGCCGTGCCACGTGCGGCCCAGGCTTTATGACCGACCCAGGCGGTTACCGAGGCGTCGCAGCCATCGTGGGCACGTGCGCGCAGAACCGTCGCGCCACGCGTCACCTCCTGGGCCTGTTATCCATTTTGGGCCCAT
The DNA here is from genome assembly GCA_947311845.1 of Poa pratensis. Lineage (NCBI taxonomy): Eukaryota > Viridiplantae > Streptophyta > Magnoliopsida > Poales > Poaceae > Poa > Poa pratensis. The sequence continues at coordinate 13,592,807 of CAMZMU010000125.1, read as the reverse complement.
GTCGCTTCACATCCAACGGTCGCAAGGCGTGCACGACACGGGCCCGAGGGCTACTGTCGGACCAGTGGAAACCAGGGTACCACGGCCCTTATGCCTCAGGCCCAGAAGTCTACGCATGAAGAACAAGACGGGTCAACAGTCAACAGAGCATGGCCCGCTCCGCCGGCCCTCATGAAGACTCACACGGCCAAGGTGTGTGGCCTCGGGAAGACGCGTCGCCAGCTGTCAAGAGAAGGCCTCACGAGGCCGCCCTCGCGAGGGAAGCAATGCCACCAGGCCTCGGGCGGTACAAGACAAGGACACTGCACGCCCGTGACTCCCTGCTAGGGGGCATGTGCAACTGCGTCTACCCCAGTGTGACGCGCGCGCCTGCATGGCGTGTTGGCCAAAGCTTTCCACTTTGGTGATTAAAGGGTGTCGACCATCCACGGCAAGGAAAGCGGAGCCCAAGACCTTCCTCTTTGGTGCAAGACGACCGGACCAGCACTACGCGACGCTCCGGGCGTCACCGACAACGTCACCGACAAGGCCTTACGACCGTGCCATGTACGGTGGCTTTATCTGAGCTAGGGCAGTACGCCGGTACCCCTTCTTGGTGCTATGTGGCAACCCTTCCCGCCTAAACATTGGGGAAGAGGACCGGATCACTGTAAATAGGGCCTCACCGTGGCCTTAGAGAGGGCATCTCATTCTACATCGCCACAAGCTCCAACACTTGTACTGTAATCGCTCCGAGCAGTGCAATCCATCTCAAGCAGGAAATAGGGTGTTACACCATCATGGTGGCCTGAACCTGGGTAACCCGCTCTATCTCCTTGCTGTGTGTGTCTTTCCTTCGCCGAGGTCACCGAGGAGTTGTCGAGAGCGTGTTTCAGTCCCCAGTGTTCGAACGACACTACACTAGAGGTTCATTCGGGAAAAATCCTCGACACATTTAAAAAAGCATCAACATGATTTTTTCAGTATACAAATTATTAAGAATCATATCGTTCATAGGATGCAAATTCGATGGCCATGATATTTGGTGGATATCTAACTGGATGTGGTATCACCGCCTTGGACTGGATCATCTGACTTAGCCCATGGTGTCGTGAGGGACACTGACATGTGGGCCGTATGCACATGGGGGTCGCATGTCATTTATCCCACGTAAGTGCGCCGAACGTCACAGGAGCCACGTTGGGAGTTGCATTTTCCAGGAAGGCGGGAAGTAGAAAAGGATTTTGTTTTTACTTGGAGAAAAGGGTAGAGCTGTTTGGGTAAAGCGGGACTCGTGCAGGACGAACAGTACATTCGCCCCGCTCCATAGGCGTATAGCTTCATCATACCATGCAAGGTGTACTGACGTCGGTTGCCCATGGGTGCTGCTTGTGGCAGGATAAGGTCACGTAGCGTAAACACTCTATGACTACGCACAAGCACTCTACTAACCAGGTATGTTCTTGCATGATGCATGGGGTACTGCACCGGTGCAGGCCTTGTGTGCGAAGATTTCCAACTCCAATTTCCATTTTCTATGTGTTAAACTATTTTTAATGAAAATCCTACGAGCTAGTAGGAGAGAGCGAATAGGCGTGAAAAATCTATTCAACATACAGCAAATCATCCACCCACATCCGCTTGACCACCTAAAAGTTTATTTCAAAACTGGAAAAACAATTGGTACATTGACATAACCTACCATATACAACGTCGAAAAAATTCCAAATCAAATTTATAATTCAGTGCCGGGTTTGCCTCTTCTTTCTCGATCGGCTTTATCAATATCGATTTGAATTTTTGTGACATGTTAGATGTCAGTATTACCTGCAGTATTATTTAATTATTTTTTATTTTAGAAAAACATTTTAGGTGCTCAATCGGATCTCGGTGCAACACATGCACCAATTTCTTTGGTGCACATGATATGTCCTCGGGGTGCACGCATGCATGGTGCGTTTTCGACATTATAGACCATCTTTGAAAACAATCAAATCAAATGGGGACAAATTATTCTTTATTTGAAAATACTCATAGAGAGTATTTACATGTTACATGGTTGCCAGGAAAAATAATGCTACCGAATTTGGAGTATTAATTTACTCAGTATAAGTTTAGAGCTTCTCCAACAGCCTTCCTATATGTGGGTCCCCACCCAACAAGCTGAGCAAAACTTGGCTCAAACTTTGCATACTTAACCATCCAAAGCCAACTTCCTATAATTTGTATAGGAAGCCTCTTAAAGTGGTCAAAGTCACCCCTTTTTCTCCATGACTAGTGAGTCCAAAGTTGAGTAAGGAGAGAGCAACCTCGTCGTCGACGTCTCCGGCCACTGGAGCAACCTGCCTCCGTCTTCTCAGCCTGCTCCCCTCCGCCTGCATCGGGGCCGGCAAGGTACCCCCACTGCCTCCCCCCGCCTAGATGTCGGCTGTGGCGGGGCAACCGCATCTCCGCTCGCCCTTCCACTACAAGAAATATGCTATCCGCCGGGGTCTGCATCGACACATAACGCCTATTTGCAGCGGCCGGCCGCCACGTCTACCCGCCTGCGCCTCCAACCTCCCGACCGCGCGCTCCCGTCCCGTGCCGACCTGCTCCTCTCGCCCGCGCCTCTTGTGTGTAGCTTGCCGTCAAGGGTGGGGAGGCGGCGAGATGAGCCACCGCTCAAGAATCTCCCGTCGTGTTGTCAACACCGTCGCTAGCTAGTATAGCTCATTGTTCCCGCTTCTCGACAGGTTGACCCCACATGTCATTGTGATACACACATGCTTTTTTAGGGATGACTGGAAAGATTTTTATGATTAATTGCTATACCTCCTCCTATTGCTCAACACGGATTTGGCAATCCAATATAGGAAGGGTTGTTGGAGATGCTCTTAATTATTAGATGTGCATTCCATGTGCATATGATCATCTACTAAAGGGAAATATTGTTTGCACCATGAAGTCTCATTCAGAGCACCCCTACAAGATCTTATGCCAAATCAACGTGGCAGATTGCATTTGGCATACTGTGGAGTAGCCAAATTGTAACCACAAAGCCCAATTATCTCATTAGTATGTAAGAAGTTATAAGAAGTAGCTCTAATGGAATGCACAAGAGAATTGTGTCGACATATATGGTGTACGTGATCTCTATGCAACAAATCATCCTCTACTATTATTGGACTAGCTAGTAGCAGAGTAAACCTCTTGCAAATGGCAGCAGAGGCGAAAATCCTGTCCTGAAGGCCCGACGTTGTGTCGTACATGCTCATGTTTCAGTTTTGCCCACAATCCCTGGTCCAGAAGCTGAGAAACTAGTGTTTTTTTAACAAAAGAATGTACTAATTTAGTCAGAAATTAGAAGAAGTTGACCTAGCTAGTGGAATGTGCAAGAACTATGTCGACATGGAGTGATTTATGCAACTTGCAAATCATCATCTACTACTGCAGTAGTAAAACCTGGGCGTGGGTAGCCCTGGTCGAAAAGCCTGTCCTGAAAGCCCAACGCCATGGCGTGCTTAGGTTTCACTTTGCGCGCAAAGCTCAGTTGTGAATCCCGAAAATAGTGATTTTTGATGTTTTACAGAAATATATGTACTGCTACCCAACTGCTGCTACCTAACTCCGTATCCAAATATAGAAGGAGATATGCTCTAGAGGCAATTAATAAAGAGATTTTATTTGTCATATCTCAATTGTTCATAATACGTTTTAACACCATGCTATAACTGTATTACGCGGAAACATTAATACACGTGTGGTATGAAAACAACCAGGTCCCTAGTAGCCTCTATTTAACTAGTTCGTTGGGTAACAGATGATCAAGGTTTCCTGATCATGGACAATGGCGTCGGTTAACAACGGAGTCATATCATTAGGTGAATGATTTGATGGACATACCCAAAAGATAGAAACGTAGTATTCATACCATCGACTGTGAGATCATATCAAATCTCTGCTTCTGAAAGATACGGTTGATCACATCAAACGGCATGACTTATATAGCGTGACAATAAAGGAGACACTTTCGGGTATCGGAAGGAAGCAGTAGAAGCGAATGATCAAGAGCGGGAATTGCCAGTCCACATAACAGGATAGATACTCTGGGCCCACTCGGTGAGATTACATCAATGAGCTTGCAAGCATATGACTAGGTCACGAGGATGTAATGTCACAGACGAGTAAAGATAGATTTGTCAATTGCGAGGTCATGTTCGGTAATCGTGATACCGGAGAACGACGCTCAGACAATCTAGGTATTGTTAGGCAAGAGGATGAGACTGGACGTCTAAAGGTTCAAATGATAAGAAAGATATTCGTGGACACACAGGGGCTATCATGGATATCCAGATCCCGCTGTTACTCATTGATCGGAGAGGATGTCTCGATCATGTCTGGAGTGATCCCGAACCGTGGGGTAACACACTTAAGGGTGGGTGACGATTTGATTGGATTTAGAGAGAAAAGAAACCGGAGACTCCGGAAGTGTTCCGGACATGTCCGATGGAGATCGGAGGGCAACAAAAGATGTTTCGGGGTCCAAATGAATTAAATAATATGTATTTAATATTAATAAGTGTTATTAATGATTAAATATATTTTTATTTAATTCATTTCGAATTTAAAAAGGCATTAAACCTAAATGGACCTTAGAGGCCCATTAGGGGAAAAACCCCAAAGCGAAAAGATAAAAAAAGGGGGAGGGCCGGCCGACCTAGGTGGGCCACATGGGGCCCACCTAGGGCCGACGCACCAAGCCTTGGCCGGCTGGTCATGTGGGAATAGTCCCACATGGCCAGGCCAGCAAGGTTGGTTGCCCTCCTCCGCCTTTATATAGGGGTGCCCCCTTGCCTAGAAATTCACCCAATTCTCCTTCTCCTTCTCTCCTACCTTGAGCGTGATTCCGGTTCTGGAGCTGCGTACGAGGAGAGATGTTTCTCCACCATACGCACACCGCCGTGCTGCTAGATCCAAGTCTTCGCTTCCGCTGCTCTGCTGGATCTGGAGCCCGGAGGTCGTCATCCACACCGTACGTGTGTGGAACCACGAGGCACCATTGTTTGGTGCTGGGAGCCATCTTCTTCCACTACACGACCTTGAGGTCGGCTACGTCGGCTTCATCATCACGCGTCGTCATCAAAACAGATCTTTTGATCGTCGATGCTTACGGTCTACAAGGGTATGTATTCCGTTCTCCTCCGTATAGTATATCTGCATAGTATAGTTCTTGGCTAGTTTATGGTTATCGTCGGTAGGAATTTTTTTGTTTTCTGTCTACGATTCCCTTCAGTGGTATCAGAGCCGATCTATGCATAGATATATCTGTATGGTTAGAACACATGTTGAATGTGGGCATCGATTCTACATTTGTTATCCTCTCGTGTGTACTTGTTTATATCGCGGTATTGTGGGATGAAGCGGCCCGAACCGACTTTACGCGGACTCTTGCGCGAGACTGGTTCCACACTTGACATACGGCTTGTACCGTATATGTGGCTAGCGGGTGTCTGTATCTCCTACAATAGTTGATATTGCATTTACAATGGAGGGCCCCGAAAGGGGTGTAATAGAGACAATTGTCTTATCACTGTTGTGGTTGTTTTCGTAGGTAAGAAACGGTTCTTGTGCGGAAGCCCTAGCAGCCACGTAAAATATGCAAAAGATAAAGTAGAAAGCGTCTAACTTTATTTTGCAGGGGCAATGTGATATGGTCAAGGTAGGTTTATTAAATTGTTTATAAAACTGTCGGCGCGAAGGAGACCATCGGCGCGGAGGAGACCATATCATGTCGCATTACATTTCATTTTAAATGTTATGTAGATTGTGTGCATCTTATATTGTGTATATATATGTCTATATATTAGTTACACGGCGGTAGTAATATAAGATGATCCCTCCCAAAATTCCGATAATAGTGTTATCCCTCTGTCGTGCACCACCAATAAAGTTCTACGTTACGGGGTACGCCGCATTGCGGTTACACTCGTCTCTTCGTTCGCATATGGTGGGTGTAAGCCACGTTGCACACGCGAATACGTCAGAGGGTGTTATGGCGAGCCTAGCATGTATAGACATGGCCTCGGAACACAAGTACCGAAAGGTTAAGCACGAGTCACATGCGGTGATGTGATCGATATACGATGTCTACCTTTGAAGTTGTGCTATCTGCCTGATCGATGGGGGTAGTGTAATGGATGGGGGTTGTGTAATCACTAAGACGATGCGAGGGATACTCGTCTTGAGTGGGAGTTCTAGTAGTTTTATTTTATTAAAACATGAACACATATTTCATTATGAACAAAGTCTTTATGTTTTGCAAAACCTTTGTAGATAATAACCTGTTGGATATACCTTTTAAACTTAGGTGCTTTCCAGCGATTGAGAAACTTAAAAGGTTGGGTCCAAACTTCATATTTTTATACCGTAGCTTGAGGATACTCCTTGTTTAACCATTAGCTCTATTTGATACAAAACCTGATAGGAGATAGACCCGGAGATTCTGCTAAACAAAAGGATAATTTGGATTATCAAGCTTTGTGTGGATAATTTCATCATTGTCCAGTGTATGCTATGATCTCTCCCATAGAGAATGAACTGTGGGTGTGTGTTGACAGATCGCGAACATTTGGAATGGTCGCTGAGATTGATGATCTGTATCCACCGTAAATCAGGTTTTCTTCTCAACCAAGATGGAAGAGAACACACGCATTAAAGGAGCGTGTGGCAGTCATACTTGATGACGTTGGTCATACTTGATGACATTAGTCATACTTGATGACATTGAGATGCCTCACTCAGCTCGATCACTGGATGACAGCCAACGTTGCCAGACGCAAATGTTTTGTCGTAGACTATGTCATGAAAGGGGAATTATTCACCATCATGAATTCTTGATTACGTTGAAGAATCAAGAAGATGAAACGAATCATCGGGAAGTCATCAATGATGATGGTATATATATGATATACAAGTCATGAATGTTTTACCTAAACAAGTACTTGTAGTAGTGACTAAGATTTGATACTAGTCATGTTTTATGAAAACAAGATTTTCTGCTTGATTAGCTTGGAAGGATGAAGAGACAATGAGTGTGTTGATAATGGCAGGCAATATGTTGTGAATATGTTGTGATGATCATAGACACTCTCTAGGCATATACATTTAGATTAAATTTGATTTTGAACAAATTCCATTAGATCGCTTGTAGCATGATCATTATAAGTGTGTCTTGCCTCTAGCGAGACAATTATTCATATTTGTTAGTGACAAATTGTTGTCCTACATTTATGAGTGATATCTTTAATGATCATACACCGATTATGAATGGAATGTTTTTATTTGAATCTAGATGGTAGTAGCTCTCACATTTATAACATTAATGCCAAAAATACAAACTTATTAATGACACCATATTATTATGGCACTAACGTTTTGAGTTATATGCATTGAGAAGCTCCATTCACATGGATCTCCAAGTCCTTAGATTTGATCTTTTGACACTTGCAAGATAACTAAGAGACCGTTTCGGAAAATGGGCATTTAACTTGTAAGAAATCATACATATATATGTATGTGAATCAATGAAGTACTTCAACGTGTAGTGGAAATCATTATTTTTGTAAACTTCACCAATGATTTGAGTAGATATGGGCATATCCACTTAATGAAATGCTAGTCTGAAAAGTTTGATAAGATCAACAAGTTCGGAGTGAAGTAAGAGAGATAAACTTAACAAGAAAATCAAATTCCTGCGATACAGATCGAGGAAACGAGGATTTGAGTTATGAGTTTGGCATATCATAGGAAGACTTGTGAAAAGAGTTCCACGAATTATGCAGTGTGGAACACCACAATGTTATGGTGTGCTAGAACGTCGTAATCACACGCTATTGGATTGTGTGTGATCAATAAAATCTCTTATCAATTTTTGTGATCATTAGAGTCGTATGGTAGGAACAAAACATTCATGTTAGATAGTAGGGAAACCATCTAAATCCGTGGAGACAATACCATATGAGTAATGGCATGGCTTTTAGCCTAGATTGTCGTTTTAATACTTTAGTGTTTTTGATATGATCAAACCTAAAACGGATAAATTCATCTTTGTAGTGTATCTAAGAAATCAGTTGGATACATGTCTCACGACAGAGGCAAAATCGTTGCCGAAATAGACCTTACTCAAGAAATAGTTTCTGTCCGAAGATATAAGTGGGAAAGCGAGTAGAGCAAAACGGAGTTAATGAACTTCCTCTCCAGGCATCGGAGTGGCGCAACGGAAATCGTTCCGGTACCGTCCTCCACAACTAGAAGGAAGCTGATCATGATGCTCTGAGCTCATACTAAGATCGTAGCCGTATGAGAATGTGTTCCGCACTGTGTGGTACGACAATCTTGTCATGAACGTCATGTTAATAGAACATGACAAACCTACAAACTGCGAAGAAGTGATGGTGAACCTAAGTCCGAGAAATGGCTATGAGCCATATATAATCCGAGATAAAATCCATGTACAATGACTAAGTAAAGACTTGGGTAAATATTCTTGATGGCATCCAGGCCATTGAGAGTAAATGGAATTTTATGACAAAATAGACGCTGACGGAAAGACAACCGTCTATAAGGATCGATTTGTCATAAAACGTTTTTGACAAATTCAAAAGTTGACCACAACGAGATTTAGTCTCAAGTTGTGATGCCTAAGTCTGTTTAGGATTGTTTTAGTAACTACTATAATTTTGAATTGAGAAATTGATAGATGGATAAAAAGCCATGTTTCTTAATGGTAACATTAAGAAAAGAGTTGTAACTAGTACAATGAGATGGTTTGTTGATCCCAAGGATGCTAGACACATATGCAAACTTCAGTTGTCCGTTCATGGGCTGAAGCAAGCATATCGGAGCTGGAATCTTCACTTTGATAATGTGGTCAAAGGATTTTGGAGTCGTCCAAAATAGTTGAAGAAACCTGCATTTATAAAGAAGTCAGTGGGAGCTAAGTAGCTTTTTTTGATCTTATATGTGAATGGCATATTTGAGTGGGAGCTAAAAGTAAATTCCCTGGTCTTGTATGCGGAAGGCATAGTTGAGTGGGAGGTACGTGTCATTCCAGATTTTATATGTAACGACATATTGAGAATGATACAGATCCTCTAGTAAGTATAAATGACTATTTAAGTGATTAAATTTTCTATGAGTGAAGTTAAGAGTATTAGGCTTTAAATCTATAATTCGTATAGATCATAAGGGGCTTAATAACATTAGGTCGGAATGTTTTTCCTAGGTTAAAATTCTGAAATGTTTCAGAATAGAACAAGCGAAGAAAGGTTTTTACTTGTCTTACTAGGTAAAATATTAAGATTATCTTGGCATTTCGGTGATAGTTATTAGAAAATGATGTCTGACATCCTCTATGCCTCAGACATAGATTCTATCATACTGAAAGCTCGACTTGGTGTGACCCAAGTTCTTGGTTGAAGAACGGGTTCTAGAGTGATCCCTGGATGGATCAATGAACAAACGTTAAGTATATCCTTCAGTGTCTAAAGAAAAATGAGGATATGTTTTCTGGTATGGGGTGAGAGTGAAGAGACAACTTGCCGTAAAAGGATTACGATGATGCAAGTTATGACACTGACCCATACGGCTAGAAATCTCATACAGGAGAATTCCTTTGTTTTGAAGAAAGGGTTAGATTGCGAAGTTGCATATGAATGCACTATCGTAGAAGGGTTAGCTTGCGAAATTGCATATGAATGCACTGTCACATGATCTACATAGGTATAGAAATATATGGCTATTTCGGAAGTAGCAAGTATGATTGGACTGAGGAGTTTTTCCGAGCATGCCTGGTTTCACTTAATAGATCTCTTAGACTTTTTAAGGCTCAGGCTGTGCGAAATTTTGAGTCTCACTCCATCGACAATCATATATTTCACCGTTATCATATGATACGGGATGATGTAAAACTAGGTGACATAGAAGTGTTGCAAAGCACATACAGATCTAGATCTGTTGACTTGCTTCCTCTTCCACGAGACGAGCATGCACCAATATTGCTATAGGTGTTAACTTTTACCAAGTTGTAAACTAGATTGAATTGTACTCTAGTGCAAGTGGGAGACTGTGGGGACCCCGGACTAGCTGTCCGAAATACCCGATTATGCTTAACACAACGATCCCGTGATCAGTCTGTCGTTGCACATAATCCGAATTCAATACCAAAGTTTACATCCATTACAATACCGAATTAAAAGTCTTACATAAATGGTCATTTAGACCAAGTCTTACATAGGTGCCTTCATGGGCCAACCAAAATATCAGTGGAAGCTACGGCGTAGTAGGCATCATATCCTAACGATGACAACCCGACAGGCAGCTGACTTGTGGAGATTCTTAGTGTGCGTAGAAGTCGCCATACTCCTGCTCGGCGTAGTGCTCCTCCTCGTAGTCTGGCTAGGACAATAGCCAGGGACGAAACCAATATGAGTACATTTGAATGTACTCGCAAACTACCCCAACATGAGTATGCACTAGTTTTATCTTACTTTCATACTTTTATTTATTTAAAACATCTCTATAACTTTCTTGAAAAAGGTAAGAAGAGTTTTATAACTATCTTTAAAAGAAGTTACCATCTCATTTGTTTCTCCAAAACCCCTCCTTTTCCTGACCATGGCTCACCATGGTCCATTTATTTCAACAACTCATACCACTCCATTTGGTATAGCTGTGTAACACCATCACCATTTCAGTTTCTTTTAAACTTAAAAGCTTTTCCAAAATCATTTGTACTTTCGAATAACTTTTGTGACGAAATAGATGTATATAAATGCAAGCTCAGTGAAGTAGCTTGCCTTGCTCGGCAAAGTTCTCGGATTCTTGTGCTTGACGATCAAAGTATTCCCCCTCCTCGTAGACTCCGGCAACGTTCTCGTCTAAATGTCAAACAAGCAATACAAACAATCACTAAACTACTCAAGCAAGCATCACCACATATCAATCATAAACATCACAAATAGCTACTGCACATATCAAACAATACAATTGGGTTTTAAATTAATTGAATTAAACATTATTTAATTATGTCTAAATTATGGCAGAAACTAGTTATTCATGTTTAATTGCATAACTTGAGTTCTGTTGGTCACAAAAATACAAACTAAATTTCTATAGAAAGCTACTGATGTGTAGAAGACAACACAATTGAGCTTGGATTAATTTGAGTTACCAAACTCTCTACACAAATGTTTGAATCCTGTAACTTAATAATCAAGTTTTAGCTACCAATTAAGTTCTGTTGCTCCTAAAATTAAATCCTTTTAGGGGTAACTAAACATGAATAAATGTGATCTAACAAAATTAGTCCTAAATCATTTGGGTTAACCATTAAACATATTTAAATGTTTTAGCGCAGAAGGGTGTTCAACTTCAACTTCATACTAAACAACTAATACTGCACAAATAATTCTACCAAAATTAGGGAGGCTAATAGATGGCCGTACTAAGCTAACAAAATTGGCTTGGAATTATTTGGACTAACAAAGTATCAGAAACAAACAAGTTTAAAATTTGAACCTTCTGTAGTATTTTTAATAATACATTTTAACTATTTATTTAAATGACATGAAACCACTTGAGTTGCTTAAACAATTTCATGAGCTTTCCAGAACAATTGAGTTTGATTTATTTGGATGTTTAGATCTCAAGTTATTGAATTTTGAAGTTAGGTCTAGTACTGATTTTAACAGAGAAGTTTAAATTCGAATTTAATTGTTCTCTGGATAATGTTGAAAGCTATGACAGGTGGGGCCTACATGTCAGCGACACAGTGCGCGGGTGGAAATTAATAAAATGCTGACGGGTGGGGCCAGCCTGTCAGCCTAACATCTAAACGAAGAGGTACGCAACCGTTGGATCGAGATCCAACGGTCCACGTGCAACGCGACGACGGCGACCAGAAATTGGCGGCGCTGCCGCGCCGGCGACGGCGAGGTGGATGGATCTCCCACCTAGGGGCTCGGGAGGTCGCGGAGATGATGCAGATCGATGGCGGCGGAGTGGGGGAAGCTCTTGGCTGAGTTGCACTTGCTGGGGTGGACTGGTTCGTCGGCGGCGAGGTCTCAATCCTCCACGGCCACGGACACGGGCTCCGGCGAGGTCCTACGGTCGCGTCTGGGCACAAATCAAAGGGGAAAAGGGGTGGGGTGAGTGCGGTGAGCTCGGGCAACATGGTGGAGGGGTTGGACGGGCAGCAGCAGCACGGCAGCGTGGTGCTCGCCTACCTCGGGCACGGCGAGGTTGCAGAGGACGCGGCCAGCGTGCACGCCCTCCTGGCGGTGCACAGAGGGGAGTGGAGCGAGTGAGAGAGGTCGGGTGTGGAGTGAGGGGAGTGCACGGTGCGGGGCGGGGTATTTATCGGCCGCGCTCGGTCCATGGTGGCTCGGGTGCAGGAGAGCTCCAGAGAGGCGGAGAGCTCGCCGTAGGGGCGGCTGTGGTGTTCGAGGTGCCGAGGCCTAGCTTGGCGGCGTGGCGACGAGCTGGGCATGCCTAATTTTGGGACGGCCGTGGGAGCGTTTGGGCGGCGAGTGCACGGCCGTCTCGGGCGGGTGCGGCTGCTGCGTGGTGCGAAGCGGCGATGGGGGACCTCTCCTGGGCTGGCTGCGGCGCGAGGAGAGAGCAGAGGGGCAAGGGAGAGAGGGGGGCCTGGGCGCGGCTGCGCTGCGGCCACGGCGACGAGCTACAGCGAGCTAGAGGTAGGAGACGGCGGTGAATTTTTACAGAACGCCCCCTGGAATCCTTTTTTCCATTTACATCTAGGTCCTTTTCTGCTTCTTTTATTTCTTTTTATTTCCAGCAGCATTCTCTGGAATTTATTTGGGGTACTTAAACAATTTAGAAAAATTCACAAATATTCGTGAGGCTTCCACATAGCATGTAGTAGCTCCACAAAATTTGGCATTTCAAAATAAAATGTTTTGAATCATTTTTGTTCATAGGGTTTTAATTATGAATTTTGTTTTATTTCAATTGATTTTACTTTGAATTTTAAAACTAGTTCAAAATATTATTTGAGAGAGAAAGTAGTAAGGATAAAATGGGAGTGTTTACATTACCACTCCACTGAATTTTATTGTGAAGGAAAACAATTTCTCACTTGGAGAATTTTATGTGACACTTGTCACATTATTTTCTTGCTTTTTTTATTTTATTCTCTTCTTTTCTTCATGTTTTATTTAGAGCAAGCAACACACAATTAGCAAGAAATAAAAACACAAGCAACAATATGAGATCAACACATATAATTAAGCAAAAGTTTTTGTTGGCTCTCATTTTTGGAATAATAATACTGATAAATTTTTGGGATGTTACAATCCTTCCCCCCTTAAATAAATCTCGTCCCGAGATTTGCTAGGCTGGGTACTAAAGAGGTCTGGAATTCGCTAAGATAATCTTCGCGTTCCCAAGTTGCTTCTTCTTCAGAGTGGTTAGTCCACTGGACTTTGTAAAACTTGATCGCACGTCTTCGGGTAACACGAACATCTTCTTCGAGAATTTTGAGGGGTCTCTCACGATAAGTCAGGTCTTGGTTCAGGTCGATGGAGAGGTGGTCGATGTTTTTGAAAACATCAGGCTGGTCAGGAACTTCAAGACACTTCCGGAGCAAGGAAATGTGGAAGACATCATGATAATCTCCTAACTCCGGGGCAATTCCAGCTGATAGGATACTTCTCCTCGACGAGCAATGACCTTGAAGGGTCCAATATACCTTGGCGCTAATTTTCCTTTGACATGGAAACGCTGCATTCCTTTAAGGGGTGTCACTCGGAGATAAACATAATCTCCGACTGAAAGTGAGGTCACGGCGCTTGGTGTCAGCGTAACTCTTCTGACGGGATTGGGCAGTTTTGAGGCGTTCACGAATAAGCTGAACTTGCTCTTCAGCTTCACGGAGGGTATCTGGTCCAAACAATTTGCCTTCTCCGGTATCGGACCAATTCAGGGGTGTACGACACTTCTTGCCGTAAAGGGCTTCAAAAGGGGCCATTTGCAGACTGGACTGATAACTGTTGTTGTACGAGAACTCTGCAAACGGAAGACAATCTTCCCACTTGGAACCATAGGATAGAACACATGCGCGAAGCATGTCCTCCAATATCTGGTTCACTCGCTCAGTTTGGCCATCGGTCTGGGGATGATAAGCTGTGCTAAATGCTAACTTGGTTCCGAGGGCTTCATGAAGGGATTTCCAGAATCTTGAGGTGAATTGCGTGCCTCTATCAGATACAATCTTCTTAGGCACACCATGCAGGCTTACTATTCTGGAAATATACAGGTCTGCTAACTGGGCTCCATTGTGAGTGGTCTTGACGGGTATAAAATGAGCAACCTTGGTCAGTCGATCAACGATGACCCAGATTGAATCATGGCCTCGGTTGGATCTTGGAAGTCCGGTAATAAAATCCATTCCAATCTCATCCCACTTCCACTCGGGAATTTTCAAAGGTTGAAGCAATCCAGCGGGCGCTGATGTTCAGCCTTGACTCGCTGACAGATGTCACACTTGGCTACGAAAGAACCAATCTCTCGCTTCATTCCATGCCACCAAAATCTTTCTCGAAGGTCTTGGTACATTTTGGTTCCGCCGGGGTGGATTGAATAAGGGGTCTCATGGGCCTCCTTCAGGATTAACTCCTTAAGTTCCGTGACATTGGGCACACAGATACGGTCATTGAATTTCAGCACTCCTTCAGCATCTTCGGTAAAACCGGGTGCTTTGCCGAGGGAAATCTTCTTCCTAATTCCTTCAATGCTTTCATGACCTTTTTGGGCTTCTTTGATTTGATCCATCAGGGTTGGGGTTAACTCTAAATTGGCGAGATAACCATGGCTAACAAGTTCTAGTCCAAAATCTTGAACTCTTTGAACAAGGCTGGCTGTTCGGCTTGGATCAGGGCATTCAGGGTGCAAGGTTTGCGACTAAGGGCATCGGCAACTACATTAGCCTTTCCAGGGTGATAATGGATTCCAATATCATAATCCTTGATTAATTCCATCCATCTCCTCTGTCGCAGGTTCAATCTTCTGGGTGAAAATATACTTCAAGCTTTTGATCGTATAGATCTCACAGCGATGTCCCGCAAGATAGGGACGCCACTTCTTAAGAGCAAAGACTACAGCAGCTAACTCCAAGTCATGGGTTGGGTAATTCTCTTCATGCGGTCGCAACTGCCGGGACAGATACGACACAACTTTGCCTTCTTGCATCAGAACGCAACCAAGTCCGAGGCGTGATGCATCGCAATACACGTCGAAACTCTGGGTGACGTCTGGCATAATCAAAATTGGGGCTGAGGTTAGTCTCTTCTTCAGTTCTTGGAAACTATCCTCACACTTCTGAGTCCATTCAAATTTCTTGTCCTTCTTCAACAGTTGGGTCAGGGTTTGGCTATACTGGAAAATCCTTCAACGAACTTGCGGTAATAACCGGCAAGTCCGAGAAAGCTTCGGATTTCAACATTGGTTGGGGATAACCAGTCAAGAATGGCTTGTATCTTCTCAGGGTCAACAGAAATTCCTCCAGCAGATACAATATGTCCAAGAAATGCCACTTCACTGAGCCAAAACTCACACTTGCTAAGCTTGGCATACAGCTGGTGCTCTTGGAGGGTCTCCAAAACTAGACGCAGGTGTTCAGCATGCTCTTCTTCGGTCTTGGAATAAATAAGGATGTCATCAAGGAAAACTACCACGAACTTGTCGAGGTACTCCATGAAAATCTTGTTCATGAGATTCATGAAATAGGCTGGGGCATTGGTCAGACCAAAGGACATCACGGTGTATTCAAACAAACCGTAACGGGTGGTGAAGGCGGTCTTGGGAATGTCTGTCTCTCGGATCTTCAACTGATGGTAACCTGTCCGAAGATCGATCTTGAAAAGACTCGGGCTCCGTTCATTTGATCGAACAGATCCTCGATCTTGGGAAGAGGGTACTTGTTTTTAATGGTCACGTCATTCAGCTTGCGATAATCCACACACAGGCGTGTGGTACCGTCTCTCTTGTCCACAAAAATAATGGGTGATCCCCATGGTGAAGCGCTTGGGCGGACAAGACCTTTGCTTAGCATATCAGCCAACTGCTTCTTCAACTCAACCAGTTCTTCCGGATTCATCCGATAAGGCTTTTGGGATATGGGGGATGTCCTGGGATAAGCTCAATTATGAACTCAATATCCCGGTCTGGCGGCATACCAGGCAATTCTTCTGGGAAAACATCCTTGAACAGGTGAACAACACGGATCTCATCTAGGGCGGGTCGAGCTATGCTCTCATGGCATCCGGGTCTGGTCTGGCTGGTCTCAGATGCATACTCCACTTCAACTCCATCATCAGAAGTGAGAGAAACAGCTCTTCGGGCACAGTCAATACGACCGTGATACTTGGCTAACCAATCCATTCCAAGAATAACATCTATGCCTTGGTTTCCTAAGATAATTAGGTCGGCTGCAAACCTTCCTCCTCCAATTTCTATGGGGGTTTCGGAACACATCTGGTTGGTTTTGGCTAACAGTCCTGGGGTTTGTACCAACATTGGTTTGGGTAAAAGACTCCCGACTAAACCTCCCTTAGAAACAAACTCTTTGGTAATAAACGAATGGGTGGCACCAGAATCAAACAGAACAGTTGCAGGTACTGAGTTGACAAGGAACGTACCCAGCACAACATCTGGCGCTTCTTCAGCCTCTTCAGCATTGATGTGGTGCAGACGGCCTCTGACAACAGCAGCATTCCCGCGGGGTGCGGCATTCTTGCCATTACCATTTCCATTGCGGCCTTGACCATTGTTCGGTGCGGTGCATTGGGGCGCTGGACAGGCTTCTTGGGATTGGGGCATTCTCTGGAGTAGTGACCTGGCCGCATTCAAAGCAGACAACCTTGGGGCGGAGATTGAAGTTATTGAAGTTTCCTCCAGAACGGTTATTGTCATTGGGGCGGTTGAAGTTGTTTGGGCGGTTAGGGAAATTGGGGCGTGGAGCTTGGGGTGGACGATAGGCAGGCCTGGGGTTCTGCTGAAAGATACGAGGTTTCTGGCTGCTCGAACCTTCCTGAGCATTCATCCTCCTCTTGCGACCTTCATACATAGACTTGCGCTTGGTCTCCAGCTGGATGGCTTTGTCCACAAGTGACTCCAGATCACGGAAGTCATGGATAACCAGAGCACACTGCAGTTCATCATGAAGTCCACTCATGAAACGCTCCATCTTCTTCTCTTCTTTGTCGGTGTCATCAGGAGCATACCGAGATAAGTCGGTAAACTCATCAGATAACCGACCACATCTCTACTTCCCTGCCTCAGCTTGCGGAATTCATCCTTCTTCCTCTCAATGAGTCCGTGGGAATGTGCTTCTTGCGGAACTTCTCCTGGAACTCAGCCCAGTTGATAACATGACCAGCTTGCTGGAGAGCCTTGGTAGTTTCCCACCAAGCTCTTGCAGGTCCAGCGAGATAGTGGGTTGCATACAACACTTTCTCATTTTCTCCCACAGCAGCAACTTCCAGATTGTTGTCGATGGTGCGAAGCCAATCATCGGCTTCCAGTGGGTGAAGTCCCTTGGAGTAGGTGGGTGGGTTGGTCTTCTGAAATCGCCTAAGGTAGATCGCTGGTTCCATCGCCATTGCCATTACCACCATTGTTGTTGTTGTTGTTGTTGTTGTTGTTATAAGCGGCTGCGAGTTGTTGCAGGGCAGGAGATGAGCTGGCGCTCCTGCCGGGCATTTTCACGTTCCTCCATGATAAGCGCGAGAAGTTGGGCGGGGGTTGGGTCCGGTGGTGGTGGTGCTGATCCTGATCCTTCCGCATTGCTGCGACGGGGCGGCATCCTGAAGCACACCGGGTATAAGAGGCAAGGCAAGAAAAGTTCGACTAAGGGAAAAGACGATTCTCAAGTGGTTGATTAATTTAAGATTTATATGAAAATATTTCACACAGATAAACAAGACAAACATACTTATATTTCACAAACACACATCAAGGAGTTCACAACAACATCAAGCTTACAACATCACCTTACATCTAGATACATAACATCTGGTTTCCAAAAGAACCACTACTTCGACTCGACTAGCGATAGGGGTCAACCTAATCCTGCGGTAGTGATCAAGTCACTCGCCTACTGAGGTGGAACCTCCAGCTCTAACACGTCAGCATCTGACTGGTAGGCTGGCTCCTCGGGATCCTCCTCCTCGTCCTCGAGAACTGCTCGAGTGGCTCCTCCTCCTCGTCAACTAACTCCTCCTCATCATCCTCCTCACAATCCATCTCCTCCACGAAGTCATCATCGTCACTGAGGAAAGCGTTGTTCTCCTTGCGGAGATCCTCGCCCTCCTCCTCCATCTCGTCAGTATGGTGCTCTAGATCCTCAATCAGCTCGTCCTGCTCTGCCACCTTCTTGCGGAGCTTCACGATAGTCTTCCTCAGCTGGGCCCTCTTCCTGAGAAGAGCGACCTTCTCCTCCATCAGCTTCTCTCGTTCTCGCGAAGCTCAACGAGCGACTCGCGGTCAAAGTGAAGCTGAATCCTAGTGCGCAACAGATCATCCTGAGTGCACTGAAGTAAGATCTCCATGTCCATGATGTAGCTCCCAAACATCGGGTGGTAAGGTGAAGGAGTAGGGTGTCCATCGCAGTTGCGCCTCCCGTAGAACCGGAAACGGGAGTCTACTAACTCCGCCTTGTGCTCCTCACAAAGTCGGGCTAGCATCCTCTGTGTAGCAGTACAGAGACCGTCAACCCAGGTGGCCTCCTTGGTGGTGAAGACGAGCGTCCTGGAACTGGGAGACTTGATGTTCCTGCGAACTGACGACTGATGAGCCAGCTCAGCCTTCCGACACCGTGAACGTCAATCTGAGCTCCCTCAAACTCTGGAGCGGGGCGACCTAACAGCTTGGTCAACTCGAACAAGTCCCTCTCAAACGTCAGCTTGCTGTCCTTCTCCAGCTGAACGAACTCGGTCCAATGGAGTGCCATCTACAATTTTTAAGCAAAATTTTAAGTTAGTTAGGTGACAAGTATATCAAAATTTTAATATAGTAGGGCAACAAGTGAGTCAAATTTTAAGCTTAATGAGAGGTGTGCAAAATTTTAGGGATACAAGGAAAATGTAATATTTAATGAGATAAAATTTTGCATAAGTAAGAGGATTGGAGATAAGCAGTTTTCGAAAATACTTCATTCCTTTCTTTTAGAAATTCATCTTTTGTAACATTTGACAAACGACCATGCTAACTAAGGTTTCCTAAAGTCAGGATGGCTCTGATACCAAGTCTGTGGGGACCCCGGACTAGCTGTCCGAAATACCCGATTATGCTTAACACAACGATCCCGTGATCAGTCTGTCGTTGCACATAATCCGAATTGGATACCAAAGTTTACATCCATTACATACCGAATAAAAGTCTTACATAAATGGTCATTTAGACCAAGTTCTTACATAGGTGCCTTCATGGGCCAAACCAAAATATCAGCGGAAGCTACGGCGTAGTAGACATCATATTCTAACGATGACAACCCGACAGGCAGCTGACTTGTGGAGATCCTTAGTTGCGTAGAAGTCGCCATACTCCTGCTCGGCGTAGTGCTCCTCCTCGTAGTCTGGCTAGGACAATAGCCAGGGACGAAACCAATATGAGTACATTTGAATGTACTCGCAAACTACCCCAACATGAGTATGCACTAGTTTTATTTACTTCAACTTTTATTTATTTAAAACATCTCTATATCTTTATTGAAAAAGGTAAGAAGAGTTTTATAACTATCTTTAAAGAAGTCACCATCTCATTTGTTTCTCCAAAAACCCTCCTTTTCTGACCATGGCTCACCATGGTCCATTTATTTCAACAACTCATACCACTCCATTTGGTATAGCTGTGTAACACCATCACCATTTCAGTTTCTTTTAAACTTAAAAGCTTTTCCAAAATCATTTGTACTTTCGAATAACTTTTGTGACGAAATAGATGTATATAAAAGCAAGCTCACTGAAGTAGCTTGCCTTGCTCGGCAAAGTTCTCGGGTTCTTGTGCTTGACGATCAAAGTATTCCCCCTCCTCGTAGATTCCGGCAACGTTCTCGTCTAAACGTCAAACAAGCAATACAAACAATCACTAAACTACTCAAGCAAGCATCACCACATATCAATCATAAACATCACAAATAGCTACTGCACATATCAAACAATACAATTGGGTTTTAAATTAATTGAATTAAACATTATTTAATTATGTCTAATTATGGCAGAAACTAGTTATTCATGTTTAATTGCATAACTTGAGTTCTGTTGGTCACAAAAATACAAACTAAATTTCTATAGAAAGCTACTGATGTGTAGAAGACAACACACACAAATGTTTGAATCCAGTAACTTAATAATAAAGTTTTAGCTACCAATTAAGTTTTGTTGCTCCTAAAATTAAATCTTTTTAGGGGTAACTAAACATGAATAAATGTGATCTAAAAAAATTGGTCCTAAATCTTTTGGGTTAACCATTAAACATATTTAAATGTTTTAGTGCAGAAGGGTGTTCAAACTTCAACTTCATACTAAACAATTAATACTGCACAAATAATTCTACCAAAATTAGGGAAGCTAATACATGGTAGTACTAAGCTAACAAAATTGGTTTGGAATTATTTGGACTAACAGAGTATCAGAAACAAACAAGTTTAGAATTTAAACCTTCTGTAGTATTTTAAATAATACTTTTTAACTTTTTATTTAAATGACATGATACCACTTGGGTTGCTTAAACAATTTCATAAGCTTTCCAGAACAATTGAGTTTGATTTATTTGGATGTCCAGATCTCAAGTTATTGAATTTTGAAGTTAGGTCCAGTACTGATTTTAACAGAGAAGTTTAAATTCGAATTAATTGTTCTCTAGATAATGTTGAAAGCTATGACAGGTGGGGCCTACATGTCAGCGACACAGTGCGTGGGTGGAAATTAATAAAATGCTGACGGGTGGGGCCAGCCCGTCAGCCTAACATCTAAACGAAGAGGTACGCAACCGTTGGATCGAGATCCAACGGTCCACGTGCAACGCGACGACGGCGACCAGAAATTGGTGGCGCTGCCGTGCCGGCGATGGTGAGGTGGATGGATCTCTCACCTAGGGGGCTCGGGAGGTCGCGGAGATGATGCATATAAACGGCGGCGGCGTGGGGAAGCTCCTGGCTGAGTTGCACTTGCTGGGGTGGACTGGTTCGTCAGCGGCGAGGTCTCAATCCTCACGGCCACGGACACGGGCTCCGGCGAGGTCCTATGGTCGCGTCTGGGCACAAATCAAAGGGGAAAAGGGGTGGGGTGAGTGCAGTGAGATCGGGCAACATGGTGGAGGGGTTGGAGGGGCAGCAGCAGCACGGCAGCGTGGTGCTCGCCTACCTCGGGCACGGCGAGGTTGCAGAGGACGCGGCCAGCGTGCACGCCCTCCTGGCGGTGCACAGAGGGGAGTGGAGCGAGTGAGAGAGGTCGGGGTGGAGTGAGGGGAGTGCACGGTGCGGGGCGGGGTATTTATCGGCCGCGCTCGGTCCATGATGGCTCGGGTGCAGCAGAGCTCCAGAGAGGCGGAGAGCTCGCCGTAGGGGCGGCTGTGGGTGTTCGAGGTGCCGAGGCCTAGCTTGGCGGTGTGGCGACGAGCTAGGCATGCCTAATTTTGGGACGGCCGTGGGAGTGTTTGGGTGGCGAGTGCACGGCCATCTCGGGCGGGTGCGGCTGCTGCGTGGGCGAAGCGGCGATGGGGGACCTCTCCTGGGCTGGCTGCGGCGCGAGGAGAGAGCAGAGGGGCAAGGGAGAGAGGGGGGCCTGGGCGCGGCGCGGCTGCGCTGCGGCCACGGCAACGAGCTACAGCGAGCTAGAGGTAGGAGACAGCGGCAAATTTTTACAGAACACCCCTGGAATCCTTTTTTCCATTTACATCTAGGTCCTTTTCTACTTCTTTTATTTCTTTTTATTTCCAGCAGCATTTTCTGGAATTTATTTGGGGTACTTAACCAATTTAGAAAAATTCACAAATATTCGTGAGGCTTCCACATAGCATGTAGTAGCTCCACAAAATTTGGCATTTCAAAATAAAATGTTTTGAATCATTTTTGTTCATAGGGTTTTAATTATGAATTTTGTTTTATTTCAATTTGATTTTACTTTAGAATTTTAAAACTAGTTCAAAATATTATTTGAGAGAGATAAGTAGTAAGGATGAAATGGGAGTGTTTACATTACCACTCCACTGAATTTTATTGTGAAGGAAAACAATTTCTCACTTGGAGAATTTTATGTGACACTTGTCACATTATTTTCTTGCTTTGCTTTTTATTTTAATTCTCTTCTTTTCTCCATGTTTTTATTTAGATCAAGCAACACACAATTAGCAAGAAATAAATAACACAAGCAACAATATGAGATCAACACATATAATTTAGCAAAAGTTTTTGTTGGCTCTCATTTTTGAGTTAATAATACTGACTAACAATTTTGGGATGTTACAGAGACTGAAGGAGATATGCCCTAGAGGCAATTAATAACGAGATTTTATTTGTCATATCTCAATTGTTCATAATACGTTTTAATACCATGCTATAACTGTATTACACGGAAACATTAATACACGTGTGGTATGAAAACAACCAGGTCTCGAGTAGCCTCTAATTAACTAGGTCGTTGGGTAACAGATGATCAAGGTTTCCTGATCATGGACAATGGCGTCGGTTAACAACGGAGTCATATCATTAGGTGAATGATTTGATGGACATGCCCAAAAGATAGAAACATAGTATTCATACCTTCGACTGTGAGATCATATCAAATCTCTGCTTCTGAAAGATACGGGTGATCGCATCAAACGGCATGACTTATATAGCGTGACAATAAAGGTGACACTTTCGGGTTTCGGAAGGAAGCAGTAGAAGTGAGTGATCAAGAGCGGAAATTGCCAGTCCACATAGCAGGATAGATACTCTGGGCCCACCCGGTGAGATTACATCAATGAGCTTGCAAGCATGTGACTAGGTCACGGGGATGTAATGTCACAGACGAGTAAAGATAGATTTGTGAATGGCGAGGTCATGCTCGGTAATCATGATACCGGAGAACGACGCTCAGACAATCTAAGTATCGCTAGGCAAGAGGATGAGACTGGACGTCTAAAGGTTCAAACGATAAGAAAGATATTCGTGGACACACAAGGGTTATCATGGATATCCAGATCCCGCTGTTAGTCATTGATCGGAGAGGATGTCTCGCTCATGTCTGGAGTGATCCCGAACCGTGGGGTAACACACATAAGGGTGGGTGACGATTAGATTGGATTTAGAGAGAAAAGAAACCGGAGACTCCGGAAGTGTTCCGGACATGTCCGATGGAGATCGGAGGGCAACGAAAGATGTTTCGGGTCCGAATGAATTAAATAATATTTATTTAATATTAATAAGTGTTATTAATGATTAAATATATTTTTATTTAATTAATTTTGAATTTAAAAAGGCATTAAACCTAAATGGGCCTTAGAGGCCCATTAGTGGAAAACTCCCAAAGGGAAAAGAGAAAAAAAGGGGAGGGTCGGCCGGCCTAGGTGGGCCACATGGGGCCCACCTAGGGCCGGTGCACCAAGCCATGTCCGGCTGGTCATGTGGGAATAGTCCCACATGGCCAAGCCAGCAAGGTTGGCTGCCCTCCTCCGCCTTTATATAGGGGTGCCCCCTTGCCTAGAAATTCACCCAATTCTCCTTCTCCTTCTCTCCTACCTTGAGCGTTGTTCCGGTTCTGGAGCTGCGTACGAGGAGAGATGTTTCTCCACCATACGCACACCGCCGTGCTGCTGGATCCAAGTCTTCGCTTCCGCTGCTTTGCTGGATCTGGAGCCCGGAGGTCGTCATCCACACCGTACGTGTGTGGAACCGCGAGTCACCATGGTTTGGTGCTGGGAGCCGCCTTCTTCCACTGCACGACCTTGAGGTCGGCTATGTCGGCTTCATCATCACGCGTCGTCATCGAAACAGATCTTGTGATCGTCGACGCTTACGGTCTACAAGGGTATGTATTCCATTCTCCTCCGTATAGTATATCTGCATAGTATAGTTCTTGGCTAGTTTATGGTTATCGTCGGTAGGAATTTTTTTGTTTTCTGTCTACGATTCGCTTCAAATATAAAATGTCCTCCTGGCCTCCACACTCACTTCCTTTCCCAGCTTTCTTCCTCCACGCTCTAGCTCCCTACCCTTCGCAGCCATGGCTCCAAAGTCCCGTGCTGCTAAAAAGGAGATGGCCAATCCAGGTTTCCCTCTCACCCTCATACGGGGCGGCCGTAGGAAGAAGCCAATGGCAAAGTCCGTCAATGCCGGTCTACAGTTCCTTATCGCCCGTATGGGGCACTACCTCAAGGAGGGCCGCTACGCCAAGCGCATCGACAACCGGGCTCCCGTCTACCTTGCCGCCGTCCTCGAGTACCTCGCCGTGGAGTTGCTGGAGATCGCTGGGAACACGGCCAAGGACAAAAGGAGAAGCCGCTGGCGACGAGGAGCTAAACAAGATGGTGGCTGGCGTCACCATCGCGCAAGGCGGCGTGATGCCCTACATACACTCTGTGGTGCTCTAAAATAAAACCTCCGGGAAGGCTGCCAAGTCGCCCAAGAAGACCCCGGGGAAGGCTGCCACGTCACCTGGGAAGACCGGCATGAAGCCTGCCAAGTTACCCGAGAAGACAGCGGTGAGGGCTGCCGCCAACTCTCCCAAGAAGACCGCCAAGTCACCCGAGATGACAGCCGTGATGCCTGCCAAGTCACCCAGGAAGACAGCCATGAAGGTTGCCATGTCACCTGGGAAGAAGACGAGGAAGCGTGCCAAGTCACTCGGCAAGAAAGCGGTGAAGGCTGCCAACTCTCCCAACAAGATCGAGGGGAAGGCTGCCAAATCCCCCAAGAAGAATGCGGGGAAGCCTGCCAAATCGCCCAAGAAAACCCGCGGGTCCCCTAAGGCTTAGATTTGTATCGCTTGTGTAGTGCTGTGTTTGCGGTTTGGCTAATGTTTTAGATGTAATGTTCTGATTTGTGATGCTGAGCAAAATCCTTTTGTTAATTAAGGTTAACCCAGATTTAAGTTAGAGCTCTTTCTAGTTTTGAACGTGGGATTGCGGACTGAGATCCAGTGACTTCACTTGATGAAATAGTGAAAACAACGCGGGAAATCCGCTTCGGCTCATATATAGATGCATCTACACCCACTACGTCAAAATCGAATTTAAAAATGTCAAAAAAAATCATACAAAATTTTCGGGTGTACATACGAATATTCTATGCTCGTTAAAAAAATTGGGATTAAAAGACATCTTGTGCGGCCGTTGTAAAAAAAGGCAAATCCCCGGTGTTAAAAAATATCTCTGCACGTAACATTTTTTCTCTGTTTTTTATACCAGTCACACAAAATCTCTTTTCGATGCGAAATGTCTTTGTATGGCTAGACATTTTTCATATAAACACCCAAATATTTCGTTTAGAATTTTTTAACATTTTGAAATGAGTTAAAAATGCATTTTGAAAAACGGGTTCATCTGCACCCGTGAGCCACATACTAACAACACAAGCGAGGAGGCCCTTTCAAAAAAAAACACAAGCAAGGAGGCCAGGTGCACAGAGTTTTATTTTGGTGCAGCGTTTCTTTTTACTTTCTTGTTTTCTCTAATCATAGATTCACTGAAGAAGCAGCCTACCGGTGTGGCACCAGCTGTCTGGGAACATATATAATCCCTGTAACGCCCTTGAAAATCCTAACCCTCTCCTCCTACTCTCCAACCATATCTGGAACTTGTTGTGGCGGCGGCGCTGTACAATACCTCGCCGGAAGAGGATGAGCAAGTTTTAGATGGATCTTCCGGCTAGCGAAGACCAGGTGGATGCTAGCGCGAGACGCGACCAGCTCTTGAGTAGAGGAGGAGGAGGAGGCGGGGCGACAGAGATGCGACCTGGAGTAGAGGAGGAGGTCGCGGGGCGTAGTTCCTCTCTGTAGTCATGCAATGTTAGTCTTGCCTGTGTTTGTTTCCGTTTTAATCTTTGCTAAATCTCTACTATATAATATGAATAGAGGTGGTGATGATGGTAGGTCATGATAAAACTACCCCTGAAGTTGATATAAATTACGCATCATGCCACCTATAAGTGAGAAAAAACGGTTCGGATAGGTTGCGTCCAGCACAATCCCGATCGGTAAGAAAAACCACGTCCCAACTCCCCCGTTTAATTCTCTGACCGACACGCACACGCACAAGAAAAACAGTAGCAATCGGATCGCTACACATGCGTACGAGAAAAAGGAAATAGCAAGGGGATGAGAATTAAACGGGGGAGTTGGGACGTGGTTTTTCTAAGTCAGCAAACGCTATTTGCTATCCGACTCGGTTTAGAACTTCTGACCAGCCAACAATGTTTCCTTTTAAAAAGGAACACGACCGCAACACGATCGCCTATAACAGAACACAACAATTAATCCACGGAAAACACTCATCAAATAGCCCACAGTTTTCACAAAGGAAAACACATATCCACTACCGCACTGTTCTGTCGACTTGGACGCCGTCTCGACGTTCTGCGCCTGTGTTTCTGCCACCAAGCTCACAGTTCCGCCGACTTCGCCGCCGTCTTGCTGTTCTTACAAAATTCACCTCAACTACATCTGCCCGTGTTTCTCCCCGTCCTCCTCATTTTGCTCTGGTCTGCAGGTAAGGCATAGTTATTTCAGTATATGAAACTTAATTTCGTATATGCTTGCTAGATTGATAACAGTGTTGGCAGAAAGAGTCCACCAAGTCTGTTTCAGATTTCTTTAGATTTCTTTAGATTTCTTTAGGTCTGCTGGTCCATTTCTTTAGATTTCTTAAGATAATCCACCAGATCTGTTTCAGACTAATCCAGCCATTGAAAACAAGATCATTTCTAAAAGTCCAAATGGACCGAACAGGTAATCAATTGAAAAATTTAGTAGAAATAAATTGATATTCAGTATATGGAGTTGATGAGTGTTTTCCTATTACTATATATTTAGAAATATATATTTGAGTATTATATATTTAGAAATATAAAATATTATATATTAAAACCATAGAGTTGTAGTGAAAAATTACTATATAATATATAATATTAAATAAAATTATTTAAACATACAATATTCCACAAATATGGCTTCGGCTTTTGCTCTGGTTTTTTTAGCGATCAGAATTATGCGTGCGCGGCTATGTTTTTCTTACCGATCGGGATCGTGCTGCTCTATAATATAGCTAAAGGTGGTGATGATGGTCCGTCATTATAGTTTGCCCTTGAAGTTGCTCGTATTTACATCTCATGCCACCTATAAGTCAAAAATAACGATTCGAGTCGTCTACGCTTCCTCCTTCGGACTGCCTCGTCCCTACTCACGCACAAAGCTAGACTCCTTGACCTCCCAAATTCCCGTGACCTCTCCGACTACAAGCCGAGGCTGGTGATCGTGTCCCGGAACTGGTCGCGCGCGATTGAGAACGAGGCCGAGCTGGTGAGCGAGGCGGCGAGGGCCGGGTTCCGTGTGGAGTTGCTGCAGCCGCGCTCGGACACGGAGCTCGCGCAGATGTACCGCGTCCCCGTACAAGATCCTTCCATCAGAGAGCTCGCTGTACCGGCACAATTCCATGACGACCCGGTGCTCTCTGACCCGGTCACGTGAACGCAAAGGGGTGGCAGGTCACCAAGAAGGTATAGCTGGACGGGCAGAATGTGCGGCTGTATATGGCACGGTTCCGGCGCCGGCTGTGCAAGGCGTACGGTTACTGAGTTCGCCACTCGGTGCTGCTCGTTCCAGTGCAGGAGGCAACGCATCCGTATGCAGGTGGGCAGTCCAATTCTCCGTTGGCTCTAGATAGATTTCCCCCTGATTTTTTCGTTTTTTCCCCGATTGATTTTTAGCTGCTGCTGGTAGCTACAGCTCACCAAATTTGGACAGAGCATTGAACAATGCAAGAAATTCTGTATGGGGGACAGCAGATCCTGTCCAACAGCATGAATAAGAGCTCATGTGACTAACCAAGGAACTCCACAAGGCTTCTTGCAGGAGAAAGTATTATGTACGCAGACTCAGGGTTGATTGCAGGAAATTTTGTGACGAATGATTCCGGCAAGCTTTCTGATTCAGATATTTCTGGAAAAGGAGCTTTATTTAACCTAGCCACATTCCTAATACAACTTAGAATTATCTCACCTGTTGACAAGGGTTGTGTGTGAGAAGATTAAATGCAAGTTTATGACCAAACTATCAGCTGCGGCGTATAGAGAAACAGATGACTCCATTATAGCACAAAGGGAGTGAAGCTCCAATTTCACAAGGAGTTACTTATCACGTTTAAAATTCATTAGTTCCATTCAGTTTGGTGGTAGAATTAAATTTGTAATGATGATGGTCGCATCATGAGAGAAACTCGGTTGTTAATTTCGTCATCTTTGTAATGGAATCAGTTGTTATGGAAAAAATGGCATATAAACTATTCCTATAGGGCGAGTTATATTGCAAAAATAAATTGTTGCCCGTTGCAACGCACGGGCATTTTGCTAGTATAGTATATACCACGTATAATTCTCTCTGTCAACTCGTGTAAAACAGAAGCATATTTTGGGCACCCCAAGCACAAAAAGTCGATCAAAAGCGTCCAACATTTTAAAGGTACTACTCATAGCTTTTCAGTTTTTTTAGTTTTGTATTGTTGTTAATCTGTTTGATTCTGTTTTAGTCCTTACTAAATACAGTGTTTGCGGTGTGAATAATTCTCTGTGTCAACTCTTGTAAAAAATAAGCTTGAAAACTATCATATTTATTTCTACTGTAGTTTTGTATTGCTATATTGTTGTTATTCTGTTTGCTTCTGTGTACCAGTAAGAATTTGCTCTTCTTGGTGTCATTTCTCTATATTTGTGATGTTTAGATATATCTCGATTATACTTGGACTTTAGATTTACTTTTTTTTGTTCTAAGTCAAACGTATTCTCAATAATAGGAATCTATTTCGGGTACACTGCACAAATATTCCGTGACATTCGTGAGAAACTACAGCTTGCTATCGTATAACTCATACGTGAGAAGCACTTGTTCCTACATGCCATGTTTCTCTGCATCGTGGTAAGAATTTGCTCTTCTTGGTTTCATTTCTCTATATTTGTGATGTTTAGATATATCTCGATTATACTTGCACTTTAGATTTACTTTTTTTTGTTCTAAGTCAAACGTATTCTCAATAATAGGAATCTATTTCAGGTACACTGCACAAATATTCTGTGACATTCGTGAGAAACTACAGCTTGCTATGGTATAACTCATACGTGAGAAGCACTTGTTCCTACATGCCATGTTTCTCTGCATCATGGTAAGAATTTGCTCTTCTTGGCTTCATTTCTCTATATTTCTGATGTTTAGATATATCTCGATTATGTTTCGACTTTAGATTTACTTTTTTTTGGTTCTAAGTCAAATGTATTGTCAATAATAGGAATCTATTTCGGGTACACTGCACAAATATTCCGTGACATACGTGGGAAACTGTTTGACGCTATGATATCACTCATACGTGAGGAGCACTTGTTCCTCCATGCCATGTTTCTCTGCACCTTGGTGAGATTTAGATTATATCTCAATTGTACTTTTTTATGTTACTATTATTTTTTTCCTAAGTCAAACATATTCTCAATAATAGTCACCACTAGTTGAAATGCCCGTGCGTTGCTACGGGCTATCAGACAGATGAACTCAGTCATTGTGTTTTGTAATTAACCACACCAACTTCATCACTGTGCATGAAAATATGAATAAAAATCTATTCATAAATAATTTATCATGTGAATATTCACACCTAGCATTATATGGATGTATATTCGTTGACTTTACCATACACAAAATCAGTTTAGAATTAACTTCCCGATGAAAAATAAATATATATATACATGATAATTTTCATGCATAAATTTGAAGAAGCATATTTTTCCCTAAAATCAATCCATAACATTTGTTGTCATTGTAACGGTAGAATCTTCAGACTAAATTTTGTGTAGAATCTTCAGATATAAAATAGTACTTTGTGATATTTTTTATTGCACTTGCATTCTTATCATCTAAAGAACAGTGTTTGGCATCCCATAAAAAGTATTTAATATCCGTTACATGCTGTTTATTGTAGTTTAGTTTAGCTAGCAGGGCATCTATTTATCTCAGCTTCTGTCTCACCGAATCTCAAAAAAAAAACTTCTCTCTCTCTCTCTCACCGTTACCTTTCTTTTCTTTGACTTCTCTTTCTTCTTTCTGTCAATCAAGCTAGCGCACGCCGGCCTGTGCACCAGGCATCCGGCCATCCGCGCAGCTCTGCCCCCCCTCGCCCCTCCCTAAATTAGCAGTGGCTGAGACGGATTTCTTCGTCATCTCCGCCGCGGGCGTCGCGGTCTACTTTGTGTGGAGAGAGAAGAGGGAGATGAGAGACGCAGAGGTTGGAGGGACTCCGGGAGAAAGGGCGGCGACGCCGTGCGTATCCGGTCGGAGAGGAGGGCGTGAGGGCGGTCATGCTGTCTACGGCCCCGCGCCGGGAGTTGTGCTATGCCTCGCCGGTGATAGTTGAGGAGAAGAGCGCGCTCCATCTTGGCGGCGGCGCGATAGCAGCAATTAAAATTGGAAATAGCGAAGCGACCGTATGTCTTGGCAGTGGCATACTACGTAACTATTCTACCGATGTAGGGGTAAATCCGGTACTTAAAAAAATGTACCAACACCTCCTGAAACCATATTATATAGTAGAGATTGTAGAGCGATTAGCTAAAGTCAATGCCAATTTGCTCTGGAAAAGAACTGGACGATTAATTAAACGCTAACAGCAGTCAGAGCTAGATTGCTAATTGTCACCAGCATCCAGATGTGCTTCCTAAGGGTGGGCAAATAAACCGAGGACCGAAAACCGACCCCGAATTAACCGAGACCGAGACCGATATGACTGAAACCGATTATTAGGGTTGCTTTCACGGTTCCCATATTAAAAAAACCGAATTTATTTCGGCTACTTCGGTCATGGGCCACAGTAGACCAAATAGCTGAAGCAGTGGAAATAACAGCCTAGCCCATTACGTGAACAGCCCATTACGTGAAGTGACGAGCAATCTCAGTTACGATCAGCCCCAGGCCCACGTCCATACTCGATCTGCATCAAATGCTCGCATACCCTAACTCCAGCTTACTCCATGCGCGCCGCCTCCTGCTCTCCACGACAGCAGCACGGCGGCCACTTTCCGGCGACCGACGACAGCCACTTCCCGGTGTACGACGACACATCCCGTTCATCTTTAATGCTCTCCCTCATCCCTCCTTTCTGGTTGCGACCACCAACTCGTCAAGGCAATGGCTGCAAGGCCGCAACGACAGTGCGAACTCCGTCCGGGAAGCGCGGTGGCCGAGTTTCTCCAGAGTACGCCGCGCCGAGGTAGGTGTTGGAGGAGCTCCGAGATGCGCCAAGGTACACCAGGGCGGCGCTGGCAGTCGGCCGCCATCCAGCAAGCACGGTGGCGGCGTCGCAGGCGCTGTGACGCGTTCGTCTGGCGAAAGGGATTTGTGAGGAATCGAGGTCGCAAATCTTTTCGGGTGAGAAGACATACGAAGCGGTACCGAATTAACTTATGGAGGGCAGTGGGGGTAATTACTTGAACTTCAGGGGTAATTTTGTAAACTTAAAAAACGTACCAACACCTCCTCTAGCCATATTATATAGTAGAGATTTAGCACTTGTTCCTCCTAGTCACGTTTCTCTACATCAGGGGTGAGGTTTAGATTATGTCTCAATTCTACATCAGGGGTGATATCTTGTGTGCTTTGGTTTGAAATCTATTATATTTATTACTGTTGTAGTTCTGTATTGCTATATTGTTGTTATTCTGCTTGCCTCTATATACCCTGTATAATTCTGAACTCGATGATAATTGCAGTTTTCAACTTCATGGACAACTGCACAATCAGTTTCGTGAAATGTGTCAGCCGTTGAATCCTTGTGGCGCAAAGCCTTACAGTTGAGATATATGTCTTTTATAGCTGGACTTTAAATTATGATTGTATTATTTTTGTGCTTAGTCAAATGTTTTGTCAACAACAGGAATCTATTCCGGTCACACTGCACAAAATTACTGTGATGCGCTGCAGCTAAATCCGCGTCTCGTGAGAGGATGTATTGCATTTTCCGGGCCTCCGTACTCAGGAGTCATGAGCATGTCGTTAAGTACAAGGTGTTGATTATATTTAGCATTCGCTATTCCTGGTTACGCTTCACTTCTTATTGGTGACTTTATATGTTGATTATACTAGGGCTACAGATTATGATTCTATTTTTTTGTGCTAAGTCAAATGTCTTCTCTATAATAGGAATCTATTTCGGTGACACTGTACAAAAGATCCATTATATACGTTAGCAGCTTCAGCTTACTATTGTATTACTCATGGTGGTGGAGGACTTGGCTATGAGCAAAAGGGCCCCCTAGCATTTAGCACGTGTTCCTCGTAGACACGTTTCTCTACATCTGAGTGAGGTATAGATTATATCTCAAATGTACTTATTTTATGTTGCGATTGTTGGTTTTTTTTGCTAAGTCAATCGTTTCTATATAACGAGAATCTATTTCGGTGACACTGTACAAAATATTTGTGATGAGCTACAGCTGAAGCCATTGACGCCACTTGCCTCTAGAGAATCGTCTAAGAAGGGGCTGATATTGCGTTAAAAGCTTCTGCTTGCTGTCATATTACTCATGTTGGTAGAGGTGTTGGCCATGAGCAACAATGCCCCTCGCCAGTTAGCACTTGTTCTTCCTTGGCCACGCTTCTCTGCATCATGGTGAGGTTTAGATTATATCTTATTTACACTTATTTTATGTTACTATTGTTTTTCCCTTAGTTAAGTGTTTCTGAATAACAGGAATCCATTTCGGTGACACTATGTACAAAAAGATGTGATACACCACGGCTGATGCCGATGACACCCCGTGCCTCTGAGAAAAACGTCTAAGGAGGGGATTATATTACCTATCTTCTGCCAGATAGGTAGTCATCAGCATTAACAACTTCTGATCAGTAGCCTATAACTATTGTGCTTGTGATCTAGTCCAAGGTGCTTATTAGCGTTTAGACTTCGATATTATTTCATTGAGAATCTAATGTTATGTAATCAGATTTGTTGTGTACTAGTGAAGGAATTACGGGGATTTGTGTGTTGTCTTATTTGTAGATTGTAAAGGTCTCATCTCTAATCTCAACTTACCAATATATGAATCAGGGTTTATAGAGGACTTTTAATGCGCCCATTAGAGGATGTGCAGTGCGGCACTTATATGCCCATATGAGCATCAGAAACCACAAGCAACTTGCCCTGGCGTCTAGCCCGGTGTAGATGCAACATATCCGGCTGGCGAAGCGCCCAGGAATTATGGGTTGAAAATGCGCCCATTAGAGGATGTGCAGTGAGCATCAGAAACCACACGCAACTTGCCCTGGCCCCGGTGTTGATGCAACATATGTGGCTGGCGCCTTGCAGCCAAGTCTTTTGGTGCCTGTCATAAGCGCCCATCGTTCCAAGTTGACCTAAATCCACCGTCAAATATTTCCAAACGATGAAATACCTCGCTTATCTGTTGATTTGATTTTCGAACATTTGTTTTTATTACCTGGCTTGGCTTCCTATATGAGTGCCTTAGCTAGACTTGATCTAAGTGAAAAGCGAAAATATGCAAATAAAACATTCGGTTTGGGTTGCGAGTGGAAGAAATACTCCTTTGGTCCATCTATTATATTATTAAGACAACAAACATTGGATGGCTCAGATTTGTCACGGTAAAACTACAATGCATAGACGGTTAAGATTTAAAATCTGCGGCAAGGCATGTCCGGCCACAACACCTACGTGAAACAACCAAAAAGCTATACGGAAGCTAAGCGGCCAGGATGCATCCCTTTTAGGATTCTGTGGAATTTGTTTGAGATATATATGGACTCTTATCCCTACCTAAAATACGAGAGTACACGTTCCCTTCTGCCCATATATATATGTCGTCATTGGTACGTGTCGCTTCGCTAGGATCAACACGCTAGCGATTTCGACGCGTCAGTATCGCGATGGGATGTTGTGTGGATCTGAAGACGTCGCCTAGCATCCCGGCCAGCATAAAGCCTCCGATCGATGAGCTCGACAACGTCGATCTCCCTCCGATGAAGCTAGCTGATGTGCCATCTCGGTGTCATCTGCTGGCTGATGTGCCGGCCATGCTGAAGATTAGATCGATCGATCTATGTTGCAGGGAGTTCATGACCTGTCCGGATAGAGATGCGTTCGTGTATTGCAAAGGAGGTTGATCGCTTGAAGCCGGCGGTGGGCAATGATCGAGCTTGCTGGACGATGAGCTCGAAGCGACAACGTCGATCTCCCTCTGATGAAGCTAGCTGTAGGAAAGGATGACACGATCTCGCGTCATCTGCTGGCTGGTGTGCCGGCTATGCGGAAGATCACATCGATCGATCTATGTTGCTGGGAGTTCATGACCTGTCCCGGATAGACATACGTTCGTGTATTGCAAAGGAGCTTGATCGCTTGACGCCGGCGGCGATATGACAAGCTATGGAGCAGCGATTATATATTATGCACACATGCATAACTGCAGATGCACATAGGGCAATGATCGAGCTTGCTGGAAGTAGCTGCAAGAAAGGCCAGCGTCCCTGCCATAATTATTTATCGTTAGGATACGTGGTCAACCACGTACTGCTCCCCAACGGGGCACACACAGTGCAGTCAGCACTGAAGCTGACGGCCGGCCGGCAAGATGCAGCCTCGCCGGCAGCTTCAACAAGCATCAGCTCCAAGAGAATGGCATAGCATAAATCAGATAAATGGGAATTTTAGTGAGTATAGTCAATGGATTGGATACATACGTGAAAGAGAAGAAAACGGGTATTTTACTTCCTCAAATATATATTCTGGACCGTGATTTATCCTCAAATATGTTGTGAGAAGATTAGTGCTTGGACAAAAAACAACTAATTGTATGGCAAATTATTCTGATTTATCCCGCTCAGTGGGAGGACATGATGCCAATTGTAGAAGTATCATCAAGCAGAGATAAACATCTTACTAATGGGCACTTGCCGACATGTTTAACATTGCACGAGTTTACATAGCAGATAGAGATATGTGAAATATTTAGCATTTGATTTTAGATGTGCTGATTTTGTTTCCTATCGAGAAGAAAAACTGTTATTTCTAGCCTGTTTTACTGGGATAGAGCAGTCACGTTCCTATTAGAATTATTTGTGAGCTCCATAAAAAGGGATAGGGCATTCATGGCTTGAGTCGGAGGATATACAAGCCTAATTGTATTCGGTGCTCGGTGGAATTTGTGTTTTTAACCAGTTCTATTAATCCCCTGTAAGTTAGAAATCTTGGCTGATTTTTGTATCTTGATTAATAGGCGAATTGTGGAGGTTAAGGAGAAGGAACGGAGGACTACCGAGGAGATACTGTACGCGCTGGTTGTTCAGAAGTTTGTTGAAGCTGGCGTCTCTTTTGTCCTAGCTCTCTCACTCTATTGATGCTTATGGTAGAGTTGATCAGTGGGCAGAACATGTGGAAAGGAAGCTTGAGCGTTTGCACTCACATGAGGCATATGAAATGATCGAGACCAACTTAAACCCCATACTGGGGCAGCGGCAAGCTGATGCCACTGTCGCCGCCATGTAACCTTGCATGATGTATGGTTATTTCCTCAAGAGAGTTGATCAGAGGTTTCAGCTAGAGAAGTCAACGAAGAGCCTCCCCTGGGGATCAGACGACGATGCGCTCAATCAAGTTAATACGGCTGACTCGCGGCTCTCAGCTCAGACTTACAGTTCTCATCTAGAGGCGGAGTCCTGGACTTCCTCTAATCTTAGCACAGAAGGGCTTGGCTAATCTGTCAAGGCTTGCCGTCTCAAATCGTATGTCATGTCGCTTGATCCAGACACGTTACAAACTTATTCGACAATTCGGTCGAAGGTGGTATTTGGCATCATAGGGAAGCACTTTATTTGGGAAACCGGAGATTGTCATTACTCCAGAAGGAACTGTCGATTCGTCCAAGGATGAGTATGTCAGGATAAGCTTCTCAGGGTTGCGAAGGCTGATCTTAGAGGTTGTTACTTTCGGATCCTTCCTTTGGGATGTCGAGAGCCATCTGGATTCGAGGTACCATTTTGTCACCAACTAATTGGTTCCCGATAATGTATATTCATGGCATTTGTATTTTGTCTGAAGTTCACTGAAGACTGTTGTACAGTGGTAATTACCCTGTGTTGTATGCCGACAAACCTTTGATTATGGAATCACATCATTGTAAAGTGCAAATTTCATTAGACGGGAACTCAGCAGATTTTTTAAAGTGAGACCATAGCAACCTTTTTTCCCGTAATTCTTAGAGGTTACTCAATTGTTCCAAGGGATTCATTATATCATATATGTTTGCTGCCAAATCAGTGCACATATCAAGTTTGGTTCTCCTCACAGTATAAATCTTTGTGGACGGCAGAACGGTTCAACCTTTTGTAGTTTATGTTCCACCAATTATTTATTGCTCCTCCGATTAAACAGGAAAGATAGAATTTTAAAATTTTCCGGTTTTGTTGGTGCGGTTGCATCAGCAAAGATTTTTAGCAGGTACAGTCTAATAATAAAGGTAATATTCCCACAGTTTTAGGGATGCAACATTTACTGATTGGAAACGAAAAATAATAATCAGCATTAATTAGTCATCTAATTAGAAAAGATGTGCATGCTAACAAAGAACATGTTATAAAGTAAGCCAAAGAAATGATTTAGAAAATTTCAATGGATATATAAGGATAGCTGCACTGCCTTACTGTCTAAGTGATTAAAACTACTTGCTATATAGTCAATAATAAAATTGTTGTGCTGTCAACGTGGAAGTATAGGAAAGCTCACAAATTGATTCTCGCAATTCCTATATGTATTTTGGCTTCCTATTTCTCTCATACTGCTCAAAAATGGAATCAATTAGAACAAAAGTCATATTACATATGAAGGTTCAAACTATGTCTGTGCTAGCCACGCAATTACGCGGGCGACCCAGCTAGTTTCTGATTACATGATCAACTCTGTCGATTAACAAGCTTAGAAGTGTCTACATTGTACATACAAAAGGCAGGAGCTATGGCAGAGCTGCATAAACTGAATACTACACAACATTTTTTAAAACTGAATACTACACAGCTTAATAGTGTATCAAACACCAGCTTGCTAGAGCTCTTGCAGTGCTGCATAAACTGACTGTTACACAGCTTAATAGTGCATCAAACCACAACTCAATAGGACCAATGGTAGCCGGAGGCCGTTCAGTTAGAAACACCTATTTAAGCGAATTTACTCAAAAGTCATCGGTACTAATTGCACTTTGTTGAATTGCTACGGGTAGAAGATCATCCTTGGCCATCATCCGACGGTGTTACTTTCAGATTTGCCCCCGTAAGTCGAGCCTGCAGGTCTGCAGCATCGTTCATCATGTAGCCAGCTCTTGCCCTTGCATTATCCAAGATAGTCACGAGTAGGTTGTTTCGAATGGCACTCCACCGTAACAGGTACTTATATTGCCCAATCACCATCTCCAGGTACATAATCCTCGTATTTAAGTCTGTCTGAAAAAGGAAATGTTTATATTCCTACGAAACGTTACATATACAAATCCGATCATTATCCTCGGTAAAAGAAAGGGTAAGCATGTTGAGTTAACCTCTCTCTTGTTGCTGGAGGGCGGCAATGTCGATGGTTCATAAGCTTCCACCTCATCATGTCCTTGTGGGAGTATGACAGTCTCCCTTACCTCACATTCTCGTCCAAACTTGACCATCTCCTGCGAAAGGTAACAAATCGATATATGTCCGAGCACTACGGGAAACATGACGGCAAGTGAGTTACAGTAATCTCGGTGACCCGCTTCTTCCACTAATTGACGAGTATGTGTTAAGATAAACAAGACGAGCGTTGTTGGTAAAAGGGATGTAAAAGAGTTGAGTTACCTCTGTCCCCAGCAGCTCTAACCTTTTCGATGGTTGGGGAGCTTGAAGTGGACGTGAGGAGAAGGATGTATAGTTCTGTGAAAGGGAGTAAGAGATCTAAGTCTGAGCATTGCTGCTAAAAGGAAGGTAAAATAGTCAAGGTAACCTCGGTCTCCTGGTAAAGAAACAATGGCGGGGAAGCTACCACATCATCTTCTCCTCCGAGCATTTGCTTGGCACACATGGCGAGGAACGATGTGTGTGTGGGAGGGTGGGGTGGGGGTGGGGGT
The DNA here is from genome assembly GCA_947311845.1 of Poa pratensis. Classification (NCBI taxonomy): domain Eukaryota; kingdom Viridiplantae; phylum Streptophyta; class Magnoliopsida; order Poales; family Poaceae; genus Poa; species Poa pratensis. Next base: position 13,554,442 of record CAMZMU010000125.1, on the reverse strand, counting down.
GGGGGGTTGGGGAAGAAGCGCGGTAATGAGGATCGATGCTGAGGGTAGAAGCCTGCTAAAGGAAGGAATATGTGTAGGTGAAGAGGACCCACCTGTCTGAAATGTTGTCAAAATTTCGACATCCCGATTTAGCGCCATGGAAAAATTTCATCCTCCCTTCAAAACAGAAAAGAAAAAATAGAGAATTATCAACCATTCAAATGCCCCTTCTACACCGCTACACGTAATGACGTAATGCATGTACCCGGTCCTAGTGTGAGAGGAAGGGTATTCTGGTAATTTACACAGTACAATCCAGGAATCCCCAAGTTCCCCACCTAGCCGTGCCTCACATGGTCACACCCAGTTTTCTACATTTCTACAAAACCGGATCGAACTAGATCCGGACAAATCCACAACCGTGCGCCGGCCGGTGTCACATCCCAAAATTTTACAACAAGAAAAACCTAGTTGTAAGAGACCCAAAATTCAGAGCCAACAAAAACTTTTGAAATGTTTCTCTAATGATTATGTTTTCCTTCCTATTGGTCTGTTTTACCTTGTGTGACTTGTTGTTTAAGATATTTGACCAATAAATATTAACCTAAGAACCCAACCTAAATAAAAATATATTTATCGTTGGTGACCATGTCATGACAAGAAAAAATAATCCATATATCATTTCCAACCTTATTTTGGCCAAATTCCATTTCAATGACGCTTTGGTTTTAGGAACAACCAAAATACCCATTATTTGAGAAAGTAAAAGTATTTCCAAAAATTATGTGTTTCCAAAAATATGGAGATCTATATGCTATCTCCTACCTATTTTTCAACATTGATACTTGGCATGTATTTACAACTCCTATTTTATAAACTCCTATTTTCACTCCATTTGGAAAGAGCACTAGTGGGAAATATATTACCCCACGTATTTCTCTTTGTCAAACCTTTTTGAACCTTAGGTTATGAGTTGAGATACTTTTAAACATCATCTTGTCATGATTGAGTGTGATCACTATTTCACAAGATTGTATTTTTGATTATGGAAATTGTGGTATGACTAATTCCTGTGGTATGACTTGTGTGGTCTTGGTTGTGTTGTTGACCTTTTGGTGTTTGTGTTGCTTGTGTGATTAATTAACCAATTGCATAAAAAGAGATTAAAGGCTTTGGCATCTCAGTTGGAATGTGACCTAAATGGAAACAAGACCTCTAAAAGTATTCAAGGATTTGGATTAAAATCCTAAAGAAATGATCTATTTAAATTACCCTCTCTGCCTATTTCTCTATTCTATTTAAAAAAATATTTTCTTTTATGAAAATTCCATGAATGAGATGAAATAATAATCATCTCACTTCCATATCACTCCCTCCTCAAAAATATATAGTTTCCAATTAAAATTAATTCAAAATATGAAATCCTATTTCTCTTCTTTACTTCCTAGGGTATTTACAAAACCCTATTTATATTCACACCAAAAATACAGGGAAAATGCACAAAACCTCTTCCATAATTCTATAGCCATCTATGAACTAAATTCACCAAAATTCAAATTTGAAATTGGTTCAAACATTCTGTCAAACACTTGGTGGGCAGGAAACCCTAGATTTCAAATTCACTCCAAATTCGACCAAATTCCTTCAAATCTCACTGCCCTCTCACTCTCTCACACCCCTGCTGCACATCACACTCGAGTGATGACCGTTTTGGACGTTTCCCTCTGAGATTTCTCCCTGGCCTTCCTCTTCTCGGGAGGAGGCAGCCGACCACGCCGTGGCTTGAGATGGCGCCACTGTGCACGCCTGCCCCTCCTCTGCCGATTGGGCAACGGCCGCGCACGCCGATCGCTTCCTTGCGGCCGTATCCCTCTTGCCCAACTCGAGGGCACCGTGCGCGTGGGCACCGACGATGACCACGACCACCTCTGCACCCCTGCCGGCGCCGCGCCGCCCATCCACTCGCCATGCTCCCCTCGACCCCACGGACACCGCGACGTCATCCCGGGAGGCCCACGGTGACGATAGCTTTCCGTCGAACACCGTTCGCACATCCCCTGCTGTCACCACCCCAAGCTTGCCGTGATCGCCACCGCTCTCCTCTCGCACCAGGACCCTAACGGCCACCTCCGTGTCGTTGCTGCACTGCCCCACACAGCCAATGGCGCACTCCCACGACCCCTAGCTCCACCGTGGACCGAGACCGCCGTGCACCGGCCTCCGACTATAAAAAACCCCACCCTGATCCTCTCCTTCGCCACACCGCTCCTTGATCTCTCCCTTTCTCTCCACTTCACTCTGCACCCGCCAGGAGCGCGTGCGTGTTGCCTCTGTGTCGCCACCGTGGTGCCGAGCATGCTCTCGCTCGGCCGTCCCGAGATTGAAGACGACCACAGCCACGTCGCCACCCTCTCTTTTTCTTCCCCTTTCTTTGCTCTGTCGAGACACGGCCCTCACCGAACCTCTCTCCCCTCTCTTTTCCTACACAGGACCACTTCCAGGAGCTCGTCGTCAAGGTGTCGAGGCCATGAACGCCGAGCTGCTCGCCGTCGATGTTCCGGACAACCCCAAGCCGAGCTGTCGCTGCCATTCTTCTTCCCGTGACTTCCGCACCTGTCTCCGTCGACTCCGCCATCCCCAGAAGCCCTAGGTGAGCACCGCGTCCTCGCCACCATCGCGGCCACGGTGGCGCCGCCAGTTTATGGTCGCCGCCGGTGCGCCTGCGTATTAGCCATTGGATTTTAATCCAACGGTGACTTACAGTTTCGCGTAGGCTGAGCCGCTAACGGGAAGGCCCCACCCGTCGGTGATTTGAACATTTCCCTGCGCGTGAAAAATATTTGGGCCAGGCCCAGATGGGCTGGATTCCCCTCTCGGCCCATTTATATTTTTTTGATTTAGGAAATTCCAGAAAAATACACAATCTGTATGCATGTTAGAAATTAAATAACTTTAGTTAGCTAAGTCCAAAAATTGTGAACCAAAATTATCTAGAAAGCTTGTGAAATTACTAAACCAATGACACTGGCCCCATATCATTTGGATTAATAACAATTGCATGATAATTCAAATAGTACAGAAAGTTTATTTAATAAACTTGTTTGTTTCTGATACTCTAGAGATCCAAATGACATGAGGTCAATTTTGTTAACCTAGTATTGTGAAATCTTAGCTCCCCTTAAATTGGTAGAATTTTTGGAGCAACAGAAACTCAGTAGTAATTCAAATAGTATTATAACCTTTTTTGTAGTATAAAACTTATAGTGGAATAATAATATATCCAAATGGAACAAGGTCAATTTTGTTGAACTTGTATTAACCAGTGTTAGTCACCCTTAAATTGACACATTTTTGTGAGCAACAGAACATGAGATGTGAATTAAATCTTGTGTAACTAGTTTCTGCATAATAAAATCATACATGAAAATTGGTTAATTAAAATGATCTAAAACCAAATGCTTTCTTGTGTATGACAGTAGCTTTGTGTAGTAATTTAGTTTGTATTTTTGTGATGCTCGGCTGAATAGTGGTGTGATTGTGTGTATTTGCTTGTTTATTACGATTAGACGCGAATGTTACCGGAGTTTACGAGGAAGGGGAATTATTTGAACAAGAAGAGCAAGTTCAGGGCCACTTTGTTGAGCAAGGCAAGCCACCCACTGATCATGCATTTATACCTGCTATTTTTAGTTTACAAAGTTTTGCCATGAAAAATGCTTCAGTGGTTTTGGTGGTGTGTACCGCTAGATCACTACTCCTAATTATTTTACAAAAAAATAATATATATATTGTGACACCCTATATAGAGGTGTTAGTTGTATCTACCAAATTCAAGGTGGTAACATACTTGTTTTTACTCAAACTCGTCTTTCAAAACCCTCGGGTGAAACTAAGTTTTACCCGAGTTATGGTTAAAAGTATTTTGCTATGAAAGTTGAAGTGAAGATGGAGAATGGAGATTTTATGAAAAAGCACATTGTGTCTTAGTACTATGACGACCAACCATACCCTGTGCGACCACATTTACCCCCATATGGGACGGGCTTAGTCATGTAGTTTGCTCGTTTTAGTATGGGATATCTCAACAGCGGAGATGCTCCGTTTCATGAGGGGCTGGTTTGGTGACCCCCTGACCTGGGTCCTCTCACATTGGTGGAGGATAGATGGTTGTCCTTACAGACGACGAGGAAAACTATGAGTCCTCACACTTAGGGTTTTCGACGGGAAACCGGACTGGGTGTCGATGGAAAGTGTCATAAGGGCAAGGTCCTATACTAGGATGAACAAATGAGAGGCTATGGTCGGTTACTCAACTTCACATACACCTTGTATGGCGGGACGTGGCTGACATGATGAGTTGCCGGATGGATGTGGGGAAAGCGTGCTACCTCTGCAGAGTGTAAAACTATTCGAATAGCCGAGTCCTCGGTAATGGACAGTTGGGAGGCTGTCATATGACCTATGTGCAAAAGTTTCTAAGTTTTAAAAACAAAATGTAGATGATGTATGCAACCATACCAAAGGGTCGGTATAAGGTTGTTGGGAGAAAGAAAGACCATGACGGGCTATGGTCGAGAAGGCAGAGTTTTGAAGGAAGGACAAGTTTTGATTTTTGGAGAAAAGTTTACAAAGTCTATTCTTCTCTTTTTCAACAAAGATATAGAGATATATTTTCAAAAACAAAGTTTTTCCAAAAATAAATTTAGAAGTGCATGATCTAGTTGGGGGTAGTTTGCGAGTACAATCAAATGTACTCATAATGGTTTCGTCCCTGGCTATTGTCTTAGCCAGGTTTCGAGGAGCATTTCGATGAGGAAGACTATGGCGCCAACGACGCGAACTAAGGATCTTCATTAGTCAGTTGCATGTGGGAACTAAGGGACGTTAGTAGGCCATCGACGTTGTTTGCTTCCGCTGAATAAAGTTATTTTGCCCATGAAGGCACCTATGTAAGACTTGGTCAAATGACCATATTGTTGTAAGACTTGTAATTCGGTACTGTATTGGATGTAAACTGTGATGCCAAGTCGAGTTATGCGCAACAACAAACTGATCATGGGATTGTTGCGGAAAGCATAACGAGTATCTAGGACAGCTAGTCCCGGGTCCTCACAGACATGGTATCAGAGCCATCCTGACTTTAGGAGACCTTAGTTTAGTATGGGCGTTAGATAAGGGTTATAAAAAGCTATTTTCTAAAACAAAGAAGTTGGGTATTTTCGAAAAATGCTTACCTCTCAACCCCTCCCACTTGCACAAAATCTCTATCTTCATTACATATTGCGTTTTCCTTGTACACTTAAAATTTTGCACACTGATCACCTCCACTAACTTAAAATTTTGTCTAAAAATGTGTAGATGGCACTCAACTACACCGAGTGGTACCACGTTGTGGGAGATGGCCATTTGATGTTTGAGAAGGATCTGTTCAAGTTGTGCAAGGATTTGGGTCGTCCTCATGTTGAGTTCCATGGAACCCAGATCGGGGTTCCCGATGGTAGTGGACTGACTTGGGCCATCTGGGGGATTGTTTGAGGTAAGATGAAGCCACCTCGTTCTGAGATTGTCACCTTCACTATCCGGGATAGCAGCTGGGCTGACGAACTAGGACGAGCCATGCATGGAGTTGATGATGGCGCGACTGTGCGAAATGCACAAGGAGGAGCTTAAGGACACTCGCTTCTGGTACTATGGGAGGCGTGATCATGAGGGACGCCCAACCCCTGGAGCTCTCCACCCGGTGTTTGGTGAGTATCTGGATAACATGGAGACTCTACTGTACCACACTCAGGATGACTTGTACCGCACCCGGGACAGAGCTGAGGCCATCCATGAGAAGCTCCGGGAGGATCGACACCGCGAGGCTAGACTGAAGAGAGAATGGAGCCACCTCCACTCAGTGCGAGATTCGATGAGGACTGCTATTATTGAGCTTCGCTAGAAGGTGAGCGACCAGGAGGCTATGATTGAGGACTTGGAGCACCAAGTGAACGAGACCGACGAGGAAGGTGAGGAGGTCCAGAAGGAGATGAATGTCTTCATCAGTGATGATGATGATTTCCAGGAGCAGATGGACTAGAAGGAGAAGAGCGACAAGGAGGCAACATGAGAGCCCGATGTTCCACCTCAGTAGGAAATCATGATGTCTTGGGATCGTGGTTATCTTAGGCTTGTGTCGTATCAACCCCTTTGTAATCACAGTCGAGTCCATGCAATGGTTCTTCTGGAACCATGTGTATGTTGAACTTATGCTATGTTGTGATGAGCTTGATGTTATCCGATGACTTGTGGTTTTGGTTTGGTGTTTATCTTAAGTTACTCATTCGCCCTAACCGGCAAAATGGTGTAACTCTTGGCTTTTTCAAAAATCAATTCTTGCCATTCCGGCATAAAAAACTGTGACATTCCATTACCCCGTTTAAGAGCTTCCGCCTTTTTCCCTCTCATCTTATGCGCCGACTTATATTCAGGATGGTGGACACTCACCGCAACACCTCCAACCAAGACCCGCCACCACCACCCGACCCAACCACCGTCCAACTCCTTAGGCTCATCATGGAGGATCGTCAAGTCGCCCGGTAGGAACGGCAAGCGCACCTTGCAGCCTTGCAACAAATTGCCGCTGCTCACACTAACAACAACAACAACAATGGTGGCAACAACAACGAAGGTGGAGATCAGAGATCCACTTTGGGCGAATTCCAGAAGACTTCTCCGCCTACTTATTCAAAGGGACTTCACCCACTTGAAGCTGATGATTAGCTTCGCACCATTGAAAACAACTTGGAAGTTGCTGCTGTTGGAGATAATGACAAGGTCCTGTTCGCCACCCACTATCTTGCTGGACCTACACGAGCATGGTGGGAAACTACCAAGACTCTCCAGCAAGCCAGCCATGTCATCAACTGGGACGAGTTCAAGGAGAAGTTTCGCAAGAAGCACATCCCCAGCGGGCTCATCGAGAGGAAGAAGGATGAGTTTCGTAAGCTGAGGCAAGGAAGTAAGGATGTAGTCGAATATCTGGATGTGTTTACCGACTTGGCTCGGTATGCTCCTGATGACACCGACACTGAGAAGAAGAAGATAGAGCGCTTTCTGAATGGGCTTCATGATGAGATGCAGTGTGTGCTGATTACCCATAACTTTGTTGATTTGGAGGCACTTGTGGACAAGGCCATTCTGCTGGAGTCGAAGCGTAAGTCCATGTTTGAAGGTCGCAAGAGGAGGATGATTGCTCAAGAAGGTTCCAGCAACCAGAAGCCTCGCAACTATCCGCCAACACCCAGACCTGCTTATCCTCCACCGCAGGCACCCGCTTTTGCCCCATGTCCCAACAACAACTTCAACCGTCCCAATTTCCCCAACCGTCCCAATGTTAACTACCGTCCTGGAGGAAGCACCAACAACCTCAACCGTGGTCCCAATGTAGTCTGCTTTGAGTGTGGCGCCAAGGGCCACTATTCCAACGAATGCCCCAACCCAAAGAGGAATGTCCCGTACCCCAATGCGCCGACACCAAACCCTGGTCAAGGCCGTGCCGGTAATGGGAAGAATGCTGCTCCACGTGGGAATGCTGCTGTCACAAAGGGCCGTCTGAACCATATCAATGCTGGAGAAGCCCAGGGTGCGCCCGATGTTGTGCTGGGTACGTTTTAACTCCGTACCTGCAAATGTTCCTTTTTTATTCCGGTGACACCCATTCCTTCGTTACAGAGGAGTTTGTTTCTAAGGGAGGTTTAGTAGGGAATCTTTTACCCAAACCTCTTTTCCTAAGCCTTGCAAATCTCGAGGATGAGATTTATTTTAAGGGGGAAGGTTTGTCACATCCCAAAATTTTACAATAAGAAAAACCTAGTTGTAAGAGACCCAAAATTCAGAAAACTTTTGAAATGTTTCTCTAATGATTGTGTTTTCCTTCCTATTGGTCTGTTTTACCTTGTGTGACTTGTTGTTTAAGATATTTGACCAATAAATATTAACCTAAGAACCCAACCTAAATAAAAATATATTTATCCTGGTGACCAAGTCATGACAAGAAAAAATAATCCATATATCATTTCCAACCTTATTTTGGCCAAATTCCATTTCAATGATGCTTTGGTTTTAGCAACAACCAAAATACCCATTATTTGAGAAAGTAAAAGTATTTCCAAAAATTATGTGTTTCCAAAAATATGGAGATCTATATGCTATCTCCTACCTATATTTCAACCTTGATATTTGGCATGTATTTATAACTCCTATTTTACCCCATTTGGAAAGAGCACTAGTGGGAAATATATTACCCCACATATTTCTCTTTATCAAACCTTTTTGACCATTAGGTTATGAGTTGAGATACTTTTAAACATCATCTTGTCATGATTGAGTGTGATCACTATTTCACAAGATTGTATTGTTGATTATGGAAATTGTGGTATGACTAATTCCTGTGGTTTGACTTGTGTGGTCTTGGTTGTGTTGTTGACCTTTTGGTGTTTGTGTTGCTTGTGTGATTAATTAACCCAATTGCATAAAAAGAGATTAAAGGCTTTGGCATTTCAGTTGGAATGTGACCTAAATGGAAACAAAACCTCTAAAATTATTCAAGGATTTGAATTAAAATCCTAAAGAAATTATCTATTTAAATTACCATCTCTGCCTATTTCTCTATTCCATTTAAAACAATTATTTTCTTTTATGAAAATTCCATCAATGAGATGAAATAATAATCATCTCACTTCCATATCACTCCCTCCTCAAAAATATATAGTTTCCAGTTAAAATTAATTCAAAATATGAAATCCTATTTTCTCTTCTTTACTTCCTAGGGTATTTACAAAACCCTATTTATATTCACACCAAAAATATAGGGAAAATACACAAAACCTCTTCCATAATTCTATAGCCATCTATGAACTAAATTCACCAAAATTCAAATTTGAAATTGGTTCAAACATTCTGTCGAACATTTGGTGGGCAGGAAACCCTAGATTTCAAATTCACCCCAAATTCGACCAAATTCCTTCAAATCTCACTGCCCTCTCACTCTCTCACACCCCTGCTGCACAGCACACTCGAGTGATGACCGTTTTGGACGTTTCCCTTTGGAGTTTTCTCCCTAGCCTTCCTCTTCATCTCTCCCCTCCGGTCACTTCACTCCGGAGGAGGCAGACGACCACGTGTGGCTCGTGACGGCGCCACTGTGCACGCCTGCCCCTCCTTTGCCGATTGGGCAATGACCGCGCACGTCGATCGCCTCCTTGCGGCCGTATCCCTCTCGCCCAACCCGAGAGCGCCGTGCGCGTGGGCACCGACGACGACCACGACCACCTCTGCACCCCTGCCAGTGCCACGCCGCCCATCCACTCGCCATGCTCCCCTCGACCCCATGGACACCGCAACGTCATCCCGGGAGGCCGACGGTGACGACAGCTTTCCGTCGAACACCGTTCGCGCATCCCCTGCCGTCACCACCCCAAGCTTGTCGTGATCGCCACCGCTCTCCTCTCGCACCCAGGACCCTAACGACCACCTCTGTGTCATTGCTGCACTGCCCCAGACAGCCAATGGCGCACTCCCTCGACCCCTAGCTCCACCGTGGACCGAGACCGCCGTGCACCGGCCTCTGCCTATAAAAAACCCCACCCTGAGCCTCTCCTTCGCCACACCACTCCCTACACTCTTCCTTGCTCTCCACTTCACTCTGCACCCGCCAGGAGGGTGTGTGTACTGCCTCTGTGTCGCCGCCGTGGTGCCAAGCACGCACTTGCTCGGCCATCTCGAGGTTGAAGACGACCACGGCCACATCGCCACCCTCTCTTTTTCCTCCCCTTTCTTTGCTCTGTCGAGACACGACCCTCACCGCACCTCTCTCCCCCTCTCTTTTCCTACACAGGACCACTTCCAGGAGCTTGCCGTCGAGGTGTCGAGGCCGTGAACGCCGAGCTGCTCGCCGTCGATGTTCTGAACCACCCCAAGCCGAGCGTCGCTGCGATTCTTCTTATCGTGACCTCCGCACCCGTCTCCGTCAACTCAGCCATCCCTAGAAGCCCTAGGTGAGCACCGCGTCCTCGCCACCGTCGCGGCCACGGCAGCGCCACCAGTTTATGGTCGCCGCCGGTGCGCCTGCGTATTAGCCGTTGGATTTTAATCCAACGGTGACTTACCATTTCGCGTAGGCCGAGCCGCTGACGTGCAGGCCCCACCCGTCGGCAATTTGAACATTTCCCCGTGCGGGAAAAATATTTGGGCCAGGCCCAGATGGGCTGGATTCCCCTCTCGGCCCATTTATATTTTTTCGATTTAGGAAATTCCAGAAAAATACTCAATCTGTATGCATGTTAGAAATTAAATAACTTTAGTTACCTAAGTCCAAAAATTGTGAACCAAAATTCTCTGGAAAGCTTGTGAAATTACTAAACCAATGACATTGGCCCCATATTATTTGGATTAATAACAATTGCATGCTAATTCAAATAGTACAAAAGTTTATTTCATAAACTTGTTTGTGTCTGATACTCTAGAGATCCAAATGACATGAGGTCAATTTTGTTAACCTAGTATTGTGAAATTTTAGCTCCACTTAAATTGGTAGAATTTCTGGAGCAACAGAAACTTAGTAGTAATTCAAATAGTGTTATATACTTTTCTGTAGTATAAAAAATTTAGTGGAATAATTATATATCCAAATAGACCAAGGTCAATTTTGTTGAACTTGTATTAACCAGTGTTAGTCACCCTTAAATTGACACATGTTTGTGAGCAACAGAACATGAGATGTGAATTAAATCTTATGTAACTAGTTTCTGCCATAATTAAATCATACATGCAAATTGGTTAATTAAAATGATCTAAAACCAAATGCTTTGTCTTGTGTATGACAGTAGCTTTCTGTAGTAATTTATTTTGTATTTTTGTCATGCTTGGTTGAATAGTGGTGTGATTGTGTGTATTTCCTTGTTTATGATGATTAGACGTGAACGTTGCCGGAGTTTACGAGGAAGGGGAATTCTTTGAACAAGAAGAGCAAGTTCAGGGCCACTTTGTTGAGCAAGGCAAGCCACCCTTTGATCATGCATTTATACTCTGCTATTTTTAGTTTACAAAGTTTTGCCTTGAAAAATGCTTAAGTGGTTTTGGTGGTGTGTACCACTAGATCACTACTCCTAATTATTTTACAAAGAAATAAGTATATATATTGTGACACCCTATATAGAGGTTTTAGTTGTATCTATCAAATTCTTGGTGGGAACCTACTTGTTTTTACTCAAATTCGTCTTTTGAAACCCTCGGGTGAAACTAAGTTTTACCCGAGTTATGGTTAAAAGTATTTTGCTATGAAAGTTGAAGTAAAGATTGAGAATGGAGATTTTATGAAAAAGCACATTGTGTCTTAGTACTATGACGACCAACCATACCCTGTGCGACCACATTTACCCCCATATGGGACGGGGCTTAGTCATGTAGTTTGCTCGTTTTAGTATGGGATACCTCAACAGCGGAGATGCTCCGTTTCATGAGGGGCTGGTTTGGTGACCCCCCTGGCCTGGGTCCTCTCACATTGGTGGAGGATAGAAGGTTGTCCTTACAGCCGAAGGGGAAAACTATGAGTCCTCACACTTAGGGTTTTCGATGGGAAAACCCACTGGGTGTCGATGGAAAGTGTCATAAGGGCAGGGTCCTATACTAGGATGAGCAAATGAGAGGCTGTGGTCGGTTACTCAACTTCGCATACACCTTGTATGGCGAGACGTGGCTGACACGATGAGTTGCCGGATGGATGTGGGGAAAGCGTTCTACCTCTGCAGAGTGTAAAACTATTCGAATAGCCGAGTCCTCGGTAATGGACAGTTGGGAGGCTGTCCTATGACCTATGTGCAAAAGTTTCTAAGTTTTAAAAACAAAATGGAGATGTTTTATGCAACAATACCAAAGGGTCGGTATAAGGTTGTTGGGGGAAAGAAAGACCATGACGGGCTATGGTCGAGAAGGCGGAGTTTTGAAGGAAGGACAAGTTTTGATTTTCGAAGAAAAGTTTACAAAGTCTATTCTTGTCTTTTTCAACAAAGATATAGAGATATATTTTCAAAAACAAAGTTTTTCCAAAAATAAATTTAGAAGTGCATGATCTAGTTGGGGGTAGTTTGCGAGTACAATCAAACGTACTCATAATGGTTTCGTCCCTGGCTATTGTCTTAGCCAGGTTTTGAGAAGCATTTCGATGAGGAGGACTATGGCGCCGACGACGCAAACTAAGGATCTTGTTTAGTCAGTTGCCTGTGGGAACTAAGGGACGTTAGTAGGCCATCGACGTTGTTTGCTTCCGCTGAATAAAGTTATTTTGCCCATGAAGGCACCTATGTAAGACTTGGTCAAAATGACCATATTGTTGTAAGACTTGTAATTCGGTACTGTATTGGATGTAAACTGTGATGCCAAGTCGAGTTATGTGCAACAACAAACTGATCATGGGATTGTTGCGGAAAGCATAACGAGTATCTCGGACAGCTAGTCTAGGGTCCTCAAAGCCGGCTACAGTCGCGTTAGCTCGACACATCGTCGTCGAGCTTCTGCCACCTCGGGAACTGAATAAATGGGTGTAAGTAATGGGAAATCCTATCTCCGGTTGAGTACTGTTCTAGATCCGGTTGCTTGGAATTTGGAAACATTCTACTGTGCGTAGATCTGATAGTAGAACACCCCTAGTCCTGCATTACGAAAACATGTTGCTTGATTTTGTGCTACGTCCTGTCATTTGATCAGTAGCGTAGTTCTATCTGGGACCTCTATATGATTGAAGATATTATGAACGACGATGTTGCATGGCTGCAATGGCTCTCATGGGGATTATTGTGAGGTGCAGTGGTATGAGTGGTTGTGGTGCTTCTGTTTAAGACTTTACTAGATTTCTTTGATTAGGTACAAAAAAATGTGTGCAAATTCATTTCCTATTGGCTATTTTTGTAACAAGCTTAAGGTTTATGTGCTTTTGTTTTGATTCGTAGTGTGTTTATTAATTGTAGTTAGCTCTGCAATTTATTTCTCTTGGTTGTGCTCATCTTCCTTATTTTTGCATAGCTAAGTCAGAAGTCGACAGCAAACCGTACCATATTTCGGTAACACCGCACAAAATGGTTAGAAGATTAGATGGATTCCTGCCTCCTTATGTCTGATGATAACTCCTATATAGCCCAGTTTAGCCCCAAACTTCTGACGCTAGTAAGTTTAAATCATATTTGGAAGTTTTTTCTAGTTATCTATTTTGTGTTCATATTTTGATATCGATGAATATTTTTGAGGAATAATTCACGGCCGAAGTGTGCACCACTACTCATGTCATTTCGTTTCCTTCTTCTACTGCCTCTGCTGATGAGCAAATTGCATGCTAATTGTAGGTTAATTGCAGGAGTCTTCTCAGATTCTTTCCTCTCGGATGAAGTGCTTAGAACTCACACCCACAGTGACCCAGTTCTGTGGATATCTTTGGGTGTCCCTGAGAGGTCCAGATCTTGCGTTTGAGCCATGAATTTGATTTACCTCTTCCTCTCCTTTTTTTCTCAGCTGCCTTAGTGCTCCCAACGGTGTTGCGGAGCTCAATCTTGGTGGGAAGCTAGATTTATTAAATGTATGTAGCTTCTTCTCTGTTTGTATTCTCGGGTCTGAGAAAAATTATAGCTTCATGTGAGTAAACCCTATAATAACTCTATATACTAAGAGTCGTAGCTTTTGATTTTTGTCTGATTTTTGAGCCTCCGCGTGATTTTTATGCGCGCGACACCTGTCCTCCCGAGACCGCGCGCGGGCTTTTCCACGCGTGGAAAGCCCGCGTGGAAAAGTCCGCATGGGGTCTCGCGCGAACCGTTTATTGTGCGTGTGACACCTGTCCGCGCGAGACCGCGCGCGCCCGCGCGGGGCGCGCGCGGGCTGGGCTGGACGGCCATGTGTGTGGACTTTCCACATGTGGACAGTTTCAGTCGGACCGCCGGCTGGAAGTGCAGTCGGCCGGCCTGTCAGCCCAGAGTCGGGACGGCGTGGTGTTTCCAGGTGGCGTGGCCTGCTTGTGACACGTTTGGCTTTCTACGTTGTTCGTCCCGGACACGTCGGGCGGTGAGTCCCCGAGCCTCTCCACGCGTTTGTTCCACCTTATTTTGCGCTTCTTTATATAGAGCGCATTCAGCCGTTTCTTCATTTCCTCCTCTCCTTTTCTTTGTTTCTCCCGGGGTTGTTATTCTTGTTGTTCTCTTCATAGTTCTTCCTGTGTGTTTATTCGTTTGTTTCTTTGTTTTTGGCGAGGCTGTTCTTCTTTGCGACGGTTTTTTGTTTGGTCTCCTTGGTTTGTGCCGTTCTTGGGATTGGTCCGGTGTTGTGTACGATATTCTTTGAAGTCGTGTTGTGGCTTCTATTTGTTCGTTGCTTTATTTTTCTTCTTTTTGGGCGTGATGTTGATTTGACGGTTGTTCCCGTTGCTGTTTGTTGTTTTCTTTTGCTTTCGTTGTGTTTATTTTCGTATGTTGTTTTGTTCTTCAGGTACACCTTTTTTTCTACTTTCATGCTAAGGTGGCTTCGTCTTTTCGGGGATTCTTGTTTTTCTTCTTGTTTGTTGCTGTTCGGGAGACTATGCTTCCGGTCTTGCAAGTTGGTTTTCTAGACAATTACAGTTGGTCCTTGCTATTTTGTTTATTTCCTGTTTACTTTTTGTTGGACGATGTGTTTCTTTGGGTGTTATTGTGTGTTCTTCTGGTGTGTTGTCTCTGTTGCGTGCTGGGTTATATTCTGCTCTTTGCTCTGTGTTGTGTGTTGTTCTTTAGCTCGGAGACGTCCGACGTTTTTTGGTTCCTGCTTTTATCTTGAATGGTTGTTGGTTTCTTCGTTGTTTCTTATGTTGTTTCTTGATTGGGTTAGATTTTGGCATGTTAATTGTGTTTTCTTGTTTTCGCTTTGTTCTTCAGGTTGGTCCGTCCATGTGCTTCATATCTTCAGTGGCTTCCTCTTTTTGAAAACTCTTGCGTTAGTTCGTGCTGGTTGACGTGGTTGAGCTTATGTTTTCGTTCTTACATGTCTGTTTTTCTGTTTCATGTATCTCCTTTTTTTTACCGTGTTTCTTTGCGTGGGTACCTATGTGCTCTTCGGGTCGTTGTACCCTATCTCTTTGATGGTTGAGTGGTATTTTGCTTTCTGTTGGGCGTTGTTTTCTGAATTGGTGTTGTCCGTGATCGTGCTCAGTAGTTGTGGTTTGGTTTGGGTTCGCCCCATCTTTGTTGGGACTTGATTAGTGGGGTTCCCCGTGACGCTGATCGGCTTCAAGATGGGTCGCTCCTGGCTCTTTTCTTAATTGTTGCAGTGTCTACTGTTAGGCTTCCGTTCTTGCTTTGTTTTGGCCGGTTTTCTGTGTTACACGACTGTTTTGTTGTTCATTGTTGGTTATTGTGTTCTTTTGCATATTTTTGGACTTACTGATGTTGGATGCTTTTCTTGTTTACTGTATTTCTACCGCTCCGTCTGACTAATTTCATTTATCTTTCTCAGTGAAGACATCTACGTGCTGGAGATCCAGTAGTGTGGCCTGGCAGGTTCTGAGGGAGACGACTGTCCGATGCTGGGTTCCGATTGTTTGTAAGACAAACGTGGCGGACGACTCTTCAAGAACAACTCCCGATTGTTTGACTGTCAAGCTCAGGTATCGGCTCGAAGTCAAGACACACGGGACGATCGGCTTTGAGTGGTCTGCGATGTCTAATCATGAATAGGCGCGCCTAATTTTCGGAGTTCTATATATGGTTTTCTCTTTTTTTTGTATATGATGGTATTGGTTGCCGCTATTTCTGGTTTGTTGTTACTATTCTAGAGTTAGCTGTGTTGTTTCCTAATTCGTTGTTCGTTGGTTCTGGCTAATTGTTTAGTCGACATGACGGTTGTGTGAAAGCCCGCGACTCTGGTTTCTTTGTAAACCACTCTTGGGTGAAAGAGTTCTCGGTTAGTTTTAAGCTGGGCTTAACCGAACAAATCGAGCATTTATATTTGCGCATAGTATGTCTGTCCGCTAATTCGTCTGATCGTACGCAAGAGAAAAGTAGATGTAAGATGCAGACACGAGTAGAGAAAAGCATGTTAATTTTTTCCGACCCCAGAGTTGCATCGTTGTCAGCGGTGATCTCTGTTTGCTCTTACCTGAGGCATGGGTCTGAGTTGATTTTGTGCTTCTATGGGTTGAAGTGTTCTTTGTTGGAAGCGCGTGTGATAACGATTGGATACATATTTTGTCTTGTGATTCTCAAAGGTATTGGCGTCGTGCTGGCTGGTGTGTGGTGTGCGGTGTGCTGTACTGGCGTGTGAGTTGTTCACCCCTTGTCGGGCTACGTGCTTCTAGGTGTCGACCTTGACGATATGAATGTTCGGGCGAGGACACGTGGCGTGCTTAGTTGATGAGTGGTGATCGGTGTCGTGCTTAGTCGGCCAGGTGAACAACTGATAAGCGGTACCTTACATCAATATCTAGATAAGCAGTTGTTTACCACGTGTCCGGTGGCATCCTTCTAGGTGTTTATTTTGCGGATAAGATCGCTTAATGTAATTAATTGTGTTTATCTTTCTCCTTGGATATCTATACGTGCTGGAAATCCAGAAGGTTGGTCTGGCAGGTTCCAAGGGAAACGACTGCCCAGTACTGGCTTCCGACTGTTCGTCAGTCAAATACGGCATTGGATTCACGAAGAATGACTCCCGATTGCTTGCGTGTTAAACTCAAGCGCCGACTCAAAATCGAAACACGTGACGCTTGCGGTTTCGAGACATGTACTGATGTCTAACCGCCAGTAAGCGCGCCTAACCTTCGAAGCTTTACGAAGTTGAGCTTAATTGAACAAATTAAGCAATTCTATTTGTCAGAACAATTCTGTCAACGACCTCGCTTGATCGTGCGGAAAAGAAATGTATATCTAAGATGCAGACCCGAGTAAAAAAACATGGTAATTTTTTTCGTCTTGAAAGTTACATCGTTGTCAGCGATAATCTCTATTTGCTCTTATCTGAAGCATGTGTTTGGGTGGGTTTCTTTGGGTTGATGTATTCTTTGGTGGGATTTTTTTGGCTGATGAGTTGTGTTCACGTCTGAGCTGTTTGCCACTTGTTGGCCTACCTGCTTCTAGGTGTCGACCTTGCGGATGTGAATGTTTGGGCAAGAACACGTGGCGTGGTATAGTTGATGAGTGCCGAGGTGCGTCGTGCTTAGTCGGCTGGTTCAACAACAGATACCGAAAAAAAACAGATACGCAGTACCGTACGACTACATCGAGACAAGCGACTGTTTGTCACGTGTCGGGCGGCATGGTTCTAGGTGTCGATATTGCACATAAAATCGCTCAGTGTAATGTAATTAATTGCACTAGTCATCAACCCATGCATCCGCATGGGCTATTTTTTAACAATACATTCATTTACATTTATTTATTAACTTATTTTTCAAAGATGGTAAAAAAAATAAAAAATAAAAATATGATTAGGAGACTTGGCAATAATTTCTCAAATGTTTATTAATTTAACATAGAGTAGTTTTGTTTTTCTTTAGAGAATGTTTTTATTTCCTTCTGCAACATATTAGAAGAACAAAATGCTTATATGTGTAGGCATCTTAAAAAGGAACCCAAATGTCCTAACCAATATAATTCTGGAAGATAAATAGAAGAAAATGTTGAATTATTTCATTTAGTTAATATTCTCCTGTTGTTTCTTGTGATTGCAGATTGATACCAGCATGTTGCACTGTTTATTATGCTTAGATCCGTCGTATAAAATAAGCATATAAAACTAATTGTGAACTTGATTTTCTGAAATAACAGCCTTAGTAGGGACACACACAGGAGACCAAGCAGTTAGATTTGGTAACAGAACAAAAATTACACTTTTGTTACATGGATATAAACTTCAAAGGTTTTGCATGTAAAAGAAGCATTTTATCCAATAAGCAACCATGTAGTTTTGCCTAATGTCAATGATACCGGTACATAGTTCTTAGTTTTCCTCTATAACCCAATATTCAAGCAATTTGAAGTGTACTACTTCCTATATGCCCCCTTAAATTTGTTATCTGCTCCCCCACCGGCTTCAACTTGCTCTTGCTGGGACCATCGATTGAGCAGTGCTTCCATCCTCTTTGCCTTGTCGCAACATGTAGTCACATATGATAGTGTCGAAGTTTTCTCATAGCAGCGTCCACATATTTGCTCATGACACCTGGCTAGCAATTCAAAAGCATCCTTGCTTCTTAAGTATCATAAAACATAAGCTCTTGAAATAGTATTACTATTCACATGTAATATTTCCTGATAATCCATTCCAAGAAGAATTTCTTCCATTCAACGATTTTTTTTTGTACCTGTCAATTTTACTTTGAATCTGTTTATGCTTGAAATTTATGGATCTAAAGATAAGTTAAACAGGAATCTATAACATGTTAGGAAATGACACCTTTATTGCAGGACCTACATCTTCAGCCATAAATGTAATGTTCTTCATTGGACTATGCCATAAATAAGGAAATGACGTCCTCTAATGGGAGGTATTGTGAATATGATTAAAAATCAGTAGGACGATATGTTCCTTATTTGATAGATGAGTCTTCCCCTCTTAGAAAGAATTACATTTTCTTGTGAAAAAATTCTACTCAGCAAAGGTTTCAATGATTTGGTGGTGATAAGTTCAAATCGGGAACCCTCCCCTGATCTACCCCTGATTGATTCCTTTCATACCGACGTAAGGACAACAACCGCTCCTGCCTCCCCATGGTCAATCCGCAGCATATAAGTTTGGATTTCTGAAATGAGAAACTTTTTCATTCTCAATATAGAACTTTTTTTTCTAAGTTAATTGGCCAGTTCCTTTTAAAAGGAGACTGGGAGTTCGTCAGCTACTGGTGGCCGGACTTTCTGTTATTTTGTACGATAGTTCTTATTATCTTTCTTTTCTTTTTGCAATAGATTGCACCTCTCAGCGGCGGCAATGGCCAAAGTTTGCACCTTCCAGGACAACGATATCTTGCAGCCATCATGCATTCATAGTCTTGGTGCACCTTATAGTCGTCTCCGACAACAATCTTGTTGATATAAGATCAGTCCCAGCAGCGCTCTCTCCTTTTTCCAACATAACAATAATTTTCGCATGAGGATAAAAGAACTTTGTCTTTCTTCTGAACAAATGAAATCAATAGTCTGTAATTTGCTTTTATAAGGAACGATTATTAGCTCTTATACAGCAGAAGTGTTACTAAACTAACCATAAGATGATTTTACCACAACCAAAGTTTATCCCGAGTACAGAATAATCTGAGTGATGAAAAAGACACGGTAATTAAGTAAACCTTAGTCTTTACCTGATGAATCTTTCATTTAGTGCTTTTCATGCGTACAAATGAAATCAACAGTGGGCAATTGGGTTTTCTATTTTCTTGACACTGCAATCTATTATTTGTTTCCTACTTCTCCTTGTAGTATATTATTTAGACTTCATTACAATATATAATTAGGGAGTAGATGTAGCATGGCAAACATGCATCATATATGAATGTTTCAGTATATATGAGGCTATTGGACATCCACCAAACTGACGTTTCGAGTACAACTATATCTACCTGAGCTGATAAATAAATCCAAGTTTCTGAAATTAAAAGGCCCTGACAAAACTTATTGCATAAGATCAGACATGAGTAACACCAATTCTGCAGTCGCATCCTACAACTACCTGAGCTCATCAAACTAACCAATTATAACACCATTGTAAACTCTGAAAATAAGGAGATTTGACAAAAAAAAAGTGTCAGGTCAGAGATGATTAATATCAATTGTGCACAGTCACCTTATGAAGCAATATGAATGAAAAAGATAAGAGACAAACCCCTGAAAACCAAAGTAGGGTGTGGGCTGGTCTTCGGTGAGCTGCTCAGAGGGCAGATCCTCCAAGCTACAGCTACCTGCAACATCGACATGACGGCTGCCACAGACGCCAGCCACTGCTACTTGGAGTATCGATCTGCTTGTCTCTATGAGGGCCCCAGCTACCATGCTGACCTAAAGTGCAATATGAATAGGCTTATTAATATCACTAAAAGTTTAAAAGCATGGCAAAATCCTATGGCATCCGTTGTCTAAGGCTCACATTAAGGAGCACCACAATGCTACTTAGTTACATATCATAGACCCACATCCAGAAAGGATAGCCATGTTAAAACAAAGAATCAGGTGCAGTTTTTTTTTTTTTTTTTGCTATGCACTGATGAAGACCAAAGCTGCAATTAGAATTAATAACATAAATGTGAAGCTGTAAGTTTATGCTTATCATGAATTCAGATATATTACCTTTTTGTACACTGAATTGAAGAGCAATTAACCCCAGTTCTGAATAGAGGAGAGCTCTCTCAAAATGACAGAAATAATAAAGAATCAATGTGTTACACATACGCACACTTCTCCAGTAATTTTAATACCACTTCTAGCAGATAAGCGTACCATCGTTGCCATCTATACACTGCACTCTGAGATGGCTACTTCAGTTAGATGCAAATATAGGATAGGAGCAACCACTAAAACTGAATTCAAGAATTAGAGAACTGTAACCACTAAGCTGTCTTTCTACTAAATCAGGATACCAGTGACATGAAGGTGAAAGGGCTTAATTTTGAGAGGTAACTGAACTGGTACCTTTGAAAATTAAGACTAAATAACAAACAATTGACAACCAATTAATTGCTACTGCACATAGCTGAGCGGGCATATCTTGTCGGGGAAGGAGAGCTTGTGCGCCTGCAACTGGTGATTGAACCATACAGGAGAGAGAACAATGGATTGCATGGTGGTGATGGAATCGCACCACAGAAGCAACTCCGGCAGGCTACACGTCAACTGCCATACCATCCTGGCAGAGATTCGTAGACCTACAAAACTGAATATATTTTCTTTATGCATCAGACATAAGCTGATTCATCGGGCTTTGTTGATCAACTCAACGAACTGTAAAATAGAGCAGGGAATTTAAGGATGAGGTGTTACTTGCCTGCATAGTGTGGACAGAGTGTATGTTCGTGAACTCCGCGGCCTCGCCAATCATTACGACAGTTTAATCGTCCTCAAATTGCCGTTCCTACAAATCGGCTCTGGTGCATCTTTAAACAACGAACTGACAAATTGTTTCACTGGTTGTTCTAAGAATTCGAAAGTTGGAGAGGAAGGCGAATCGGGCATCGGGGAGGCTGGATTGGATCTTGTCTTCCTAAAGATTTTAACTGAGCAACTCGCGTAGGCTCCTCCATCGTAAGAGATTCTAAGATTCATCTGCTGGACTGTAACGTGGTCAGAACATAGAATCTGGGGAAAAACGAAGATACTTGATCGGATCCTACCTTTTTATTGAAGCTGATGATGCCTGATGCCACGGAAAGGAGACGCAGCGAGACGGTTGATGAGGAAGAGGGAGGCGGTAGGTGTCGAGGGTGGTAAATTTCGGGTGTACTTCATCTAATGGTTAAGGATGACTCCGAGATTAATCAGACGGCTAACAGCTTGCAAAACGTGAGAGTTAACGTGGAGGCTCCTGCGGTTCCTCCAATTAGTAAATATAAGATTTCTCTTTGTCCTTGCAGATCTATAGGGGTGTTTTGGAAGGTTCTAAGGGAAATGACTGGCCACTACTGCCTTCTGACTGTTCATGAGTCCAATACGCCAGTCGACTCCCGAAGAACGACTCTCGATTATTTGCGTGTAAAACTCAGGCGCCTGCTCGACATGGAAGCAGGTGCCATTGGTGGCTTCGAGCCATATACCAATGTCTAATTGCCAGTAAACGCGACTAACCTTCCGAGCTTTCTAGATGGCTTTCTCAATATTTATTTGTCTGTGCCTATGATGGTATTGTTTGCCACTCTGTGTTTCGGGTTTCATGCTACAATTATCGTGTCAGTGATTCGAATGTTGCTTCCTTATGCGTTGACCATTGTTTGTGCTTAATTGTTTAGTAGGGACTATGGTGCTTTGAAGGCGTGCGTTGTTGGTTTGTTTGTTTCTTGCTTTTCAGCGTCTAATTTTCTGTGTTCTGTCGGCTCTTTTTCTGACCTGAAAGATACATCATTCTCATTACTAATCGCTATTTGCTCTTATTTGAAGTCTTTGTTTGAGTAGACTTTTTGTTTCTACGAGATGAGGTACTCTTGGTTGGGAGCACATTTGGTAACGATCTGGATAGTTTTTTCGATTTGGCATCTTCAAAGGTATTGGCGTTGTGTTGGCTAAGGTGCTGTGCTGACGTATGAGCTGTTTGTTGTTTGCCACCTGTCGGGCTACGTGCTTCAAGGTGTCGCTCTTGAGAATAAGAATGTTTTCGCGCGAGAATACGTGGTGTGTTTTAGTTGATGGGTGGCGAGGTGCGCCGTGCTTCGCCGGCCAGGTCAACGACCTTTACGCGGTACCGTGCGACTACATCTTGACAGGTGATTGTTTGCCGCGTGTCGTATGGCATGCTTCTAGGTGTTGATTTTGCGGATAAGAATTTTCGGGCGGTGACACGTACCGTGGTTTAGTCGACGGATGGCGAGGTGCGTCATGCTTATCCGGTCAGTTTAACGACTGAAACGCTCTATATGGCAGACGACTCCGACAGGACGACTCCAAATAGATTGCGTGTCAAACTCCGACATCGCTTCGAAATCAGAGCACATGACACGGGCCGCTCCGAGCCATAGAACAACGTCTACACGCGAGGCAATGCGACCACCCTTACTAACTTAATAGTGGGGTTCGTCAACTTTTTTTCCATATGATGGTATGGTTTGTTGCTTTATGTTGGGGTTCTGTTGCGCTATTCTCATGTCAGGCAGTGGGATTCTATCTGACTTTTTTTTAACGATATGTTCTTCGATCTAAATGTCGATTTGTCTAACGACTTACGTTGTGGTGTTCCGAATTGCAGGCAGTCAACTGTTATTATCGTGGTGTGCTGCGTCCCGATGTATGGTCCTTACAGCTTTGTTGTCACATCTTGTCTGCGCCGTTGGGACCCGTTTTTCCGTAGTCGTTCGCTGCGCTTCTCTCATTGCTCTTGACGCTATCGATTAGAAACATATCGCAGGGTATGTTGTATAAGAGTGAACACAGCAAAAAATGCAATTCGGCAAAAACATTTGCTTTCCATTGCGTACGAGGTCACCAATATTTTCTTACCGCCCTTATAACTAATCTCTAAAAGGGGTCTTACGACTTCGGTTTTCGGACGTTCGACATGACGGTGTGATAGGTTTTCATGCTTTTACCTCTACATTGTGGTGAGAAAGATATAGATAACACTGTTATTTGGCTTGCGGATATACATGGGTGTAGGCTTTGTGCAAGTTGCACGTGCACGGTCTGTGTTTAACCGTGGTCATGTGTACACTGAGATTTATTTATGGGATATTCGGAATTGTTGGAATACTAGGCATAATTTGCATGATTAATTCCAGAATAAAAAGCATGACAATCACAGCTACTAACATGTTAAACACAAACATACTAGATGTACTAATTAACATGAACAGCAGCAAGACATACGCCAACACATCCATAGTAAAACAGTTCGGTTTATGTCGCACGTATCGAACAGTTGTAGATGAAGCAGTCGTTGAAGCAGCGACGGCAGCAGCTTGAGCGGCTTCGGTATCAGCAACAGCTCGAAGAAGACGGCGTTGGAGACGAGCCGCCCGCGGATCCGGCGATCGTCCAGGGGGGCGAGCCGTGATGAAGAACTTGAAAGCAGTCGCGCGGAGCGCTTCCCAAAAACCTTATTCGCCCTCTCCCGTACAGGATCACAAGGACAAGCGGTTCCGGAGACCTGCTGTCCCGTTCGCCGGTGCACGCCGGCGCACGGGATGGAGTAGACTACGGTGGCGGCGCAAGGCACGAGATTGGCAAAACCTAGATTGGTTCGATGTGTGACGGCGCATGCAGTGCACGGCAATATATAGTGCGGTTCGGAAAACCCTAACGGGTACAACGTGGGCCGGCCACGTCGCACACGTTTAAGTCGGTTACAGCAGCCCACGATCCGGTAGCGATCCGAATTGGCTAAGCTGTACACGTACGCTAACACGACTCGTTTTTCCTGAACTGCAAAAATATAAGCATCGGCTCGGCTCATTCCCGCAACCCGCGGCGTGTCGTGACGGACGGCGGCGGAGGAGGAGGAGGAGGAGGAGTGCGCACGAGAGAGCCTTCTATTCTCAGCCAGCACACCAAGTGATAGAACACTCCACTATATAAAGTGGTGCCGCTCTCTTTAAGCTAGCAGTATGGGACTAAATTTTAGTCACGTACATGCACTTCCAAGATTCTGCCATGCACATGGGCCAATTTGAGATTTCCAGAATTGCTTATATGGGCTGCCCACTAATGGGCCCAATATTCTAACAATCCCCCACCAGATCTCAAATTCCCATTTAGAGATTTTGCCAAACCTCGTTTCTTGTTTATATACTAGTGTTTCAGCAGAGACTGTTAAGTTGAACTTCTGCCTATAGCTTCAAGTTACATCTACCAGCAACTTGAACAATGGACGAACCTTGAATTGCAAGTTTGGTGCCAATAGACTTCACTCAAAGTCATAACCAGTACGTGGCTGCCAGTAGCCTACCCCGCGGGTGGAGCATATGCGTCGTACTCCCTGGTCTCTTCATGAGTTTACTAGAGATCACCCTAATCTCATAGACTGCGACGTTTAACAGTCGGACTCATATAGGTGTGTTCTTTCAAGGTCGCTCTGTAGGATAGCACATTTGCTACGAATAGCCAACAGAAACACATTAAGGCATATTGCCAACCTGCCTTACAGAATGTGAGAGTTATGCATCTTTCCACGGAGAGGGTTACAAAATAACTCTCCTCAGTTAAACCACTAGCTTGTTCTTCCCAGGTCCTAATTCACGGGATCTCCGATCACATAGGTTGGGTTACCACTATGGTGTAATGCTCACGGGTCTCAACCCCATCTCCCTTGATGCACTATCTATCACATTACGTGATAGTCCCTTTGTAAAGGGATCTGCCAGGTTTTTGTCAGTTTGAACATAATTAACAGTCATTACCCCGGAGTTTCTCATTTTCCTGACAGACTTCAAGCGTCTTTTAACGTGTCTTGATGACTTCGCATTATCCTTAGCACTGTTCACTTTCATGATAACCGTCTGGTTGTCACAATTCATAAGGATGGCCGGTAATGGTTGCTCAACCACCGGCAAGTCCATCAAGAGCTCACGAAGCCATTCTGTCTCAACAGAAGCTGTATCTAAAGCAGTAAGTTCTGCTTCCATGGTTGACCTCGTCAAAATGGTCTGTTTGCAAGACCTCCATGACACTACACCACCTCCAAGAATAAACGCATATCCACTCGTGGCATAGAGCTCATCAACATCTGAGATCCAGTTCACATCACAGTATCCCTCAAGCACCGCAGGGTGCCCTGAATAATGAATCCCGTAACTCATTGTACCGTTCAGATAGCGCATGACCCTTTCAAGTGCATGCCAATGATCAATACCCGGGTTAGACATGAACCTGCTCAACTTGCTCACAGCAAAAGAGATGTCAGGTCTTGTCGCGCTCGCAAGGTACATGAGTGAACCGATCACTTGAGAATATCTTAATTGATCTCTCGTTTCCTTCTTGTTCTTTCTGAGTGTCACACTGGGATCATAGGGTGTTGGAGAAGGCTTGCTGTCTGTGTAGCCAAAGCGGCTCAAGACATTCTCAACATAGTGTGATTGCGTTAGCGTAATCGCACTCTCATCCCTAATCAGCTTAATGTTCAGAATCACATCAGCTTGTCCCAGATCTTTCATGTCAAAGCTTTTTGACAGAAAAGACTTGACCTCATTTATCACTATCATGCTTGTTCCGAAAATCAGTATGTCATCAACATACAAGCATAATATAACACTATCGCCCCCACCATGGCGATAGTATACACACCTATCAGCCTCATTAATGGCAAAACCTGCAGAAGTTAAAGTTCTGTCAAACTTCTCATGCCATTGCTTAGGTGCTTGCTTCAGACCATACAAAGATTTTAACAATTTGCACACCTTTCTCTCTTCACCTTTTACTACAAACCCATCAGGCTGGTCCATATAAATCTCCTCTTCCAGTTCTCCGTTAAGGAAAGTTGTCTTCACGTCCATTTGATGAACGAAGAGATTATAGGAGGCAGCCAGGGAAAGTAGTACACGAATGGTGGTGAGACGAGCAACAGGTGAATAGGTGTCAAAGTAATCTTCGCCTTCACGCTGGGTGTAGCCCTTGGCCACTAGCCTTGCCTTGTAATTTTCAATAGTACCATCGGGATTTAGCTTCTTCTTAAACACCCACTTACAGCCCACCGGTTTGCAACCGTAGGGTCTTTCAGATAATTCTCAAGTTCCATTAGAAAGAATCGAGTTCCAACCTTATTCGCCCTTTCCCGTACAGGATCACAACGACGAGCGGTTCCGGAGACCTGCTGTCCCGTTCGCCGGTGCACGCCGGCGCACGGGATGGAGTAGACTACGGTGGCGGCGCAAGGCACGAGATTGGCAAAACCTAGATTGGTTCGGTGTGTGACGGCGCACGCAGTGCACGGCAATATATAGTGCGGTTCGGAAAACCCTAACGGGTACAACGTGGGCCGGCCACGTCGCACACGTTTGAGTCGGTTACAATAGCCCACGATCCGGTAGCGATCCGAATTGGGTAAGCTGTACACGTACGCTAACACGACTCGTTTTTCCTGAACTGCAAAAATATAAGCATCGGCTCGGCTCATTCCCGCAACCCGCGGCGTGTCGTGACGGACGGCGGCGGAGGAGGAGGAGTGCGCACGAGAGAGCCTTCTATTCTCAGCCAGCACACCAAGTGATAGAACACTCCACTATATAAAGTGGTGCAGCTCTCTTTAAGCTAGCAGTATGGGACTAAACTTTAGTCACGTACATGCACTTCCAAGCTTCTGCCATGCATATGGGCCAATTTGAGATTTACAGAATTGCTTATATGGGCTGCCCACTAATGGGCCCAATATTCTAACAGGAATTGCAGTCAGTGAAGTGTTGTTATTACTGTCTGCTGCGTCCCGAGGTATCGACAATGTAGCTGTGTTGTCACATCGTGTCTGCCACTAGGCTATGCTGTAGCTTAGGCCAAGTTGAGAAGTTATCATACGTAGGTTCGTTGTGTATCCTTATAGGGCGATTCTTGCTAAGCCGGATGTGCGACTGACTTAATTATTTTTCAGTCTATTTGTAAATATCTTTGTTAGTGTTATAGCTTGCCTAGATCTTTCTAGCGTCCCTCTATCAACTGTCTCAAGGCATATGCTGTGCACTAGCCCATTGGGGTGTACTAGTGCACTAGGCAAATTTGGGCAATCGGATCTAAAATGGACTCTCCGGATCGAATTTCAAAAACAATGCGAAATTTGAAAACTTGTCAAAAAATTCCGAAAAAAATCATGCACATGCCTGACCATGGTACGCACCGCCGTGATTTTTCGCACCGAAATGTCACCGTATGCGCCCTGGGAAAAAATGACAAATTTCTGACAGAAAATTCAAATTTTGGGATCTCAAATTCTGTCAGAAATTTGTCATTTTTGCCCAGGGCGCATACGGTGACATTTCGGTGCGAAAAAAATCACGGAGGTGCGTACCATGGTCAGGCATGTGCATGATTTTTTTTCAAAATTTTTTGATAAGTTTTCAAATTTTAAATTTTTTTGCCATGTTGCTTAGTGCACTAGTACACCCCAAGGGGCTAGTGCACAGCATATGCCCACAGGGGGTCCTCCGACTGCCCTTGTTAATTTTTTTGGGTACCACAGTGGGATAGGTTTTCGTACCTTTTCCCACTACATTACAGTGAGAATATCGCGATTGTGATACTAATATTCGCCTTGCGGATATACATGAGTCTAGCTTTTGTGCAATTTGCGCGCGTATGATTCGTGTTCAACTGCTGTCTTGTCCAGACTGAGACTAATTTATATGGTGTCCGGACTTGCAAGTAGTGAAGTGCTATTAGTATGGTGTGCTTTGTCCCGAGGTGTTGTCCAGTATCGCTGTGTTGTCCTATCATGTTTGCTGCTAGGTTATCCTGTAGCCTAGGCCAGTCGTTTTGCTTAGTTAAGAAATATGCGTGCGCAGATTCGCTGTGGATCTTTATAGGGCGACCTTTGGTCGGATATAGGGTCGGAGTCGGAATCAGAGTCGATGATGACAACGTCTGTGGGTGTCTTGCTGATTGTATTGGTTGTCCATGTATGGGTGGGATTGATGCTTACTTTGTTCTTGTTGATGTTGAAAGCTTGGGGGTCTATGCCGATTGTGGTCGTGTACGAAGGAGTTGGAGTAGGCAGAGAGCGAGAATAGGGAGAGACGAGGGGAGTGGAGTCAAAGTCTCCTTCTGGCTAACGAGGAAGCCGTTGTTGAGGCCTGATAGGAGATTCAGGACTCTTTGGTTGCGCAAGTCCACACGTCGCGCCAAGAAAAGTCGACCCCAGGAAATATCTGAAACGGAATGAAAATATAGAAGCGCTAACCCACCCCCACTAACCTCCCGCAGTCCATTTGATAAACTCGTAAGGCGCCACCTCTCTCCGCAAAAGCATTTGGCGGTTTTCTCACCACAAACCTCTGGCAGTCCATTTGATAAACTCGTAGGGCGCCAGCTCTCTCCCCAAAAGCATTCGGCGGTTTTATCCCCCACAAACCTCCAGCAGTCCATTTGATAAACTCGTAGGGCGCCAGCTCTCTCCCCAAAAGCATTCGGCGGTTTTCTCAGGATGAAGCGCAAGATTTTTGATAGCTACAGCCATGGAATGGGATGGGGCAATCTCCACTCCGGACCGCTGGTGAACATCGTCGAGCGCGCCGACGTCTTCAGCGTCGGTCGTCTCTTTCATGGTATGATGGGCATGCGTCGAGGAATTGGGGAATGCAAGCACCCTCTCTTCGATTGGCCCTGCCTACTCCACTCTGTTCCCAAGAATTGGCCATATGATCGCGATGAGGTGGTAAGTAGGTTAATGTTTTGCAACTTCTTACGATTTTATAATTATTGTTAATTATGTTTTCGAGGTAAAATGCACTCAAACATTCCTAGGTTGTATATCTTATGCGTTTGAGGATAAATTCACGATTGGGTGAAAAATAATGTGTGAAAACGTATTGGTACTCGTGGTCCTTTGCAAGGCGTTGTTCCTCCTATTGACCGTCTTATATGCGTTGAGATTTTTTTGAAGAAAGTCTTTTGCAGGGGATTGTGGCGGTTTTGATGCCACTGGACAAACCGATAGTAGACACATTTGTACACACTCATGACGGTGAGGCATCTGTAAAGAAGCATTGGGTGGGTGCATGTGGAGAATGGATTGCATTTGTTCGGGTGGATGACAAGGCTAGCTGGTATATCCAAAATGTTCACATAGGGCGGAAACTCGATCTGCCTCCTCTGGATGGTGCCGGCATCTACCCAACATGTGCCAGTTGGGGCTCACCCCCCCCCCCCCCCCTTCAGTTATCACCACCAGCGTGCTAGCATTGAGTTGTTGAAGATACAAATTCCAGCTAAACCGTCCCAACGCCACTATGGCGTATGGGATTATAGCGCCGTAGCGGTGTTTGATAAATTCATCGCTATGGTACATAAGCCCGCTGACCCGAACTGGATTATCTTGCGAAACGATTATCTTGCACCAGCAAGGTATGTTGATTATGTTGCCACCAGATATATAGATGGTCGGATTGACCGCATATATGCGGTTACAAAACCACGAGGAGATGTTGTGGTTTGGGAAACGTTTGATTGGGGTGAGTCTTGTTTATTTAGAAGTGAAGATTAATCCTTGTTTTTTCCTTGTGACTAAATTGGCAGAAACATTTTTAATAATTGAAAGTGCACGCAGGTTTATCTGCAGGCCCACGTACTATATATGCTCCAGTGATCGAAGAGGCTGTTAATGTCGAGGATGGTGGGGGTGCTGCTGAAGAGGCGGCAAACGTCGAGGCTGGTGGTGGTGCTGCTGAAGAGGTTGCATCACGTTGCTGGTACCTGGCGGTAACACAGAACAACGATCTTCTGTGGATTCTACCAGGGGGCCCGAAATAGTGTAGGTGATCCAATATCTCACATGGAGACAGAGCTGCTATCTTCTCCCTCGCTATGCTGCCACGTTTTCAAGAGAAATGCCTATCGGGGAGAGGATCCCGTAACACCGGAATGGATCAGACAGGAAAATCTGGACGGGAAGTCACTGTTCGTTGGAATCAACTCTCCTGTCTTCCTGGCGCCTCTGCAATTTCTGAACCTGATGCTGTTTCTGCTCACGAAGCTCTTCCAGTGTTTAAACCAGATTGTGTGTTTACTGCGCACAGGTGTGCTCGGCATCGCCACAGCCTGTTCCAGATTGGAGCCGCGTGCATGTCAACGGGGTTCTGCCATAGGTTCATCACTGAATTACGACGAGCCAGAACACTCGGAGCAAATGTTTGAGGCACCGATGTGGATCATCCCAAACCTGCCAGAGATTCCCTGGAGCCTAACGCGGGATTCTTAGATTTGGTTAGAGTTTATCAGCATAGTGTATGTAAGTATTAGTATCCTCGGTGATTTGTTGTTTGGTGTCTGTTTTAGTACCAAGGTTATGATTTAATCGCGGAGTGCGCGAAATGAGAAAACATGTTATCGTTTACGTACTTTGTACCCCGTTTATTTGTACTGAGACATATAGGAGTACGTTTTTTCGTTATACGTCTCCTTCTTTGGTAGTGCCAGACTACTTTTTTCTTTACTACATAATACACGTTATTTGCGTGAAAAGGACGTGCGTTTTCTGTAAGGCATACGTGTGTATATTTCCCTCTGTCAGTCGGATTTTTTTCGCATGGGTTCCAATTGTGTTCCCATGGAGTGTTTAGTAAAAAGTTCACGTATTCCCATTAACTGGTTCATGTATATACCTGATTAGCCATGCCAGTATATAGCGGGTTTGCCACTGAGTGAGTTATAGCAGTTCGTTAGTTTTGGTTGGATTCGTATTGTTACCGAGTGGTCGGCCAGTACAGACCTTGCCTGGACGTATTTTATGTTATTGTTATCGAGTTAGTGTAGACAGCTTATACTCTTTGTTCGGTCAAGGCCGCAAGTGGAGTCGGAGGGGCATGTCATGAAGCATAGATGTAGTTGTTCTATTCTTGCAATTTCATGGTTGGCTTAGTGCTCCGCGTTAACGTCCTTAGATATATGCCAAGACATGAGTTAGTGTTGGCAAAAGGTGGGCTATTACCTGGGGCTTAGTTTGATGGTTTGCCGTGTAAACTCTAGGCGTTGTGCAATATATTGTGTCGAAATGGGCTTAGACTTAAAGTCTTTCTATATCAAAATTATCTGAGGCTTAGTTCCTTCTGATTCTCCGATTGTTCCTACGGGTTGATGACTTCCTCGGCCTAGCGCGGCGTGCCGCCGCGCCGGTTTTTGCTAGTATAACTAAATGAGTTATTCCTGATCAATACAGGATATTAGATTTCCTTGAAACCGCACAAAAAAGAAGACATGGTCAACCCTGCAATGTTAGCACAGTGTACTGTTTGTCTTCACAAATTCAATTGCCCTTCTGTGTTAATATCTATATCTTTACATTGATAAAGATTTTGTGCAGCGCGTGGTGCTGCTGGAGTATTTGGATACCTGAACAAACGTTTATCTGCTGCAAACTCTGCGGTGCATCTATTGGTGTAGTTGGCGACAGAGTTGTTTTGCAAGAATTAAGGTTGGGCGACTGCAAGAAAAAACATTTTTGTTGGCTTAGTTGTACTCCAGAAGGTGTTGTGTTGCGAGAAGTTTTGTGTGATGTCCATCATAAAGATTTGGTTTGAGAAGCTTAGGAGGATATGTTAGTATGGATTCTATGGTCTGTAATAATTTGGATGTTCTGATTGAGGATGATCTTAGCAAGGCTTCTTCGGTCTAGGTGTATTTTTAACTAGCTTTCTTTTCGTCCTGGTAGGTGTTTGAGGCATGTACCTTCAGACCTGAAACCTGTTACATGTTTTATTTGTATCATATTAATGTTATGAGAAGAGGAAGTCTAATTGACAGAGACTTGCTTTTCCTCCCTAGATCGTTGTCTGGGACATGCTTTTCCTTTTGTGCTTGTCTGAATAGCTGTCTAGATTGTTTTAGGGAGGCGAAATAATGGTCATCTCAGTATATGATTTGACATCTGCTGTATTGCTTCAACCTCTTCTTCCTCTCTTCAGTTTCGCGTCCTCTGGCTCCTAGGAGGCCGTACCACGTAACCTACGAAAATGACGCATCGAAGAAACAAACTTTTGATCACCTTTAGTGTCAAAATAATAAAAAATCGATCACATATCGCTGATTTGATTTTTGGCCCACTGTAAAAATGACTAAGAGGCCGAAAGAATGTTGATGCCGACTCAAAATAGGTAAGTTTCCCCAATGCAGATTCATCAATTTTCACGATGAATCCGGTCCACATAAGCCTGCCGAAGAGGCCTACAGGCAGAGCCATGTGCATGCAAGCGGAGGACGCCACCCCGCTTGAATATGGCCCAAACATGCTTATTTTGAAGGTTCATCCCACGTATTGGCAATGACCTGTGTCAGGATTGATTATGATGGACCGTGGATGTAACATCCCAAAATTTTGCAAATTTTGGAATGTTAAATTTGCAAATTTTGGAATGTTAAATTAATTAAATAAGCTGAAGGATTTGAAACTTTTTTGGACTTGTTTAAAACTCTTCTCAAACCATGAATCGAAATTTTCATGAGTGGATTAACATGACTATCCAAAATAGAAATCTTGGTTTGGAAGTTTTGATCATACTCAACTTGTGAATTTGGTTTTATTGTGGTTGTATTTGCATTTTGTCCAAACATGTTTAAATTAATTGAGAGAGGGAATAATATGACTTTCCCAAACATAATAAACATGTTGGAAATATTCTCTTTGGGTGTTATTTGAATTTTAATGCATCTTGGATTTTTCATATATTTAAATCCATTTCCAAAATGAATAAAAATAGAGAGAAGAGAATAACATGACATTCTCAATATAATACGTTGGAAATGATTTAAATGTACCCTTTTGCATATTTGGATCTTCCAAAAACTTATAGGATTTAATAAACCCTATAAATTTATTTATCGGTTTATTAAGGCCTATATGAATTTTCATAAAGAAAAATATTTTCTAAAACTAAACTCGGGTGTAAAGTATAATTACTAAGACCATTATAAGTATTTTGTTTTATTAGATTTTCTGAAATGTTTGTAAAAGATTTGGTAATTATATATGCCACATTGTAATAATTATAAAATCTATACTACTATTAAAAGAGCAAACATGTTGGGATACATTAAATCTAAAGCGTGCAATTTTCAATCAATGATCCAGATTGTCCCAATGTCGAGCGCCAAACAACTTTGACCAGTCAAACCATTTTTTCCATCATTAAGTTCGATCACGTGGTAAAAAGCTGAGCACCGCCTTTGGCCCCCGACCTTCTCCCTCCGTGCCCTTCTCCGGCCTCCCTGCGCTCCTTCGTCGGCGGCCAGGATGATGGCCGGGCTAGCTGAGCACGTGCGTGCTCCTTTGCGCCGGCTTGATCGGGACAGCGGTGGAAGGAGTCGACGGGCCACTCTCCCATGACGCGCCGACCAGGTCGTCTTCTCCAGGGAGCCGCCTCCGTTTTCTCCCCGTGGCGCCTCTGGCCAGGTCGCGTTCTCCACGGTGCTATCTCCGTTTTCTCCCCATGGCGCGCCGGCCAGGTCGCGTGATCCAGGGCGTCGCTGACCCGCCCTGCCGCGGCCCAGGTCTCCACCGCCGCTGGAACGACGAGCGGGCGCGCTGCCAGCGGTGGCCCTCCTCCGCTGCAACACAACCCAAACGTGGCCGATGCGGAGGGCATGACGTCGTGTTTCTCTCCTCCCTCTGTTTCTTTCTTTGCAGGGAGGGACAGTACACTAGATTGTTAACCGGAATTGCAGTTGTTCACCCACAATTAGTGCCAAAATTTTGACATGCAGGCTGCAGTTGGAGCCATCCTACTCCGCTCCTCATGAAGAACCGCAGCTGTTACTGATACGTCTCAAACGTATCTATAATTTTTGATGTTCCATGCTTGTTTTATACCAATTGCTACATGTTTTGCATCTATTTATATCACTTTTATACATTTTTTGGGACTAACCTATTAACAAGATGCCGAAGTGCCAGTTCATGTTTTCTGCTGTTTTTGTATTCCAAAAAAGCTAGTCTGGAAATATTCTCGGAATTGGACGAAACTACACGGGAGTCCCTATTTTACAGAACTCATCTGACGGACCAAAGAGGCGACGGAGAGGAGCCACGTGGGCCCCACACGTGGCCAGGG
The DNA here is from genome assembly GCA_947311845.1 of Poa pratensis. Taxonomy (NCBI): domain Eukaryota; kingdom Viridiplantae; phylum Streptophyta; class Magnoliopsida; order Poales; family Poaceae; genus Poa; species Poa pratensis. The sequence continues at coordinate 13,520,046 of CAMZMU010000125.1, read as the reverse complement.
CACGGGGCCCCCCTCTGCCGCGCCCTGGGGTGGTGTGGGCCCCACGGGCCTCTCAGCCGCCGCCCTTTCGCCTACTTATTCCCCCCGACGCGAAAACCCTAAACCTAAGCAAATATCCACGAAAAGTTTCAGAGACGCCGCCGTCGTCAACCCTAGCTCGGGAGGGTTCAGAACCTCTTCCCGGCACCCTGCCGGAGAGGGGAATCGTCACCGGAGGCTTCTACATCGCCATGCCTGCCTCCGGAGTGATGCGTGAGTAGTTCATCCTTGGACTACGGGTCCATAGCAGTAGCTAGATGGTTGTCTCTCCACTTTGTGCCATCATGTTTAGATCTTGTGAGCTGCCCTACATGATCAAGATCATATTATTGTAATGCTACATGTTGTGTTTGCTGGGATCCGATGAATATTGAATATTATGTCAAGTTGATTATCAATCTATCTTATATGTTATTTAAGATCTTGCATGCTTTCCGTTACTCGTAGATGCTTTGGCCAAGTAGATGCTTGTAACTCCAAGAGAGAGTATTTATGCTAGATAGTGGGTTCATGTCTCCGTTTAACCTGGGACAGTGACAGAAAGTTCTAAGGTTGTGGATGTGCTGTTGCCACTAGGGATAACCTAACAATGCTATGTCCACGGACATATGTGTTTGTTTACATTACGCACTTTACTTAATGCAATTATCCGTTGCTTGCAACTTAATACCAAGGGGGACTCGGATGACAACCCGGCGGTGGATTATTAGTCATAGATGCTGTTGGATAACGATCTATGTATTATGTCGTAATGCCCAATTAAATATCATAGTAGTCAACATGTCATGTATATGCATTGTCATGCGCTCACTATTCGTCAATTGCCCAGCTGTAATTTGTTCACCCAACATGTTAGTTATCTTTTATGGAGAGACACCACTAGTGAACTGTGGACCCCGGTCCATTCTTTTACACTGATTAAACAACCACAAACTGCAAACTGTTCCTTTTTCATTCTCTGCAATTTAATACTCATTTTCCACACCATACGTTTAATCCTTTGTTTTCAGCAAGCCAGTGAGATTGACAACCTCACTGTTTCGTTGGGGCAAAGTAGTTTGATTGTGTTGTGTGCAGATTCCACGTCAACAGTCCAGACTCCCTGCGACAGCTATTTTTCTGGCGCCGTTGACAACCTTCTGAAGAGTTGCTGCTCCTACTGGTTCGATAACCTTGGTTTCTTTCTGAGGAAAAACTTGCTGCTGACTACATCATACCTTCCTCTTGGGGTCTCCCAACGAACGTGTGTTTCACGTCATCAAGCTATTTTTCTGGCGCCGTTGCCGGGGAGTAGAAGTTCTTCAGGAAGTTCTCTGTCTCCCGTCAACAGCTCTATTTTTCTGGCGCCGTTGCCGGGGAGACAGCAGTCTTCTGCAAGGGGAGTTTCACGCTTCCAATCTCTTTACTTTTTTTTGTCTTGCTTAGTTTATTTTATTTTATCTTGTTTGCTTTCAATTATCAAAAACACAAAAAAAAGTTACTTGCATTTAGTTTATTTTCAGTTTGTTTTCTGTTAGTCATCATGTCTAGCTCTGCTCCTTTTTCCGTAGTGCCACCTGTGGGAGAAATTATTACTTTTAGGCAGGAAGGTGGGGAATCCTTTAGGAATGCCTGGGCGAGAATTTTGGAATTGCACAAGAAGGTGCAACCTAAGATGGACTTGAGAGTTCTTATAAAAAATTTCTACCATGGTTTATTTTCTGTTTATCAACTTGCTCTAGATACCATGGTAGGGGAAACCTTTTCTGAGATTGATTCAATGAAAGCTCATAATATTTTGAGTGGTTTGGCAATTTTTCCACTAGTGGATGAAACTGGGATATTCTCTAAGCTAGATAAAATAGAAAAGTCAATTGATGATTAACTCTGAGCCATAATCTAAAGAACAACCTTTAGTTGAGTTAAAAAATGATTGGGAACCATTCATTGAGATTAATATTGGTAATGAAAAGTTCCGTGCCTACTGTGATCTTGGTTCTACAATGTCCATCATGCCAAAAATGGTTTATGATTTATTAAAATATGATAATATGGTTAGTTACCCTGTTTTTCATTTTCATGCGGATGGAACAATCATAAAAAGTATAGGGATTATTAACGATGTTAAGGTTACTATTCAGAATAAGACTGTCCCTGTTAATTTTATGATTCTTGCAAAATCTCCTGGTAATATTGTCCTTGGAAGACCCTTTTTAAAGAACAATGGGTATTTATTAATGCAAAGTATGGGTTTATGAAATTCAATACCCCTATTAATCGAAGGTTCTTCTTTCCAATTAAGAAGGACGATCCCACCGAAAGGTTAGGAGATTTCAATGTCTTTGGTAATACTTGATGCATGCTTTGTGCCTAGCTAAAAGGCGTTAAAGAAAAGCGCTTATGGGAGGCAACCCATTTTATTTTTCTGCAATTTTTCTTTTATTGAGTCAAGGAGTTTGTTTACTTCTGTAGCAACTCCTTTGTATCTTTATTTTCTCGCATTGTTGTGCCAAGAGTAGCCTCTAATGATAAGATGATGCTTAATTTTGATTGCTGCGCAGAAACAGATTTTTGCTGTTCACTGTACGAAATTCCTAAAATCACCAGATTGTTAAAAAATCTGAAATTTTTGTGCGTAATCTTTATGAATGTCTGAAACTTTCATTAGTTCAGAGTTTCTCGATCTGAGCGTCGTAAGTGCCTCGAAAAAATTCGTCTTTGCGGACTGTTCTGTTTTAGACAGATTATGCCTTTTTATTTTTCGCATTCTCTCTTTTACTAGTGTTGAGTGAAATTCTTTTTTGGGTGGAAGAGCTTCACATAACATCAGTGGCTGTAGCTAATGTTTAAAGTAACAAATCATATTGCGTCTTTACAGAACATGTGAATTTTTGATTATGCACTAACCCTCTAATGAGATCTACTTTGAGTTTGGTGTGACGGAAGTTTTCAAGGGTCAAGAGAGAAGGATGATATAATAGGATCAAGAAGAGTGAAGAGCTTAAGCTTGGGGAGGCTCCCATGGATCTCCCCAGCATATTTCAAGAAGACTCAAGCGTCTAAGCTTGGGGATGCCCAAGGCATCCCCTTCTTCATCGTCAAAATTATCAGGTCATCTCTAGTGAAACTATATTTTAATTCTTTCACATCATATGTGCTTTTCTTGGAGCGTCTGTGTGCTTTTTATTTTCAGTATTGCATTTTTATTTTCAATAAAGCTTGACTGGACCCTAGCATTCTTGATTGGGAGAGAGACACGCTCCGCTTTTTCATGAGAATACTCCTATTCTTCACTTATATTTGTTGAGTATTCATATCTAGCGCTGTTCAGCTTTTAGCTCTTGTTTTCATGTATCTCTTGTCAGAGCTATTAGCTTTCTTTTGTAGAAAGTACTCTCTTGCTTCACTTATATTTGTTTGGAGAGTTGATGAAATAAATTGATTGGTGTTTGGTTGGTTCAGAAAATGTTGCATGTGGTAATTGGTATAAGGAAAAACTTGCTTAATCTTGTAGATCACTAAAATGGATAACTTGATGCTTGTCAATTGTTTTGAGTTAACAAGTAGATCATGATTAAATTGTGCATCACATGAGTTAAGCCTATTAGTGAAGAACTACCGTAAAGCTTGTTGAAAATTTGGTTTGCATCGGTGGTACCTCTAAGGTCTAGATATTTTCTAATAACAGGGTTTGGTTAACAAGGAAGACGGTATGAAGTCTTATAACGTTTGCAATATGTTTGTCATATAAAACTTGGTGTACGGGTTGATATTCTTGTTTGCTTACATAACCTTGCTAGCCTAAACTCTGTACTGAGAGGGAATGCTTCTCGTGCATCCAAATCCTTGAGCCAAAATCCATGCCATTTGTGTCCACCATAACTACCTATATGTGGTATTTCCTTGCCACTCCAAGTAAATTTTTCATGTGCTACCTTTAAATTATTCAAAATGTTATTATTCCCTTTTTGTGTCAATGTTTACTAGCTCATGAGGAATTAGTGTGGTTATTCTTTATTCTATTTGTCGAGTGGACTTTTACACCTGGACTAGTGGCATATACATCCGCTTATCCAATAACTTGCAAAAAGAGCTGGCAACGGGGTGCCCAGTCCCAATTAATTACAACTTTAACCAATTAATTCTCTTCACACTTTTGCCCTGATTCATCAGTAAGCAATGACAAACAGTGAAATACCTGAATGTGTGTAAACCAAAGAGAAAGAGGGATGATCTGCCTTGCTGGTAGAAATAACGTCCTTCATGGGAGCCGCTCTTAAAAGTCCGTTCGACAGGTAGAATACTGTTCTCACCCGCTACCATTCGTTGACAATTAACAAACACCTCTCAAAAATAGATACTCCTCCATGGTATGTGATTGATGGAAGGCACCCGAGGATTCGGTTAGCCATGGCTTGTGTTAGCAAGGTTGGGAGGAGTATCAAATATTTTATGCAATCTCTATATGCTTTCAAAAACCTAAAAGCTCTAGCACATGATTTAATCCCTGCTTCCCTCTGCGAAGGGCCTTTCTTTTACTTTTATGTTGAGTCAGTTTTCCTATTCTTTCTGTCTTCCACAAGCAAACACTAGTGTCAATTTGTTACAACATGCGTTATATGCAATGTATTGGACTTGTTATACTACTTTGTGTTGACAATATCCATGAGATAAATATGTTGAAAGTTGAAGCAAATGCTGAAACTAAATTCTTCCTTTGTGTTGATTAAATACCTTTTATTAGAAACTATTGCTTTATGAGTTAACACTTATGCAAAACTGTTTGATGCTTGTCTCGAAAGTACTATTCATGAAAACGTTTAGCTTGTGTGATTCATTGTTTACTCATTATCTATTTGATAGCAAATTATAGACCATTGACTTGGATCACTTCATTCATTTACATGTGCCTTGCAATATTATATGATCAAGATTATGATAGTAGCATGTCACCTCAAAAATTATTTGTTTTTATCGTTTACCTACTCGAGGACGAGTAGGAACTAAGCTTGGGGATGCTGATACGTCTCAAACGTATCTATAATTTTTGATGTTCCATGCTTGTTTTATACCAATTGCTACATGTTTTGCATCTACTTTATATCACTTTTATACATTTTTTGGGACTAACCTATTAACAAGATGCCGAAGTGCCAGTTCCTGTTTTCTGCTGTTTTTGTATTCCAGAAAAGCTAGTCTGGAAATATTCTCGGAATTGGACGAAACTACACGGGGTCCCTATTTTACCAGAACTCACTGACGGACCAAAGAGCGACGGAGAGGCCACGTGGGCCCCACAGGCCAGGGCGCCCCCCTCTGCCGCGCCCTGGGGTGGTGTGGGCCCCTCGGGTCTCCAGCCGCCGCCCTTTCGCCTACTTATTCCCCCCGACGCGAAAACCCTAAGTACCTGAGCAAATATCCACGAAAAGTTCCAGAGACGCCGCCGTCGTCAACCCTAGCTCGGGAGGGTTCAGAACCTCTTCCCGGCACCCTGCCGGAGAGGGGAATCGTCACCGGAGGCTTCTACATCGCCATGCCTGCCTCCGGAGTGATGCGTGAGTAGTTCATCCTTGGACTACGGGTCCATAGCAGTAGCTAGATGGTTGTCTCTCCACTTTGTGCCATCATGTTTAGATCTTGTGAGCTGCCCTACATGATCAAGATCATATTATTGTAATGCTACATGTTGTGTTTGCTGGGATCCGATGAATATTGAATATTATGTCAAGTTGATTATCAATCTATCTTATATGTTATTTAAGATCTTGCATGCTTTCCGTTACTCGTAGATGCTTTGGCCAAGTAGATGCTTGTAACTCCAAGAGAGAGTATTTATGCTAGATAGTGGGTTCATGTCTCCGTTTAACCTGGGACAGTGACAGAAAGTTCTAAGGTTGTGGATGTGCTGTTGCCACTAGGGATAACCTAACGATGCTATGTCCACGGACATATGTGTTTGTTTACATTACGCACTTTACTTAATGCAATTATCCGTTGCTTGCAACTTAATACCAATGGGGACTCGGATGACAACCCGGCGGTGGATTATTAGTCATAGATGCTGTTGGATAACGATCTATGTATTATGTCGTAATGCCCAATTAAATATCATAGTAGTCAACATGTCATGTATATGCATTGTCATGCGCTCACTATTCGTCAATTGCCCAGCTGTAATTTGTTCACCCAACATGTTAGTTATCTTTTATGGAGAGACACCACTAGTGAACTGTGGACCCCGGTCCATTCTTTTACACTGATTAAACAACCACAAACTGCAAACTGTTCCTTTTTCATTCTCTGCAATTTAATACTCATTTTCCACACCATACGTTTAATCCTTTGTTTTCAGCAAGCCAGTGAGATTGACAACCTCACTGTTTCGTTGGGGCAAAGTAGTTTGATTGTGTTGTGTGCAGATTCCACGTCAACAGTCCAGACTCCCTGCGACAGCTATTTTTCTGGCGCCGTTGACAACCTTCTGAAGAGTTGCTGCTCCTACTGGTTCGATAACCTTGGTTTCTTTCTGAGGGAAAACTTGCTGCTGACTACATCATACCTTCCTCTTGGGGTCTCCCAACGAACGTGTGTTTCACGTCATCAGTTACGGCTGCTTTTGTTTATGTCCGGATGAAGCTAAGAATAGCACAGCAAATTAATTTCTTTTGTTTATGGAATGAAATGCAGTGAAGCTGAACTTGGTGCTCCATGCATGCATAGTAGAACTTGATCACGTCAGTGTTCCTGACCGGGCCGCCCTTGACGTGGTTGTAGAGTTTGCCGTCGAGCCCAGGCTGATGTTCCTTAATTTAATTGGCAAAAGAATTTGACCCTACGGGATTAGGAGCATATAGTGTCTTACTGCATCGCTTTTCCTTTTTTACCATGAATATAAAAGTTTGGCTCATTCGACAGAAATATTTGATGCGCTGAGATGACCACCAAGAAAATATGTCAATATCGACGGTAGCAAAATCCGATAAAAAAAGCGACCTAAATTTTTTAGATAGTTACATCTGAGAAAAAAATGCTTCTTCACGTCAAGAAAACTAATTTATACAGTGGAATTATTCATGGCCTAAAAACATATTTTAGGCCCTTTACGACCATGGCTGCCGGCTCCAATTTTCTCCCGGATTTTTTGGCATAGAATCGAAAGGAACCACTCCCACATACACTTGTTGTACAAAATTCGAGTCTATAATTTTACGACAGCGAAGAAGAAAGCAACAACCTATGCCTACTGTAGATAAAGAATCTTTTCCAGCACTAATGCCCTATTGCGGGAGAATGATAGAAAAAGACATTATCCATCTCGTGTACGTGACATTTATCTCTGGTAATTGCTCTGAAATTTAGATACACAACTGTGTCTTTGGTCGCCTGTCTAAAAGAAAGTCGTCGACAATATAAAATTGTGTATCTCGGAGTACAAGAATTTGAGCATGAAGTAAATATTGTGGAGTTATTATAGCGACGTGCGTTGCACGTGCACGTGTACTAGTCTATATAGAAATTCCAGAAATTCGTTTGGGCAAATTCCTGCCCATCTTTTCTTTCCTAACCCGAGTTGGGCCAGCCCATTCGTTTTTTTCTCTCTTCCCTCCATCTTATGTCTTTCTCTCTTTTTCTCGTGGGCTCCATTTTCAGGCCCATTAGGGCGAACCGCACGGAGGGGTCCATCTTCTTCCTCCCAAGCGTACACAACCTGCACCTAACAGCCATGGCGGCTGGCTTGTCCTCTCCTCCCACCATCAAACTCAGTGACCTTTTCTCTTCGGATCCAACACGAAAGATGCTCATAATTCCGTGGAGGTTTCATTCAGGGAATTAATCTTCCACTTTAATGTTATGCCTAGACTAGCAGGGATTCAGAGTAAACAGCAAATACAACTCAGATCCATCAGAGACCGCTACTTTATTAGCAATTCAGAGGTGCCTCTTGGCCAAATTTAGGGTTACAAGCAAGAGAGAGCTGAGGCCAGCCGGACCAACGGCGGCTAGGGTTTAGACCTAGCCGGGGTTACCTGAAATAATACAGCAAGCTAAGCTAAACAAGGTGTGCTACAAGTGCATAGAACCTTGGTTTCCTGGACATAAGCAGGTGTGCAAAATGAGTCACAAGGCACAAGTTCTTGCGTTGCAACAGAATGAAAGTGCAGCTGAAAACCAAGAGGTTATTTATGTAGAATGTTATGCCGTGGAGGTTTCATTCAGGGAATTAATCTTCCACTTTAATGTTATGCCTAGACTAGCGGGGATTCAGAGTAAACAGCAAATACAACTCAGATCCATCAGAGACCGCTACTTTATTAGCAATTCAGAGGTGCCTCTTGGCCAAATTTAGGGTTACAAGCAAGAGAGAGCTGAGGCCAGCCGGACCAACGGCGGCTAGGGTTTAGACCCAAAGGGGAAAGATAAAGATTACAAGCCGAATTCTCAGGCTAAATACGATGGAGCACGAGCTAGGCGACAAGGGACTGGGTGGTTGGCGCGAAAGCGACCGTCCTGTAAAGCTGATTCAAAACAGTGACCCTCCAAGCCATCTCAGCCGTCGATCTGCACATGGACGGATCACGTTGCCACCTAACGCGAAGCGGTAAGTTGCAAGGTGGGCCGTGGATGTGCAAATGAACGGCTAGGAGACGTCTCGGATGGGCTACAGTTAACTGAATCTGCAATCTTCAGAGATTCATCAGGTTAAGTTCCTGACAATTCCCCCTTGTCGAGCTCAGACTTGTCTTCAAGGCTGGAAAGAAGGAAACACGCGTTGCAAGAAAGTGGAGTCCTCCCAAGTAGCTGCTTCCTCTGGTAGATTGAGCCATTTGACCAGCCACTGAACCACAGGTACATAGATGTCGCCTTGCTTCTTGGGTATTAGTTTGCGCTCCAATATCTTCTCCGGTCCAGTTTGGTTATTTCCCTGAGCATCCACCAATGGGAGTGTAGGTGTAGGAATTGCAAGTGGTCCATGATGCTTCTTAAGTTGGCTCACATGGAAGGTGTGGTGTAGATTGCAACCATCAGGCAGTAATAATTTGTAGGCTGTATTACCAACTTTTGTCAAGACCCTGAATGGTCCATAGAATTTGGAATGAAGCTTAATACTTCTGTGAATATCCAGAAAAGAATGCATGTAAGGTTGAACCTTCAGATACACCATGTCACCCACTTCCAGCTGCCTTTAACTTCTGTTTTTGTTTGCAAAGTGGACCATTCGCTCTTGAGCTTGTTTCAAGTTCTCTTTGATGATTGCATTTGCAGCTTCTCGGTTTGAGAACATCTCTGCTGCCGTTTCAGTGTTTGCATCTGGGAGAAACATTTCAGCAACCCGCGAAGGAGGGAAACCATACATGGCCGGGAATGGTGTCATCTTCAGGGCTGTATGAAATGCAGTATTATACCACCATTCAGCAGAAGTGAGCCAAGAATTCCATTTCTTAGGTTGTGCAAAAGCCATGCATCTGAGGTATGTTTCCAAGCATTGGTTTACACGTTCCGTTTGACCATCCGTCTGCGGATGGTAGCTAGTACTCATGTGGAGTTTGATCTTCAGTGCTTTGAACAGTTGTTGCCAAAGCTGGCTTGTGAAGATTCTGTCTCTGTCAGTAACAATTACCAGAGGCAGACCATGCAGCTTGAAGACATTGTCATGAAAAGCAGCAGCCACTGACTTGACAGTTATAGGATGTTTCATGGCAATGAAATGTGCATACTTGGTGAAACTGTCTACAACCACTAGTATCATGTCCTTGTTGTTAGAATTAGGCAACCCTTCAATGAAATCCATATTGATGTGTGTCCACGCCATGTCAGCTACAGGCAAGGGTTGCAATTTTCCTGGGTACTTCAAATGCTCAGCTCTGTTTATTTGGCAGACTGGGCATTGCTTGATGAAAGCTGCAATCTCAGTTTGCATTTTGGACCAGTAGAAAAGTAGTTGTATCCTCTGAAAGGTTGCTTTTTCGCCTGAATGTCCACCCAGTTCCGTGGCATGGAAAACAGTGATAATATCTTGCTTGATCTTGCTGTCATTACCAACTACCAATTTATCTTTATATTTCAAGAGACCATTTTTCAGTGTATAGTTTGGTGAACCAGCAGGATCTACAGCTAGCTGTCTTAGCAATCCTTTGCAGTATTCATCCTTTTCATAACTTTCAACAATTGTAGTTATCCAAGCAGGAATGACAGCTGAACCAACTAACTAAGAAATTTTGAATTTCACCCTTGACAGAGCGTCAGCTACTCTGTTTTCTTTGCCCTTCTTGTACTCAATTGAGTAAGTGTATCCCAACAGCTTGATGAGTAACTTGTGTTGTATACCTTCAGTGAGCTTTTGGTCTTGAATATACTTCAAGCTTTGTTGGTCAGTTTTAATGACAATGGATGAAGCAGCAAAATAATGACGCCATTTCTTGAGTGCCTCAATAATTGCTAATGCTTCTTTGCCATAGGTAGACCAAACTGCAGTTTTAGGGCCCAGGGACTTGCTCATGAATGATATAGGATGACCCTTTTGCATTAGTACTGCGCCAATGCCATAACCAGAAGCATCTGCTTCTAAGGTGAACGGCAAGCTAAAATCAGGCATAGCTAAAACAGGGGTTGTTGTCATGCAGGTTTTCAGTTCTTGGAATGCTTGGTCTTCTTTTTCAGTCCAATTGAAGGAATCCTTCTTCAGGCAGTCAAACAGAGGTTTGCGTATTATTCCATAATTCTTGATGAATCTTCTATAATAGCCAGTCATTCCTAGAACCCTTCTAAGTTGAGAAATATTTTGTGGAGTAGGCCACTTGGCAATTGCTTCTATTTTAACTGGGCATATTGATACACATGTCCCTTGAATTATGTGTCCCAAGTATTCAACTTTATCTTGACCGAATGTGCACTTTTCTCTCTTGGCTGCTAGTTTGTTTTCTCTGAGTACTTGGAGAATTGTAGCCAGGTGCTGGCAGTGTTCTTCTTCAGTTGTACTGTAGATCAGAATATCATCAAAGAATACTAGAGCAAATTTCCTTAAATAAGGAGCCAGCAAGGTGTTCATGAGAGACTGAAAAGTAGCAGGGGCATTAGTCAGTCCAAAAGGCATCACTAGATATTCAAAGTGCCCCATGTGAGTATTGAAAGCAGTTTTAGGTCTATCCTCTGCTTTCATGTGAATCTGATGATACCCACTGCGAAGATCAATTTTTTAGAATATCCGAGCTCCATGCAGCTGATCCAACATATCCTCAATTACAGGTATAGGATACTTGTTTTTCACTGTCTGCAAATTCATCTTCCTAAAGTCATTAACCACTCTCCAAGTAGTATCTTTCTTCTTGACCAGCAAAGCAGGTGAGGAATAGGGGCTTGTACTAGGTCGAATTACATTTTGCTTCAACAACTTAGCAATAAGTTGCTCCATAGCATCCTTTTGGTGATGATGCAACCTGTACGATCTCTGATTCACAATTTTGGCGTCAGGTATCAGTGGGATTGCATGGTCACAAGCTCTTTGAGGAGGAAGGGATTTTGGCTCCTCAAAAACATCCTTGTACTGCTCTAGGATGTGCTGTATGAATTGAGGTACTACATCTATCTTAGTCTCGAGCTGTGTCTTGTGCTCTGACATTTGTAAGAATAGAAATGCACCGCAGATAGGTTTTTCCTTCATAGAGTAACACTTGTCGAGCATGGCAACTTCAGGTGAAGATGGGAAGGATTCGTCTAGTAATACTACTTGTTGTCCACTGTTATCTTGTAGAGAAATGAACATTTTCTTGAAGTCCATTGTGACTGGACTGTGTGCTTTTATCCAGTCTGTCCCACAGATAATATCGTAGCCCGTAAGTGACAACAGCTTGAAATTGTACAGTAACTACTTGCCTTGTATGGAAAACAGTTTTCAGTGGAGAACTCTGAGACTAGTTCTTGTCCATTTGCTACAGTTACCTTGACTTTCTGAGAAGATTGAATATTGCATTTTGCTTTCTTAGCCAACTTAGGGGTCATGAATGTACCCGTGCTGCCTGAATCTATGTGCACTGTAGCAATCTGATTACCCACAACAGCTGTGAGTGTAAAGGTATAGTTGTCATCCTTTGTTCCAGTAACAACATGCATTGATATTATCAAGTTAGCATTTGGGTTTGGCATCGGTTGCTCATCATCAGAATCCTCAAATTCTACATAAATAACCTCTTGGTTTTCAGCTGCACTAACCTCTTGGTTTTCAGCTGCACTTTCATTCTGTTGCAACGCAAGAACTTGTGCCTTGTGACTCATTTTGCACACCTGCTTATGTCCAGGAAACCAAGGTTCTATGCACTTGTAGCACACCTTGTTTAGCTTAGCTTGCTGTATTATTTCAGGCAACCCCGGCTGGTTACTACCTTTGGCTGTTGTGTCAACAGGGTACTGTCTTCTCACTGTTGGATGCACATGTTGGTAACTAGGCCTTTTACTTGGTTGAGCCCATTCCATTCTTCTGGCATACCACATTGCCTCAATCATTGTTCGTGGTTTTAAGCACTGCACATGACTCTGAATATACTCATTCAAGCCCGAGATGAAGCTATTGATATAGTAATCTTCAGGTAATGTTGGGTTATCTTTGCGCATTAGGTTCATTGCTCTTTCGAACTCTAACACGTATTGTGCCACTGTACTAGTCTGTATCAGCTTATGGAAACTTCTGACATTATCACAAATTGATGTTTCAGAGAATTTGTCAGTGAGGTATCTTGTGAAACTATGCCAAGGAGTGTTGTAAGGTGAATAGAAAGGAAATTATAAAAGCAAAAGTAAAACAAGAAAAATAAAAGTGACAATTAAGAAACTCAATAATGTTTCAAACAAAATTCAGGGGAATGATAATTGAAGCCTCTCATTTACATCCTTATCACTTATCTCTTCCAAACAATATTTTACACCTATTTTAAAATTCAAAAGTAAAAACAATTGAAATAAAACAAAATGCAATAATTAAAACACTATGAAAGAAATTGATTCAAAACATTTTATTTTGCAAAGCCAATTTTTGTGGAGCTTCTACATGTTATGGGGAGGCCCCACAATTATTTGCAATTTTTTATAAAATGTTTAAGTGCCCCAATTAAATTCCAGAAATGCTGCTGGAATTGAAAAGAAGAAAAAGAAACAGAGAAGGACCTAGTTGTGAATAGAGAAAAGTATCCAGGGGCGTTCTGCAAGAACGTCGTCGTCTCCTACCCCTAGCACCCGATGACCATCGCTGTGTCGCCATGGCGTTGCTCGCCGTTTCCGTGCTCCCCAGCCCCCTGGCCGCGCTCTCCCTCACTCCCATGCCTCTGCAGCCGCGACGCCGCAGAGGAGAGCAGTTACGCCGTCCCTCGCCTCGATTCCACTCCAGCGTCGCCGTGGCGAGCTTGCCGTCGTCGACCCAAATTGGCCCAGCTCGCTACTCCCCGACATGCCGCGCTTGGCCGAGACCTTCTAGAACGTGTCCGGACCCCGGTGAACGCCTAGTCTCCACGTCCCTCGCACCGCCGCGTCGGATGGAGGAGAAATATCTCCGCCGTGCGCCGTGGACGCCGTCCGTGCACTCCGCCCACGATACGCCGCTCCCGCGCTATAAGACCACCCCGCACCCCTCTGGAAGAAGCACATCACCCCACTCCCTCACTCCCCTCTCCAATTTCACCGTGAGCCGCCAGGACGGGCGTGCCGTGGCGAAGCTCTGCCGCCGTTAAGGTCCGTCGTGGCCGCAGTGCCTCGCTGCACCATTCTACCCTCCGACCCCTCTACACTGTTTCCCGAGCTCACCGCACTCACCCCATCCCTTTTTCCCTGTGATTAGTGCCCAGACGCGGCCGTGGAACCTTGCCGGAGTTGCTATCCATGGCCGAGGAAGACGGAGACCTCGCCGCCGACGAACCACTCCACCCCAGCAAGTGCAACTCAGCCATGAGCCTCCACCTCACCACCGCCGTCGATCTGCATCATCGCCGCGACCTCCCGAGCCCTCTAGGTGAGAGATTCATCCACCTCGCCGTCGCCGGCGCGGCAGCGCCGCCGATTTTAGGTCGTCGCCGATACCTTTGATCGTGGGCCGTTGGATCTCGATCCAACGGACGCGTACCGCTTCGATTAAATGAAAGAGAGAGAGACTGATGGGCAGGCCCGCTCGTCAGGATTTTATTTATTTCCAACCGCACACTCTGTCGCTGACGTGTAGGCCCCACCTGTCATAACTTTCAACATTATCCAAACAGAGAGAATTTCTAATTTAGTTTTCTCTGGAAATTCAGTACTGGACCTAACTTCAAAAATCAATACTTGAGATTTAGGAATTCAAATAAATCAAACTCAATTGTTCTGAAAAGCTTATGAAAATGTTTAACCAACCCAATTGGATTCATTCCATTTAATTAAATAAATAAAAAGTATTATTAAAAATACCACAGAAGGTTTAAATTCTAAACTTGTTTGTTTCTGATACTCTGTTAGTCCAAATAATTCCAAACCAATTTTGTTAGCTTAGTACTGCCTTGTATTAGCTACAATAATTTGGGTAGAATTAATTGAGCAATGTTAATTGTTGACTTAAAGATAAACACTTCTGGACTAAAACAAATAAATATGTTTATTGATTGACCCAAATGAGTTAGGACCAATTTTGTTAGCTCACATATAGCCATGTTTACTTACCCCTAAAAGGGTTTAATTTTTCGATCCACAGAACTTACTTGGTAGCCAAAACATGGTTATTAAGCTTCTGGATTCAAACCAATGTGTAGGGAGTTTAGTGACTCCAATTGATCCAAATCAAATTGTGGTGTCTTCTACACATCAGTAGATTTCCATAGAACTATAGTTTGTATTTTTGTGACAAACCGAACTCAAGTTGTGCAATTAAACATGTTCAACAAGTTTCTGCCATAATTTAGAAGTAATTAATTAATGTTTAGTTCTTTTATTTGAAAACCAAATTGGATGGTTTGATGTGTGCAGTAGCTATGTGTGATGTTCATGATTGTTGTGTTGAGATGATTGCTTGTATAGCTTAGTGATTGTTTGCATTGTTTGTTTATTAATTAGACGAAAACGTTGACGAATATATCGAGGAAGGAGAGTTTGCTGAAATTGAAGAACAAGAGCAAGATCACTTTGCCAAGCAAGGCAAGCTATTCTCTGAGCTTGCACTACCAACATATGCATCTACTTTCATAACATGTTTTACTCTCAAGGCAAGATTTATAAAACCCATTTCAAAAGTATGTGAAAATTATTTTGCCACCTATAAGATAGTTATATCAAATTATAGGATGGGAAAAAACAAATATGGTTTATTCAAAACTCCTTTGCAATTACTTGTGGGATTATGAAATGCCGAGATGTCGGTGTTGGAATGGAGAAGTGGAAAAATGGTGATGTTTATGAAAAATGCACAGTGTGTCCTTGTACTTACGTCAACCATCCGATACCCTGTGCGACCACATCTACCACATATGGGAAAAGGCGTAGTCATGTAGTTTGCTATTATTAGTATGGGATGCCTCATCGACGGAGATGACTCCGTTATGCATGAGGGGATGGTCCGAGGACCTACCCCTGACCCTGGTCCTCACACAAGTTGGTGGGGAGGATAGAAGGTTCCACCATAAACCGCCGGACAAAACTATGAGTCCTCACACTTAGGGTTTCTGACGGGAAACTGGACTAGGTGTCGATGGAAAGTGTCATATGGGAAGGATCCTATACTAGCATGAGCAAATACGGGCTATGGCCGGCGGCTTACTTCGCATACACCTGGTATGGCGAGACGTGGCAGACACGAGGAGTTGCCGGATGGATGTGGGTTAAAAGCGTGCTACCTCTCCAGAGGGTTAAAACTATTCGAATAGCCGAGTCCTCGGATATGGACAGTTGGGAGGCCCTACTTTGACCATGTGCATGTTTTTTAAATACTTTGAGTTTTAAAAAGAAAATGAAGTGGAGAATGTTCCTTACACCTATACCAACGGATCGGTATGAGGTGGTTGGATGAAAGTGGACCATGACGGGCTATGGTCGGGAAAAGGAGGAGTTTTGGAGAAACATATAAAATGGTGGTTTCTTTTAAAGATAGTTATAAAACTCTTCTTACCTTTTTCAATAAAGATATAGAGATGTTTAAATAAATAAAAGTTGTCAAACAAAATAAAACTAGTGCATACTCATGTTGGGGTAGTTTGCGAGTACATTCAAATGTGCTCATATTGGTTTCATCCCTGGCTATTGTCCTAGCTAGACTACGAGGAGGAACACTACGCCGAGCAGGAATATGGCGACTTCTACGCCAACTAAGGATCTCCACAAGTCAGCTGCCTGTCGGGTTGTCATCGTTAGAATATGATGTCTACTACGCCGTAGCTTCCGCTGATATTTGGTTTGGCCCATGAAGGCACCTATGTAAGAACTTGGTCTAAATGACCATTTATGTAAGACTTTTTATTCGGTACTGTAATGGATGTAAACTTTGGTATCCAATTCGGATTATGTGCAACGACAGACTGATCACGGGATCGTTGTGTTAAGCATAATCGGGTATTTCGGACAGCTAGTCCGGGGTCCCCACAAACTTCTGACATTATCACAAATTGATGTTTCAGAGAATCTGTCAGTGAGGTATCTTGTGAAACTATGCCAAGGAGTGTTGTAAGGTGAATAACCAGTTCCTCTCCACCATTATATTGCTGATCCTTTGAGGTATGTTACTGCTAACTCAGTTCTTTGCTCCAAGGGTGTTGGAGCAGCTTCAAAATACTATTCAATAGTCTGTATCCAAGAATCAGCATCCTCCCCATCAAACTCATGAATGTTCATTTTAGCTGGCTTCACTGTAGGACCAAATATCTGGTTGTCTTGCTGCTGGAAGAGTGCCATGTTTCTAGGTTGGACCTCTCTTCTATCTCCATCTTCCACGTTCTCAGGTTCTTGTTGCTGCATACCCTGCTGTAACTGGTTTTCACCTCGATGTGTGTGTATCTGAGGTTGTGGAGCCACTGAGTTAGGTTGTCTATATGGAATTTTTGGTGTACCATCCAAATCCAGTTCCTTTCCTACAGTATCATGCAGTACCGTAGTTCCAAACGGTTTGACAACCATCAGATTGGGTTTTACCAACGCTTGAGTGACACTCCTTGAGCTGGGGATTCTACAGCTCGATTTGCGATTGTTGGAGGTGTTGCAGGTGGAGCAGTAGGAGGTACCGCAGCCAATAGCTTCTCCAAACTTGCTTGGATACTGTCGAAGTTTTCTTGGATGTTAACAAAATTCTCTTCGACCTTGGTGGTAAAGGCAGTAAATTCTACCTTGTCTTCTTCTCGAACACGCTCAAGGGTTTTAACATCAAGCAGTACAGACTTCAACTCGAGCGAGCTAGTGCTCTCTGAAGAAAGATCATTGTTTTTCGTCATGGTTCTACCGCCGCCTGTCTACCGCCTCCAACGCCGATCGCCACCAAAGACACACGGAACAGGGAGGGATGGGTGGGATTTTACAGCCAAAGAAGTGTTCTTCGGAAACCAGATCCATACCTGAACTGCGTCTGAATGGTGCCGCCGCCGCCAACAGCTCAAAGACAACGAGCCCCACACCGCCACCGGGATCAGGGACAACAGAGAAGGATTTGACAGAAGATCCCAACTTCTCAGTGCTCCAGATCCAAACTCTGCCGAGAATCGATGCGCTTCTGATACCAATTGTTATGCCGAGATTAGCAGGGATTAAGAGTAAACAGCGAATACAACTCGGATCCATCAGAGACCGCTACTTTATTAGGAATTCAGAGGTGCCTCTTGGCCGAATTTAGGGTTACAAGTAAGAGAGAGCTGAGGCCAGCCGGACCAACGACGGCTAGGGTTTAGACCCAAAGGGGAAAGATAAAGATTACAAGCCGAATTCTCAGGCTAAATACGATGGAGCAGGAGCTAGGTGACAAGGGACTTGGTGGTTGGCGCGAAAGCGACCGTCCTGTAAAGCTGATTCAAAACAGTGACCCTCCAAGCCATCTCAGTCGTTGATCTACACATGGACGGATCACGTTGCCACCTAATGCGAAGCGGTAAGTTGCAAGGTGGGCCGTGGATGTGCAGATGAACGGCTAGGAGACGTCTCGGATGGGCTACAGTTAACTGAATCTGCAATCTTCATAGATTCATCAGGTTAAGTTCCTGACATTTAATGCCTTAATTACCCAAACATAGTGCGTGCTCTAAATGCCGACCGATGGCGTTCATCTCCCGATCTCTCTCCTGACACTATATAAGGCGAACCTGAGGGCGTCACTTCGTGTCGTCCAACCTCCTCCTCCACGTTTCTTCAGAAAGGTTTCCCCGATATGCTCAGTACAGCCCATACCACCGATGCCCATTCAGGCCGCAACTTCGAGTTCATCATGAGATCCTATCGCCCTAGGTGATCATCTCAAGCTGGATCACACCAGAAGACTGAACGCGACTTCGCGTACCTCCAGGACAAGGTTTTGCGCTTTCTCGTTGTTGTTGACTGTGCTGTCGCCGAAACCATGTCATCCATGTCGCCGAGGACCTCCGTTGAAGCGTACCGAGCACCTTTTGTCTTCACCAACCACGTCACGGCGTCGGCCTCGTCCTCTACTTTAACTCCATCGACTACATATAGGAGGCTATGAACATCTACGTCCACGACTTCAACGAATTCGACTATATTGAGTCTCATTATCATTTTCTTTCTCAACTCTGACGATACTCGTTTTGCTGGTGAGTCATTTATCCTTTGCCATCTATCAACGAAGCCAATTGTTACCATTTGTTATGTTTAGATGAAATAGTAAATTTGAATATCAACCATAGATATTGATCCTACGGTTTAGAGCATGTCATATTATGTTGCCTCCAAATCATTATGCTCTACTACAAACCGTAGAATCCAATCCGGTGACTAGATAGCGCCATTCCATATCATCTATGGAGCAACAAAACGTCATGTTCTAATCTTAACCATTTAATTAAATCCAAAACATCCATATTTTGTCATGTTATCTCATATAGTTTAAACTTATTTTTAAACTTTCGAATTTCATATCTTTTGATTCTCAACCCCGAATCAATTGATTCTTGTTACATTGGATTCATATTTATATTATCTATCCAGTGGCATCACAATATCCAAATTTCCAATATTGAATCTGTTGTAATTCATCAAACCGTTACTTCTAATCTTGATCGCTGAATCAAATCCATATAACAATGTTTTGCCGCATCATTTCACATTGTTATAAACTTTTGAGTTTTATATCTTTTAACCTACAAATCCCTTTGAGGTTATTATATTTTCACCTTGAAGATGGTTGATTATCTTCATGTCTACCATCATAGTATATCAAACTCCAAAGTCAATTCATTATTGTTCCATCATGTCTCTCATATCATAATTTCCTTCCAATATATTTCTTTCACCAATTTCCTTAGGATCGTATTCTTTATCATAGTAGTTAGTAATATTTGTGTTATGGTATTTGGATTTTCATTTGGTGTTTATTTATTGCAATTATTTTCACATATAGATTGCGGGATTTTATCGAAGAGTGATAATTGCGTCAACGATATATTTATTCTTCTACAAGAAGGAAGGCAAGTTGCACTTGATCATACTTTGTCCTACTATTTTGATATGCATGCTTTCAACTATATTTTCGTAGTATGCATGTGTAGGGAATATATGTTTTCTATATCCTATAGAGAGCCTTAGGATCTTCCATGTTTCCTTGCAGCCTTTTTATTAAAATGCGTTTGTGTGAGTGCTTAGCCAATTGCTTGTTAGACGGGGAACGTGGGTTTGAAAAGAAAATAAAATCTTTATGAAAATTGACATGTGCTCATTCTGGTCCAGTGTTATGAAAGATATTTTGAAAAATAAAAATCAAATGTTTTCATCTAGGCGAAGTGGTATGTTGGAAACGTCTACAAGAGATGCATCCAGTGAATGGCTCTGCAGACTCAGGTTTTTGGTGGGGACCGCCACCCAGGGTCAAAGAGATCTTCGAAGTTTTGGTTGAAGGATTGCTTCCAGTACAGCCACATGCTAATATGGGCTCTGGCTTAGTCATGTACATAGAGGGAAACCCTTGCATTGGTACCGCCATCAGAGAGGGGTCTTCGGATCATTGTTGCGGGCGGGCTGGATTATGTATAGGGGGCTTCTATGGAAAGACTTCGTTACGATCCATGTCCGGTTAAGCCAGACGAAGGCCATGACAAAAAGGATGGATTGTGACATGTGGGGAACGTGTACAACCTCTGCAGAGTGTATGAACTAATCGATTAGCCGTGCTCGCGGTTATGAGCAATTTGAGCAACCGAAAATTGAAGCCAAGAAGGATCTCCTCTGTTTTCAAAACCTTTTCAAAACTGTTTTGGCATACTACATCATCCAGTGAATGGCTCTGAATGTAGGACTGTCTGAAATTATGAGCATGCTAACTTTATCCAGTGAATGGCTCTGGAGTTAGTTTAGCTGGTATTTGGTACATGGTGGCTTTCATGTGTAGGTTGGCGTAAAACCTTGGTGGAATCCTTGTGTTTTACCAACCCTATATTATTTTGATTTGGAATATAAAAGTAGAAGAAAAAGTGTTTTCCAAAAAAAATCTTTTATGCTATGCAACAAAATTGGCTTTACGCAAAAGAAACCCTCAGCCTTCCGTTGACATACCCTAAGCATGTATTTCCATTATATATCCACTCTTTCTTGTGCAACTTGCGAGTACATTCAATGTACTCACGTGCTACGTGTCATGTGCAGATGGCGAGTGAGGACGACTAGGATCACGGGCCTATACTCAACAAGCCCTATGGCATTGATGGAGCCCAAGACGTTCCTTTATGTTTCCGCTGTAATGTGAGCCAGCCACTATGTTGTGCAATTTGTATTGCATCATGTAACTCTGGATTCATCGAGTAATAAAATGACATATATTTTATCTTGATATTCATTTGTTACTGTGTGTGCTAGCTATGGTCCATGGATAGCACTGTAAACACAGAGATTCGAATCCTACCGGGTTTGGGTCGTTACAGTGGAAGAGCACTTGCGTGAAGGATTTGGTCCAAACTTCTTATTCCGAATCTGTAGCCCACTTACCCACACTGATATGGGCCAAGCTACCTTAGGATAGACAAGTGGAAGCTTGCATGTGCACTAAGAATCTGGCCCAAACTCGTCGGACCGCACGTGAGTCATGTGATCTTAACAAACATGTGCAGAATCCGGGCCAAATCTGCTTATTTTGCAGCTTCAGCGCACTTATCCCCAGTGATCCGGCCCAAACTCTGCCTATGTTGGACACGTGGATGCGCACGTGCGCGAATATGGTGGGCCTAAAGCTGACACGCGGGTCCCAAATTTGGAGAAATATTTTATTTTTTTAAATTCGTAATATTTTAGATATTGTTTTACAATGTATATATATCTTGAAAAAATGTTAGGTCCCGTATGAATTAATTATTTCTGTTACATTTGTAATTAATAAAATTATTTTTCCGTTATTTAAATATATATATACTGAATAAATTAATATGTTGGCCCCATACTGACATGCGGGTCCCCCAGCTGCGTAACGTGATGGCATGTAGACACGTGTAAGGGCACGTGCGCAAAATATTGGTTTCCCTGCTGATAGGTGGTTCCCACTAGTACGGTTCCAGTACACGTGCGGCACAGAGGTTGTGTCGACCTGACATGTTGGTCCGTCTGCAACATCTCTTGGACTGGCATGTGAAAAGTGTGGGTCCAGGTCAGACAGCGAGGCGTCGGACAGAGGTGTGGGTGCGCAGTGGGTGGGGTCCATATGTGTCGGCTGCTGAAGCCCAGTGGCCTGTGACGGTTTGAGTGCGGGTTCGTTCTGTTCAGCCCGCAAAATAGCTTGTGACGGAAGGCCCCTTGAGATCCATGACGGTTAGGGCCTTTTCGTCTGACTTTTTCTGGACCGCCCATGGATCCATGACGAAAATTACCAAGGGCGTCAAAAATAGTTGAGATCTTCCACGGACCTGATAACCGTGGTGACCAATCCATCACAGAATAGAGGGATTCTTGTAGTGAGTGTTGTTGAGATACAACCAATTATATTCCAGCAATATGATTGATCGTGTTTCATTGCAGTTGCACCTTCATTTGTGTTAGCACTAGAACTTTTATTGCAAGAATATGAGCTTGAGAGTTCCCAATGATTTAAAGGACACGTGATAATTGAACATGTGACATCTGCTGAATACATAGCTCTTATATATAGATTCTTCTTGAAAGGTAAGTTTGAAAATGTTAATTGTTCTCTGACCAAGGACAAAAGTTTGCCATTATTCAATTCAGCTATGCTTGATATACCTCGACATGTAATTGTTTCATCACTTGTTTCAAGTGAATATTTATAAGAAAGGTTGCTGACGGGGATGTACCCTTCGGGTGCTCCTCTATAAGGATATCTGGTGCATGTACGAGCTAAGGCCCATGGACTGGCCTCGACCAAAATCCCACGAGGGTGGCCCAAGTAGAGGACGTATGCTCCAAGTTTAGTAAACCCTGAGCTGGTAGAAAACTACCTTACCTGTAAACCCAGTCGGTTGCGAATCCCTGGACCCAGACTCCTATATAAAGGCTGGGAGGGCCGCCGATCTAGGGCAGATAATACTCGAACCACCATAGCCCTTGCGAGATCATCATCTCGCCGGGACGCCATTGTACAACTCATATATCAATAATCAGACAAGCAGGAAGTAGGGTGTTACCCTCCAGGGGCCTAAACCTGGGTAAACCTCGCTTGTCAGCCAACGATACTACCAACACCACCACGTCTCTCCCCTCTAATCTTAACCCTAGGTATCGAACCATGGGTATTGATGAGTTAACCCCTCGTCAATTGGCGCCATCTGTGGAAAAGACCGGTGTTGGATCTGCGGTTTCGGCGGCTCCATCAGCAAACAGCTACTCGCCGACCTCGGAAGCGAAGATCGACTCGCCAACTTCATCAGCAAATGGCAACCCGCCGATTCCTTCGGCGAAGATCGACTCGGCAACTTCATCAGCAAGCGGCAACCCGCCGATTCCTTCGGCGAAGATCGACTCGCCAACTTCATCAGCAAACGGCAACCCGCCAATTCCTTCGGCGAAGATCGACTCGCCTACTCCACCAGCAAATGGCGACTCGCCACCTCCATCGATCGTCGCGCCAATGTACTTCGGCCCCTTCGGGTTCGACCCGCACCATCCAATCGCGCGCCCGGTGTTTTTGGATCTCCACTTAGGTGCGGATATGACTTTTGGTAATTTCAAATTCCATGTTAGTCGCTGGGGAACGCAAAACTTGACAGATCCACGTCAACTCGTGGCAATCGCGCCCGCATCTCCGTCGATCGCATCTGCACCAACTGTGGCCACGCTGCTGATTCCTTCATCGACTGCACAATTCATGATTCTTTCGTCGGCAAAAAACGCTTCTTCATCGACTGTTTCGCCAAGCTCTGCATCAGCATCTTTCGACCTTCGTGGCGAAGCTGAGGAGGATGTCGAGTCTGCCTTCCAATACGACAGCGATGAACCACGCGTGCAGTATGAGGACTACAATGACTTCAACTACTCCACTGACGGCAGCGGTGGTGAAAAAGGCATAATCTCAAACGCCATCCCTTTTCAAGTCTATATGGCTCTAGGAAACAATGGCACAGAAGGCGATACATCTGAAGCCGCAGCTCGTCGCGCACCACCAGCATATCCCGCCACGGTAACCATGCCGGACGGTCAGACGCAACTAATCATCACGGAGGAGATGGCAGCAAAAGCAAAAAGGTAATTGAAGAATGCCTCCTAATGCCCGAAGGTTCTACTCGCGAAGAACTCGCGACATACCAATACTTCATGTGGCAAGAAAATCTTCGACTGAAGAACTACAAAGCAACACTCGATGAGCGGAGGAGACAGGCCAGCGTGTCGAGTACGTGGCGAGCACAGTTGTCATCCCTCTACTCGACAGGGAAAACGTCCTCACGACATCGTTCCAGGATACCCCGCCTCCCCGAGAGGGACAGAGCGGATCTTACCCGCAATCTGGATGTGTCGTTCATGACAGTCGACGAGGAGGGAATCCCTGTCCCCAAGACATGCGAGGGAGCCTTGATGTCAGTATCCACATATCTCAGAACAATGCAGCCAGCTGCAAACGATCCAAACGGGGCAATGCACCGACAGCAAATTAGATCCCTCAATTTAGCTGTTGCGGCCTTGGCCCCGGTAGTCGACGGTGTTGGCGGAAGCACGCCACATGCTACAAACAGAACCCGCCGCGCGGAAAGCCTGCAAAGAGAACTGCAAACCCGTAGTCATCGCGACCGTACCGTTACCATACGCGAGGACCGGAATCGTGGACGTCGCGATAGCGAGAGGAGCACTCGACATCGCACGGTGTACACGGAGTCGTTACTCAGCATCGAGTAAGCAAAAATCGCTCTGGGAGGTCTCGCTCCTCGGGCAGCGAGTCACACTCGGACAATGAGTTCGAGCCATGTGGGTCCTTGTGTTTCAGTCGACGCATTCGTGAGACCAAGATGCCCAAAGGGTTCAAGCTCACATCTAAAACACCCAAATTCAACGGTCGCCAGGAGCCAGCATCTTGGCTAGAGGACTACAAGATAGCAGTCACATGCCAATGCGGCACTCTCACAACTGCCATGCAGTACATACAGCTGATGCTCGAGGGTGCGGCAGCAAGTTCGTTGGGAGACCCCAAGAGGAAGGTATGAAGCGGTGCAGCAGCAAGTTTTCCCTCAGTAAGATACCAGGGTTGTCAGATCCAGTAGGAGTAAAAGGCACCTCTGAAGGTTGTTGGTGGCGCCGTTTACTTGATCACCAACGTGGAACCTGCACACAACAAATCAAACTACTTTGCCCCAACGAAACAGTGAGGTTGTCAATCTCACCGGCTTGCTGTAAACAAAGGATTAAACGTATGGTGTGGAAAATAGTGTTTAATTGCAGAGAAGGAAAAGGAACAATGATTGCAGTAGGTTGTATTATCAGTGTAAAGGAATGGACCGGGGTCCACAGTTCACTAGTGGTGTCTCTCCATAAAAGAGAACTAACATGCTAGGTAAACAAATTACAGCTGGGCAATTGATGAATAGAGAGCGCATGACAATGCATATATATGACAAGATGACTACTATGATATTCAATTGAGTATTACAACAAGATACATAGACCGTTATCCAACAGCATCTATGACTAATAATCCACCTTCAGGTTGACATCCATGTTTCCCGTTGGTATTAAGTTGCAAGCAACAGATTATTGCATTAAGTAAAGTGCCTAATGTAAACAATACAATTATCCTTAGACAAAACATTGCTGTTTTACCCCTAGTGGCAACAACACATGCACAACCTTAAATGTTGTTGTTGTCACTCCCCCAGATTACCGGAGGCATGAACCCACTATCTAGCATAAATACTCCCTCTTGGAGTTACAAGCATCTACTTGGACAAAGCATCTACTAGTAACGGAAAGCATGCAAGATCATAAATAACATATAATATAGATTGATAATCAACTTGATCATAGTATCAATATTCATCGGATCCCAGCAAACACAACATCTACCATTACAATAAGATGATCTTGATCATGATAGACAGCTCACAAGATCTAAACATGATAGCACAAGGAGGAGAGACAACCATCTAGCTACTGCTATGGACCCGTAGTCCAAAGATGAACTACTCACGCATCACTCCGGAGGCAGGCATGGTGATGTAGAGCCCTCCGGTGATGATTCCCCTCTCCGGCAGGGTGCCGGGAGGAGCTTCAGAACCCTCTCGAACTAGGGTTGACGGCGGCGGCTACGGAACTTTTCGTTGATGGAGGCTTGGGTATTTAGGGTTTTTTGGACGAAGGCATTATATAGGCGAAAGGGCGACGTCTGGAGGCACCCGAGGGGGTCACGCCACCCCCCGCGGCAGGAGGTGGGGCCGCACCGGCCCCTGGCGTGGCTGCCTCCTCGGTCGCCTCCGTCTCTCCTTTGGACTCTGTGTACGTGTCGGGAAAATAGAAGGTTCTATCCAAGTTTCGTCCAATTCCGAGAATATTTCTAGAACAACTTTTAAGTTTTGAGTGGTGTTTGTTAATTGTCAACGAATCATAAAATGGAAAAGTACAACATGACCCCTGCCAAACAGACTTTTAAGAGCGGTTCCCATGAAGGACGTTATTTCTACCAGCAAGGCAGATCATCCCTCTTTCTCTTTTGTTTACACATGCAGATATTTCACTGTTTGTCATTGCTTGACTGATAAATCATGGCAAAAATGTGAAGAGAATTAAGCAGTTAAAGTTGTAATTAATTGGGACTGGGCACCCCATTTTTTCAGCTCTTTTTGCAAAATTAATGGATAAGCGGATGTATATGCCACTAGTCCGGTGGTAAAGTCTGTTTGACAGGTGACATAAAGAAGGGCACAATCATAGCATACAGAGACCCGTGTACTACGTCAGCGAGGTCCTCTCCATATCAAAGCAGCGGTACCCGCACTACCAGAAACTGGCTTACGCCGTATTCAAAGTCGTGCACTACTTCGTCGAGCATCCGATCACTGTCGTCAGCGCGGCAGGCATACGTGACATCCTCACCAACCCTGACGCGACCGGGCGGGTCGCTAAATGGGTCATCGAGCTTGGACCTCGAGATATCAAGTACAAACACCCGAAGGCCATCAAAGCTCAAGTCTTGCCTAACTTCACCACCGAGTGGATCAAAGCTCAGCTACCAGGAGTCCCAGATGTGTCCAACTCGTGGACTATGTTCTTCGATGGGTCGAAGAAAAATGAAGGCGCGGGCGCGGGTGTCATAGTCATATCCCCACGAGGGGATAAGCTTCGCTATGTTTTGCAGATGGATTTCTCCAAACCCTCTAACAACGAGGCTGAGTACGAGGCCCTCCTGCATGGCATGAAGATGGCAAAGGCTTGCGGGTGCACACACCTCATGATCTATGGCGACTCAAATCTCGTGGTGCAGCAAATGATGAAAGCCTGCGATGCCACTCCAGACAACATGATCGCTTATCGCGAGTTATACAATACCATGGAGGGCAACTTTGACGGCTGCGAGTTACGCCACATCGGGCGTGAAAGCAACGAGGAGGCAGATATGTTAGCCAACCTTGGCTCCACCAAAGCACCAGTACCACCTGGCGTCTTCCTCGAGCGCATCGCACAAAGATCTATCAAGGTGAAGAAGCCTGTAGCACCTTCGACTTCGGCCGCAGCCGACAAGGACATCACGCCCAGCACGGAGGCCGTCCTACCCTTCGACGTGCAGTTCGACGCACCCAGGGTCACGGCATACAAAGAAGAAGATGCGGATGAAGCACTCGAGGATAGCGTCGACACGCTGGATGAAGCACGAGACATTGCGCTCGCTCGTACAGCTGTTTACCAGCAAAACCTCCGCAACTATCATGGCCGTCGACTGCGCACCAGGTCCTTCATGGTCGGCGACTTGGTGCTGCGACTGAAGCAGAAGAAGGTGCACAAGCTTGCCTCTCCATGGGAGGGACCCTTCATTGTCACCGAGGTCATCGATGGCGGCGCGTATAGACTAAAGCACGCGAAGACAGGCGAACCTTCACACACTCCTTGGAACGTTGCGCACCTGCGCCGTTTCTATGCTTAGACTGCTCAGTCATCAAATGTAATATGCGATATGTCGGATAGCTACAGGTTTCAGACGCGCTATTTTCCTTACTAGGGTACCTAAGGGGACTGGAAGGTTTTTAATGAGGCGGCCTGCAGCTTAACATTCAAAAGGAATATAATCAAGTTTCCTCTATTTCTCTCTGTTTACTCTTCGCACAAACAATGCAAAAACAAAAAACAGCCACACCCGAATACTCGGGGGCTGCACTCTCAAAAAACATCAATTTTCCGAAACAAAACCTTGGCCGCACCCGGACACTCGGGGGCTGCGCCTTAACAGGTTAACCGCAAACAAAACCTTGGCCGTAGCCGAACACTCGGGAGCTGTGCCAACAGGTCAAACATAAGCACAAACACCGACTCACCCGAAGACTCGGGGGCTGCGCCGCACAAAGTTCAAGCAAAAAAGCAAACGCTCTGCAGCCACACTCGAATGCTCGGGAGCTGCGTTGCGACAAGTAAAACCTCTCGCACTCATCCGAACACTCGGGGGCTGCGCGACATGAAAACTCTACAGAACTTATACTCGGGGCTGAGCCCCATACATGTGTTATGTACACGCAGATCGAGAAAATTCATCAGGTAACTTTATACAAATTTCTACAAAATACATGCCTAACCTATTCTGCAGGTTCATCCTTGTAACAGCCCAAAGTTGAGAACCTAAAAACCCGTGTAATTTTTCCACTTTTGTGTTCCCTGCATCATGGCATCCATGCATCATGTTGTTGCTAGGGAATTGTTGCTAGGGAATTGTGTGGTTGCTAGGGAATTGTGGTGGTTTGGCAACCTTTAAAAAACAAATGTCAAACTTGTTTCAACCAATTTCAAACAGTGAAGGCACTCAAACTTGCAAAACGAAAATACTTGACAACTTATATTAGTCAAGGAAGTTTCAAGAGTTCCAAAATAATATTTTGCACATGCTCCAAAACATTAAAGGAGCAACATTTTGAAATTTAGCAAAATGCCATAAACGAACCCTATGAACAAATGTTCTCCAAACTATTTTATTTTGCAATGCCAATTTTTGTGGTGCCTTTACATGCTGTTGGGAGGCTACCCAATTTTTCTCAAATTTTTCTAAAAATTTTAAGTGCCTCAATAAAATCAAGGAAATGCTACTGGTTTTATTAATAAAAGAGGAAATGATCTATCCGTGATGGAAAGAAGTTTACAGGGGGTTTTCACAAAATTTCCTTTCTTCTTCGTTCTGTAGCGACCGACGCCGCGCGAGCCGTGCTTGCGCCGCACCAGTTCGTCGCCGTCTCGACGCGCCGGGGCCCCTTCCCTACCCCACTGCGAGGAGATAAGACCGCCGAGTCATCGCGCCGCACCGCCCAGTGACAAAGCCGAGCTGTCGTGCCCTAGCTCTCCCTCTCTCTTCTCCCGCACCGCCGCCGCCATGGCCATGAGCACGCCGCCGATGTAGAGCTCCCCATCCAGATTGAAGACCACCGACGGGACCGCCTCGCCGTGCTGCTCCCCCACGCTGAAGCAATCGAGCCGGGGCATCACGAATCGCCGCCGCCATCATCATCTTCTCCGACCACCGCCGCGGCCTCGCCGGTCGATTCCCGCAGCCCCCGTCCCCCTTCTGCCTCACCGTCTGCACCGCTGTGCTCGTGGTGAGCTTCCCAAGCCCTAGCACCCCTCCCCTCTCCTCCTAGCCCTCTGGGTTGCCGTCGCACCACACGCCGCCGTGCGTCGCCGTGCTCTCCATTTTCTGCCATCGGATATTCCGAGCCAGTGAAAATTCGGACTATCCGATATACACCAGTGCTAGCAAATTTTTATTCCTTAGCCGATTTCAGACCTGTGGTTCGATCGGATATTCCGATTTTGCATAAATTTGGAAAATCCGAAGATGACCAGTACAAATTCAATTTCTTCTCACCTTGTTTCTTTCAAAATGGTATAAATAAGTTTTATGGTTGTTTAATTTTAAATGATAAAAGGAGCATATCAAAAAGGAGTTTAAAAATGTAATAACTTCTATTTGGTTAATCAGAAAATGGTGTTAGTTATACCAAAATGCTTAGAAAAAGGTGAACGGCCTAAAATCATTATCATCATGCATATTTGATCACAATTAAAATACTGTACTCTTAGTAATATTAAAATCATTAAGATAAATATGGGGTGTTCTCCTCTCTCGTTAAGTATTGCTTCTCGGCCTCATTTAATTTTTGTCCGATAGCGTATAATAAGTCGGTGCATTAAAATGTCATGCCATCATGTGTTTGAGCATTGCACTGGTGTTATCCGTGGTTTTGATTGTTCCTCTCCGGTATTGTTTGTGCATCGGTAGATCAAGGAGTGGAAGTGCCATCACAGTTTCGTGACGATCCCTACTACCAGCCGTATCAACAAGGCAAGCGTAATCCCCCTCTGAGCATGTCTTATCCTATTTTCCGCAAATATTTTCTCCACTATATTATTGCATACGGTTCCAAATGTCAATTTATTGGATTAGAGTATCCTATAGTTGCATTAAGTTTCCGATGCCAATACCTGTTTCCCTCCTATTATCCATAGGTTTGTAATGTTGGCCTGAGATACTTAACTATGCAATGTTGATGCTTAGCCATGCTTAGTTAAATGTTCCGACGTTCGATGGATATTACATGTTGGAAGCAGGTGTTGATTTGTGCAGATAATGGTGGAGAATTCAGAATTGTGGTGATAGGTAATAAGATGCTAAAGGTGGGGATGAGAGGCCACTGTGGTTGTGGTGCTTTGTCTCGTTCTCGCCGCCTAGGTGCGAGTTCTTTACCTCTTGAACCAAGACTGAGCGTGCACCCATGCGTGAGGCCTATGCAATTGCAGGAACCCTCATAGACTAAATAACTCGGGCGGGGCTGGCCAGGGTCCTCTAGTTCGGGCTTCCATTTGCGCGTGCGTGATGATGGTGGTTGAACTGGGATGAGGATTGTGGTGTTAGGAAAATAAGTGGCCGTGGGGCAGGGTGTTGAAGGTACTTAGCGTGCCCTACCGCCACTGATGATCCTGGAGAGTCCTTAACGAGGGAGAAGTCGACACCGCTCCCACCCAGCCGGCTTTCCATGGAAGAGAGCTAATGCGCAGGTAATGGGCCGGACGGTACGCGTGGTAAACATTGTACACCCTGCAGGGTAAATCTTTTCGAAAAGCCATGTCCACGGTTACGGACAACTTGGGAAAGGACGATAAGATCATAGAATAACTTGAATGGAATGATTAAAAACTAGGTACTAAAGGTACCACTCAGGAATGCAAGGTTGACTTCCTCGAGGGTGATTCGGGGAGGTGCCTTTGTAGAACAGGTACAGTGGTTGATGATGGTTGATGTTGAGAAAGGTGATCAAAGAAAAGAGTCACTTCTTACCTCTCTTGAAAATACTCTGAATAGTCGATGCCATTGAGTTATGTTTTCATAAATAAAATCAGCTTTATGCAAAACAGCCATAAAACCTTGAAAGCCTCATCGAGCTAAAGCTCTATTATAATCTTGCGAGTTCGTCGAACTCAACGTCGTTTGTTTTGTTTCAGAGGAGGACTTCACCGACCTCGAAGGTGGGTTCTTTGTGGACGTCGACGAGTAGTCTGGGGTTCCCAGGTGGCAGCTTGGGACATCCCGGAACAGCTGGCGCTGGATGTTTATTTGTAGGCCTCTTAGGCCATAATCTGGATCTTGTTGTTTAGAACAACTTATTTTGCTTCCGCTTGTTGTAATGTTGGGTCTGTGACCTCTGGTTGTCATTTGCTATCTTTCTCTATTATAAGAGTTGAACTATAATGATTTGTGTCGTAGAGTCTGTGATGTGCCAGTTGTTCCACAAGTCTTGATCTCTCTATTATGCATTGATAGTTGTGCCTGGTTGTATCGTATAACCGGTGACGCAGCATCACTGTATAGCAGTCGGGTCGGGGCGCCACAAGTTGGTATCAGAGCAGTACTGCCTGTAGGAAACCCTTCTACTGGTCGATGTTGAGTCTAGTGTTTGTGAAAATATTTTAACCTAAAAATGAGTTGTGAAAACCATCTTAGGATTCTTTTTACTCCTTATTGGTTACCCTCTAATCTCGGAGCAATCTTACCTCGATTTGAGTTAAAAGTTTTACTTCTCATCGTGACTTCAAAATTATTAGGATAACACTGAAGGTAGAACCCAATACTACGTGTTATGTGGACCTTTAGTGTTATGTGTCCGTTGCTCCCGCTGCGTTGCAAACTAAAATCAACTCAGATATTTGAACCTGTTACCCAACGAAGGAACAAGTGATTAGCCTCAATTTTGTTGGGTTTTAACCCAAGGACTTGAACAAAGGTCCCGGATTGTGCCAACTAGAGTGTGTTGAATCATATGGTTCCTTAACCATTGCATCTCTCTCTAGTAGCACATGATGCTGATCTTTGACCCAAGTTCTATCTTGTTGATTCCTTGTTAATTGTTACACAATGTATTATCGTCCCTAGTCTGTGTACTTGAGTAGACGCTAATGCTATTGTTCGACCATTCGGAGAAAGATACTAACTGTGTCATTGTCAAATCTCCAGAATGGCTCGAGGAGGCCGCGGAGGTCGCGGTAACCACAATATGATGAGGATGATCCCCGCCACCACCCTCGATGGCTCAGGTCTTGATGGCCATTGAGGAGAACCGTGGGCGCAATGAGCGTTTGCTTGAGCAGTTGGTGCAGCAGAATGCACGGAGGAACGAGTGCAACACTCTCACTGAGTTCCTGCGCTCGCAGCCACCCACCTTTGCTGATGCTAAGGAGCCACTGGAAGCTGATGATTGGCTTCGTTCTTTGGAGCGCAAGTTCTCCGCGCTGCATGTCCCAGTGGCGAGCAAGTCAACTTTGCCACCTACCTTTGGTTGGTGCAGCTGGCTGTTGGTGGGAAAGCCATGTGGCTTGTTTCCAGCCAACCATGTCTTCACTTGGGCTGATTTCCGCACTGCCTTCCGTGCGGAGTACATTCCCCAGCCGATCATGGATTTGAAGAGGAGGGAGTTCCTGGATTTGCAACAGGGACGTATGGACCTCCGCACTTATGGTCGTGAATTCAACCATCTCTCTCGTTACGCCCCAAGGGACGTGACCAATGATGCTGACAAGCAAGAGCTGTTCCGCAAGGGTCTTACGCCGCAGCTCCGCTATGAGTTGTTGCCCTTCAGGTTCCAGACCTACCAGGAGCTGTTCAACCAGGCTCTTACTCTTGAGCAGGAAGAAAGGAACTTGAGGCTTCCAAGAGGCCCGCCACGGGGACCACCAGAGTTCCTCGGGTTCTGAGAGCAAGAAGCGCAGGGTGTTTGTTCCCTACAGCGCCGTACCTCGTGCTCCATTCATGCCGAGAGCCGCGGGATACAGGCCACCACCTCCGCGCCCCACTACTTCGACACTTGGGGTAGGCGGAGTGGGTACCGTCCTATGCTACCTGCTCCACCTGGACTCACCTGCTACACCTGTGGCCAGGCTGGCCACTACTCCAGGGAGTGCCCCCAGAAGGCACCTATCACGAACTCCTGCACGAGCCCCTGCCACACCAGCTGGCAAGGCTGGACCTATTGTGCGTGGTCGCCTGAACCACGTCTCTGCTGAAGAAGCTGAAGAGGACCCCGGCGTTCTCATGGGTGAGTTACGAATCAACGGCAATTCAGCTACAGTTTTGTTTGACTCTGGAGCATCGCATTCATTCATATCTATAGCGTTTGCAAAAGACCACAAAATACCGTTCGAGAAGATGAGCCATCCCTTGGCGATCTCCACACCTGGCTCTAAATGGCAAACCGATGGGTTACTCCTGAGTCCAGATTACTATCGGTTACTACTCTTTTCCTTTCGCTTTGGTAGCTCTGAGGTCAAGTGGCATTGATGTCATACTGGGCATGAACTGGCTAGCCAAATACCGAGCTAATCTCGACTGTGCTGCCAAGACCGTCACCGTGACCAATTCTTCCGGCGACAGTGTTAAGTATTGGTCTGCACTGTCAAGACCTCCATGTTCAATCATACCCAACTCACCCGAGATCCTCCTTTGCTTTATGGAAGGCGAATCCCCTCCTGAAATCCAGGACATACACGTGGTGTGTGACTTCCCGGATGTGTTCCCGGAAGAATTGCCTGGCATGCCTCCTGACCGAAGTGTGGAGTTTGTCATAGATCTACTTCCCGGTACCGCTCCAATTTCCAAGAAGCCCTACCGTATGCCGGTGGAAGAGTTGGCTCTGTTGAAAGAGCAAATTGATCAACTGTTAGCGAAGGATTTCATTCAGCCTAGCAGTTCACCTTGGGGTTGTCCGGTACTCTTTGTCAAGAAGAGGGATTCTACCGTGCCTCGTCTAGTCTCTGACTATCGACCGTTGAATGCGGTGACAATCAAGAACAAGTATCCTATTCCCCGCATCAATGATCTGTTGGATCAGTTAGCTGGTGCAACGGTATTCTCCAAGATGGATCTGAGGTCAGGATACCATCAGATCAAGATCAGAAAGGAGGATATTCCAAAGACGGCATTTGTTACTCGTTATGGCTCATATGAGTATACCGTCATGTCCTTTGGTCTCACCAATGCTCCAGCTACTTTCATGAGGCTCATGAACTCCATCTTCATGGATTATCTCGACAAGTTTGTCGTCATTTACATTGATGACATCCTCGTTTATTCCAAAACCATGAAGAGCATGCCGAACATCTTCGGTTGGTTCTGACACGACTTCGAGAACACCGCCTCTATGCCAAGTTCTCCAAGTGTGAGTTCTGGTTGGATAATCTTGTCTTCCTTGGTCATGTGATATCCGCTAATGGTGTGGCTGTCATTCCCGACAAGATTCAGTCCATTTGGATTGGAAAACTCCAATGTCAGTCAAGGACATCCGTAGCTTTCTCGGATTGGCGGGTTACTACCGCCGATTCATCGAAGGTTTCTCCAAGATAGCCAAGGCTCTGACTGACCTTCTCAAGAAGGATAAAAAGTTCGTATGGACGGCCGAAGCTAAAGAGAGCTTCAAAACACTGAAAGCCAAACTCACGTCCGCTCCTGTGCTTGTCCTGCCGGACACAAGCAAGGATTTCGTCGTCTTCTGTGACGCCTCTCTGCAAGGCTTGGGCTGTGTGCTAATGCAAGATGGCCATGTGGTGGCATATGCTTCTCCCAACTGAAGCCGCATGAGCACAATTACCCAACTCATGATCTAGAACTTGCCGCGGTGGTCTATGCTTTGAAGCAATGGAGACCATACCTGTTTGGTAACCGTTGCGAGATCTTCTCGGATCACAAGAGTCTGAAGTACCTCTTCACCCAGCCGGATTTAAATCTCAGGCAAAGGCGTTGGTTGGAGTTAATCAAGGACTATGATGTGAGCCTGAACTGTCAACCCAGCAAAGCAAACGTCGTGGCTGACGCGCTAAGTCGGAAGTCTTATTGCAATAATCTGATGATTGAAGAGGCTCAACCTGCCCTCCATGAAGAGTTCTCTCGTTTGAACTTAGAAATGGTTCCCTCTGGCTACCTTGCAAATCTGGTGTAACAGCCCAAAGTTGAGAACCTAAAAACCCGTGTAATTTTTCCACTTTTGTGTTCCCTGCATCATGGCATCCATTCATCATGTTGTTGCTAGGGAATTGTTGCTAGGGAATTGTGTGGTTGCTAGGGAATTGTGGTGGTTTTGCAACCTTTAAAAAACAAATGTCAAACTTGTTTCCACCAATTTCAAACAGTGAAGGCACTCAAACTTGGAAAACGAAAATACTTGACAACTTATATTTGTCAAGGAAGTTTCAAGAGTTCCAAAATAATATTTTGCACTTGCTCCAAAACATTAAAGGAGCAACATTTTGAAATTTAGCAAAATGCCATAAACGAACCCTATGAACAAATGTTGTCCAAACTATTTTATTTTGCAACGCCAATTTTTTTGGTGCCTTTACATGCTGTTGGGAGGCTACCCAAATTTTCTCAATTTTTTCTAAAAAGTTTAAGTGCCTCAATAAAATCAAGGAAATGATACTGGTTTTATTAATAAAAGAGGAAAGGACCTATCCGTGATGGTAAGAAGTTTATGAGGGGGTTTTCACAAAATTTCCTTTCTACTTCGTTCTGTAGCAACCGACGCCGCGCGAGCCGTGCTTGCGCCGCACCAGTTCGTCGCCGTCTCGATGCGTCGGGGCCCCTTCCCTGCCCACTGCGAGGAGATAAGACCGCCGAGTCGTCGCGCCGCACCGCCCAGTGACAAAGCCGAGCTGTTGTGCCCTAGCTCTCCCTCTCTCTTCTCCCGCACCGCTGCCGCCATGGCCGTGAGCACGCCGCCGATGTAGAGCTCCCCATCCAGATTGAAGACCACCGACGGGACCGCCTCGCCGTGCTGCTCCCCCACGCCGAAGCAATCGAGCCGGGGTGTCACGAATTGCCGCCGCCGTCATCATCTTCTCCGACCACCGCCGCGGCCTCGCCGGTCGATTCCCGCAGCCCCCGTCCCCCTTCTGCCTCACCGTCTGCACCGCTGTGCTCGTGGTGAGCTTCCCGAGCCCTAGCACCCCTCCCCTCTCCTCCTAGCCCTCTGGGTTGCCGTCGCACCACACGCCGCCGTGCGTCGCCGTGCTCTCCATTTTCTGCCATCGGATATTCCGAGCCAGTGAAAATTCGGACTATCCGATATACACCAGTGCTAGCAAATTTTTATTCCTTAGCCGATTTCAGACCTGTGGTTCGATCGGATATTCCGATTTTGCATAAATTCGGAAAATCCGAAGATGACCAGTACAAATTCAATTTCTTCTCACCTTGTTTCTTTCAAAATGGTATAAATAAGTTTTATGGTTGTTTAATTTTAAATGATAAAAGGAGCATATCAAAAAGGAGTTTAAAAATGTAATAACTTCTATTTGGTTAATCAGAAAATGGTGTTAGTTATACCAAAATGCTTAGAAAAAGGTGAACGACCTAAAATCATCATCATCATGCATATTTGATCACAATTAAAATACTGTACTCTTAGTAATATTAGAATCATTAAGATAAATATGGGGTGTTCTTCTCTCTCGTTAAGTATTGCTTCTCGCCCCCATTTAATTTTTGTCCGATAGCGTATAATAAGTCGGTGCATTAAAATGTCATGCCATCATGTGTTTGAGCATTGCACGGTGTTATCCGTGGTTTTGATTGTTCCTCTCCTGTATTGTTTGTGCATCGGTAGATCAAGGAGTGGAAGTGTCACCACAGTTTCGTGACGATCCCTACTACCAGCCGTATCAACAAGGCAAGCGTAATCCCCCCTCTGAGCATGTCTTATCCTATTTTTCGCAAATATTTTCTCCACTATAATATTGCATGCGGTTCCAAATGTCAATTTATTGGGTTAGAGTATCCTATAGTTGCATTAAGTTTCCGATGCCAATACCTGTTTCCCTCCTATTATCCATAGGTTTGTAATGTTGGCCTGAGGTACTTAACTATGCAATGTTGATGCTTAGCCATGCTTAGTTAAATGTTCCGACATTCGATGTATATTACATGTTGGAAGCAGGTGTTGATTTGTGCAGATAATGGTGGAGAATTCAGAATTGTGGTGACAGGTAATAAGATGCTAAAGGTGGGGATGAGAGGCCACTGTGGTTGTGGTGCTTTGTCTCGTTCTCGCCGCCTAGGTGCGAGTTCTTTACCTCTTGAACCAAGACTGAGCGTGTACCCATGCGTGAGGCCTATGCAATTGCAGCAACCCTCATAGACTAAATAACTCGGGCGGGGCTGGCCAGGGTCCTCTAGTTCGGGCTTCTATTTGCGCGTGCGTGATGATGGTGGTTGAACTGGGATGAGGATTGTGGTGTTAGGAAAATAAGTGGCCGTGGGGCAGGGTGTAGAAGGCACTTAGCGTGCCCTACCGCCACTGATGATCCTGGAGAGTCCTTAACGAGGGAGAAGCCGACACCGCTCCCACCTAGTCGGCTTTCCATGGAAGAGAGCTAATGCGCAGGTAATGGGCCGGACGGTACGTGTGGTAAACATTGTACACCCTGCAGGGTAAATCTTTTCAAAAAGCCGTGTCCACGGTTACGGACAACTTGGGAAAGGACGATAAGATCATAGAATAACTTGAACGGAATGATTAAAAACTGGGTACTAAAGGTATCACTCAGGAATGCAAGGTTGACTTCCTCGAGGGTGATTCGGGGAGGTGCCTTTGTAGAACAGGTACAGTGGTTGATGATGGTTGATGTTGAGAAAGGTGATCAAAGAAAAGAGTCACTTCTTACCTCTCTTGAAAATACTCTGAATAGTCGATGCCATTGAGTTATGTTTTCATAAATAAAATCAGCTTTATGCAAAATAGCCATAAAACCTTGAAAGCCTCATCGAGCTAAAGCTCTATATATAATCTTGCGAGTTCGTCGAACTCAACGTCGTTTGTTTTGTTTCAGAGGAGGACTTCACCGACCTCGAAGGTGGGCTCTTTGTGGACGTCGACGAGTAGTCTGGGGTTCCCAGGTGGCAGCTTGGGACATCCCGGAACAGCTGGCGCTGGATGTTTATTTGTAGGCCTCTTAGGCCATAATCTGGATCTTGTTGTTTAGAACAACTTATTTTGCTTCCGCTTGTTGTAATGTTGGGTCTGTGACCTCTGGTTTCATTTGCTATCTTTCTCTATTATAAGAGTTGAACTATAATGATTTGTGTCGTAGAGTCTGTGATGTGCCAGTTGTTCCACAAGTCTTGATCTCTCTATTATGCATTGATAGTTGTGCCTGGTTGTATCGCATAACCGGTGACGCAGCATCACTGTATAGCAGTCGGGTCGGGGCGCCACAATCCTTTGGTACGGCCCATTTATCCTCCTCTTTCAACACTTGATGAATCAGGACCAGCGCGTCCGTGTGAGTCTCCTGGTAGTGCTCCTTCATAGGCACAGGACCGCCACCAGGCGCGGGTGCGGGTCCTCGAGCAATTCTCTTTAAGTCAATGTTTGGATAATGGGTCCGCACAAAAGCGAGTGCAACATTTGCTCCGCTGATAAGCTGCTCTCGCACAAATCTCCTGATGGCCTTGCCTTTACGGAATTTTCCTAGCAAAACTGACAAACCTTCTGGCTGTTCGTTTAAAGGAAACAACGCTGGTGCACTCTAGACAAAGCCAGCCTGCAGGTCTCGAGCACAATGGCCACGCGCCAAGAGCGGTTCTGAAGCTGGATAAACACTCGACTCCTTGCCCGATCTGACCAGAAAGGGTGGGTCGCATACTCTGGTCTATTGGCCTGATCATCCAAACGTTCGCGCAGTCGAGCTTCCTCTTTGGGTTTATCAAAACAAGCACCTGCACTGGCGTAGCACAGTGACATTTCGTCGACGAGCTTAGCAAAGACAATGTTTTGACTCGAGTGTACTCACATTCGAGTTGAAGATTCACTTTGTCCAGCTCCGCCAGCAGAAATAACTCCCGCTCCAGTGCCGGTGACGGTCTCTACTGAAGATCGGCAAGGGCGTCCTTCGTTTCCTTCAGCTCTTTCTCCATCGTCGTGAACTTCTGCGTAAGGAAGTCGATAAGCTTTTGGTCATTGACACTTCGGGTGCTTGGCTTGGAAGAAGAACTCCCGAAGCTTGACCAGTCGACGCACCACGTGCTTGAGACTACATAAAAGCAAAGTTCAAACATAAGACCCATATATTACTCGCAAAAAACCCCGACCAGCAGGCTCGGGGGCTGTTTTTCCAAATTTCACACATATTATAGGCATAAGGTGTGCAGGTCAGAACATCATATTAAAAGCCCCATATGGCGTTCAAATTCATTACAAACAGAGCAAAAGCGCGGGCAAGCTAGCTACGCTGTCTACGGCATTGACTCGGATCTGGCCCTAGAGGTGCGAGCGGCATGCTCGGACATAGTGGCGGCGCGCTGCTCGAGCATAGTCACCATCTTCCTCGACAGTGTCCCCGCCTCCTTCTTCATCGCGTTGGTCACAGCAGATTTTCCTTCAGAATTCTTTGGAAAGCCAGCTACAGCTTTCTCGAAGTCGCCTGCTATACCGTGTCCCATCAGCAAAATGAAGGTGGTCTCAGATCCACCTACCATCTTAGCTCAGGCGTAATTCACCATGGTAGATGTACCAGGCGCAAAGACATCGGCCAACACCTCCACAGTCGTGGGCGGCTTGTTCTTCGGCAGGACGGTCTGGTAGACAGATGACAACGCACTCATGGACCTCCGAAGGGTGTCCCGAGTCCGTGCGCATATCCTATCAAATGCGCTCGCCGCATCGTCGAGTGAGCCCTCATCCACAGCCGGGGCGGCACCAACAGCTTCTGTTGGGAAATCACAAGTTAGAGTCATGACAAAATCAGTCAAACACGATACTTCTGTCAGAATATTACCTCCCATCACATGGGATAGCGCGCGGAGTCGATGAATTTGGAGGGTCTCGCGATCCTCCGCTTCTTTCAGCTTTTGCTGGACACCCTCGCGTTCAGCTGCAAGCTTTTTCTCCAGCTCCTGCACACGGGTTAAGGCTGTCGCCTTGTCACCTGAAAACAGCGCAAAGAAACAGTTAGCAAAAAAAGATTTCTCAAACAATTAGACAAAAAGGCATGAGACTTATGGTCCAGCTGCTCCACCTTGGCTCGCAGTTGGTCGCGCTCCTGCTCCACCTGCAAATACGTTTCACCCGACTCAAGCAGAGTGCGGATGAACGACTGTGCGGCAAAAAGGATTCAGCAAAATAACGCACAAAACAAAAAACACTCAGGTTTGAGCCTATGCCCAACTATGCTAGTTGCGCATAGCCTCGGGGGCTACTCCCATCGGGAGCACTGTCGCGCACCCATAAAACTTTGAAGAGTTCAGCATAGTACTTACATGGTTATAGCGTGAGGGCATTGCACCACTCGACGTGGAAGGCGCGTCTTCCTGCGGCTTGGAATGAGGAGTCACCGGAGAGGTCTGTTGAGCCTCCACCCGAATCCCCTCACCCGAAGGTGACACTGGCATCGCTCCGGGAGCGTTCGGTGGGAGGTCATCTTTGGGCAGATCATCCTCACCCGGCTGCACAAAACAAAGCGTCAGTCGGCAAAGGAAAACATACAGCAAAGCACAAATCTTCGGCAAAAGTCTTCACCTGATTTCCTCGTCGTCAGAAAGCAGCAAGGCATCATAATACAAGCACGCCTCGAACGACGACGACTTAGCTGGAGAGGCCGTGCGCAACGGGGTCACAGCCCTCGGCCCTCTCGCGTCAAGTGAAGAAGAGCCCAAGTCTTCACCATGTGCAGCAGGTGGGGGTGAGCTGTCCGCAGTCGACGCGGTCTCGGTTGCACGGCGCCGTTTAGGCGGAGGTAGTTCTTCCTCCTCGTGCTCAGATTCCTCCACCTCGTCAGTAGGGGTGTGAGCAGAAGCAAGGGAAATATCATCGGCCTCGCTCACGGCCAACAAAACCTCCACCTCTGCAGTTTCCCCACCTTCGGGAAGTGGAGGGAAACACTTGGCAGGCGCCCAATTCTGCACATACAAGATACGCGTGTTAACAAGCATATATTTCCCATGAGTACTAAACAGACAAGTCGAAACCATACCGCGAGCAGTGGGTGATCGCTGTCGAACGCGTTGACTGGGCAGTCCAGAGGGCAGCTGTCCTTCGCGGTCAGTTTGGTGATCGACCGCACCTTGGTCTCTACTTCCCTTGCTAATGGCAAGCCCTCTTCTCCCGCCAAACGTGTCGGGTCGTGCGCGCCCTGGAGCACCCACATCGGGTGCGCTCACACCCGCAAAGGCTGCACACCCCGCTTGATGAAAGTCGAAATCAAATGCAGGCCGCTCACTTCGCGGTCGACAGTCTTCATAAGCTCCATCAAAGGCTTCGCCTCGGCCTCCTCCGCAACGGTTGTCTGGTGCAACCAAGCTCGAGTCTTCACCAGAGGCGCGTTGGCATCAAAAGCGGGCAGTCCTTCTTGCTGTGGGCTGACGTAGAACCATTTCCTGCGCCAGTTTTGCGCTGACTCGACCTGTTGGATGTCAAAGTACTCGACCTCCTTGCGAGCCTGGATGTTGAAGCCGCCAATGGCATACACGCCGTCTGGGCCGGCGTTCCTCTTCACATTGAAGATCTTCTTCCAAAGACCCCAATGTGAATGCACCCCCAGAAAACACTCGCAAAGCATAAAGAACACAACAATGTGCAGCATGGAGTTGGGGGTGAAGTCGTGCAGCTGAAGCCTATACGCATACATTAGCGCGCGCACGAAGTCGTGAACAGGGAAAGAGAAGCCCCTGTTCACGAAATCATGGAATCACACACGCTCGCCCTCTGTGGGTTGAGGGCTTACCTCGTCGTCGGGGATGCGCGCTGGCAGCAGTGCGGCGGAGGGCAGCCACCCATCCCGTCGATATCCGTCCAGCTTCGAGGCTGTCATATTGGACCTCGTCCAACCCCCAGCTTTCTTCTTCAGCGGCGCTGCACCACCTGCGCCCGGGCGGTGATGATCGGCGCGGTGGAGGCCGCGGCGTTCGTGGCAGCTTTCCTCTTTGCCATCTTGGTCATGGCTACGATGGCTAGGATAGCAGAGCGCGAGGCAGGAAGAAGAAGAAGTAGAAGCAAAGGTGGCGGGGAGCAAATGGCAAGTAAAATTGATTTACCACGCCGGTCCCGTACTTATTCCTACAGGCTACAGATCCCAACCGTTGATGAAAGATCGTGGGTAGCACTCCACATCGAACCGTACACGTGGTAGTCACGGAGGGCAACCGTCGCCGGCCACTCCGCCCACTACGCATGGGAATCTAGGAGACAATCATCACGTCGCCGTAAAAACCGCGCTGCAGCGGTCAAATCCAGTTCAAACGGCACCGTTTTTGGTCAGCACTGCAAAACTGGGCCCACGTATGTCACGTCCCATCTGTCATATTGCGCACGCCACCGCTCTGTCAGAAGGTGCAGTCGCCAAATGCGTCATCCCTGACGTCACCACAATCATATCCCTTAAAAAGCATTCGAGACCTTTCGAGACAAAATCGGTCACTCGACCGCCTCGTCGAGTTCGAGGGTGAAAATCATGACTTAGGCAAAATCGGTCACTCGACCGCCTCGTTCATTTCGAGGGAGGAATTCAACGTGAGCAAATATGGTCACTCGACCGTTTAATCAACTTAGCATGCATAACTCCCATCGAGAGCGAATTAAATTTTTTTATCAAAGATTGCAGAAGTTTCAGAAAATTGAGATCATCCTCAACTTCAAGCAATTAAGCATAATCTCGGGGGTACTCCCATCGGGAGCGCTGTCGCGCACCCGATAAGAAAAACGACACTAGGTTACTCAAAACAAGAAGTCGAAGATTATTTCGACTTAGCTGCTTAACTCTATCACAAATTCCCGGGATTGCGTCCGCCGCATATATACCTCGGATGCTGCACGCACAGTGTAAAGGTAAGACCCGCCGATCCGTCGAGTTGGGCCAGGGACCACTGCCAGCAGTGTAACCCCTGCAACTTTCCATGTCAACAGACATGAAGAAAATCCTAGCGGATGCGTTAGGTTGCAAAGTTATGCTGCAGACCGAACTCTGTAAGACTTCCGCGGCATGAGTCGAATCTGACCAGCTTGTTCCAGGTTCGAGTCCGGGGACTCGAGCTTGAGGTAGGCTAGTAAGGTTTTTCCCAAAAGTGCAGTTAACTGGTCCCGATCCGTCGAGTGTACCAGGCCTACTATGCCAATATCCCTAGGCATAACAAACAAAGCATTAGTCGACGAATTTTCCGACTAACATGTACATACGAGACAATCTCGGCTCATAAATATACGAAGCAAAACAATCGAATACCCACAGCATACTTGATTTACCAGGAATACTACAAAGCAAGCAAAATATGACGTACATTACGGAGGAGTCCCTGCCCGACCCTTCGAGTCGACCAAGCACTCGGGGGCTAGTGACGGGCATGTACCCTTCGGGTGCTCCGCTATAAGGATACCTGGTGCATGTACGAGCTAAGGCCCATGGACTGGCCTCGACCAAAAGCCCACGAGGGTGGCCCAAGAAGAGGATGTATGCTCCAAGTTTAGTAAACCCTAAGTCGGTAGAAACCTACCTTACCTGTAAACCCAGTCGGTTGCGAATCCCCGGGACCCAGCCTCCTATATAAAGGCTGGGAGGGCCGCCGATCTAGGGCAGACAATACTCGAACCACCATAGCACTTGCGAGATCATCATCTCGCCGGGACGCCATTGTAAAACTCATATATCAATAATCAGACAAGCAGGAAGTAGGGTGTTATCCTCCGGGGGCCTGAACCTGGGTAACCTCGCTTGTCAGCCGACGATACTACCAACACCACCACGTCTCTCCCCTCTAATCTTAACCCTAGGTATCGAACCATGGGTATTGATGAGTTAACCCCTCGTCAGTTGCTGTTTAAGATGAACGTGTGTTTGTTGAGTAAATACTAATACTTCATGTTCGTATTCTTTATTATCGACACCTCACTCCATAAACCTGTGGTCATGTTTACCGAGCTCAGTTTTTGCTTGGGGACAAGCAGAGTCTAAACTTGGGGGAGTTGATACGTCCATTTTGCATCACTATTTTTTATCATAATTTAATATTATTGATCGATATATTTCATATTAGAATGCAATACTTATGTTATTTTATCTTATTTTGCATGTTTTTCAATTCCTCGGAGTTTATCTGCCGGAGTCAGAATTCAGCTCGAAAAGGCATCGTCAAGATACCCTATCTCTGAAGCTCCAAAATTATGAGAAAATACAGAAGTTATTTATTTGTCAGATAAGAGTAGCAACCAAAAGATGGGCCAGAGGGGAGCCATAGGGCGCCTAGGCGACCCCTGGGCGCGGCCCCACATCTACCCGCGCCCAGCTGACGCCTGGGGCTCCTGGCCCACCTCTGGCGCTCCCCTTTGGCGTATATCTTCGTCTTGA
Source organism: Poa pratensis (assembly GCA_947311845.1). Taxonomy (NCBI): domain Eukaryota; kingdom Viridiplantae; phylum Streptophyta; class Magnoliopsida; order Poales; family Poaceae; genus Poa; species Poa pratensis. The sequence goes on along the minus strand of CAMZMU010000125.1, from coordinate 13,475,394 downwards.
CCTAAAACTTACGGGAGACACTTCGAGGAAATATTCTGCCGCCACTACGGGCGGAAACCACAGAGAGAGAAAAAGCTCCCCGGCAGGGAGAAATCTGTCAGGGAAATTCCCTCTCGAAGGGGGAAATCGCCGCCATCGTCACCGTCATCACGTCGGGCATCATTGGTATCATCATCTACATCATCTCCAACACCAGCACCATCATCCCCACCGCTCCACTCCATTCCGCTGAGACATCTAGGGTTGTTTCTTGTGTAGTTCATTGGGATTACTTTCCCGGTGTTGATTATTTCGTTGTAGTTGATGCTATTGAGTTTCATCGGTGAATTACTTTTATGTCCAGATTGCTATTCATCATTATATCACCTGATCATGATCCATATGATGTCTTGTGAGAAGTTCGATTAGTTCTTGAGAACATGGGAGAATTCTTGTTATTAGTAGTGACATTACGTTGAGTAATATTTGATGGTTTGATATTTAAGTTGTGGTGTTATTCTTCTAGTGGTGTCATGTGAATGTCGACTAAATGATATTTAAGTTGTGGTGTTATTCTTCTAGTGGTGTTATTCTTCTAGCCGCCTAGGGGAATGCATTGTGTATTTAGTTTCTTATTGAGGGATTGCCAGAGCGAAAGAAACTTGAACCCCCGTTGGCAAGCTATTGTACGAGGGAGTGTAGGATCTCAGAGTTTAAGGCTGTGGTTAGATTTATCTTAAATACTTCCTTGTAGTTGCAGATGCTTGCAAGGGGTTTAATCACAAGTGTGTACTGGTCCAAATAAGGGCGGTGCATAAGCATAGGTTCACCCACACAACACTTATCAAAACATTGAAAATTAATGAGCGATACGTATTGAAAGTAACTTGACGATATTCTCGCGTGTCCTCAGGAACGTTTTAGCCATCATAGTATCACCACCGGCTTGTCCTTTGTGCTAAAAAGGATTGGGCCACTTACTGCAATTATTCTCGCTCTCTTTTATTTACTTGTTATTATAAAAACCCATAAAAACTTGTCTTTTAGTATTTACAGTGAAACCACTAGTCAACACCTTCTGCTCCTCGTTGGGTTCAACACTCTTATTTATCAAAAGTATCGTGATAAATCCCCTATACTTGTGGGTCATCATACATCGTGTGGGATATCGAAATATGGAAACGAGTAGAAGGATACTTGCCAGTTAGCCAGATCTACAAAGGATACATTGAATTAAGTATTGATTCATGTAAGTATCGGAATATCTAATCTCGAGTAAACTTCATTATCGAGAGTATTAGGACTGATGTACAAATAGCCAACAGGTTTAACCGAGTATTCTTCGTATAACAGTGGGAGTCAATATGGACGTCCATGGTCCCGATGCTGATTATTGATCGTAGAAGTTTCTCCGTGTCATGTCCACTTGTTATCGAATCTGTAAGGGTCACACACTTAAGTTAGGTCTGGTTAGTTTGTGTATATTGGTAGGTCTGGAACAACGAGAGAGTATAACCAGAATAGTCTTTCCGAGTGATCGATATATTTATAGATCTCAGAGAGATTGATTTAAGCGGACATTGGATGTCCTAGAGTTATAAAAAGAGTTCATATTACTATCGGAATATATTCTGATGTTTATATATTAAGAGGGAACCTTTATCCGGAGTTTTTTATGCGGACATGAAGTGTCCTAGATCATAAAAATAGGTTTATATGATAATATATTAATTTCGGGAATTCTCTGTAAAGTGGAAATTCGGTTTGGGAATTAATTAGACAAAAATCGGATAAACGAAATATTCGGAAAAAGAATAAAAAGAGTGAGTCCACAAAAGGGGCTGTCACATGGGCCCATAGGGCCCACATGTCAGCCGCACCACTAGGTGGTGGTGGTGGGCCGGTCGCACGGGCAGGAGGGGAGGCGCCCTACCCCCAAGCCCGAATGGGCTGCAACTAGGGCAAGGAGGGGAGGCGCCCCCTCCCCAAACCCTAGCTTGGCCGGGGCCCACCAAGTGGGCGATGACGATGCATGAGGAGGAGGGGTTTGCCCCTCCTCCAAACACCCCTCCCCCTATCCCTCCTATATAAACCCCCGCCCCTCCTCTTTGGAGACACACAAGTTCCTCCATTTGGAGAAACATAAAGTTGGGTTTTGATCTACGAGTTTTTTGAGGTATCCTCTCCCTTTAGATTGAGATCCAATCTCTCTCTCTCTCTATATATATATATCTCATGTGTTAAGATCTCCACCTTCATATACACAAGTGGAGGCCAAGTGCTGGACAACGAAGCTCTGCTGAACCAGACCCGACGGACGCGTGCAAGCTCTTAGAGAGGTGAGACGTCTGACCCTTGCTCGGTTGGATCCAAAAGGCCGCACACGAGGAGTCGGCTAAATTCTCTCCTCTAGGCTTAGCCGAGAGAATCTTCCACATGCTTCATCGACTTCGTCATCAACATCTCTTCCGCTTCAACGGTGTTGGTAACGTACTCTAGCTAGATCATTGAATTGTTATTCGCTTGTATCTTCATAGATAGATCTTGGCGGTTATGTAAGACAATTTTCTTATAAATTCATGCACGTAACCCTACACATCTATCCGTGTTCGATAAAACTTTGGTCATTCACTTAAGAGAAATTTGCTACTGTCCTACAAACCTCTACGCTTAGAGGTCTAACATAGTCTATAAGAATATAAGCGCATAGTAGACATCACAACGCCACGCCACCGACATGTTCCCCGACTAGCTGTCCTCCTCCCCATCCACCGTCGTCAGGGATTGTTCCGCTTTACACACCTTAATGTTAGTGAATACTAGTGAGATTAGTAGTATGGAATAGTATGTTGGTAGCTATGAGGGTATTCCACCTAAGTTGGCATCTAGTAGTTGGCTAGGTTGCTACTATAAGGCTATCTTATATCGTGTCATCAAAAGCTAGAAATGAAACCCTAATTTTATATTTATTCCTACAATTTATTTTAGATTTATCCTATAATTTATCTTTTTTTATCTCTTCCGCTCAAAATTCTCTTCTTTGTTGATCCCAGCTCGTTAGTTGCAATCGAGGTCATGACAAATCGTCAGCTCTTCTTTTTATCTCTTTTTATTTTGAGCATTTCATTCAATAGTCTTCTATTCAACAACAATCTTGGTGCACATGCTGGAGGTCCAGATAACAGGATCACATGGACTCGAGTTCCAAAACGCCATGCCAGTGGAAGGTGTAGTTTTGAAATCAGAATTTTCGATTTTACCGTAACCGGCTGGCTGTTCCTTCGCCCTATGGGGCCCACGCGTGGGAATTATTTAGGTATGAGCTCGCCCAGGCTGAGGAGAGAAGCTCGATTCGAGCTTCCCAAGCGGGCATAGCTGAGGGGCTGGTTTCGCATGAGATTGGCATAGCCCGATGTAGCCGACCCGACCTACCAAACAAGAAACAACAAAAAGTGAGGTGAGGTGAGATTTTCTAGGTTGGCATATGCTACTAAACACACCCATACTGTTCATTGACTTGGAGAAGGCGTATGATAAGATATCACATAATGTCATGTGGTGGGCCTTGAGAAACACAAAGTCCCAACAAAGTATATTACCCTTATTAAGGATATGTATGATAATGTTGTGACAAGTTTTTGAATAAGTGATGGCGACACCGATGACTTTCCAATTAAAATAGGACTGCATCAAGAGTCAATTTTGAGCCCTTATCTTTTTATTTTTGTGATGGATGAGGTCACAAAGGATATACAAGGAGATATCACATCTCTGTCCCTCCATCTCAAAAAAAAAAAGCTGTCTGTCCCTCCGCCCTGTGGGCCCAACTCACCAGCGGAACCCAGGTCATCAACCCACCCCGGTCGCCCCTGACCAAACCCTAGGGTTAAATACCGCACCCACGTTTTGATCCCTCCTCTCTCCCTCCCGGACAGACCCCCGCCCCATTCCCGAAGACCTCGCGGCGCCAAAAGGAGACACCATTGCCACCCGAGCTCGCGCTCTCCGCCCGGAGCTCTCGCGCCGCCACTAACTTCGGGTAGATTTGGTACTGTTATCCCGCCCCTCGCCAGTGGGCTGCTCCTCAGCCGCCGCTGGCGACATGGATCTGCCCAACCTCGCCGTCGTGCTGCGCGCCGCGCTTAGCCACGTCCCCGAAGAGCGCAAGGCCGCGGAGGAGAGCCTCAACCAGGTGAGCCCCGCCTACTCCCCATTAATACCACCGCCCCTTCTCGGGAAATCCAAGCTCCAATTCCGTTACTGTTTGATCGCGAGTCGCGCTTGAATTGGCATTGGTTTGGTGGGCAATGATCTGCCTTAATGTGAGAGCTGCTCGAGCCTGGTCTCCTTAGTTTTATCCTACGGTTTTTTTTTGGAGTGTGCAGAGGGGTTCTGGTTTATTCTAAAAAAATGGTAGTGTGTGTGGTGTATGCTCTAGCATGTCCTAGTATCTGCGGTGATTGTAAATTCGTATCATAGTAATGATATTGGTCTTGGAGCTGGTTGGGTTGTTAGGGTCATTAAGTTCCAGGCCACCAACAGTATTTTTAGTTACTTTTCGCGTTACTGAGAGCCAGTCGATCAACTTCAGTAGTACAAACTAGCGGGTCAACAGATTCAAGTGAAGCCGATCGACGACTTATTTTAAAAATTGACCCTTCTCCCCTCTCTGTTAGTGCTACAGTACTGATACTCTTAAGCATGATTATACAAGCTAAATGCATAATATGCAATATTGGATAAACCTGTCGCTCTTCTACTATTTCCTACCTTTTGAAATTGATAGAAATAGCAATATTCGGTTTATTATGGCGCAATACCAAAAGGTTTACTTAATATTGTTCAATAAAGTAAATTAGAACTAGTCACCGGATTAATACGCATTAATCGGCTCTAGTACATGAACATAAATTTTATCCATGCCGGTCAAATTTGTCTGTCTTCTGACTATGTAATAGTAATTTTATAACCAATTATCAGTTGTTTATAAGGTGACTGACACCCTGGGGGAGGTAGCTGTTGTGGTTTTGCCCCAGATAGGCGTGATCTAGATTTGGGGTTAAATTCAGTGCCTAGGTTTTCAAAGCTGTTGCCTAGGTGGCCTTACAGAGTGTGAGCCAAATGGCAAGGCGCCATGGGCATATAGCCATAGTTCCCAGAATGCTGTTGCCGCCGCCCAACTGATCTGAGGTCCCCATGCGAACCTTTGTCATAGAACCACTCCCTGCTACCACCAAAACGAAAGCCTTCCTCACCTTGTACTTTCTTATGTAGACTTTGCAGAATGCTTGTTTTAACTGAAAGGGCGATCTTGATTTAGTTCATCTGTTGGAGAGAGTAGTGTGCTTCTTACGAGATGTGAGAGTAGTGTTTAAGATCCACATGAAAGCTGTCTCGTTTATGGCCTTTGATTACCTATTATAAAGGAGCAGTCTATCTCACTACTCATACCTCTTAATTTTATTACTTCCAGTACATATTAGAACTCAAGCTGGAGCCATGGGTACCAGCACATACTTAGTGCTTGTCGTGGATAGTATAGTCAATAGTGCACTTTCCTGTCTACTCCATTTGTCATTTGTTTTGATCACTTTTGCTGATAGTTCTGCAATTCATGCAGTTCCAGTTCACGCCACAGCATCTAGTTAGATTGTTACAGATCATTGTGGATGGAAGTTGTGATATGGCTGTACGACAGGTTGCAAGCATCCATTTCAAGAATTTTGTTGCCAAAAACTGGTCCCTAATGATCCTGGTATGTAGAAGTTGGTCGTTGACCATTGATTTGCTTAGCCCTTCTAAAAAATTATGAATATGTTGTTACTTGTTCAATAGATGAGTCCCAAAAAGTTTCCGAAAGCGACAAATCTATGGTCCGTGAGAACATACTAGGATTTATTGTTCAAGTACCCCCTCTCCTAAGGTAATTAACTGTGTATCATCTGACTTTTATTTTGGTAATGGACACAAAGGGTTTTGCTGTTTTAGTGGTTACAAACTTGCAGGTGATAACATCTCCAGTACATTACTATCACTTTTTATCTATGTTTCATAGACATCTTGTTTTCAGTTTCCTTTTTCGAGTCTTCTTGCTGCATGTTTTTTCTAATTAACATGATAAACCTTGCTTTTGTTCCTTTTTGGCATGCACAATCATCCTAAACGGTATTATCACTATATAAAGAGTTGTGGCCATGGTTACCCATGGTGCACAGTCAATGTGAGGCATCTGATCACTGTCTGACCCCTAAAAGGTCTAAAGAATTGGGAAAACGGGGAAGTTTAAACTGGGAAGAAAAGAAATAAAGATACGAATAGTGGTATGTCCCAACACGCAATACCCCTCCAACGAAACGTCTTGAAATCCCATCTTGTTATACTTTGTCAATCCTAGCCACCATATTTCTCTCCCTTTACCACCCTGTTAACGGTTCCACCCCGGAGCAGTGATTGGTGGTGGCACCTTTTGTGAGCGGCCTGGATGATAGTTGCCACAAGTATTTATAGAATTAAGTTGCGATCCATTTAATTATTGTCCACAACGATCGTGTTGTTAGGATCACTTTTCTATTGCTGTGGTGTATGTAGAATCTAGTTAGGTTACAAGAACACTTGCTAGTTTGGTTAACGTTTCACTGTTATGGATAAACAATGCTTTTAATGTCATAGCCAATGCCAAACAGGATTACGATGAATGTTTAACTAATGCGCCTTGTCGTACATCATAGAATAGAAGGAATGGATCAGTGTAATGTTTGATTTTATTTCTCTTGGAAATTTAGGTTTGCTGCCTAGGAGACTAGGAGTGTCATGTAAGCATTCTTGAATTAGGACGTTCTGTTACCTACTTGCACATCTCTCTTAGTGGAGCTTGAATGTTGGAATTTTGTGCACTCTTGTGGTCGAAATACTCTAATTTGTCTTCTTAGATGCACTTCATTGACACCCTGATGCACTTTTTCATCGATTATTTTGTAGAGCACAACTTGGAGAAAGTATCAAAACAATAATACATGCAGACTATCCTGAGGAGTGGCCAAGTCTCCTTCATTGGGTTACACACAATCTAGAATCACAAAGTCAAATATTTGGAGCTTTATATGTGCTAAGGGTACTTACCAGGAAATATGAGTAAGTGACTAATTATGCACATTGCTTTGTATTTACGTTTTTGTTTGTGTGCCACAACTACCTGGCAAAATTGTTACTCCTATGGTTTGACTCTGAAGCTCGCATTCTCATACATACATTTCTTTACTGATGCATCCAGTCTTCATGTTTTGTTGAAGGTTCAAATCTGAGGAAGACCGGATACCTTTATACCACATTGTAGAGGAAACATTTCCTCGCTTGTTGAGCATATTTAGCAAACTTGTTCAGATTGTCAATCCTCCAATTGAAGTAGCTGACCTGATCAAGCTGATATGCAAAATATTTTGGTCTTCAATTTATGTATGCTACCAAATGTTTCTTATCAGTTGCTGTTCTCTGTACTTGTTTTGTTGTTTTTATGGTTAATGTTTTTTTGTAGTTGGAGATTCCAAAGCAACTCTTTGATCCAAATGTCTTCAATGCATGGATGATATTGTTTATAACTTTATTAGAAAGGCCAGTTCCAGTGGAAGGCCAACCAGTAGATCCTGATATCAGGAAATCCTGGGGTTGGTGGAAAGTTAAGAAATGGACTATCCATATCTTGAACCGTTTGTACACCAGGTCAGTTTTCAACGAAGCTCAGTTTATCTTAGCAATCATTCTATTAATTTACCTTTCCATTCATTGATTACAGATTTGGTGATCTGAAGCTTCAGAAATCTGAGAGTAAAGCTTTTGCTCAAATGTTTCAAAAGAGTTTTGCCGGACAAATTTTGGGCTGTCACTTGCAGCTTCTGAATGCAGTTCGTACTGGCGATTACTTGCCAGATAGGGTTACCAATCTTATTCTTCAGTACCTCACCAACAGGTTTGTGTTTTGGCGATGTGAAAAGTTCATTTTAAGCAGCGTTTTGTCTTGTAAAGTAATCATATGAGTAGGTAGCGTCTCACTTCGTATGCTTCCTGTGCTTGATCCTCAGTTATCTTTGCAAATGTTTTTCTGCATGCATACAGACAATGCCGAATAGTTGTTAGCATTGAGTTCAGCTCCATAGGTGCCCCTGATATTCTTGCTCTTTCATTGTTGTTACTTTTTGCCCTTTTTGTCTATATCTCATGTACTGCATTTGACTTGATTGAAATTTGGACGACACATGTAGTTTTTGACCAGTTTGGTTGATTTGACTAGACAGGTGATGGCCCAACTTTGTTTGGCATTGCCAAGGAAATGTATCTGACAGTCTCAAGCTTTGCCGGAGAGGCTAGTGACGAAAGCATTACAAACTTGCACAATTTTAAGTTTTTTTCCCCATATTGCGCAAGTTTTTCCCATATAGCCAGCAGTTATTTTCCATACAAATTAATGGAACTTGTTACGCAAGTTAGTCACATTTTATCATAAAGGCAAACTCTTGCAAAGGAAACCTGAAGAGTCAATTCTGCCTTAATCTTAAAAGTTACTGTCCAAAGAACTGACCTTGGAGGCACAGCTTTACTGAGATGGCCTATTTTGCTGGTCTGTTCATGCCTGCCTTGGAAGATATTTTGAGGGCCATTTCAGTTGTGGTTTTGTGGTTTTCTAGGGCAGTAGATGTGTCACTATTATTCTGCTGGATAACTGTGAAGCTTGCACAAGCCTGTCTATTGTTGTGTAATCCTGCTTTTGACCTTTAGCTACTTGAATAATATTTATTTTATTTAAAGGCTATTGAACTGTATACTTTGTTTTTTGCAGTATTACAAAAAACAGTATGTACCAGATGATGCAGCCTCAGATCAACATTATTCTTTTTGAGATAATTTTTCCGCTTATGTGCTTCAATGATAATGACCAGAAACTATGGGAGGAAGATCCTCATGAATATGTTAGAAAGGGCTATGGTAAGCTTACATGAGCTCTTTATTACTGTATCAACTATAGTTGGCCATTTACTCCTAATGATTTGTTGGGTCTTTCATTGCTAATATAGTTGTCATGTCCTACGGAGCTTAACAGCCTTGAATTGGATGTTTGGGCTGTACGGATTTTCAACAGGAGTGTGAGGTCTGGACCTCGTTGCCTTCCTGCCATGAGGGTATGTCAGCAATTGGGGTGGAGAGAAGGGGCAGAGGGTGAGCGAAAATTTGTTTTACACTGAAAATCATTCTGCCACTGTCCCACAACTGGCAGTGCTTTTATAGTGTAGCACGGTCCAGTACAGAAGGTTTGCGACGGAATTAACTATTAACTGTGCCATCCTGGACCCTCGAATGTCCCGCTGGCACCCAGCTGCTACCTCCCAGCTACCTCATTCATCCCTAAAAAGAGCTACCCGTACCTCATTTCTGAACTCAATCCCATTCTCAACACTCTTTCCTAATCCCCACCCGGCTTCCTCATCCTCCCTCCCATGACGTCCTCATCGTCATCTTCCCGAGATGAACCCGATCCGGAGCCCTGATCCCGTGCCCACGCTGCAGACAGCAGATCATCACATCCATGGCCATAGCGAAAAGAAGCCAGGCACAAGGTTCTACAAGTGCGAGCAGTCACCGTTTAATTTTCTTTGACCAAATACTCATGCCATCCATTTCCTCTTCTTTTTTGCGCGCACTGTGCTAATTCATACCTGCTCTTTTTTCTCCATAGTTTACTCCCATTTGTATAGGCCGGCCTTTGCCGTTTATTTTAGTGGCAGGATGCGTACGTGCCGTGCTAGAGAAGCAGCAATTACATCGGTCCCGGTCGAGATCTCCAGCACCCACAGGTTGGCGTACCGCAGGATCCAACCCAGCACGCATAGCCCAGTGCGGCAGGTCTAGTTCAATCTTCGGTCACAAACATCCATGTTCCCTCGTCCTGTGTCATGTCCTAGTAGTCTAGAATCACATTCCGTTTCTGCCATCACGTTTTGGCAGCTTCACTCAATAGCCTGTGGGATGTTCCACTGTATGTACACAAGCCCATTCGAATCGGTTCAAATACTGGGTTTATTGACACCCAAAAAGGTCAGGAAGGACAGCAAATGGTACAGATTTACACGTGGAACAACGAAAAAGATAACTCGAGCATCCGTGCCTGGGCACCAAAACGGCATGTCCCGGAGAGAGATCGATAATTCTATCATGCCTATTGAATGAGTGGGCCCCATGCATAATTCAAGTCGAACCTCGTTAGATAGATAGATAACCATATCTCTAGCCTCCTTCAAGAGTTTGTGTGGCTACTGCAGGCTGGTCCCTATGTTTGTAGGTTCTGCCTCACATGACAATAGGTTGTTCGTCTGTTATAATAATATTGTTTTTATTATGTATGCAGATATTATTGAAGATTTGTACAGTCCCGTACAGCTGCTATGGATTTTGTGAGTGAATTGGTAAGAAAACGAGGAAAAAGCAACCTCCAAAAGTTTATCCATTTCATTGTGGATATATTCAGGAGGTAAGTGTAGCCTGTTATGTATTGTGTTTGTCCACTCCATACAATTTCTGATTGAGGAAACACTCAACACAGATATGATAAGGCCTCGGCTGAAGTCAAGCCATATCGCCAAAAAGATGGGGCGCTTCTTGCTATTGGGACATTATGTGATAAGCTGAAGCAAACTGATCCATATAAAGCTGAGCTGGAGCGTATGCTCGTCCAACATGTCTTTCCTGAGTTCCGTAGCTGTGTTGGGCACTTGCGTGCAAAGGTAGCGTGCCTTGAAAGTTAATTTTGCTTGCTTATTACTGTGGGTGCAATTTTTCAAGTCAAATGCGACGATACCATTTATACATTCTTAATCCATATAATTTGGTATATATTAGTGTCAAAGTTGTACATCAAAGACCATGCACGATAAAACACACCTTACATTTTGGGACTGAGTTATTACTACAAAAGATTAAACTCACTCATTCAGTTTAGAGTATGATATACACAATTTTGATGTTTTTCTTATCCATGATGCTAAATATGCATATTCACACTTTTCAGTGGTACATAATAAAAAATAGATGAAGTTTTGAGAGCTAAGCATTCGCTTTCTCTCTCGGAACATCAACTAAGATGTAGACAATTATTATTTTCTCCATGTGGAATATCTGGATGCTTTAAGGTGCTTCTTTGTGTGCTGGTGGAATTCTATCCCACTTTTTTGTCTGTCCTTTGTGGCATTAATCTGACCTAATTCTATCTAATAGGCAGCATGGGTTGCTGGGCAGTATGCCCATATTAACTTCTCAGACCAGGAGAATTTTCGGAGAGCTATGCATTGCATTGTTGCTGGAATGCGTGATCCAGATCTTCCTGTCCGGGTTGATTCAGTGTTTGCACTTCGTTCTTTTGTTGAAGCATGCAAAGGTTAACCTTTTTTATCCGTTGTGTGCCTTAAACCTCCTTTCTAGTTTCTGGGGTTTATTGCTGACAATTGACTGAAATTTTCGTTCTCAGATCTGAATGAGATTCGACCTATACTTCCTCAACTCCTTGATGGTATGCATTTTTTACCTTGTTTAACCTTGCAATCTGATCATAGCTTAGTCTTGTGGCTTCTCATGTATTTTACAGAGTTTTTCAAATTGATGAATGAAGTGGAGAATGAGGACCTTGTGTTCACACTTGAAACCATTGTTGATAAATTTGGTGAAGAGATGGCACCGTATGCACTAGGATTGTGCCAGAATTTAGTATGTTCATCTTTCTGTAGTTTAGCTTTATATTGCTGTGTGATTCTTTAACAAAACCCTTTTTTCTACTTTGATAGGCTTCTGCCTTCTGGAAATGCATGGCTAGTTCAGAAGCTGATGATGAGGCTGATGATTCTGGTGCTTTGGCAGCTGTTGGCTGTTTACGTGCCATAAGCACAATTCTGGAGTCAATCAGCAGTCTCCCACATCTTTTTACCCAAATGGAGCCAACTTTGTTGCCTATAATGCGTAGGATGCTGACTTCCGATGGTCAAGGTATTGTACTGTTGGAATCATTCTTAATTTCTTATCGTTGTAGCTTTTAAATATTTATATCCAACTGTGACCTGCTTGATACCAGAAGTTTCTGCATAAACAGATATATATGCTTTTCTAGTGTGTAAACAGAGAACTAGCCTCCCGGTGCCTGAATGTAAACTGCAACTATTCTCTGCTGAAGGCCTATGTTTGTTGCACTGGTGGCTTGGTGCTATGTCGGATGGGTAACTGAAAATAGATTACCAAGCCCTTCTCTATATAGGTACTGGGATCCATATTCCGACAAACCAAAAACGAATTTTGATATGAAGCCACCAAATTAACTAGAAGCCCCCCCACCCCCCACAGATAAATTAAGACATCTCTAGGTCTTGGTTAGCATCAAAGACAGTGGCTGTCGGACCCTTTAAGTCTTGTCCCTTGTAGACCCTCCTATGGCGCTTGCCCGAGAAGAACATATTTTTCCATATTCCATTGCACAGCTTTACTGTTAGTTAAACAACCAGTCCACCATTGCCTGCCTGGAAATAAGTAATCAGCCATGTGAAAATTTTCTATCAAGGGAAACTATCTCTGACAGTTTTGGAGGGGTAGAAATGTTTATGTTGAGTATATTGAGAATGATATACATCTAGTGTATGTAATTTTGCAAAGAGAACTCAAATAATCGACTAAACACTTAGAAAATACTATCAATTTTCGTCATAAATATTTATGAATTTTATCTGTTTTAGAAACTTAAAAACGTGTTCTAGGCAGATTTGGCTACTTGGAGTTTAGGAAATTTCAAACCAAGATAATGTAATCAGCAGAGTCACATGGGCATGTGGTTTTATGCTGACATTATGTTCCAAATAGCTAATTCTTGTGATACATTTTTGTCTGTACACTTACTATCCCCCATTCTTTTGGCAGATGTTTACGAAGAAGTATTGGAAATTGTCTCCTATATGACATTTTTTTCACCAACGATATCGTTGGACATGTGGAGCTTGTGGCCGTTGATGATGGAAGCACTTAATGACTGGGCAATAGATTTCTTTGAGAGTATGTCTTAACTTATAATACGAACATACAATCTTATTGCTAGTGTTACCCTTTAGAAGAATCCGTTTATCTAAATTTCCAGATGCATTCACTACATGCTTTTGCATCACCGTCATGTTTATTAATTATCTTTCTGTGACCAAAATGTTCCTCCACAGCTGCTGCGTATATTTGGCACATGAAAAAAATTACATGCATTGGTTTAGCTAGAGCAATCAATTTGTATTTTGTTCTTGGATTTATAATTGTGCTGTAATAGCTAACGAATCTTTATTACATGGAGTATTTTCCTGTTTTGTATGGTTGATGGCAAGGGCAAACAGTGGGATATAGCCTTTTTTAGTTTGCAAGACCCAAAATTAGTAGCAAGTACTATTTAAGTTTGCTCTGTTCTTTTGTAGTTCCCTTTTCTTTCTTCGCTTGGTACTCAAAGAAAGCTGCAATTTTATTAAACGACATGGGAGGGAAATCTCTACGAGGCACTACGACCAATTGCATTGTGTTGTCCTATCATCTCAACGAGTTGCTGCCCATGGCCCACTGTTCACATTACATTCATCGTCTTAGCAACTACATTAGTTGACTGTCTAAGCCAACTTTCCAAGTTTTATTGAGGAAAACCACAGATCTATGCTTGCAACAGTATACTGTTTGCACTTTACACACTTCCTACTAATGTTATTTGTTCATACCCTACATAACATGGTCGAAAGTTCTCATTGCATCAGTATGGTCTGTTAAGGCGGCCCCTTGCACGTGCTCTCATCCCAATTCCCTAGTAATATGTATTGAATCGTTGCTTGGCTGTAGTCTTGATTGAGGTTTCTTTCACTTCTCGGAGCCGAAAATATCTTCCACCTCTCAGTATATCTCTTGTATACACTTAAGTTCTTCAAAGGCTATACTATCTGCGAATCAAAATCTTAAAAAACAAGTGTTTATTTTACATGTAGTAGAAATTGTGTGCAGCACTTCATTAGACTCTCATTGTTTTTATCTTTCCAACAGATATTCTTGTTCCACTGGATAACTATGTTTCACGAGGCAGTGATCATTTTCTTGCATGCAAACACCCTGATTACCAGCAAAGCTTGTGGAATGCACTATCATCTGTGAGTGGCTAAAAGCTGATCGTGAAATGAATATGCAGAGCTGATTGTGAAATGAATATGCAGGTGCATTGTACTATCTTTTGATTTTGATTGTTGATGCTTGTAGATCATGATGGAGCCAAACATGGAAGATTCTGATATTGAGCCTGCTCCCAAGCTCATAGAAGTCCTTTTTCAGAATTGCAAAGGCCATGTTGATCAATGGGTTGAGCCTTACCTTAGACTTACAATTGACCGGCTACGTCGAGCACAGAAACCATATTTGAAATGTCTCCTTGTACAAGTGGTAAGACACTACAAAAACACGTGGCCACCCCACCCCTCCACACACACACCCCCCCCCCCCCCCCCCCCCCGCGCGCGCGCGCGCGTTGCAAGATTTAGGCACATTTTGATTGGTTAAGGCAAGTCTTTGACCAGCAGTTACTCCGTTAATATAGGTTATGTGATACAAATTCACAATCGTGAGTATTTTTTGTTGAATAAGTCCTGTACTGTAGTCTTGGTCTTTGGTCGGTGTAAAACTGCAGGATAAGGTCCTTGTGTAGGACCAGCAGTTAGAGAGCATCTAGGACAGTCAAGCATCTAAGGACAGTCAAGTCTAGGACAGTCAGTTAGGATAGGAATCAAAGGACTGGCTGTTAGGATTGCTGTTAGCATCTTAGACTAGCATATTCGGCTGGCTAGCAGCCTATAAGTATGTATCCCCAGCCCTAGGAGCTGGTATGCCATTTGAGTAAGAAAAACCAACGAAAATTGCCCCAACTTACCTTGTGCCATCCTCTCTCCATGAGAGTAAGTTTGAAACAACTGACAAGTGGTATCAGAGCCAGTGTATCTTGCAGCCTGAGTATTTCCTGCTCTCCTCTTTCACCAAGAGTTGAGCAACCCCAGCCTTTAGGTGTAGTGTCTCCTTCAGCCTCAGCTTACTCACCTCCCTCCGGGCTGTCGAGCAGCAGCTCGTCGGAAGCAGCACACAGCCCCCCAGCAGCGAGCCATGCCCACAGGTCACTCTCATCACACGGCTACCTCGAGCACGCGGCGTCGGCAGGAGGCCGAGCGCGCAGAAGCCGAGGAGCGTGAGCGAGTGACTGCGGAGGCTGCTGCAGCGGCGGCAAGGGCGTCAAGGCTGGCAGCGGCGGAGCTGGCAGCAGCCAGAGCGGAGGTAGAAGCAGCAGAGACGGCGGAGGCAGCACGTGTGGCTGCAGCGGAGGCTAAGGTGCTGCGTGGCAGCGCCAACAGCTCCGAGTCCGCCAACAGCGCCATCGACGCAGGGGGCGACGACGCGGCGCAAGAGCGGGCGGCGCAATGGGCAGCTGAGCACGCACGCTGTGGCGTTCCAAGAGGAGACGCGCACGGCGACGGCGGCTGGGACAACCAGGACCGTGGCCCGTATGGGGTCCGGACTGTTGTCAGGGAAGTTGGTCCCGGTGTTGGGTGGCCCACCCTCACCAAAACCAAT
The DNA here is from genome assembly GCA_947311845.1 of Poa pratensis. Classification (NCBI taxonomy): domain Eukaryota; kingdom Viridiplantae; phylum Streptophyta; class Magnoliopsida; order Poales; family Poaceae; genus Poa; species Poa pratensis. Next base: position 13,459,770 of record CAMZMU010000125.1, on the reverse strand, counting down.
TACGTCGAGTGGGCCGCGATCATGAAGATCAGGCTCCAGGTGCGGCACATGTGGGAGGCAGTGCAGGAGGGCGCTGTCGACCAGCATGAGGATCGACGGGCGCTGGACGCCCTCATCGCCGCAGTCCCGCCCGAGATGCAGTTTTCGCTCTCCAACAAGCGAACTGCCAAGGAGGCCTGGGACGCCATCGCCGCGGCACGCATCGGCAGCGATCGTGCGCGCAAGTCCACCCTGCAGACACTCCGCAAGGAGTGGGAGACCCTGGCCTTCAAGCCAGGTGAGGATGTTGATGACTTTGCTCTCCGCCTCAATACTCTACTGCAGAAAATGGTGCAATTCGGCGATGCCACCTACGACGAGGAGAGGGCTGTGGAGAAGCTCTTCAGGTGCATCCCCGAGAAGTACAAGCAGATGGCTCGCTCAATCGAGTCTCTGCTGGACCTCTCCGCGATGACGATCGAGGAGGCAATTGGACGCCTCAAGGTCGTCGACACCGACGAGCTGCAGCCTCTCTCGGGGCCCATCACTACTGGTGGGAAGCTGCTCCTATCCAGGGAGCAGTGGGACGCCGGCCAAGGCGACGGGAAGAAGGGGGAGTCCTCCTTCACCGAGGTGGTCGCTGGCGCGGCAGACCGCGCAGATCGCGCGGAGGCTTCCAAGCTAGAGGGCATGGCGATGCCCGTGGAGGTGCCCGTGGAGGTGCCGCTGGCAGGCCTCAGCCAGCACAAGATGACGGCTGCCACAAGTGTGGCAAGCTTGGCCACTGGGCCAAGGAGTGCCGGCAGCCACGTCGTGGCCAGGCCAACGTGGCACAGGCTGCGGAGGAACAACGCGGCCAAGCCAATGTTGCACAAGCTGTGGAGGAGGATCGAGCCCTGTTCATGACGCACGCAAGCGTCGAGTTGCCAGCAGCAGCTCCATCTGCAGCAGCTCTCCTCCACCTTGATGAGCCAAAGGCGCATGCTCTTCTTGATGGCTCCGGCAAGAACAAGGCTGATGGGTGGTGCCTCGACACCGGTGCCACTCATCACATGACGGTCGACGCGAGTTCTTCGCTGAGCTCGACCCGAGGTGCGAGGCTCCGTCAAATTTGGAGATGCCTCCGCCGTGGAATCAAGGGCGTGGGCTCTGTCATCTTCATCGCCAAAACCGGCGAGCACCGGCTGCTCACCGGCGTCTACTACATCCCCGCGCTGAGGAATTCCATCATCAGCTTGGGACAGCTGGATGAGAATGGCTCGCGAGTGATGATCGAGCATGGGATCCTGCGCATATGGGATCGCCACCAGCGCCTCCTTGCTAAGGTAACTCGAGGTGCAAATCGCCTCTATGTTCTTGAGGTGCAGGTGGCACAACCTGTCTGCCTCGCAGCTCGTCGAGACGACGAGGCGTGGCAGTGGCATGAGCGTTTTGGGCACCTTCATTTTGAGGCCCTGAAGCGTCTCAGTGCTAAGGAGATGGTGCGAGGCCTGCCATGCCTCGACCATGTGGAGCAGTTCTGCGACGTCTGTGTGATGACAAAGCACAGGCGCCATCCTTTTCCCCAGCAGGCGAACTTCAGAGCCAAGGAGAAGCTCGAGCTCGTCCATGGTGACTGTGTGGCCCGGTGACACCAGCCACACCAGGAGGAAGACGCTACTTCTTGCTGCTCGTCGATGATTCTCCCGCTTCATGTGGGTGGTGATCCTCAGCAGCAAGGGGGAGGCAGCGTACGCCATCAGGCGCGCGCAAGTTGCTGCAGAGGCTGAGTGCGGCCGCAAGCTGCGAGTGCTGCGCACCGACAACGGCGGCGAGTTCACAGCTGCTGAATTCGCCTCCTACTGCGCAGATGAAGGCATCAAGCGCCACTACTCCGCGCCGTACAGCCCACAGCAGAATGGGGTTGTCGAGCGGCGCAACCAAACGGTGGTGGGGATGACTCGTGCTCTCCTCAAGCAGAGAGGGATGCCGGCCATGTTCTGGGGAGAGGCGGTGAACACAGCGGTCCACATCCTCAACCGCTCACCCACCAAGGCCCTCGACGGCAGGACGCCGTATGAGGCGTGGCATGGGCGGAAGCCAACAGTCACCCATCTACGGGTCTTTGGCTGTCTCGCTTTCGCCAAGGAGCTCACCCACATCGGCAAGCTTGAAGACAGGAGCACACCTGGAGTCTTCATCGGCTACTCGGAGGCTCAAAGGCCTACCGCATCCTCGACCCAAAAACCCAACGTGTGCGCACGGCGCGCGACGTCGTGTTCGACGAAGGGCGAGGATGGGCATGGGACAAGGCTGTGGATGATGGCTCGACTCCGGTGAGTGACGAACTCACCATCGAGTATATCCACATCAAGGAGGTCGGGGGAGCAGGCAGCTCCTCTCAGCTGAGCAAGCCTCCATCAACTCCGGAGGTGGCCACACCTGTGACGCCACGACCGGCATCGCCACGTACTCCATCACCTGCAGCCACTCCTCCAGGCACAGCTGCACCACCATCAGCTCACCCGAGCGTGATCAGGTGGAGTTTGCTACTCCACTCTCCCAAGATGAGGAGCGGGTTGATGCATATCATGATGAGGAGCCACTGAGGTACAGGACAATGGAGAACCTGCTCGGCGATCAACCAGCGCCGGGACTAGTGCCACGCAACCTAGAAGCACAGCTGCAGCTCGCGCATGAAGATGGCGAGCCCCAGTCCTTTGCAGAGGCTGACAGGACAAGGCATGGCGCGCTGCAATGCAGCTGGAGATGGACGCGGTCAAGGAGAACCGCACCTGGGAACTTGCTGATCTCCCTCGTGGTCATCGTGCGATCACCCTTAAATGGGTGTTCAAACTGAAGAGGGATGAGACCGGCAAGATCATCAAGCACAAGGCTCGCCTGGTGGCGCGAGGATTTCTGCAGCAGGAGGGAGTCGACTTCGACGACGCCTATGCTCCTGTGGCACGGATGGAGTCTGTGAGACTCATCCTTGCACTTGCTGCGCAGAAGGGCTGGTGTGTCCACCACATGGACGTCAAGTCAGCCTTCCTCAACGGCGACTTAAAGGAGGAGGTCTATGTGCAGCAGCCGCCGGGATTTGTGATCCCCGGCACGGAAGGCAAGGTGCTGCGCTTACACAAGGCCCTCTACGGTCTCCGGCAGGCACCAAGGGCATGGAATGCCAAGCTGGACTCCACGCTGAAGACGATGGGCTTCGAGCAAAGCCCGCATGAGGCGGCCGTCTATCGACGGGGCAAAGGAGCAAACGCCCTGTTGGTGGGCGTCTATGTGGACGACCTGGTGATCACCGGCATCAAGGAGGCAGAGGTGGCCACGTTCAAGGACGAGATGAAGGCCGCGTTCCAGATGAGTGACCTGGGGCTCCTCTCCTTCTACCTAGGGATCGAGGTGCACCAGGATCACTCCGGGATTACACTTCGACAGACAGCCTACGCCAAGCGCATCGTCGAGCTCGCCAAGCTCACTGGCTGCAATCCAGCTCTCTCTCCAATGGAGGAGAGGCTGAAGTTGAGCCGTGAGAGCAAGACGAAGGAGGTGGACGCCACAATGTACCGGCGTCTTGTGGGGAGCCTCCGCTACCTTGCTCACACCAGGCCAGACTTGGCGTTCTCCGTCGGGTATGTCAGCAGGTTCATGCAGCGACCGACGACGGAGCATGAGCAAGCCGTGAAGAGGATCATCCGCTATGTTGCGGGGACGCTTGATCATGGTCTTCACTATCCCAGAAGCTCAGGGGAGGACGAGTTCGTCGGGTACAGCGACAGCGACCATGCCGGGACATCGACACCAGCAAAAGCACGAGCGGGATCATGTTCTTCCTCGGCAATTGCCTCGTGAGCTGGCAGTCGATCAAGCAACAGGTGGTTGCTCTGTCTAGCTGCGAGGCTGAGTACATGGCAGCCTCCACAGCGTGCACACAGGCGCTCTGGCTGGCTCGTTTACTTGGCGATCTCCTTGGACGGGATGCCAGATCAGTGCAGCTCATGGTGGACAACAAGTCAGCTCTGGCCCTGGCGAAGAACCCCGTGTTCCATGAAAGGAGCAAGCACATCAGGCTGAGGCACCATTTCATCCGGGCCTGCTTGGAGGAAGGGAGCATCAAGGCAAGCTACATCAACACCACGGATCAGCTGGCCGATTTGCTCACCAAGCCACTTGGGAGGATCAAGTTCATTGAACTCTGCTCCAGGATAGGGATGGTCCAGCCCACTCACAAGACGACGCACAAGACTTAGGGGGAGAATGTTGAATAAGTCCTGTACTGTAGTCTTGGTCTTTGGTCGGTGTAAAACTGCAGGATAAGGTCCTTGTGTAGGACCAGCAGTTAGAGAGCATCTAGGACAGTCAAGCATCTAAGGACAGTCAAGTCTAGGACAGTCAGTTAGGATAGGAATCAAAGGACTGGCTGTTAGGATTGCTGTTAGCATCTTAGACTAGCATATTCGGCTGGCTAGCAGCCTATAAGTATGTATCCCCAGCCCTAGGAGCTGGTATGCCATTTGAGTAAGAAAAACCAACGAAAATTGCCCCAACTTACCTTGTGCCATCCTCTCTCCATGAGAGTAAGTTTGAAACAACTGACATTTTTCAATATGAATCTAATGACATCAATTTTGTCTCATTGATTGCGTACTAGTGGAGTAATTGTTAGTCAAAGCCTTGTATTAACCAATCATTTATTTATTTTTGGAACTTCTGAATTGATTATTGTTGACGATGGTTCTCATTTATTATTAGCCATGTTATTAATGTTTATGTTTTTAACCTTAACTGTACAACTTTTTTTATGTATAGCAGTTTGGTTAAATATTATTGACAACTGCCAACTGGTTTGTTACCATTGTTGTCTCCTTATAACTTTTAAGGTGTGACTCGACTGGACCGTTAGGTAGGTCTTTTGTGCGTTTTCTTAGGGTGTGTTCGGTTTCGGAATGTGAAGGAATGGAATGGAACCATTCCATTCCACTGTCATGGAACCGTTCCATTCCTGTGTTCGGTTTGGACAAAAAATTGTCACGGAACCGTTCCATTCTTGTGTTCGGTTTTGGAATGGGATGAGAATGGAATGGAGTGAGAATGGAATTATTCTAAACTCGATTAATTATTTCCTAAACTGGATTAATTATTGCTAAACTTAATTAATTATTGCTAAACTTGATTAATCATTCCTAATCTTGATTAATTATTCCTAATCTTGATTAATTATTGCTAAACTTGATTAAATTAGAGGGAGACATAGAGCCGTTCCACCTCGTCCGGCCGAATCGGCCGGATGGGTGCGTTCCACATATTAGAGGAATATTCCCTCTCGGGGAACCACCTCGTTCCATTCCATCTACAAACCGAATACAAGAATGGGGTGTGGGTGCGGAACGGTTCCATTCCGTTCCACTGAATTCGAGAACCGAACACACCCTTAAAGATTTCTCTGTATCAAGTTTTAGTAATACCTACCACAGCAACCATTGGTGTACTCAGCTAAAACTTGTTTTTGACGAAAAGTCTGAGGGAAGCCCCAGCAAAATAAATATTAGTCCAATTTTGTCTGTGACCTCGTCTACAGTTAATGTATCGCAACAACCAATTTAATTCTTGTTTCTGTACTATTAGTAATAATGTTCCAAATATATAAATGAGATTATTTTTGATAATTGTTGTAGCGTGAAGTAATGGATACTCCATGTTGTCCAGAGTTATGCTCTTCCTTGTGTAGATATTTATCTCTTTACCAATATTCGTCTTAGGCCAGGGACCTTATTCTGTGCTTTTTCTTGAGATGATCATTTATTTATTCATGTATGTTCACATTAGAATGGTGTATTTATTTATTCACGTATGTTCACATTAGTATGGTGTATATGCAAGATACGGTTTACGCACCTGGGGCTGACCCTTCTGTGCTGTATTTGTGTGTTGCACATGACTCTTAAGAACCTTCACGTGCTACTTGCAGATTGCTAATGCGCTCTTCTATAATCCTGCATTGACACTTGCGACTTTACACAAACTTGGAGTTGCAACAGAAATTTTTAACCTTTGGTTTGGTATGTTACAACAAGTAAAAAAGAGTGGTTTGCGAGCCAATTTCAGGAGGTATCATTTTCCCTAGTTTTTTGCAAGATATTATTGCTTACTTGTTGGCCTTGGGTAAACTGAAACTGTTCTATTGCTGTATTTGCAGAGAGCATGATAAGAAGGTTTGCTGCCTGGGGCTGACTTCACTTATTGGCCTTCCAGCAGATCATATTCCAGCAGAAGCTCTAGATCGCATTTTCAAAGCAACACTTGAGCTGCTTGCTTCCTACAAAGATCAAGTTGCAGGTGGAGTTAGCATCCCTTTTACTGCATCTTGTTTGTGTGGGCTATTGCTTTTGAAGATATTGTTCTTGAGTAGTACTTCACAGTTGACCTTCCTCTAGGTTGTACTCCCTCCGTTCCAAATTAGATGACTTCCATTTGTCTACATGCGGATGTATCTAGATGTGTAACAAGTGTAGATACATCCGTATCTTGACAAATGGAAGTCATCTATTTTGGAACGAAGGGAGTAGTAGCTTACACGTAATATGTGTAGGCTTAAATTTTGAGTTCTGTTATATTGAGTTTTCTATCTAATATCCTTTGTTCTGATTGCTGTCCTGAGGTTCCCAGATCTTTTCTTTTGCATTTTCTGCTGATTCTGTTATCTTTAACTTCGCTAGTTTTATTTTTGCGGTTCTTGATGTTTTCGTCCATAAGCAGAATCCAAGAAGCAAAATGATGATGCTGGTGACGATATGGATGGCTTTGATGCTGATGAAGATGACGATGAAGATGAAGAAGGTGAATCTGATAAGGAGATGGGTCTTGATGATGAAGATGATGATGAAGTAAACAGTCTTCATCTTCAGAAACTAGCTGCAGAGGTCTGTTGCGCAATCTTTGATTAGTAATGTACGCTCGACATCTATTATTAAAAATACTTGACCAGACTGGTAATTAGATGCCAAAAAACCGGAAACGATTGACTGGTCTAGTAAGGTTTTGTGCATTTACTTTTCATGCAAAATGAACCACCTGCTTATCTGCTATATCGTCGCACTCCCTGGGCACAAAGATACCCTTGGGGACTCGAGATGCTCGGTATGTTGGCAGGAAAGGGAGGCACCCACAGTCTACATGACTAACTCAACTTGATAAGATTGTGTTTGCTGCTTCGGATGGGAAATATGTGTGTACTTAAATCTTGATTATCTCTACCATACTACTAGCAACTGTTATTTGTTATATGTTTATAGAATTGCTGGTTCGACAGACCAAACCGGTAGCCTGGTCAGCTAAAACTGAGTTACCGCCCTGGCCATGTCGTTTTTAAAGCCAGAGGATGCTCTCAAACCATTCTTTATTTTTTCATATCATTTGTGTGAATATTCCATTTACTTTTCAGATGTTGGTTTTTATACAATTGTCAGATCGTAATATTTTCTGATATATTAACTGATCAATTCTAAATTCTTCATATCTTTGTAATGATGCAGGCTAGAGGTTTCCAGCCAGCTGATGAGGATGATGACTCAGATGATGATTTCAGTGACGACGAGGAGCTGCAGTCGCCTATTGATGAGGTGGATCCGTTCATTTTATTTGTTGAAAGTGTCAAAGGTAGAGTGGACATCTTGCTACAAAATGCTCCTTTTTTGTCCCTAGGATTCTCGGCTGAATTTTCTCACGTTGCAACAGGTTTGCAAACATCTGATCCGTCCAGGTTCCAAAACCTTATGCAAACACTTGATTTCCGATACCAGGCTCTTGCTAATGGCATAGCTCAGCATGCTGAAGAAAGAAGAGTTGAGATCCAGAAAGAGAAACTGGAGAAGGCAGGTGCACAGTGACGAGTCATGAATGTGGTTTGTTTTTCGTAGGTTGCCATTCTGTGATTGTGTACAAGTGGCGGGTCAGTATCATCTGAGTTTTGGAGCCTTAGTCATGTCATTTCGAGGCAAGCCAATATTAGGTTCGCAATTTTTTTTCCTTGCGAGAGGCAAGGCTGGTGAAGAGCCTTAGCCAATCTGTCACCAAAGTCTTCTCCTGGTGGCTCATTGTCGGTTGTGCAAGAAGTGCAACTAGTTTCTCTTCTTGAGGACACTTGTCGTTATGCTGCTCGGGCTACTACGTTGTGCTTTGTTTTGTTTTGCCCTTATATGTGCATTTGTTGGGAAACCCCTCCTGTGCGGGGCGCAACTCTGGGTCATTCGTTATGATGACAGTTTCTTGTTTAGACTAGAGTAGTACATGGTCTGGTTGGTTGTCTAGTCTAGGCATATTACTGCAAGGGAATGTTGGGCCAAGTTTTTTTTTCTAAAGGTGATGTAACTGTAATATTCTCCATTTGTTTATTTATTTTAAAGAGGAAACGCCGAGAATGGAATGGTACTTGGCTCTGTTGTGGAGATTTCAACGAAGTCCTATGTAGTGATGAGCACTATGGGCCGAGCGAAAGATCTGATGCTCAAATGGAGTTTTTTCGTAATTGCTTGGATGCTTGCAGTCTGAGTGACCTGGGATTTGGGGGACCCAAGTTTACATGGTTGAACCGCCAGGATGTGCATTGCAACGTGCGTGTTTGTCTGGATCGAGTAGTGGCCAAGAGCATCTCCATTGGGAGCCGCCAAATTCGTGTCCTTTGCCCCTTCAATTGGGCTTCTTTGGGTGTCGGACATGTGCCTGGGTGTTGGCACAATTTCGGGGGCTACTCCCATCGGAAGCTGTCGCACACCCGATAGAATAACGATAAAGTTTCAGTCGATAAAAGGCTCGACTCAGTTCATATACAAAATCATATTCGAAACATTTTCGAGTTGCGTTCGCCGCAAATATCTCGGATGCTGCATGCATAGTGCAAAGGTAAGACCCGCTGAACTTTCGAGCTGGGCTAAGGACCGTTCCAGCAACGACAATCCTTATATTTTACGTGTCAGCAGACATGATGAAAAATCCCGACGGACGCGTTGGGTAAATTTCAAAGTTATACTGCAGATCGATTCAATAAGACCTCCGCGGCCTAGTCAAGTCTGACCAGTGTTCCAGATTCGAGTCCGGGGACTCGAGTTTGATTGAAACCTAGTAAGGTTTTACCCGAATGTGTAGTTAACCGGTCCCGATCCGTCGAGTGTACCGGGCCTACTAAGCTATTATCCCTTGATTATCATAAGCAAAAACCAAAGTCGATGAAATACTCGACATAGCCAACATGTGCTATTCATACAGGAATTCCAATTACAGCATACAAGTATAAAGCATATGACGTGCACTTACGAATGAGTCCATGCCCGATTCTTCGAGTCAGACAAGTACTCGGGGGCTACTGACAAACATATACATCTCGGGTACCCTACCATAAGGATACCTGGTGCACGTGTCGACTAAGGCCCAACTATCAAGAGCCTAACATGAAGCCCATGACGAAAGGCCCAACAAGATGGAGTACCCTCCAAGATTAGACATAGGCATAGTCGGTTTATACTTTCCTTACATGTAAACAGGGTCGGTTACGGACTCCCGAGACCCAGCCTCTTATAAAGGTTGGGAGGGCCGTCGATACTGGACAAGCCATACTCGAACCACCAAAAGTCCTAGCGAGATCGACATCTCGCCGGAGCTCCCCTGTAATCACATGATCTCACACGATCAATACCAGACAAGCAGGAAGTAGGGTGTTACTCTCCGGAGGCCTAAACCTGGGTAAATCTTTGCCTCTGCTTGTCAGCCGACGAAACTACCAGAACTACCACGTTCTCTCCCCAAAATCTCAACCCTAGGTCCTTAACCATGAGATTTGATGAGTTAACCCCTCGTCAATTGGCGCCGTCTGTGGGAAAGAATAGTGCTGGACTCACGGTTTCTTCGGTTCCATCGGAAAACGGTAACTCGCCGATCGGATCTACAAACGGCAACTCGCCGGCTGCATCAACAAACCAGAACTCGCCGACTCGGGCGGCACACGACAACTCGCCGACTCACTCGACAAACGGCAGCACGCCAGCCTCACCTGCAAAAAGAACATCAGATCCTCTGATGGATTTCGAGCCACACTCGCCAGAATTCCAGGAGACCTTCGCCGATCTCGAGACAGGTTTGGGTTTAACCGTTGGCTCGTTCAATTTTTTCGTAAACAAGCTTGGTGTGCAGGACTTGACAGATCCACGCCAACTCGCGACTACCGCACCCGAGGCTCTATCGGTTGCGGCTCCTTCGACTGCGGATCCATCAACTGCGTCCATACCATCGTTGATCCTCAAAGCTTGCTCGTCTGCAACAACCATGTCGACTCGAGAGATCAACGAGCTCATTGAAGAACTCCAAGGCGAGGAGGCTGAATCAGCATACCGCACAAACGATCCCGAGCTCAATCTTCCACTCGAGGATAGCTTCGACTGCGGGATCTCCCTCAGCGACTTCGACGAGCCCGAAACTCATATCGACAACCACGTCGACTCCGAGATCTGCACCAACAACAACCTCGACTTCGAGATCCATAACAACTTCGCCGACACCGAGATGAGCATAGGCGATGAAGACATCGACAGCGAGATCCGTCCAGACGGACCACTCGATGGGCATATCGACTCCGACATGAGCCTCGATGAAGACGTCGAGTCCATGACGGGACTCGAAAGCACATACACATACCCTCGGGTGATACCCCAGCAGGTCTACGTTGCCTTCTGTAACACCCCGAAAATTTAGACCGGATTTTAAATTTATTTTGGACGCCGAAAAAAAAAATTTCGGATTTCTAAATGTTTTCTTCGAACCCGTTGGTCTTTGATTTGACCTTGGTTTCGCTCTCTCAGAAAATTCCCAACCATCCTCGATCTTGTCAACCTCCACCATAATTCCAGGACATCGTTTTATCTGTTAAACGGTGATTCCAAAATCCTTCCGGTCTATCCCACAAAAGTCTCCACCGCAATTTTAGCTTGGAATATATTCTACCAAGCTACCATATGGTTCCCCCATACATAGTGATCACTTCCACGAAATAATACTTCCTAGTCCCATGCAATATTCCAAAGATTATTCATATTCTCTTTTATGTCGTTTTCGATCCAGAAATTATCCAGACACCTTCCACTCCTCCAAAAATTATGCAATTTTGGGGAGATGCATGATTCCACCTCCTGAACATTTCATTCCACTGTCCCAACCTCACTTGAGCAATATTTGAGGTACGTCCTTTGTAATGCTCATTTCCTGCCTATTAGCAAATCCCAAAGGAACCCCTCTTTGTATGTCTCTACAAATTCCACCAAAAATACCAGAGGACCCCATGTCCATATATAGACCATCCATGTAAAAATATGGCATACTCCAATGCAATATTTCCAAGTTATCCCATAATTTCAAAACTGCCATTTCTAGTCCAGAAATGTTTTAACCAAGCTAGGAACCTCCAATAATTCTGATAAATTCAGGGAAGGCATATTTTGGCATTCCCTACATTTCATCCTTTGGAACCAAACCCATTTGAGCAATATTTACACCACTTCCTTTGTAAGCCCAATTTAGTGCCATTTCAAGATCTTCAAACAAACCTAGACCTAGAGAATTCCAATGACCATGATGCTTTGTGATCTTGACCACATGGTCCTTAGACACACAAACCAGGAGGCCACCCCAAGGGAAATTGTAGAAATCTCTTTTTCATAAATCATGCCATTATGGCCATTTTAGGCCATCTTATGGAAAACCAATTTCCCATCATCCAAATGACCCCAAACTCCTTGTACACTCTCCCCTGACCAAAACGACCCATGCCTAATTTTTGGGAATTTATTTGAGTGGTGTAAGACCAAGAACATTTCATCGAACACTTTCTGCAGTTTTGGTTTTCTAAAAATTTTACTCTGCAAAGTTGCAGCTCTTTGATGGTTTCTTGTTTGAGTGTGTTCGTTTTGTTCTTGTGAGCGCCGTAGTGTCTCTAGTCTTGCGTTTGGACCATTGGTTTGGCGGGAACGCGGCGATGCCGATCATGGCGCGCTCTGGGCGCCCTGGACGCGCATGTCGGCATGCCCATGTCCTCTGCGCTTGTCCACTGCCTCGCTGTCCTGCGGAGCGACACCGTAGCCGAGCCCTCCCCCTCCCCTCGCTGCACGTAGCTCCGGCGAGCCAGCCCTGCCTAGGCCCCGCGCACCCCCAGCTCGACACCTCGCCGCCGACAACCACAAGACGCCGCACCGCCGCACAGTGCTCCATCAAGAGCAACCAGACGCCAAGCTAGAGGACGCACCGCCCACTCCAGTAACCCTCGTGCTCCCCCTGTCGCTCTAGCTCACCGTGCTTATCCTCCCCCCTCCTCCCCAGTGACCACCCGAGCCCGACGCGTCGCCATGCCGACCACCCCGTGGCCCCTGCCCTCTGCCTCCCCCCCAGGCTATAAAAGGGGAGCACCCCGAGCCTTTCAGCTGCACCCCATTCCCCTCTCACTCCCCTGGGCCTCTCTGTTCAGTTAGCTGGCGAATGGAGCTCGTTTTCGACCGTGGTGGCCGAAATCGTGGCCGCGGATCCTCGGATCACCGCGAGCTATCCCGAGCTTCATTCACCAATTAAATGGGGGAGAGACTCCTCTGGATCCCCTCATTATCCCAGTGCAATCCATTCGCGAAATAATGCACCGTAGCCACGGCACCATCCTCGACCGCCGGCGGCGAGCTCGCGGGTCGTGCACCGCGGCGTCGCCCCCTGGCTTCCCCGTGGCCGTGGTCTCCATCTTCGGACGCGGTGCGGCGGGACGGTTCTCTCCCTGCCCTCTGTGGCCAGCGGCGTCCACCGGAGCGGCGGCGGCAGGCGGCGGCCGAGCCGGCCGTGCAGCGTCGTGCTCACCCGCGCGGGAAGAAGAAAGACAGCCAGCGTGGCGCCAGCGTGGCGTGCTGGTGTCGCCGACAGGCGGGCCCGGCGTGGCCCAGCTGCCACGTCAGTCAAGTGGAAGCGTATTCCACGCTTTACGCTTTCCCGCAGAGAAGACGTCTTTTCAGTAAAGCACGCGATCAGCCCAGCCCGGTCAGATTCGGCCCGCTCTGTTTTTTTTCCCCGATGGGCAGCAGATAGCTATCGCTCGCTCGCTCGTTTCTCTCAAACCGTAGCTCCGTTTAAGGCGATTCAAATTCCTAAATTCTCGTCTCGACACAACCTTTCCAGTGGCATGAATCCCATCTTGTTCCAAGGAAGTTCCTGAGGTGCCCCTTTTGTGGGTACATTCCGGAGTTTCCGGAGAAGCGGCTTTCGACCCCGACGCCGCGAAACCACCCCGACCCTTTCGAGACAAATGGATCCCCGCTTTCAGGCAAGCTAAACCCTTGCTTTGAGCCCTCCTGCAATGCTTGTTTGTTTGATTGCTTAATACCATGCCGGGTGTTATGTCTGTCTTCCGTTATATTGTTATGTCTGTCTGCTATTATCGTTGCATGTCTGTATGTTGTCCCCATGAGCCTTGTATTGTTGTATGTCTATCATGTTGCATTTAAAGTTATTGCATTACCATATAACTGCTTACCTGTGCAACACTCACATTCCCGAGACAATGGCCGGGTCTCCCGCCTCAGTCAAAGGAATGGGGGAATTATTACAACTGTGCGTCTCGCGCTTGCGGGGCTTTGTTTGGTTCTTTTCCTCTTCGCCGAGGTGAGGAGCGGACGAATGTCGTCTTATGATCCTCGGAGTTGGGGGTATTCGCCAAAAGAGTTAGTTGCCTTGTCCCACCGTCAAATATGGGTGGCATAGACCACCCGGACTGCGACGCTTGGGAGCTGCCTTTCCATTTGGTTCTTATTGCCGAGATTGCTGACACCACGACAGGGTAACCCTCGAGTGGAATGGATGCTCTCTCATTCTTATGAGTGCTTTTCGGTTCATTTTGGAGACTATATGCCCAAATCCCCACTTCCTGGTCAACGGTCGGACGGTAACGCCGCCAAAGACTTGCGCGTGGAGGAACAGAAGCGTAACAGACTCCGCAAACCAACTTTGTGATTGATTTACGGTGACACCGGCCGGGTTGCCCGCCACCGTCATCCGTTTGAAATATTATGCTATTATTCTGTGAACACTAACCCCCGAGTGACACCGGCCGGGTTGCCCACCACAGTCACCCGGGTATTATTATTATCGTTATGTTGTTATCTATACCTGCAAGTATTATGTTGCTAATGCCTTGTTGTTGTTGATATGTGATATTGATGTCATGATTATTTTGCTGGACTAATCCCCTGTTGTTTGGACTTGTTGTGATGAAACTTGATTAAATGAAACACCCCTCCAAACATCGATAGGGTCAGTCCATAGTGCCACTAATCTGAACATCGAACGCACTGCCACTGTCGCTCACATGGGCGGGCCTTGACTTACGTAACCTATTGAGCCTCCTTTGACGCCACCCTTTTGGCAAGTCTAGTCGGTTACCATAGTTGGTCGGGGCTAGTCTTGTGAAGGTTCCGGAGCTAGGCGTCGCTCATCTGTTGGGGACGTGCCGGATTCACTTCTGCATAAGGCATAGAGCTATGTCGGTGGCTATACAGGGAGTGTCTTGGTAGCGTGAACGGTCAGGTGAGTGTATCTTGCTGAGTTCGCCTTAAGGATGTTGTCCTAAAGTACCGGCTCAGTGTGGTGCACTTAGGTGGGTGGTAATTGCAACCTCTCGAGAGTGTCTAATCTAGATGTCTAGCCTTGTTCCAAGGATATGGAACAACAGTTCAGTGTTAGTCACACTGTGTGTCCTCGTCGAGTCCGGAGGCTAAATTTAAGTGTTGTTTGAAAGAAAGGTGAACAACCTGATTCACTAAATGAACAATAAGTTGATGCAGGGAATGTTACTTGAGATTATGATTGTGAACCAAGTTTAGGGATGGCGGTGTGATGCGTTGGGGAGCCTATAGTTAGGCCAGAGCCCACATCAACCGTGCATGCCCAGAGTGGTAAGATGAGGCCAGTGAGCCTAGCAGTAATCACAGGTGTTGTTGTATATTGTTTTGTACCAACTGTACACTCGTCTACTCGTCACAGGTAAGCTCGTTGCATGATTGCCGGTGCACGATCCAACCCCACCTGGCTTGGACTCTACACCGGTGATACCCAGTTGTTCGCTTATGCCATGTTTGCTTATGATGCCATGCTACCCTTTTGTTATGTCATTGATCTGCCTAGATTAGATACTTGCCATGCTGTAGGATTTTATGTCAAATGTGTATCTTGTTGCATGATTGTTGGATTGTTTGTAGTGAGGGGAAATACTTGCTGAGTGCATATTTAATGTACTCACGGGCCTCGTGTTTTGGCCAGATTTTGGCGAGGATTCATCTTCTACCTTAGCAAGGAGATGGAGCAAGAGCGTGCTAGGATCAGTAGCCCAGCCAGATGCCTGTGGAGTGGAGCCGCTCCAAGCCGCTGCCTTAGTCGTCTTCCGCTGCCAGTTAAACCCCGTCCTGAGCCATGCTTGGCATGATTTTCTATAATGCCTTGATGGCCTTGTAACCATTTGTAGCACTTTTGTGCCTGAATGTGTAATGATTTCCATTATGTTACACTGTCGTGACGTGCGGCCAGATATCCTGGGCTGGCGCACGGGACGACCGCCTCTCTGGTGATATGTGCCAGGGAGGGGTGTCACACCTTCGCCGCAGAATCATCTGATGCTGCGGCCAGTCGCAGGCCTACAGAGTTCCCGTGCATGGTTACTATGCCGGATGGAGTCACAAATCTCACAATTACTGTTGAGATGGCAGCAAAAGCAGATAAAGTCATCATGGAGTGCACAATGATGCCAGCAGACGCAACACAGGAGGAGATGTTGACCTTCCAGTACTTCAACTGGCAGGAATCACTACGACTGCAGCAGATCAGAGCAACACTCGAAGAACGTAAAAAGCAAGCTAGCTTATCGAGTGCGCGAAGAAGACAGCTCTCCCTGAGCTCCACCAGGCGAGCAGACACAAGACCCAGATCAAGGCTGTCACACCTCGCGCCAGATGAGAGGGCAGCACTCACCCGCAACCTAGGCCACTCTTTCATGACATACGACGAGGAGGGAGTGCCAGTACCCAAAACAGCTGCGGGTGCTCTTTACCACTGCAGCATACCTAGAGGCAATCAAGGCTCCAGCTGATGACCCCAATGCAAAACTACATCGCCAACAGATCAAATCACTCGCCTTAGCGGCGAAGGCCATACGCCAAATCCCAAAAACTCCAGGAGGGAGTCGAGATCGTGCCATAGTTGACACGCGTCGTGAAGAGCATAATCGCAGTGGTTGCCGCCACCACTCGAAGGAAAGAAGCGGCTCACGTCGGCGCAGGTCCAGGAGCAGATCACGTAGATCTTACAGTAGCGACTCGTACTCTGATCGGGAGCCTGAGCCACACGGAGCTCTGTGCTTCACTCGACGCGTCCGCGAGACACGGATGCCCAAAGGGTTCAAACTCACATCTGAACAGCCCATACACGGGTCGACAGGAACCTTCAGGGTGGCTGGAAACTACAGGCTGGCTGTCGCGTGCCAGTGAGGCACAAATATCATAGCCATGCAATACATACGACTCATGCTCGAAGGCACAGCCCGCGACTGGCTCAAGGCTCTACCTCCATCAACATACGACTCGTGGGATCACTTCCGCACAGAATTCATCAAAAACTTCGAGCCTCTATGTGAGCGCCCAAAAACGTTCGAGGAGCTGCGAGCTTGCGTTCAACGGTCAGACGAAACGTTGAGGTCATACATCCGACGATGGACTGAGATACGCAACTCAGTTGGAATAATTTCAGAAGATATGGCCATGGATGCTTTCATCATGGGCCTCGCCAGGCGAGACTTCAAAGAAGCACTTGGTCGCCAAAAGCCAACCTCTGTGGCTAACCTCCTAAGATCGCGACTGAGTGGGCAGACGGAGAAGACATGGCGCGCACCACACGTGGTCCTCACCCCGTGACAATCATGAAAGCGGCAGTCGAAGCCGCAGAGACTCATACAGAGACGACCGAAGGCGCAAGCGTTCAAAACGTCACTATGACACGACAGACCCGAATTCATGGCGGCTGGGTTCTCCACACCCCGCAACGACCAAGACAGAAGCGACCGACGGTCAGAAGATCGACGGGACAGTCGAGATGATCGCCGGACAGTCGAGATGATCGCCGAGACAGTCGAGACCGCGGCCAACGCAGCGACAACTACAAGAGGAAAGATGGCGCAAGTCGCGCTCCGCGCACAAACCAGCGATCATTCGAAGAAAAGATGGATGCTGATTGCAGATTCCACCTGTACAGGGGGAAGACGGAAAATTGCGCTCCAATCACTCGATGAGAAACTGCAGAGAATTCGACCAACTAGCGTCTGAATACGTACAACTCAGAAAGGCAACAGCCGCACACGCACCCGCGCCTGCACTGTGCCTCAGCCAAACAATGTCCCGTCCTGATGGCACCACCTCCACCACCACAGCCTGCCGCAGGCGAAATATCGCGGGTGCCATACAGCCCGTACCTCGGGTGGACGAACCTTACCCTCCGCCCCAAGGGCAGATGTACATGATACAGAAAGGTCGCCCTTCCAACAGGGAGCAAAAACTTCGCACTCGACAAGTAAACATGGCGGTCATGTCACCTCCTGCCGTAACTGAATTCTTGAAGGGATCCGAAACTGCAATAAGCTTCAGCAGAGAGGACCACCCACCATCGGTCGTTCGTCCAGGGCACTCGCTCTGGTACTCGACGCCAAATTGGAGGTACGCCATGTCCAAGGTCTTCATGGATGGTGGCAGCGGCATAAACATCATCTTCGCAGATACGCTCCGCAAAATGAACAGGTCAGTCGAAAACCTGCCAAGATCTTCAAATACCTTTCACGGTATCGTCCCAGGAAAGCAATAAGCCCAGAAGGCACCATACAACTCGACGTAACGTTCGGGGACAAGAACCACTTCAGGACAGAGTCGATTGAGTTCGAAGTTGTCGACTGGAAGTCACAATACCACGCCATACTTGGACGCCCGACGTTCGCTCGATTCATGGTGGATCCACACTATGCATACCTCCAGCTGAAGATGCCTGGACCAAAAGGAGTAATCACAGTCAAAGGAAACTTCCAAAAGTCTGACTCTTGCGACCGAGAGTTTAGCAAAATCTCTGAGATGTTCGGCATGGAAGCAACACTCGCCGATCTAGCGGTCTCCAACGATCGAACACTTATGCCGGAGCACAAGAAGGTGGCAGTCGACAGAGCATTCAACGCCACCAATGACACAAGGTCGCATCAGGTGCACCCGACTGACCCGACCAAGACAGTCAATGTCTCTTCGAGTCTGCCTATCGCATAGGAAAGCGCGCTCGTCGAATTCCTCCGTGAGAACTGGGATATATTTGCGTGGTGTCCAGCCGACATGCCAGGTATTCCCAGGGAATTCGCCGAGCACTCTCTCCAATTATTTCCAGATGCTAAACCAGTCAAGCAAACAATGCGCCGCATATCCGGCCCAAAAAGAACCGCAGTCGAAGCCGAAGTCGACAGACTACTCGCAGCAGGTTTCATCAGAGAAATCAAGAAATCACAATGGGTGGCCAACCCCGTACTCGTAGAGAAGAAGCACACAGATATCCTTCGGATGTGCGTAGATTTCACAGCACTCAATAAATGTTGTCCAAAGGATCACTTTCCACTACCTCGAATCGACCAGATCGTCGACTCCACCGCCGGGTGCGCTCGCTTGTCCTTCCTGGATGCTTACTCGGGTTACCACCAGATAAGGATGAAGGAAGAGGATGAAGAGAAAACGGCGTTCATAACCCCACTCGGGGTCTACTGCTACACAACAATGCCTTTCGGGCTCAAGAACGCAGGCGCAACCTACCAGCGCATGATGCAAGACTGCCTCAAGAAGCAAATTGGGCGAAACGTCCAGGTCTACGTAGATGACATCGTCATCACAACAAGGGAGGAAAACACACTACTCGATGACTTGCGAGAGACGTTCGCAAACCTCAAACGCTTCCACATCAAGCTCAACCCGAAGAAGTGCACGTTCGGCGTGCCAACCGGGCAGCTCCTGGGGTGCCTAGTCTCGGCTCGTGGAATCAAGGCGGACCCGGAGAAAATACAAGCCATCTTGACGATGCAAAGGCCTTCAAAGCTCCATGACGTGCAAAAGTTAGCGGGTCGAGTGGCAGCACTCAGTCGATTCATGTCAAAGCAGCGGTACCCGCATTATCAAAAGCTGGACTACGCCGTGTTCATGTCCTCAAGAAAGCTGACGCACTACTTCGTAGAGCACCCGATCACTGTAATCAGCACCTCAGGGATCAGAGACATCCTCACAAACCCCAACGCAACTGGACGAGTCGCAAAATGGCTCATCGAGCTAGGACCACGAGATATCAAGTATGATTACCCTAAGGCCATCAAAGCACAAGTCTTACCTGACTTCCATACCGAGTGGATTGAAGCTCAGTTGCCAGGAGCACCAGATGTGTCCAACTCATGGACTATGTACTTTGACGGCTCAAAAAAGAAGGGCGCAGGCGCATGTGTCATCCTCATATCACCAAAAGGCGACAAGCTCCGCTATATCCTGTAGATGGGATTCGAGTTACCATCCAATAACAAAGCAGAATACGAGGCCCTGATCCATGGCATGCGGATGGCCAAAGCCCTCGGGTGCACTCGACTGATGATCTATGGTGACTCGAACCTTGTGGTACAGCAAACAATGAAGTCCTGTGATGCAATCGCAGATAACATGATCGCCTACCGTGACCTGTACAACTTAATGGAGGGCAGCTTCGAAGGCTGCGAGTTGCGGCACATAGGGCGTGAGAGCAATGAAGAAGCAGATAAGCTAGCCAACATTGCCACGACCAAAGCACCAGTTCCACCTGGTGTCTTCCTAGAGCACATCGAGCACAGGTCCATCAAGAAAAAGCGAACATCTCCCACATCAGCCGCACCAGTTAAGAGCAAAGCACCTAGCACAGAGGACCCGCCAGTCGAGGTACTCCTCATAGAGCCAACTTGGACTCAACCTTTCCTCGCATACATACTCCGTGGCGAGGTACCTGAAGACATAACAGAGTCAAGACACGTCACCGAAGATCTAAAGTATACACCGTCATCAACGGCGAACTATACAAGCGCAGTATCAGGTATGTCCCAAAGATGCATAGCATTTGAAGATGGCCAGGCCATCCTTCGTGATATTCATGCAGGTACCTACGGGCATCATGCCAGCAGTCGATCACTCGTAGCCAAAGCCTTTCGCGCAGGCTTCTACTGGCCCACAGCACTCAAAGACGCGGAGGACATAGTCAAAAGGTGCATCTGCTGTCAAAAATTCGCCACAAAGCCGCACGCACCCGCATCGGCGTTGAAGACAATACCATTGGCCTGGCCTTCGCCCAGTGGGGGCTGGATATGGTCGGGCCACTCAAAAAATCCTCCCATGGAGGGCATACTCACCTTCTGGCGGCGGTCGACAAGTTCACCAAGTGGATTGAAGCAGTCCCTATCACAAGTTCGACTGCCACTACAGCAGTCAATTTCATAAAATCCATCATATACCGCTTTGGTGTGCCAAGTAGCATCATCACTGATAACGGTACAAATTTCACGGCTGAAGAGTTCCGATCCTTCTGCAAAGAGCAGGATATTACGCTCAACTACGCATCCGTGGCACACCCGCAGTCCAATGGCCAAGTCGAAAAAGCCAATGGACTCGTGAC
Organism: Poa pratensis; assembly: GCA_947311845.1. Lineage (NCBI taxonomy): Eukaryota > Viridiplantae > Streptophyta > Magnoliopsida > Poales > Poaceae > Poa > Poa pratensis. Next base: position 13,439,052 of record CAMZMU010000125.1, on the reverse strand, counting down.
GAGCGGAATCAAGAAACGCCTTCTGGTGCCACTCAAAAGAGCCGCGGGTGCTTGGGTCGAAAAACTTCCATCTGTGCTATGGAGCCTACGCACAACTCCTAACGCTTCAACACAGTTCACCCCATTTTTCATGGTTTACGGTGCAGAGGCAATCCTGCCATCAGATGTAAGGTTCAATGCACCAAGAGTCGAAGCATACAACGAAGAAGATGCACATGAAGCACTCGAAGATGCAGTCGACTTGCTCGAAGAAGCACGCAACACGGCGCTAGCACGCACAGCTGTCTATCAGCAAGACCTCCGCAACTATCACAGCCGTCGACTGCGTACCAGGTCCTTCGAGGTTGGCGACCTGGTACTTCGACTGAAGCAAAAGAAGGTGCACAAACTTGCTTCTCCATGGGAAGGACCCTTCATCATCACCGAGGTCATTGGTGGTGGAGCATACAGACTGAAGCACGCGAAGACAGGCGAACTCTCGCACAATCCTTGGAACGTTGCGCAGCTGCGCCGTTTCTATGCTTAGATTGTTCAGTCGCACAATGTAATAGGCACATATGTCGGATGGCTGCAGGTTTCAGACGCGCTCTTTTCCTTACCAGGGTACCTACGGGGACTGGAAGGTTTTTAATGAGGCGGCCTGCAGCTTAACATTCAAAAATGGAATATAATCAATGATTCCTCATATTTCTCCCTGCTTACTACTCGCATAACTTATTCGAACAAACTTAGCCTCACCCGAATACTCGGGGGCTACGCTGTCTCAAAGCATGAGCTTTCGCTCCTTCAAACATAATACTCCAGCCGCACTCGAACACTCGGGGGCTGGGTCATAAAAATCATACATAAACGAAAAAGTTGCTCAAAATCATGAGTTGCAGCTTCAAACATCGCAAAAATTCACAGCCTCACTCGAGCACTCGGGGCTGTGCAATTTATGTTCCATACTCTGTGTTTTTCATAAACCCCACTCGATACACTCGGGGGCTGCGCGCATACACATAAACAAAATATACACAAGTGGCAAAATTACACTCGGGGGCTGACCCCTATACATAAAACCTTAATCTACAGGCTCATCTTTGGGTGGAGCCCATTTTTCCTCCTCCTTTAATACATGATGAACCAATACAAGGGCATCCACGCGGGTCTCCTTGTAATGTTCCTCCATAGGCACGGGACCACCGCCAGGTACAGGTGCTGGTCCCAGGGCAATCTTCTTCAGATCAAGGTTCGGGTGGTGTGTCCGAACAAAGGCGAGTGCCACATTCGCTCCACTGATGAGTTGCTCTCGCACAAACTTCTTAATGGCCTTGCCCTTGCGAAATTTTCCTAGCAAGGCCGGCAAACCCTCCGGCTGCTCATTTAGGGGAACAACACGTGGTGTATCCTGGAGAAGGCTTGCCTACAGCTCTCCAGCACAACAGCCACACGCCAGGCGCGATCATAAAGAGTCACAAGTGTCTGACTCCTATCCCTATCTGACCAAAAGGGGTGATGGGTATACTCTGGCCTATTGGCCTGATCGTCCAATCGCTCGCGTATTCGATCTCCTCCTTTTGTCTATCAAAGCAGGCACCTGCGCATTCATAGCATAATCAGCTCATATATTCGAGCCTGCCGAAGCAAAAGAAGAAGTGTGTATCGGGTGAACTTACACTCGAGCTGCAGATTCACCTTGTCCAATTCCGCCAGCAAGAATAACTCTCGCTCTGTAGAGGGTGAGGGTCTCGACTGGAGATCAGCAAGGGAAGCCTTGGTCTCCTTCAGCTCTGCCTCCATAGCTGTGAATTTCTGCGTGAGATATTCAATCAGCTTCTGGTCATTCACGCTTCGAGTGTGCTTGGGCTTGGAGCTGCTTGCAGATGAACCAGTTGCCGCAGCACGACCTTCAGACTACACAAAATATACTTCAAGTAAGTTTCACATCACACTTGCATAAACCCCGGCCAAGCAGGCTCGGGGGCTGTTCTCCAAGAGGACACGCATGACGAAAGCATGAAGCAGAGCAAAAGATGCAATTCATATTAAACAAAAGCCCTGGGCGGCATTCGAGTTCTTTACAAGCAAAAGCATAAAAAGACATAAACTGTCGACTATGCTACGTCTGACACCTACTCAGACCTAGCCCTAGCAGCACGACCGACACGCTTCTCAAGCATGGTCACCATCTTCTTCGATAGTGTTCCAGCTTCCATCTTCATAGCGTCCGTAATGGCTGGTTTTCCACCAGAACTCTTCGGGAAACCAGCCAGAGCTGTCGCAAAATCACCCGCAACACCGTTGCCCCTTAACAGAATGAGGGTGGTCTCGGATCCACCTACCATTTGGGCTCGGGCGAAGTTCGCCAGGGTGGTTGTCCCCGGTGCAAACATGTCAGCCAAGTCCTCCACTGTCTTAGGTGGTGGATTGGCAGGCAGCACGGTCTGATATATAGAAGTCAGTGCACTCTTGGACCGGCGAAAAGCCTCTCGAGTGCGGGCACATATTTTGTCAAAGGCACTCGCCGCATCCTCGAATGAGCCCTCATCGACGGCAGGCTCGGCACCAACAGTTTCTGTTGGAAAAAGCATAAGTTATACTACTGGTGGTAGTCAGATCAAACTCGAAATATTCTCTCAAAACATTACCTCCCAGCACTTGGGACAGCGCGCGAAGCCGATGAGTTTGCAGCGTTTCGCGTGCCTCCACCTCCTCGAGCTTTTTTGTGAATCTTCGAGTTTCTTCTCAAGCTCTTGCACACGGGTGGCAGACGTTGCCTTCTCACCTGCGAATGGCACAAGCCACCTTTTAGCAAAAATCAGAACATTACAAACAAAAAGGGCATAAAAGGAGAGGCGGAAATTCTTACGGTCCAACTGCTCCACTCTGGCTCGCAGTTGATCGCGTTCCTGCTCCACTTGCAAATATGTGTCACCCGACTCAAGGAGAGTACGGATGAATGACTGTACAGCATAAAAACTCAGGAAATCAGTGCATACATGGCTTCAGCTGTTGATCAAAACACAATAAAAAAAGCATATCGCACTTACGTGGTTATAACGTGCAGGAAGCGTTTCACCCGATGAGGAAGGCATGTTTTCCTGAGGCTCGGGTCGAGGATCTGCCGGGGAAGTCTGTTGGGCCTCTGAGCGAATCGCTTCACCCGAAGAAGAAACGGGCGTCACCTCAGGCGCAGGCGGTGGCAGATCAACCTTGGGTGGGTCGTCCTCGACCAGCCTGCACATATCAGAATCAGTCGCATAAAGCATAACCTATGACACATAGTGTTCCAGCAAAAACTTACTGAGGTTCGTCGTCATCCGAGAGAATCAGCGTGTTATAGTCTATACACGCCTTGAATGACGGCGACCTAGCCGGTGAAGCTGCACGCGAAGGGGACTTCCCTTAAGCTCCCCTGAGTCAGTCGAAGAAGAATCAGAATCCTCGCCTCGAGTGGCACGCGGAGGCGAGCTTTCTGCAGTCGATTTCGTTTCGTCTGCACGACGGCGCTTCAGGAGTGGAAGCTCTCCTCCTCCTCTTGCTCGGAGTCCTCTGCCTCCTCTGTAGGGGTGTGCGCGGAGGCGAGTGAGACGTCGTCGGCTTTATGATCAGCCAGCAATACCTCTGTCTCCGCGGTATTCCCATCTTCGGGTAGTGGGGGCAAGCACTTGAGGGGAACATGACCCTGTACACAATCTAGCCATGAGCTATCACTCGACAAAAATCATATCTCCAATGCTAAATGCATAAAGGAAAGACAGCGAATACCTTGGGTAAAGGGTGCTCACTGTCAAAAGCGTCGACAGGACAATCGAGTGGGCAGCTATCGTTCGCCGTCAGCTTGGTGATCGATCGAACTCGCTTCTCCACATCATCAGGTGCTGGCAGAGTTTGGCCAGGCACCAAACGTGTCGGGTCCTGTGGACCCTGAAATGCCCACATGGGGTGCGCTCGCACTCGCAGCGGCTGCACACCCCTCTTGATGAAGGTCGAAATCAAATGCAGGCCGCTCACTTCGCGGCCCGCAGTCTTCATAAGCTTGGCAATCTTGGCCATTAAAGGCTTCACCTCAGCCTCTTCAGCAGCAGTGGTCTGATGCAGCCAAGCCCGTGTCTTCACCAGAGGCGCGTGGGGATCAAATCGCGGCAGTCCCTCTTGGTTGGTGGTGAAGTAGAACCACTTCTGCCTCCAACCTTGCGCAGATTCGACTTGCTTAATGTCAAAATATGCGACTTCTTTGCGGCTCTGAATGTTGAAGCCGCCAACAGCATAAACGCCTTTTTCCGGCGTTCTCCCTCACAGTGAAGATCTTCTTCCAAAGACCCCAATGTGGGTGCACACCCAAGAAACACTCACACAGCACAAAGAACACATCAATGTGCATAATGGAGTTGGGCGTAAAATCGTGCAACTGCACCTTGTACGCGTACATCAGAGCCCGCACAAAATCGTGAATAGGGAATGAGAATCCCCTATTCACGAAGTCGTGAAAGCATACGCGCTCGCCCTCCTTGGGTTGAGGGCTTACCTCGTCTCCGGGGAGGCGCGTCGTCAGCAGCTCGGCGGAGGGGATCCATCCATCCCGCCGGTACCCGTCCAGCCTGGACAACTTCATGGTGGACCGCGTCCAGTCGCCGGTCTTCTTGTCCAGGGTCACGTCCTCGCCACCCTTGGCGGCGGCGGTGCTCGTACTCCCACCAGCCACCGCGGCGGCGGCGCAAGCGCAGCTTTCCTCTTGGGCGCCATGGAGGTGGTGGTTCGCAAGAGAGAGGGGATGCGCAGCGCAGAGGAGGAAGAAGAAGCAACGGCGGCGGTGCACAATGGCAAGTAAAAAATTATTTACGCTGCCACACCCTTTTAACCTCAGCACAACGAATCCGCATCGTTGATGCGAGATCGTGGGCAGAGCTGCATATCCAGCCATACACGTGGCAGCCTCGGAGGGCAACCGTCGCCGGCCACTCCGCCCACTACGCACGTAAAACGAGGAACCATCATCACGGCCCCGTAAAAACCGCGTCAGAGCGGTCAAATCCAGTCCAAACGGCACCGTCGTTTGGTCAAGCGCTGCACAATGGGCCCACATACGTGTCACGTCCCATCCATCGCAGCATAACGCACGCCACCACGTGTCAGGCAGCACAGTCGCCACAAAACGTCATCCCTGACGTCATTGCACGCGATCTGTTCAGAAAAGCATTCGGGTTCGCCCAATGCATATCAGTCACTCGATTGTTTCATTTGATCGGGTGTAAAGCAAAAAATGGTCACTCGACCGTTCCTTCGACAAAAGGCATGTTACTCCCATCGGGAGCATATCAAAAATTTCTTCGACTGAAAGTGTATGGGATAAAAAATTTGAGATTATCCTCCATTGCAAGCAATAAAGCACAATCTCGGGGCTACTCCCATCGGGAGCGCTGTCGCGCACCCGATAGAATAACGACAAAGTTCAGTCGACAAAAGGCTCGACTCAGTTCATATACAAAATCATACTCGAAACATTCCCGAGTTGCGTCCGCCGCAAATACTCGGATGCTGCACGCATAGTGCAAAGGTAAGACCCGCCGAACTTTCGAGCTGGGCTAAGGACCGTTCCAGCAACGTCAATCCTTATATTTCCGTGTCAGCAGACATGATGAAAAATCCCGACGGACGCGTTGGGTAAATTTCAAAGTTATACTGCAGATCGATTCAGTAAGACCTCCGCGGCCTAGTCGAGTCTGACCAGTGTTCCAGATTCGAGTCCGGGGACTCGAGTTTGATTGAAAGCTAGTAAGGTTTTACCCGAATGTGTAGTTAACCGGTCCCGATCCGTCGAGTGTACCGGGCCTACTAAGCTATTATCCCTTGATTATCATAAGCAAAAACCAAAGTCGATGAAATACTCGACATAGCCAACATGTGCTATTCATACAGGAATTCCAATTACAACATACAAGTACAAAGCATATGACGTGCACTTACGAATGAGTCCATGCCCGATTCTTCGAGTCAGACAAGTACTCGGGGGCTACTGACAAGGATATACATCTCGGGTACCCTACCATAAGGATACCTGGTGCACGTGTCGACTAAGGCCAAACTATCAAGGCCTAACATGAAGCCCATGACGAAAGGCCCAACAAGATGGAGTACCCTCCAAGATTAGACATAGGCATAGTCGGTTTATACTTTCCTTACATGTAAACAGGGTCGGCTACGGACTCCCGAGACCCAGCCTCTTATAAAGGCTGGGAGGGCCGTCGATCCTGGAGAAGCCATACTCGAACCACCAAAAGCCCTAGCGAGATCGACATCTCGCCGGAGCTCCCCTGTAATCGCATGATCTCACACGATCAATACCAGACAAGCAGGAAGTAGGGTGTTACTCTCCAGAGGCCTGAACCTGGGTAAATCTTTGACTCTGCTTATCAGCCGACGAAACTACCAGCACTACCACGTTCTCTCCCCAAAATCTTAACCCTAGGTCCTTAACCATGGGATTTGATGAGTTAACCCCTCGTCAGGGAGACTGGCTTATATATGTGTTCATAGGCTGGTCGCGACAATTCAGCCACGTGGCGACCAAGTTCTCTGTCTCGTGGCCTTCCTTCCTTAATGTTTTAATCTTATCCCTCAACGATATTACAATCGGCTTATCGGCTTCATTCGGTCTGTTCGACTCACCGGAGCTCGGCTCGTATTTCCTCTTGCGGTAAGGGGGAAGGCCGGACTCCTTGATCTTGGATTTGCTCGAGTAGTAAAAAATGTGCGTTGCCAGTTATTTACCTTGCTGATGAAATTAGCTCGAGGATAATCCGTTGCTCTGCGTCGAACGGTGAAGCTAACACTGCCGCATTGGAGTAATGGCCCCTTCTTATGCTCAGTCTGAAGCTTACGGCTGAAAATCCCTTTCCATAGTGAGAGGGAAGGCTTGATGTGGAGAAATCCTTTGTACAATGCTTCGAAACACGCGACGTGGAGGATCGAGTTAGGGCCTAGGTGGTGGGGTTGGAGCTTGTAGAAGTGGAGTAGCTCGAGGAAGAAGGGCGAGCACGGCAGCGACAGCCCACAGTCGAGGAACACGATGAACAGAACGGCTTCACCGCGTTTTGGATTTGGGCGAACTTCTCTACCCGGTGCCCGACATATCCACTATGTGCGTGGTGGCAGTATGTCGGCTTCGATGTATGCCGTCAGGGTGGCCTCCGTCACCGTCGAACCTCTCCAGTTACATCGTTTGTGTATCTTGGGTTTCTCTGGATCCATGGGGTGGGGTGAGCAAGATGAAGCCGGAGGGGATAGGGGTGGAAATGGTGTTACTATTGAGCCGGCTGCCGAGATGTGTGTACAAAGCGCCTGTGTGTGTAGTAATTAAATTGCTCTCTTCAAAGTGTTTCTAGAGCCGGCTGGCGCTTTGTTTAATGATGTCTCCTCTGTACTTGGCGCGTGGGAGGGCGTGGTGTCGTGATGATGTTCGTTCCTTCCCGAGGCAGTGCGACAAGGGTCTACGTATAATCTTAATTATCAGCTGATTGAATCTTTTAGCCACCCGTTTGGGACGGTGGTTTAAAAAAAGAGGCAAATAATCCATTTGATCGTAGGAGGTGTCATTATGATTATGTTGTTGCTTGCATGCCATATAGTAGTTGCATGAATCAGTTTTCTGATTATTATTTGTCTTATTTTTTCCTCGACTTTACATATTGATATCTAAAGATATAAACGGTGAGACCCATTGGAGGCTCCTCAGCGATTTCGGCTTTCTGGCCGTCCGATCCTCCCTGCTCCCTGCCTCCGCACCGTCCGATCGCTGTCAGCTCCTGGAGTCGGAATGAATAGGGATTTGCAAAGTCGCTAACGTACCAACCTTATTGCACCCACTCTCGCTGACATCCTACGTGGATCACCGCTGTTGCCCGAGGGCTCGCACGTCAGCCTCACGCTGCGCGTTTAATCGGTGTGGCGGACGGGCAACAATGCCAAAGATTCCGAGCGCGTTCCTCCCATTGGTTGATTTTGTTCATTTACCGTTCTAGGTTTTAGGGAGTGCATTGTGTGCCCGTCCGGGAGAGTGATCGTGCTACGTGGTTCCTCTCCCTTTCTGACCACGGGTCCCTCCCTCTTCTTGGTCCACATGTCGGTTGCTCGGGATGTTGCGTCGCCGATATTTCCCTTGCGTGTGTCGCCGCTGTGTATTTTCTATAGTATGTCGGGGCACGCTGGGTATTTCACGTATGCTGCACTGTTCGTGATTTCAGAGAGAATTCGGGCCCGATTTCTTCGTCCGAGGTGGCCTCTCTCCATTCGTCGACGGGTACGTTGCACTGTGCTGGAAGTCAGAAGGCCCGGTTTCGCGTGACGCTGGCGGCTTGCCATTGGTTTCGAGTGGTTACCGACCTAGATACAGTGCCATGGAACGGGGTATATAGGTTTTTTCTGGATCGGATGGTTACTGCAGCTCTCATTTCTCCCCTTTTTTATTCCTCGATGTTCTTGCTCCGCAGTGCTTTTCTTGAGCTCAGCCGTGTTTCCATGGATCTTCCGGTCACGTTTGGTCCTGTTGATATTAGGTTGGGTTTTGTTGACCGCGTGTTGGATCCGTATTTTTGTGTGTTTGTTGCTTTTCCGGTTTGTTTTTCTTTGTTTTGGTTCCTAAAATCTCTTTCCTCTTTGTTGCTCTGTTTCTTTCCCAGGTCGTGGCTTACTGTTACGGGCTGCGGTGCAGGATGAGCCGGTTCTTGAGCTCCGTTGTGTTTTCGTGGATCCTACGGTCATGTTTGGTCCCGTTGAGATCAGGTTGGGTTTTCTTACCGTGTTTTATGCTCATTTTTTGGTCGTTTTTTGTTCATATTGTTCACCGTGTGTTGGATCCATGTTTTTGTGCTGTTTGTTGGTTATCCGGTTTGTTCTTCTTTGTTTTCTGGTTCCTAAACTCTCTTTCGTTTTTGTTGCTCTGTTTTTTTCGCAGGTCGCCGGTTTACTATGACGGGTTGCGGTGGAGGCTGTGCCGGCTCCTGGTTGTTCTTCACGTATAGATGAACCGTGATGTTCCTGTGCTCATTCATCGGTATGTTTTATTCATTGGTTGTCCGATTCATTTTTTCATATTTCTATGCTCTCTGTTCTCTATTTCCACACTTTTTTTTCCAGGTCGGTCTCTTTCTATTTTTGTTTTATATTCTTGTTGTTTGGTTTATTTTGTGGATTTCATGGTTCTTTTTTGACTTCTTTTGTCTATTTGTCTTGCAGGTCATTGCATTACTGGGAATATTTCAGATGTGCTGTTTTTTGTTTCCTTTTTGGCTTCGGGTTCCTGTCATTTCAGTGTTGGGTTATTCTGGTTGGCAGCCGCTGCCAGCTCCCCGTTTGAGCTTGATGGCCTGCTGGCTCACCGTTCGAGCTTGTTGCCTTACTGGTCTGTTGTTTTTTTATAAGGTCTGTTTCGTTGAGAGTAGTTTTTGCTCTCTTGCTTAGTTAATTTGTTTGTTATTCTTTCAGTGTTTATCTTGCTAGTTTTTGTGCGTGATTTGTATTATTTATTGGTATGTTTTATTCATTGGTTTTCGGTTCGTGTTTTCGTATTTCTATGTCTGTATGTTCTCTCTGGGCACAAGTTTTTTTTTGCCTCATCGACTTCTTGATATTTTCATTTTATATTTTTGTTGTTTTGTTTCTTTTCTGGATTTCAAGATTGTTTTGTGACTTCTTTCGTCTTTTTCCCTTTCAGGTCGTTGCCTTACTCGGGAATATCTCAGATGCGGTGGTTTTTGCTTCCTTTTTGGCTTCGGGTTCATGTCATTTTGGTGTTGAATTATTCTGGTTGGTAGGAGCTGCTGGCTCTCCGTTTGAGCTTGTCGGCTTACTGATCTGTTGTATTATTTAGTTGTTAATCGTTTTTTATATTTATGTATGTTGGATTTTTCTTTGTTCGTCAGTTGTTGGTTACTGTTCCGCTCTTAAACTGGTTAAGATTATTTCCATTGGCTTTAGATTGTTTTATTGCCATGTCTTTGTATTTGTTCTTCGTTCTTTTTTTGGGTTAATCATCAGTCAGATGACATCATCCAGTTGCATGTGCAACTCATGTGTAATCCATGTACAACTAAGACACAACATATAGACTAGAACCCTAGCAAGATCGCATCTCACCATCATCGCCATTACGGACACCATGTACTCATCTAATCAACACAGATCAGACAATCATGGTGTAGGTCTTTACCTCACAATGAGGGGCCGAACCTGGGTAAATCCTTACATGTCAGCCGACGAAACTACCAGCGCACCCAACTCTCTCCCCCTCATACGAAACCCTAGGTATCTAGACCATGGATTTGTCGTGGTAACCCCACGTCAGGCTGCTAGAGGAGATACACAATGGTGTTTGTGGACACCACACATCATCCCGCTCCCTAGTCGCCAAAGCCTTTCGCCAAGGATTTACTGGTTGAGGGCAAAGGAAGACGCAAAAGATATCGTCAAAAGGTGCAAAGGCTGCCAATTGTATGCAATACAACCACACATGCCGGCTCAAGAACTCAGAACTTGGCCTTTCGCAGTCTGGGGCTTGGACATGGTTGGTCCATTTTAAGACGACACCTGGTGGCCACACACATTTACTTGTGGCTGTAGACAAGTTCACCAAATGGGTTGAAGCTAAACCTATCAAAAAGCTTGATGGCAAGACATCAGTCAATTTCCTCTGGGGAATAATCTCTCGGTTTGGTGTTCCACACAGCATTATCACAGATAACGGCACAAACTTGTATCAAGGCAATGTAGAAGAGTATTGCAACAACCCGTGGCACACCCGCAGGCAAATGGCCAAGTAGAGCGTACAAATGGCTTAGTCCTGCAAGGGCTCAAACCTCGTCTCGAAGTTCCATTGCATAGGGCAGCTGGTACGTGCTTGGGTAGATTAATTGCAATCTGTTCTTTGGAGTTTATGCACAACTCCAAATAGATCAACAAACTACACTCCTTTCCTTTTAGTCTACGGAGCCGAGGCAGTGCTGCCAACTGACATGATTCATGATTACTCACGAGTTCAAGCCTACGTCGAAGAAGACATAGAAGATGCAAGACAGGATGGCCTAGACCTACTTGACGAAGAAAGAGACGTTGCTCTCACGTGGTCCGCCTTGTACCAACAAAATTTATGCCGCTATCACAGCCGCAAGTAAGGCAGCGTAGCTTCAGAGAAGGTGACCTGGTTCTCCACCTAGTCCAAGACAGGAAAGGCTTGCATAAGCTATCCCCGCCATGGGAAGGACCTTTTGTGGTCAGCAAGGCACTGCTCAATGGATCTTACTACCTTGTCGACATGCGTGACACCTACAGGAAGAAAAGAGGCCGCAAGCGCAAAAGAAGCATGGACGATCAATTTGATGAAACAAAACGTCCTTGGAACATTGAGTAGCTACATCCTTTTTACACTTAGAAATTTTAATTGTAATAAGTACTATATGATTATGAAATAAAAGTCTATGGTTCGCTCATTCCATTTTGAGATCATGCTGTCTTTTGTCTTTTCTCGCAATCATATATTCTTTAGTATCATATTTACCCATAAAATTTGCCCTCTGCTAAGTGGTTCCAACTCCCTGATACTTGCTGCATCCGGGCTAACATTAAGCAAAAACAACTTTTTACACCGCCTAAATACCGTTATCTGACAGTCTCTATGTGGGTCACTTAGTAGTATGTCGTTGGCACCAACTGCTGGCTTTTGTCTCTGAGTCTAAACTATCTGGTACTAGCCCTGGTTAGCTCAGCCAAAGTAACTAGCTGAGGTACTGCCAACATATAAAAAGTTAAGAATGTGCGAGATAAATATTAAGGCGGGCCATATAAATAAAAGCCTACAACCAAACTGTAGCATGCAAGTTTTGGCTTAAGCCTTACAACGCAAAATATCAAGTTTTTTTAGATCACGTTATCATTACAGAATAACGCATCTACTTGTCAACAATTATGCAGGAAAGAAGATCAAGGAGATGCCGCCTTGCTGGAGTCCGCTTCGTGATTCTGGGGGCAGCCACCAACATGCAGGAGGCTACCTTCGCCATCCTGGGGGCTGGGCTCTGCATCCTCAGCGTCGCATCCTCCTCCTCTTCTTATTCCTCCTCGTCATCTTCCTAAACATCTGACGACTCGCCAGCTAGGGCCTTCGGAACTGGATGTTCCTTGTAAAAGATCCTGGTGTTGACCATGGCGGCAACTCTGGTGGCATAGCCAGCAACATAGTCAAGAATCTTGGCGGGTTGACCTTCTTGCCATCATCGAAGAATTTTGGCATACACTTGTCACCCGCCAAATCTTGGCTTCTGATAATGTGCCATCATCAACCCAAGGACGGTTTTCGCGCCGCCTCATGCAACAGATTGGAGCGCCCTTTCTTGCCTGTTGACAGCTTGGTCCAGCAGCTGTGGGATGTCTTCAAGAATTTCAGGCACGCTGCTATCCTTGGAAGTGAAGAACTTGGCAGTGAATCTCTTGCTGGCATCAAGGCTGCTGCTGATAAGCTCGCCAACTTGCAAGATGTGAGCAAGGCGAGGAGCAGCGTTCTCACCATCGACAAGACCAGCCGGAACTGCAAAGGATACAATAGATAAGAATAATAAACAAGAGCAGAAGAAGCAAGGTGAGCAACCAATGTGTCCTCGCAATGAATGTGTCCTCGGCAATAAGAAACAGCGGAAAATATACTTACCAAGGACATTGTCATAAATGGCTATTAGCTCATCCAGGTGAGCAACCAATGTGTCCTCGGCAATGTTGACGGCAACGGCTTGAGACTCTTGTTGCCTTTTGGCAGCATCCTCAGTATCGGCAAGATTCTTGGAAAGAGCCTCTAGCTGACCAGTCAGCTGGCCCATTCGGAAGCGTGAGATAAATCCCGCACCTCCAAATCCTCGCTGTGCTTCTTCTTCTTCAGCTCGCCAATTTCCTCGCCAAGTCGGAAGCTTCATTTTGCAAGGCTTGCAGATCAGTGGAAGCGTTAAGGATATCTTGGGCATGGTCTAGCAATTCTACAAAAGTTTACTAAGGAAAAATTGGCAACAAAAAACTTGGCGAAAGGCAAAGAAAAGACTTCTGTTACCTTCATTTTTCTTGCAAGTTTCTTCCAAACTTGCAATCCGGGCATCTTTGTCTTCCGCGGCATGTCTTGTTCCTATCAGAAAGGAAATTGTACAGCTCAATGTTTTGAGCAAGAGCAACCTACATGAAAAAGAAAAAACTCAAGGAAAGTTCCAAGTCAAAGACCACTCAGACGGCTAAAAACAACATTTTTTAACCATCTAAGTGCTCGGGGGCTGCGACTATGGATAAAGATAGAGAATTTTACCGTAACTTCCCCTGAAGATCATCATATAAAGTTTCCATGTGTGAGTACCAATTCTTGGTACCATCCCGCATGGTCTTCACTGTTTCTCCGTCGCCACAGAGGAGCTAAATGGGGGCTCTGGCACCTGGCCTTGGTCGTCAACCTCGTATGTACCTGAGCAAAGCACCACAGGCACGTTGGCGGCATGCATTGTCGGAGCAACGGCTGGCGAAGCCCGTTTCTACTTGGTCCTGCCAGCTGCTGTCTTTATTCATAGTTTGGGCATAGTGGACTTCATCCTGCAAAGGCAGCCCAAGCAAAGTCAAAAAATATGTCAAGTGTACAATAAATACAAAGGTGACAAGTATTTCAGCAATACTTACTTCTTCTGAGGGATATTCAATCCCATGTTTTCATCCTCCTCCTCCTCATCAACTTGGAGGATGATTTTCTTCTTCTGCTCGACGTTGACAGTGGAAGAGAAGCCCCCGGTCGCCTTGCGTTTCTTGCCTTTGCCGACACCAGGCTCATAGTAGTTGGGAGCCAGCTCCTCATTCACCAAGCTTGATAACAGTGGGAGAGAAATATACTAAGTCAAAATACAATAGACAATGTGGAATGCATCGACAAAAGACAGATAAAGTTTCAGCTTACGTCGGGGGCTGGGTTGTCATGTGTGAACATGGCAACTCCCTCGGCTAGTTTCAAAAAAGAGGTCTTGATGAGTCCCTTCAGCCGCATTGTCAGCACCGCCTTTGTCAAAGACGCATCGCGCACGCGAAGGCCGCCCGCAGCCTCGCTGGAATATTCGCACATCTTGTGCGGGCAATAGAGAAGAGGCAGCATCTGCCTCAACAACCAGCAAAGGACAGTGTTGGCCCCGTCAAGCTTCAAGTCCACCATTGTCTTCATCAAGAATTCTATCCGCCTAGCAATTAGGCGGAGGTCATCCGGCAAAATGCTCACAAAGGGCGAAATGCCGACGTCTTTGCCGGGAGCCGACTGATGAAGTAGGTTTTAGTGGAGTGTCCTGTTTGAAATCAGGGAATAAACTACAACCACTTGTGTTTGCTTCACAGCTAGATCAATAAAAGGTGATGGTTTTAACAGAAAGTAGATGTTTTTGGTGTTTTGCTTAGTATGACTGACAAAACATTACAGTGAACAGTAGCAACAAGATTCAAAAGTAGAACAGATGAAATCACATAGATGATTCACTAACAAACATCATAGTCTCACTCAGAAACAGATCAACACAAGTACTGAACATGAACAGCCATCAACATACTAAATCGCATAACAATTCGACAGACAAGTTGCAAACACTGAACTTAACACTGACAGAGTAACAGTTCACAAGGTTCAGACTGAGAATTCGAGCAGAACAGAGAAATGGAATGGATGTTTCTTCCTTGGGCTTGATGGAGAGCTTGTTCTTGACTGTTCTGAAGGAGATATGTCCTAGAGGCAATTAATAAAGTGATTTTATTTGTCATATGTCAATTGTTCATAATATGTTTTAATAGCATGCTATAACTGTATTAAGCGGAAACATTAATGCCCGTGTGGCATGAAAACAACCAGGTCCCTAGTAGCCTCTAATTAACTAGTTCGTTGGGTAACTGATGATCAAGGTTTCCTGATCATGGATAATGGTGTCAGTTAACAATGAAGTCATATCATTAGGTGAATGGTTTGATGGACATACCCAAAATATAGAAACATAGTGTTCATACCTTCGACCGTGAGATCATATCAAATCTCTGCTTCTGGGAGATGCGGCTGATCGCATCAAATGCCATGTCTTATATAGCGTGACAATAAAGGTGACACTTTCGGGTATCAGAAGGAAGCAGTAGAAGCGAGTGATCAAGAGCGGGAATTGCCAATCCACATAGCAGGATAGATACTCTGGGCCCACTCGGTGAGATTACATCAATGAGCTTGCAAGCATGTGACTAGGTTACGGGGATGTAATATCACAGACGAGTAAAGATAGATTTGTCGATGATGAGGTCATGCTCGGTAATCGTGATACCGGAGAATGATGCTCGGACAATCTAAGTATCGCTAGGCAAGAGGATGAGACTGGACGTATAAAGGTTCAAACGATAAAAGACATTCGTGGACGCACATGGGCTATCATGGGTATCCAGATCCCGCTGTTAGTCATTGATCGGAGAACGTGTCTCGATCATGTCTGGAGTGATCCCGAACCGTGGGGTAACACACTTAAGGGAGGATGATGATTAGATTGGATTTAGAGAGAAAAGAAACCGGAGACTCCGGAAGTGTTCCGAACATGTCCGATGGTGATCGGAGGGCAACGAAATATGTTTCGGGGTCCGAATGAATTAAATGATATGTATTTAATATTAATAAGTGTTATGAGTAATTACATATATTTTTATTTAATTTAATTCGAATTTTAAAGGCATTAAATCATAAATGGGCCTTAGAGGCCCATTAGGGAAAAATTCCAAATGTTAAAAGAAAAAAAAGAGGGAGGAGGGTCAGCCGCCCTAGGTGGGTCGAATGGGGCCCACCTAGGTGCCGGCGGCTCCCTTGGCCGGCGGGTGGCTATGTGGGGTTTAGTTCCACATGGCCTAGCCAAGGGAGATGGCCTCCCTCCTCCTCCTTTATATAGGAGTGCCCCATTCCTTTGGAAAAACACCAATTCTCCCTCTTCTTCTCTCCTACCTTGAGCGAGGTTTCATTTCTGGAGCTGCGTACGAGGAGAGAAGTCTCTCTACAACACGCACACCGCCGTTCTGCTAGATCCAATCTTCCGCTTCCGCTGCTCTGCTGGATCTGGAGCCCGGAGGTCGTCATCCACACCGTACGTGTGTGGAACTGCGAGGCACCATTGTTTGGTGCTGGGAGCTGTCTTCTTCCACTACACGACCCTGAGGTCGGCGTCGTCGTCTCCACCGACAATATTTGTGCGGGAACGTAATCCCGCTTCCGGTCTATAAGGGTATGTATTCTGAACTCCTCCGTATTAGTATATCTGCATAGTATAGATCCTGGCTAGTTTATGGTTATCGTCGATAGATTTTTTTCTGTCTATGATCCCCAACAGTGGTATCAGAGCCGATCTATCTGTAGATATATCTGTACGGTTAGAACACATGTTGAATGTGGGCATCGATTCTACATTTGTTACTGTCGTGTCTCGGGTGACGGACACCGGGAGTAGATGATACCCCCTTTTTAGGTTCGGCACAGGGCGCGAAGGAGGCTGGAAGACGCCTTACCCAGGAGCAAGACCGTCGAGTTCTTCGTCGAGGCACGCGGGCAAACAACACAGAGAGACACACAGAGTTATCCAAGTTCAGGCCGCCCGGAGGCTAAAGGCCCTACTCCTGCATGTCTGGATTGAAGTGTTCATCATGGTGTGGTGTACAAGGGTGTTCTGGGATGAACCCGGCAGAGTTCCGGTCGGAGGTAGACGAAGAGCAGATCCTGCCCTGGGGAGATCACCTATCTCTCTACCCTCCGAACCCTAGTATAGTCTTGCTTGTGTCTATCTTCCTTCTATTTTTCCTCCTT
Organism: Poa pratensis; assembly: GCA_947311845.1. Lineage (NCBI taxonomy): Eukaryota > Viridiplantae > Streptophyta > Magnoliopsida > Poales > Poaceae > Poa > Poa pratensis. The sequence continues at coordinate 13,422,206 of CAMZMU010000125.1, read as the reverse complement.
TTCTTCCCCCTCTCCTCGGTGCCATGGTCCTCCTTTTATAGGCTAAGGGGATCTGACATGGGCACGCGAGGGGCGTGAAGGGTTTTCGGCGGGAGAACCCCTCGGCGGTCTTTGGAGGAGACGTGGCATCCTCTCCTCCAAGCATTCTCTGGAGGGCGGTGCGGTCGTTCACCCTTGGAAAAGGTGGGACGGACAAAGCCTATCCGCCCCACCAACTATGCTCGTGGCAACGTCACCGGGGCGCGGCCTTCATCTTGGCGCCCAAGTCTTCCAGCAGCTTCCGGCGAGCTGGCGTTCTTATCCCTTTAGCGGTACGGATGGAGGACTCGGGGGCACGCCTGGCCTCCTGCCGGGCGCACGGACCCGTGGGCACTCCGCCTTGTTCTCCGGGCAAGGGGGTGAACCCGGGAGGTCGCCTGGTCCTTAGCGGTAGAGCGTTGCTGGCGAACTTGTCGGGTGTCCTTGTGGCAGATGAGCTATCCCATCTGCTGAACTTGACTCCTTGCCTTGTCCATCTTCTTGGTGGGCCCGAGTGGTGGACCCACTTTGGCAGCATCAGGGGAACCCCATGTTCCACTGCTGCGACAGTAGCCCCCGGGCATGGTCCCGGCGGCTCTTGCTCCAGTTTCTGCCGGGGCTATGGCCAAAGAGTTGGCCAAAGTGGATACCCGGTGCCTTGCCCTGACTGACACGTTCCATCCGCCAGAGGGCGGGACTTGGAGTTATTACGCTTGGGGGAATAACTGTTCATGTCTCCTCGATTCCCGCTGCGGAGAAGCCGAGGAGGCCGCTGGAGAGAGAGAGAAGGCGCCGAGCGCTATAAAAGCGGAAGGGGCGCCCCGTGAATCTTCATCCTTCTCCTCTGCTGCTATACTGCTCCTATCCCCACATGGTGAGAGGGAAAAGGGGCGTTGGTCGTCCTCGTGCTTCGGCTCCGGCGGAGAAAAGCACCAGTGGCCGCGGAAGAGCCGCTCCAAGAGAGCAAGTGAAGCGCTGCGGTGGAGGTAGAGGGACCGTGAGGCGCGGGAGATCTCCTTCTCCGCCTCCACGGACTGCGATCCACATGAGCTTCGCGCCATTCGAGTTCATCCTAGATTTGCACCGCAAGATCCGCAGCCGGATTGACATCCGTACTCCTTTGCGATGGCAATGGGAGACAACAAGCCTTCGGGCTTGTGGCTGTAGGTGGAGGGCTGTCCCAATGGCCCTACCTGGATCTCGGTGGAGTACACTGTCGATGACTCCATGCTCTTGGGTCAGGGGTGGAAGTCCTTCGCCCGCTCCCGCCGCCTGACTCGAGGGCAATATCTTGCCTGCAAGTATGACGAAGACGCCACACTCGCCGTGAAGATCTACTGTGCTGCAGGAGGGCGCGTGGAATGTTGCGCCGAGAGTGAGAGCAGCAGCGGCTCCGGGTCCTACGACGAGGATGAAGATGGGGAAAACTCATCTAGCATCAAGGCCGAGGAGAGCTCGTTTTCCAGAGGGGAGGAGCTTCAAGACGACGGCCCCGAAGATGTCCTTGACCTCCTTCTTGGCCGCCTCATCGACGTACTTCTGGAAGTACTGTCTTCCATTGTACGGTGGTGCTCCTTGCTTGCCGGGAGCCAATATTTTTGTTGTAAAAATTAGCCCCGCTGTAGATCTTGAAATGAAGAAGAACTTGTTCTCCTTTTTGTCTCTTGGCCTTCGTGTCGCACTTGGCGTGAATGGGAGCGGTTTTTCGCCAAACGCGGCCCCATCAACGCGGTAGCTGTAACGCCAAGGGGTAGGTGGTGCACGGGAGGTCTATAAAAGGCCCTCCAAATCCCAACTCCCTTGACGCATCTTCTCGCCTTGCTCCTTTCTCTTCCCCTCCATAGATCGTAGAGCAATGTCTGGAGAGGAGGAGATGTCCTTGTCCGACGTGTCGACGGTGGAATCGGCCTTCCACGGCGTGGCGGAGGCACCCAGAGGAGTTGGGGCCTGAGCCGCCGAAGAAGGCGAAGCTGTGTCCCGCCCTACCGTCTCCCAGAATCTCACTCGCTTGGCGGCCGTCTCTGGTCCTGCTGCTCAGGAAGAAGCTAGGGTTAGGGCGATTCGCAGGGCATACCGGTGGTCCGTTCTGAGAGAGAGGACAACTAGGATCCCGGAGTTGTCCCAACTCGTGGCTGAATTCGAGGCCACTGAGCAGGTGAGCATTCTATCTTCTCGTCTTTTCCATTAACCGATCTAGAACTTGACTTGGCTCGTTTCCCTGCTTCAGGCCGAGAGTCAGTCCATGGGTGAGTTGGCAGACGGGATCTTCCGTATCTTTGGTCGAGGAGTTCCCGGGTGGGCTGCCAGGGCTCTCGCTCCACGAGACGCCTGAAAAAGTCCTGTGCTGGTGCACTCCCTTTCCCCAGGCGTCCCCGGGAATCGAGAGTTCACCCGGCAAAGAAAACAAAGCAGAAGACAAGTCTGCATAGCCAGTGGCCCTGGACTGGCCTTAGTAGCACAGGCTTATTATGTAATCAAGAAGTTGCACAACTGAATGTAATTTAGAATTTAGATTCAGATGAATGCAACCGGGGTCATTTCCCAAATCTTCCTTTGCACTAACACGCTGTGAAGTTTTCAGAGGAGGTCCCTTAGGTGCCAGATACCCTGACTGCATGCATGCAGAAGTAGTACCCCTAAGAGCGCTATACCTTCCGGGCGCCTACTCCACTATCCACAGGTACTAGGCCATAGGGAAATAGACCGTTCGCTGGGGTGGATGCATTACCCCCGCAAAGGCTCTCATCAACTATCAAGCATGCGTAGGTCGATGGTATATTGACTCTGAGGGAGATATCATGCCTAAGTGCATGATGCTGATGCAAGGACTTAGCTGAGTTTTTGCCGTGTCCTTTAGCCGTCCTGTCCTTCCCATGTATCTAGTTCCTTAGCCGCTTTTCCCCATGAGCTCCTGTCCAGGGAGAGGCGCTGCACACAGCAAACTTTCAGTAGGAAAAGAATGGACCCTCTTTCCATGTTGTGAAAGTGTTTCATCCGAAGCAACCCGCAAACAAAGTTGAATGTGCATCTCTGTGTTTAAGTTCGTTAAAAACAGCACTGACCGATCCACTTCTTTCCACGGCAGTACGACACAATCGGGTGGCAGTGCCTACAGATAGGCCACTCGCGCTCGACCTGTCAGCCACCGGCACCATGTCAGCCCCTAGCTTGGGCGATGTTACAGATAACACACTTCACTACATGAATTGAGGCTCACGGAATTGAAACACTTATCTTTTATTCCCTTGGCATATTTCGGCAATTATTCTGTCGCGCTGCCGCCGAGGCAGGTCTTCTATGCCGTTTTTCAGACATAATTCTACCCTGTCCAGCAACTCTTGCCGGGAACAGGTCTCCATGCCGAAATACCCAGTTATCCAGCGAACCCTTCCCGGGGCTGGTCCTTGAATGCCGCTTGAAGGCACAACTGGCTGGCTGACGCCGGTCCGGAGACCATCACATTTCGAAACCCGGAGATCACCTGGCTGGTGATTGGGTATCTTGCTGGCGAATCAGTGACGCCGGTCCGGAGACCCTGGTGCTGGAAAACCCAGATGCCACCCATCTGGTGACCCGGCATCTTGCTGGCGTATTAGAGACACCGGTCCGGAGACCCTTGTGCAGCTTATCCTTGAGGCCCAGAGGCTAGCCACCGGGCGATCCAGTACTTCTGAGGGGGTCCACTTGGTCCCGGGTGTATTGTCACGATGTGACCCGAGAGATCCCATTCTCCTTCAGTGGGACTATTGCAGACAAAAGTTTGATCCCAACTTGCCGCAGGTAGCCTTTGACTGTCTTGAGTACGCTGTGATGTGCAAGGCTCCTCAGCTCCTTCTGTTTGAGTGGAAGCATTGATGAAAGTCCTAAAAGACTTCCCTTTCTGCGGTGCTCTGGGTTTGGCCTTGGCTTTCTTTGGTTTCCTGGTGAGGGGGCAATCTCTGCAGATATGTCCTGGTTCGCCACAGGTATAGCACTCCCCAAGCACCATTTGACCAAGGAGAAGCGTGGCTTCCCTTGGTCTAGGTTCTGCCGGGTCTTGCGTGTCTCCTGGGCTGGTTTCCCGGGTTGTCAAAGTAGACGGGTCAACAGCCCCCAGTGTCGATGTAGACCTTGCCTTGAGCCTCTCGGGAGACACAGAGGGTTGCCTGAGCACCTCAATGTAAATCCCGGGAGGTACTGGTTCTTGCTTGGAGGCCAGTTGTGACAGCTCATCTGCGGCCGTGTTCTCATCCCGAGAGACGTACATGGCCCAGAAGCTGTCGAAGCGCCGCTAAAGCTTCCATACTTCCTTGACGTACGGTGCCATCTGAGGGCAGGCGTACTCCTTGTTCACTTGCTTGACGACTAGCTGAGAGTCATCCTTGATGATGAGCTTGTTGATTCCGAGGCCAACGGCAGCACGACGTCCTGCAAGCAGGTCCTCGTACTCCGTTGTGTTTGTTCGAGATATTCTCCTTGTAGCGCATCTAGACGACGTACTTTAGGCGGCCGCCTGTCGGTGAAATCAAGAGAACTCCAGCGCCTCCTTGACCCTTGGTGTAGGAGACGTCGAAGTTCATGATCCAGGCATCGGGGTCTTCTTTCCCGGGAAGGCAGGATTCCTCCACCGGGCCGTCAAGCTCCGACTCGGTCCATTCCACCATGAAGTCAGCCAACGCCTGACTCTTGACGTTGTTCGTGTGCTCGAACTTGAGGCCGAAACCTTGAAGCTCCATGGCCCACCATGAGACACGTCCGGTGGCGAGTGGGTTTTCCAGTGGACTCCTCAAGGGGTACATGGAAACCACGGTGATGGGTTGGCTTTCGAAGTAGGGCCTCATCTTGCGAGAGGCGTTGATGATCGCCAGCAATAGCTTCTGCATCATGGGGTATCGCTCCCGGGCATCGCGCAGCACCAAACTGATGAAGCAGTGTAACACCCCGAAAATTTGAAACCTAATTTTAGTGGTGTTTTCCGACACCTGAAAAACTTTCTCTTTCCTAAATATTTCTTCAAATCTTTGAGGATGAGTTGACTTGGGAATTGCTCCCTCAAGAATTTCCCAGCGATCCACGAACACCTCCATCACCCGCGATAATTTTTATGCTCAGGTTTTCTCTCGAAAACCCTAGCCCTAATTATCGAACCTTTTAAACCATTTTCTCCACCTACCAAAGGAAAGCCTATTTCCATAGCTAGAAAAATTCCACCAAAAATACCAAAGGACCCCATGTCCATATAAAGACAACCCATGCAAAAATATTGCATACTCCAATGCAATATTTCCAAGTTAGCCAATAATTTCAAAACTGCCATTTCTAGTCCTTAAATGGTTTAGTCAAGCTAGGCACCTCCAATAATTCTGATAAATTCAGGGAATGCATATTTTGGCATTTCCTACACTTCACCTTTTGGAGGCAAACCCATTTGAGCAACCTTTTGACCACTTCCTTTGTAAGCCCAAAATGATGCCATTTTGAGTTCTTCAAGCAAACCTACACCAAGAAAACTCCAATGACCTTGATACTTGGTGATCTTGACAACATGGCCCATATACACACAAAGCCAGGAGACCACCCCAAGGTGAAGCTTGGAACCTCATTTTCCTTAATCATGCCATTATGGTCATTTTTTGGCCATCTTCTTGAAACCCAATTTCCCATCACCCAAATGATCTCAAACTCCATAGACACTCTCCCCTGACCAAAATAACCCATGTCAAATTTTTGGGAATTTATTTGAGTTGTGTAAGACAAAGATCATTTCATCGAACACCTTCGGTGGTTTTGTTTTTCTGAAAATCCTACCTCTGCCAAGTGTTGGATCCGTGAGTGATTCTTGTTGGTAGGTGTTGCTCTCGTTGTTGTGAACCCAGTAGTGAAGATCGTTTTGCGTTTGGAGCATCTGTTTGTCGGGAACGCGCCCATGCCACTCATGGCGCGCTCTGGACGCCAGAATGCGCATGCTGGCGACCTCCCCTGTTTCTCCTACCTCGTTGTCCCGTCGAGGAACGCCTTGGCCGAGCCCCCCTTCCCCTTGCTCGACCCCCCCGTTCCCTCGCTCGCCACCTCACCTCCACCGTGCGCCGCCAAGCAGCTAGCCGCCGCGCCGCATGTACAGTGCGACGCCAAGTGCAACCCGACGCACCAACGGATAAGTACTCCTTGTGTCTCCCCTGTACCTCCAGCGCGGCGAGCTTATCCCCTCTCCTCCCTTATCCTTTCCGTGGCCACTCGAACGCCGAGGTCGACGTGCTCCAATGGCGTCCACCACCACCGTACCCCTGCCCTCTCACCCCCGGCTATATAAAGCCACCCCGAGCCCCTCTCTCGTTGCACCTCACTCCCTCTCCCTCTGGAACCTCTCTTCTAAGTTAATTGGAGGATATACCTCGATTTCGGTCGAATCGACCGGAAACGTCGCCGCAGTTCCTCGGAACCTCGCGAGCATCCCCAGTGCAACCAGCAGAACAAGGGGTGCATGGTGCGCTCGTGTTCTTGCTCGACCGCCATTGCCGACCCGCCAAGCTTCTGGAACTCGCGGGCGACGCATCCCCGACTTCCCTCCCGTGCCCTGGACCCCTTCCCTGGGCGCGGTGATGCTCGTTGGGCCCGACACCGCCGTCTCCTGGCGTTTCCGCGTGCGCAGCACCCATCGCCGGCGACCACCGTAGCTCTCCCGTGCGTCGACGACCGGAGGAAGAAGGAGTAGGGGGAAAGAGAAAAGAAAAGAGAAAGGATTTGTTTAAATCCTTGACCCGGACCCACCTGTCAGCTTAAGTGGAAACGGCTTCTTAGCTTTCCGCTTTCCCTGAGGGAAAGCATACTCCAGTGAAGTACGCCTTCAGCCCAGCCCAGTTCAGAAGCCAGCCCGTTCTGTTTTTTTTCTCTGGTGAGCAGCGAATAGCTATTCTTCGCACGTCCATATCTTTTGAACCATAACTCCGTTTGGAGTGATTCAAATTCCTAAATTCTTGTCTCGACACAACCTTTCTCTGTGGTATGGATTCCACCTTGTTCCAAGATAGTTCTTGAGGTGCCCCTTATGTGGGTGCATTCCGGAGTTCCCGGAGAGCGGCTTTCGACCCCCGACGCCGCGAAACCACCCCGACCCTTCCAAGTCAAACGGATCCCCGCCTTCAGGCAAGCTAACCACTTGCTATGAGCAGCCCAGCAGTGTTTGTTTGTTTATTTGCTTATTACCATGCCGGGTGTTTATGTTTTGTCTGTCTACTGTTATATTTATGCATGTCTGTTCGTTGTTCTTGTTTAGTATGAAACTTGTAATGTTGCTCCTGCCATGTTGCATATTATGTTGCATATTTATTTATCGTACTTGCTTGGTTATATTTTGTATTGTTAATGTTTATCAAACACACACCTTTCTTGAGACAATGGACTGGGGAACCGCCACCGTCTCACTAAAATATTAACGTCGATCTGTGACGGCGCTGGTCGGCGCGATCGCCGCCGTAGTCACCCGGTCGACGCAAACCAAGTGTGTTATATTTTGTTGTTGATCTGTGAAGGCGCTTGCCAGCGGAATCGCTGCCACAGTCTTCCGGTTGACATTTCTTTTCTTTTGTCAAACGAGAAGGCGCTTGCCAGCGGAATCGCTGCCACAGTCATCCGGTTGAAGTTTCTTTTATTTTTGTCGAACGAGAAGGCACTGGTCAGCGGGTTCGCCGCCGTAGTCTTCCGGTTGACGTTTTTATTTTGATAAGTTGGACATGGATACTACTATTTCTTGAATTATTATATTGCTAATGACTTGTTGCTGATGATATTTTATGATATTGTGGTTGTTGTGCTGGACTAATCCTCCGTTATTTGGACTTGTGAATAATGAAACCTTATTAAATGAAACTCCCCTCCAAACAACGATAGGGTCTGTCCATGGTGCCACTAATCTGAACTTTGAACACAGAACCATCGTCGTCTTATGGAGGACCGTGACCTAGTAGGTTGTTGAGCCCCTCTTGTGCCATCCATTGGGCGCAGTCGTTCGGTTGTGCTGTCCGAGGGTAGAGGTCGACAGGCACGGGTTCGACTGTGATAGGGAGTCCGGAGCTAGGCATACTCGGTCGCGCCGGGGATGTGCCGGACTTACTTGCCCGTTGTGCCACGCGCATAGGGTGGTGCAGGAGAGTTTCTTAGCAAGTGGACCGTCATGTGAGTGTATTTTGCTGAATACGACTTTGGGTGTGAGAAACCTGGAGCGTCGGCTGAGTAGGGTGCATTCTGATAGGTGGGAAAGCAAACTCTCGAGAGACTCAACCTAGCAAGCTAGCCCCGTTCCTGGGATATGGAACAACAGTTCAGTGTCGGTCACACTGTGTGTCTTTGTCGTGTCAGGAGGTCAAACTTAAGTTCTGTTTGAAAGAATTAATGAACGACCTGATCTCACTAAATAAACAAATAAGATGATGCAGGGAATGTTGCATTGAGATGTTGAGGGTTACCCATGATATAGGATGGCGGTGTGATCGTTGGGAGCCTAGAGTTAGGCCTGAGCCAACATCAACCGTGCATGCCCAGAGTGGAAAGATAAGGCCAGTGGGCCTAGCAGTGATCACAAGTGCTGTTGTATATTATTTGGTACCAACTGGTACACTTGTTGACTCGTCACAGGTAATCCCTTTGTATGATTGCCAGTGCACGATCCAACCCCACCTGGCTTGGACTCTGCACTGGTGATACCCCCGTTGCTTGCTTATGACATGTTTGGTTGTCAATGCCATGCTACTTTTATGTCATGTATCTAGAGTACACCTTGCCATGTTGTAGGAGTTTATTTCCAATATATATCTTGCTGCATGATTGTTGGATTGTTTGTAGTGAGTGGCGATTCTTGCTGAGTGCATACAAATGTACTCACGGGCCTTCTGTTTGTGGCCAGATATGGGCGAGGAATCATCTTCTTCCTTAGCAAGGATTTGGAGCAAGAGCGTGCTAGGACCAGTAGCCCAGCCAGATACCTGTGGAGTGGAGCCGCTCCAAGCCGTTGACTTAGTCGTCTTCCACTGCCAGTTAAACTCTGTCCAGAGCCATGCTTGGCTTGATGTTTGGTCATGCCTTGATGGCCTTGTAAACCATTTGTAGCACTTCTTGTGCCTGATTGTGTAATGATTTCCATTATGTTACACTGTCGTGACGTGCGGCCAGATATCTTGGGCTGGCGCACGGGACGACCGCCTCTCTGGCGAGATGTGCCTGGGAGGGGTGTCACAAGTAGACCGGGTGCTGTAAATTGCGGGTTACCGAGTCCTTGACGGGCTCGGCTTCCTCCGAGAGTTCGGCTTTGAGAGGGAGCGCGTCAGCCCCCAGTGATGCTTCTTCTGTGACGTTGATGGCAGCGTCGGTGGGCGCGCCAGGCTCAGGGCCCTCTAGCCCTTTGTCACTCGGATGCCTCTTCTTTCTTGGTTGCCCCGGGAGGATGTTCCCGGGACGCTTGCCACTGACCTTGCCCGGAGGGGCGTCACGCTCTACCACAAGAACTGCACTGATCACATGATTGGTGGCAGCGATGTACAGTAGTAGGGGCTCCTTTTCTGTCGGTGCCACGAGGATGGGAGGCGAGGCGAGGTAGCACTTGAGGGGCTGAAGAGCTTCTTCAGCCTCCGGGGTCCATTTCACGGGACCCATCTTCTTGAGTAACTTGAAGAAGGGCAGGGCCCGTTCTCCAAGTCTTGAGATGAAGCATCCGAGTGCGGTGATGCACCCATTGAGGCGATGTACGTCCTTGACTCGCCTTGGCACCTCCATGCGCTCGATGGCCTTGATCTTGTTGGGATTGGCCTCAATCCCCTGGTGGGAGATCAGGAACCCAAGAAGCTTGCCAGACGGGACCCCAAACACGCACTTGTCGGGGTTAAGCTTGAAGTTGACCCGACGAAGGCTGTTGAAGGTCTCGTGCAGATCTTGAATGAGGGAGTCCTTGTACCGAGTCTTGACCACGATGTCGTCAATGTACCCCTCCACGTTACGGCCCAACTGGGACCCAAGACATGCTTGCATGGCGCGCTGAAAGGTTGCGCCGGCGTTCCGGAGACCAAACGGCATCCGGGAGTAGCAGTAGCACCCCTTGGGTGTGATGAAGGTCGTCTTCTCCTGATCCTCCACTGCCATCATGATCTGGTGGTACCCGGAGAAGGCGTACAGAAAGCACAGGAGCTCGCACCCGGCGGTTGAATCCACGATGAGATCAATCCAGGGCAGTGGGAAAGGATCCTTGGGGATGTTGAGCCTCCGGAGTATCCTCCGTCCCCGGAGAATGCACCGACATCGACTTCCTGTACATCTTGCGGAACATCCGAGGTCACTGCCACCATCTAGTTCAACTTCTGAACGCAAAAGATGGCATCGTCGATGTCAGCCTTGATTGTGATCACTCCCCAGACCGCGGGGATCTTCATCAAGTTGTAGGCGAAGTGCGAGACGGCCATGAACTTGGCCAGAGCAGGCCGGCTAAGTATGCCGTTGTATGGAAGCGGCGTGTCTGCAATGTCGAAGACGATGTCCTCGGTGCAAAAGTTCTCCTGGTCATGAAAGGTGACGTGGAGCGTGATCTTTCCCGGCGGCCGAGTGATGCTTCCATTCACGCCTTGGAACATGCCGGTGTCTTGCAAGCGAGAAAAATGGATTTGCAGAATAGCCAGCACCTTCGCCGCTAGTAGGTTGAGGCTAGAGCCTCCGTCGACCAGCATCTTGGTGACCTTGTAGTTGTGGACGATGGGCGACACGATCAAAGGAAGTGTTCCCACCCCAGCCACACTGGTAGATGGTCCGCCGGGTCAAAGGAGATGACTTGCCCAGACTATTCCAGGGGGTTGGGCAGAGCAGAAGTAACCGCGTTAAGCTCTCGGACCAGCCTCTTGCACGCGCCGTTGGATGGAGGCAGAGAGGCTCCCCCGTGAATGCACCCAACAACTCCGGTGACTTCCTGGAACCTCCCGCTATTGCCTCCCTGGGGATCCGGAGCTTCTTTGTTGGGGGTGCCTTCTTGATTGTTCTGTTCACGACCGCCTTGGCCGCCGCGTCCTTCTCGACCCCCGCGGCCACCACTGCGGCCCCATCCGTGGCCGCCTCCGCCTTGGCGACCCGTGGGACAGTCACGAGCGACATGCCCAATAACGCCACAATTGTAGCAGCCGTCCAGGCTCACCCCATCGGCCCGACGCTGCTCTCGTATGGTGAGATTCTTGAGTTGGCGGCAGTCCTTGAGAGGGTGATTGCCGTCAGGATGAATGTGGCACCATGGGTCGTCTTCTCCCTCAGAGGCCGCCGCAGGCTTGGCCTTCGAAGGAAGGGGTTCGGTGACGAAGACGCGTTTGTCGGGTCCGGAGTCCCGCTTCTTGTTCTTGGTGGGGGCAGTTTTGTCCTCGGGTTCGTCCTCCCCGGCGAACTTAACCCCCTCCTCTGCTCGGGCGCATCGATCCGCCAGCTCCCAAAGCTCGCAGGTGGATTCAATGCGGCGATTGCTCAACTTCTCGCGCATCTGGGTATTGCGAACGTTGGCATGGAAAGAGGCGATCACCAGCTCTTGCTTGATGCAGGGAATTGTATTCATCTTCTGGGTGAAGCGTTGGATGAACTTGCGAAGAGTTTCACCCAGAAGCTGCTTGAAGTCGTGGAGGTCGCTGGGAGACCCCGGGCGCTCGTAGCCGCCTTGGAAAGCCCCCAGGAACTGCTCCTTCAGGGTCCTCCAGGAACGGATGGAACACTTGGGAAGTTTAAGAAGCCATGTCTGGGCATCTCCCTTCAGGGCCAGCGGGAACCAGCTGGTCATCATCATTTCGTCGGCCCCGGTGACTACCGCAGCTAAGGAGTAGAGCTGCAGAAAGTCCCAGGGGTTTGTGGTGCCGTTGTAGCGGAGGACGTCGATCTTGAATTTCTTGGGCCAGGTGACCTGGCGAAACTCAGTGGCAAGGGCGTCACACCCTTCGGCGATGCTGCCGTCCCGATCCTCCCGGCGATGGCGCTCGTGGCGTCGCTCGATGCGGGTGCGCATATCTTCAGTTCGATAGTTGTTGAGGTCATGGCGAAGATCTTGGTTGCGCGAGGTAGATGACCCGATGGAGATGGCCTTGCCGCGGTCACGGTTTAGTTGGTCCGCCATCGGTGGAGCGGTGCGAGGAGGTGTCGTCTCGCCTTGGTGCTCGCCACGGGGCTGGCCCCGCGGTTCGCGCGCCTTGTGTCCCCCAGCTTTGGGACCATCGACGGTGGGAGCTCGAGTAAGGTCGGGCTCTGGGCCGCCGTCGGCGAAGTCGAGGAGTGCCTCCACACGAGCTCTCCATTCTTGGTAGACCTTGGGGTCGCCGGAGCTCGGAGGGAACTGCATCAGGGCCTTTGCAGCGATGAGGGCGTCGTGGCGAGCTTGCGTGTCTGAAGGCAAATGCGTGGAGGACATCCTCTTGGCGCTCTGCGGACCCTTGCTGGCGCGGACGTGGTCCCGCTCCTCCCTGGCGCTAGGACCCTTGCCCGCGCCGTTCCCGACGCTTTTCTCTCCAGAGCGTCATTGGGATCGACGTTCTTGTTGATGTTGGCTCTCTCCGATGCCACCTTCTCTGCAGCCAGCACGGGCGGAGGAGCAGTTTGGCGCGTCTCCGCAGCGCGACGCTCAGCAGAAACCTGAGTACGCGACGGAGACGTGGCCTTGGAGGTTGCGGCGTCGGTTTTCCTCTTTGGCGGCATGCTTGACGAAAAACTTGACGCAAAACTTGAGGTTGATGAAGATGAATCCAGTGCTTGCACCCCCTACCTAGCGCGCCAGAAGTCATATCTCGAGTGATGGACACCGGGAGTAGATGATACCCCCTTTTTAGGTTTGGCACGGGGCGCGAAGGAGGCTGGAAGACGCCTTACCTGGGAGCAAGACCGTCGAGTTCTTCGTCGAGGCACGCGGGCAAACAACACAGAGAGACACATGGAGTTACCCAGGTTCAGGCCGCCCGGAGGCTAAAAGCCCTACTCCTGCATGTTTGGATTGAAGTGTTCATCATGGTGTGATGTACAAGGGTGTTCTGGGATGAACCCGGCAGAGTTCCGGCCGGAGGTAGACGAAGAGCAGATCCTGCCCTGGGGAGATCACCTCCCTCTCTCTACCCTTTGAACCCTAGTCTAGTCTTGCTTGTGTCTATCTTCCTTCCCTTTTTCCTCCTTTTCTTCCCCCTCTCCTCGGTGCCATGGTCCACCTTTTATAGGCTAAGGAGATCCGACATGGGAACATGAGGAGCGTGAAGGGTTTTCGGTGGGAGAACCCCTCGGCAGTCTTTGGAGGAGACGTGGCATCCTCTCCTCCCAGCATTATCCGGAGGGCGGCGTGGTTGTCCGCCCTTGGAAAAGGTGGGATGGACCAAGCCTGCCCGCCCCACCAACTATGCTCGTGGCAACGTCACCGGGGCGCGGCCTTCATCTTAGCGCCCAAGTCTTCCACCAGCTTCCAACGAGTTGGCGTTCTTATCCCTTCAGCGGTACGGATGGAGGACCCGAGGGCACGCCTGGCCTCCTGCCGGGCGCACGGACCCGTGGGCACTCCGCCTTGTTCTCCGGGCAAAGGGGTGACCCCAGGAGGTCGCCTGGTCCTTAGCCGTAGAGCGTTGCTGTCGAACTTGACGGGTGTCCTTGAGGCAGATGAGCTCCCATCTGCTGAACTTGACTCCTTGCCTTGTCCATCTTCTTGGTGGGCCTCAGTGGTGGACCCACTTTGGCAGCATCAGGGGAACCCCATGTTCCACTGCTGCGACAGTTACCCTCTCGCGTGTACTTGTTTATATCGCGGTATTGTCGGATGAAGTGGCCCGGACCGACTTTACGTGTACTCTTACGTGAGACTGGTTCCACACTTGACATACGGCTTGTACCGTATATGTGGCTGGCGGGTGTCTGTATCTCCTACAACAGGGCTATAGTTGAAAAGGGTGTAATAGAGACAATTGTCTTATCGCTGTTGTGGTTGTTTTCGTAGGTAAGAAACGGTTCTTGTGCGGAAGCCCTAGCGGCCACGTAAAACATGCAAAAGATAAAGTAGAAAGCGTCTAACTTTATTTTGCAGGGGCAATGTGATATCGTCAAGGTAGGTTTATTAAATTGTTTATAAACTGTCGGCGCGAAGGAGACCATCGGCGCAGAGGAGTCCATATCATGTCGCATTACATTTCATTTTAGATGTTATGTAGATTGTGTGCATCTTATATTGTGTATATATATGTCTATATATTAGTTACACAGCGATAGTAATATAAGATGATCCCTCCCAAAATTCAGATAATAGTGTTCTCCCTCTGACGTGCACCACCAATAAAGTTCTACGTTACGGGGTACGCCGCATTGCGGTTACACTCGTCTCTTCGTTCGCATACAGTGGGTGTAAACCACGTTGCACACACGAATATGTCAGAGGGTGTTATGGCGAGCCTAGCATGTACAGCCATGGCCTCGGAACACAAGTACCGAAAGGTTAAGCACGAGTCACATGCGGTGATGTGATCGATATACGATGTCTACCTTTGAAGTTATGCTATATGACTGATCGATGGGTGTAGTGTAATGAATGGGGGTTGTGTAATCACTAAGACGATGCGAGGGATACTCGTCTTGAGTTGGAGTTCTGTTAGACTTAGGCGCATTCCTGTGATTTGACAAACTTAAAAAGAGTTGGGTCCAAAACTTCATATTTTTATACCGTAGCTTGAGGATACTCCTTGTTTCAAACCTTTTAGCTCTATACGATACAAAACCCGCTAGGAGATAAAACCGGAGATTCCGCTGACAAAAGATAATTCAGATTATCAAGTTTTGTGCGGATAATTTCATCATAGTCCAGTGTATGCTATGATCTCTGCCGTTGAGAATGAACTGTGGGTGCATGTTGATAGATCGCGAATGGTCGCTGAGATTGATGATCTGTATGCACCGTAAATCAGGTTTTCCGCTCAACTAAGATGAAGAAAACACTCGCAATAAAAGAGCATGTGGCGGTCATACCTGATGACATTGGTCATATTTGATGACATTGAGACGCCTCGCTCAACTCGATCACTGGATGATAGACAACGTTGCCAGGTGCAAATGGTTTGTCATAGACTATGTCATGAAAGGACAATCATTCACCTTCATGAATTCTTGATTGCAGAATCTAGAAGATGAAATAGATCGCCGGAAATTCATCAATGATAATGGGTATATATGATATACATGTTATGAATGTTTTACCTTAACAAATACTCTATGCAGTGATTAAATGTTGATGCTGGTCCTGTTTAGTGAAACAAGATTTTCTGCTTGAGTGGCTTGGAAAGATGAGGAGACAATGTGTGTTGATGATGGCAGGCAAACATGTTGTGACGGCCATAGACACTCTCTCTCGACATCCGCCATTTGGATTAATTTGGATTTGAACAAATATTCTTTTGATCGCTTGTTGGCATGATCATTATAAGTGTGTCTCCCTCTTGCGAGACAATCGTTCATATCTGTTAGTGATAAATCGTTGTCCTACATTTATGAGCGATATCTTTAATGATCGTACATCAATCGTGAATGGAATATTCATATGTGAATCTAGATGGTAGTGGTCACATTTATAACATTAAATGCCAAAGGATACAAACTTAGTAATGACACCACATTCATGTGGCACTAACGTTATGAGTCATGTCAAAGTTATAAGCATAAAGTAGCTCCATTCCGATGGATCTCCGAGTCTTTAGATTTTGATCTTATGACACTTGCAAAGATAACTAAGACACCGTTTTCTGGAAACGGGCATGTATTATTGAAAATCATACATAATTGATGTGTGTGGATCAATGAAGTACTTCAACGTGTAGTGGAAATCATTATTTAGTAAACTTTACCAATGATTTAAGTAGATATATGGATCCACTTAATGAAATGCTGGTCTGAAAAGTTTGATGAATTCAAATAAGTTCAGAAGTAAAGTAGGAAATTAAACTTAACAAGATAATCAATTTCCTGCGATACAGATCGAGGAAACAAAGATTTGAGTTATGAGTTTGGCATATCATTGAAAGACTTGTGAGAATAGTTTCCACAAATTACGCCGTATGGAACACCACAATGTTATGGTGTGTTAGAACGTCGTAATCACATGCTATTGGATTGTGTGTGATCAATAAAATCTCTTATCGAATTTTTGTGATCATTAGAGTCGTATGGTAGGAACAAAACATTCACTTTAGATAATAGGGAAACCATCTAAATCCATGGAGACAATACCATATGAGTTATGGCATGGCTTTTAGCCTAGATTGTCGTTTCGGTATTTTAGTGTTTCGATACGATCAAACCTAAAATGGATAAATCTTTGTAGTGTACCTAAAGAATTAGTTGGGTACGTGTCTCACGACAAGAAGGCAAAATTGTTGCTGGAATATACCTTACTCAAGAAATAGTTTCTTGTCCGAAGGTATAAGTGGGAAAGAAAGTAGAGCAAGACGGAGTTAATGAACTTCCTCTCCAGACATCAGAGTGACGCAACGGAAATGTTCCGATACCGGAAACTGTTCCGATATCGTCCTCCACAGATGAAAGAAAGCTAATGATAATGATCATGATGCTTTAAGCTCATACTAAGATCGTAGGCATACGAGAATGGTTTCCGCTATGTGCTACGACTATCTTGTTATGAAACGTCATGTTAATGGAACATGAAAATACCTACGAACTACAAAGAAGCGATGGTGAACCTAAGTCCGAGAAATGGCTATGAGCCATATATAATCCGAGATAAAATCCATGTACAATGACTAAGTAATGACTTAGGTATATTTTCTTGATGGCATTCAGGCCATTGAGAGTAAATGGAATTTTATGACAAAATAGACGCTGACGGAAAGACAACCGTCTATAAGGATCGATTTGTCATAAAATTTTGACAAATTCAAAAGTTGACCGCAACGAGATTTTGTCTCAAGTGGCGATGCCTTAGTCTGTTTAGGATTGTTCTAGCAATTATTTTCAATTAAAAATTGATAAGGGGATAAAGAAACCGTGTTCCCTAATGGCAACATTAAGGAAGAGTTGTAATCGTACAACAGTAGGTTTGGTTGATCCTAAGGATGCTAGACATGTATGCAAACTTCAGTTGTCCATTCATGGGCTGAAGCAAGCATATCGGAGCTGGAATCTTCACTTTGATAATGTGATCAAAGGATTTTGGAGTCGTCCAAAATAATTGAAGAAACCTGCATTTATAAAGAAGTGAGTGGGAGCTAAGTAGCTTTTCTTGATCTTATATGTGAATGGCATATTTGAGTGGGAGCTAAAAGGAAATTCCCTTGTCTTATATGCGGAAGGCATATTTGAGTGGGAGCTAGGTGTCATTCCAAACTTTATATGTAATGACATATAGAGAATGATACAGATCCTCTAGTAAAGTATGAATGATTATTTAAGTGATTAAATTTTCTGTGAATGAAGTTTAGAGTATTAGGCTTTAGATCTATAATTTGTATAGATCAAGAGGGCTTAATAACATTAGGTCAGGAATATTTTCTAGGTCAAGATTCTGAAATGTTTCAGAATAGAACAAGCGAAGAAAAAGGTTCTTGGTTGTATGACTAGATAAAATATTAAGTTTCAGTGATAGTTATTGAAAGAACTGGATGTCCGACATCCTCTATGCCTCAGACATAGATTCTATCATACTGAAAACTCGACTTGGTGTGACCCAAGTTCTTGGTTGAAGAACGGGTTCTAGAGTGATCCCTGGATGGATCAATGAACAAATGTTAAGTATTTCCTTCAGTGTCTACAGAGAACTGAAGATATGTTTCTTGTATGGGTGAGAGTGAAGAGACAACTTGCCGTAAAAGGGTTACGATGATGCAAGTTATGACACTGACCCATACGGCTAGAAATCTCATACAGGAGAAGTCCTTTGTTTTGAAGAAAGGGTTAGATTGCGAAGTTGCATATGAATGCACTATCGTAGAAGGGTTAGCTTGCGAAATTGCATATGAATGCACTGTCGCATGATCTACATAGGTATAGGAATATATGGCTATTTCGGAAGTAGCAAGTGTGATTGGACTGTGCTGTTTTCCCGAGCATGACTGGTTTCCCTTAATAGATCTCTTAGACTTTTAAGGCTCATGCTATGCGAAATTTTGAGTCTCACTCCATCGACAAAGCATATATTTCACCGTTATCATATGATACGGGATGATGTCAAACTAGGTGACATAGAAGTGTTGCAAAGCACATACAGATAGATCTGTTGACTTGCTTCCTCTTCCACGAGACAAGCGTGCACCAATATTGCTATAGGTGTTAAGCTTTTACCAAGTTGTAAACTAGATTAAATTGTACTCTAGTGCAAGTGGGAGACTGAAGAGATATGCCCTAGAGGCAATTAATAAAGTGATTTTATTTGTCATATCTCAATTGTTCATAATATGTTTTAATACCATGCTATAACTGTATTAAGCGGAAACATTAATGCACGTGTGGTATGAAAAAACCAGGTCCCTAGTAGCCTCTATTTAACTAGTTCGTTGGGTAACAGATGATCAAGGTTTCCTGATCATGGACAATCGTCGGTTGACAACGGAGTCATATCATTAGGTGAATGATTTGATGGACATACCCAAAATATAGAAACGTAGTGTTCATACCTTCGACCGTGAGATCATATCAAATCTCTGCTTCTGGAAGATGCGGCTGATCGCATCAAACGGCATGTCTTATATAGCGTGACAATAAAGGTGACACTTTCGGGTATCGGAAGGAAGCAGTAGAAGCGAGTGATCAAGAGCGGAATTGCCAATCCACATAGCAGGATAGATACTCTGGGCCCACTCGGTGAGATTACATCAATGAGCTTGCAAGCATGTGACTAGGTCACGGGGATGTAATATCACAGACGAGTAAAGATAGATTTGTCGATGACGAGGTCATGCTCGGTAATCGTGATACCGGAGAACGACGCTCGGACAATCTAAGTATCGCTAGGCAAGAGGATGAGACTGGACGTCTAAAGGTTCAAACGATAAAAGACATTCGTGGACGCACAGGGGCTATCATGGGTATCCAGATCCCGCTGTTAGTCATTGATCGGAGAACGTGTCTCGATCATGTCTGGAGTGATCCCGAACCGTGGGGTAACACACTTAAGGGTGGGTGACGATTAGATTGGATTTAGAGAGAAAAGAAACCGGAGACTCCGGAAGTGTTCCGGACATGTCCGATGGAGATCGGAGGGCAACGAAATATGTTTCGGGGTCCGAATGAATTAAATAATATGTATTTAATATTAATAAGTGTTATTAGTAATTAAATATATTTTTATTTAATTTAATTCGAATTTTAAAGGCATTAAATCATAAATGGGCCTTAGAGGCCCATTAGGGAAAATTCCAAAAGGGAAAAGAAACAAAAAGGGAGGAGGGTCAGCCGCCCTAGGTGGGCCGAATGGGGCCCACCTAGGTGGCCGGCGGGTGGCCATCTGGGGTTTAGTCCCACATGGCCTAGCCAAGGGAGATGGCCTCCCTCCTCCTCCTTTATATAGGAGTGCCCCATGCCTTTGGAAAAACGCTAATTCCCCCTCTTCTTCTCTCCTATCTTGAGCGTGGTTCCGTTTCTGGAGCTGCGTATGAGGAGGGAAGTCTCTCTACTACATGCACACCGCCGTGCTGCTAGATCCAATCTTCCGCTTCCGCTGCTCTGCTGGATGTGGAGCCCGGAGGTCGTCATCCACACCGTACGTGTGTGGAACCGCGAGGCACCATTATTTGGTGCTGGGAGCTGTCTTCTTCCACTACACGACCCTGAGGTCGGCGCCGTCATCTCCACCGATAATGTTTGTGCGGACACGTAATCCCGCTTCCGGTCTACAAGGGTACGTATTCTGAACTCCTCTGTATTAGTATATCTGCATAGTATAGATCCTGGCTAGTTTATGGTTATCGTCGGTAGGAAGTTTTTTTGTTTTCTGTCTACGATCCCCAACATGTTCTTGGGTGTTGGTGAAGATCACAACAACAGGAGGTTCAGAGGAAGAACTTGGAGCAGCAGTGGAGGCAGAGGGAGATGATATTGTTGCTTCTTGCTTCAGTCACGAATTAGGCCTCCAATCTTCTTGGTGATGGAGATCTCGAGCCATGTTCTTCTCTGTTCTTGTTCCCTGGTGGTTGTTGATATTTGGTGGTGAGGTGTGTGATGGGACGAAGCTTCCTCCTCTGCTTTCTACCTTTATGCAGACAAGCTCCAACAGCTTTGACAGTGACAGCAGCACGGTGGTGGCATGACCTATTGCTTTTTTGCTTTTGACCTTCTGCTTCTTTTATTCTCTCACAAGTTGGTCCACATGACTTCACTGCCTTTTTCTTTTTAGTCCTTGGTTGATGATCAAATGTAGATGTTTTGAGTGCCTTTTCGAACATTTCTGCAATAAGACAGTGAAAAGATATGAAATGTCCATTTTGACCAGTATTTTCTATCAGACAATGATTTTGCTATGAATTTGAGGGCAAAAGTGGATGTAAAGGGTTTAAACATGGAGTATGAAACATATAAATATCATGCATATCAAACCCCCAGACTTGAATCTTTGCTTGTCCTCAAGTAAAGGTACTGAACTGATAAAAACGACAAAGTCTAAAAATGAACACTGACTGATCTAGAGGATATAAAAATTCATCTAGAAATAAGTCATTGTCAGATTTCAAATTTATGAATTATACTAGGTAGCTTCAGAAAGGAATTTCAGTAGGACTTTCAAGAGTTTCTAGATTTAAAAGCATTGAATTGGTAGGATGCTCAGTTTGACATCAGAGTTAAAGATAAATGATCCAACTATAAGCCTAGATGCAGATATGAGAAGTAAACATGAATGCAGGGTCACTGCTTCACATGCCACCGATCCCAAGACCATGGTGTGCTAATGCTTATGCAGAAGTTAGTATCCAAATGCTTTTTAGTTAACTTCAATTCGTGCTTCACGTACTATAGATCCCGAGATCATAGTATGCTAATGCTCAAAATTATGATGCTTCATCCTTTAAAGGACTTCTGCAAAAACATGTTCCAGTTAGTGCTTCACATACCACAGATCCTAGGTTCATGGCATGCTAATGCAAACAAGGTTAGTTATGGTATAATGACATAATTGTAAATATGCAGGATAATTAGTGCTTCACCTGTCACCGATCCCAACATCATGACAAGCTAATGCAAAAAATGTCAGTAAAAGAAGGCTGCCAAGAGGATCATATAATTTAGCTTCTGACACAAACTGGAGCATCTTAGAAATTCAAATATTTTAAATGTAGAAACAAAAGAAATTCCTTACTGAGATTAAATTCTGATGGCTTAACTAGTATATCTCATAAACAAAACCTAAACAAGATTTATAGCTACATGCAAACTTATATAAAACAGATCAATCACCACGTAGTTCTCAGAATTGTCACAAAATTTTATGATCTTACAGTGCTCACAAGATGATGAGAAATGTAAAGTAGCACAAATATTCAGTAAACAAGCAGGTAAATTTTAAAGTTGGAACAATTTCACCTGATGGTACTTCAGTGATCTGAATGTAATCTGCATCATCCTAGTGCTTCCTCTGCTCTGCTCTTCTCATAATTTATTAACCTGAAATAAAAATGCAGAAAAGGAAAAAAGAAAAATAACATTTTCAGTCTCAGGTTGCCTCCTGAGAAGCGCTTGTTTATGGTCATTAGCTTGACCCTTGCTTCCTTCAAGCTGGAGGAGGAGCTGGCTCAACCTCTCCTGCCTCAATGTCTATTTCCACTTCATCAATGATCATGGAGTCTCCTAGTTGATATTTCTTAAGCCTCTGACCATTAACTGTAAATCTGCCTTGAGACTGACTCTGAATTTCCATGGCTCCACTGTTCATAATTCTTTTCACGGTGCAAGGACCATACCATCTTGACTTAAACTTTCCTGGGAAGAGGTGAAATCGAGAATCATAAACCAGCATCCTCTCACCAGGCTGAAATTCTCTCCTGAGAATATGTCTGTCATGTATCTTCTTGGTTTTCTCCTTGTAAATTCTGGAGCTTTCATAAGCATCTTGTCTCAGTTCATCAAGCTCACACCTATTGAAGTTTTCTGTGTTTTCCAGCCAGGTTCAAGTCAAGGTTCAGTTTGCGAATTGCCTAGTTGGCTTTGCGTTCTAGCTCAACTGGCAGATGGTATGCTTTGCCATACACAAGTCTGAAAGGAGACATTCCAATAGGTGTTTTAAAAGCTGTTCTGTAGGCCCACAGTGCCTCTGGCAATTTATTTGACCAATCTGCTCTTGTGCTTGAAACTACCTTCTCCAGAATGTGTTTAATTTCTCTGTTTGAAAGTTTAACTTGTCCATTTGCTTGAGGATGATATGGAATTGTAACTCTGTGACAGTGGACTCCATATTTGGCAAAAAGGTTTTCAAGCTGAGCATTATTGAAATGCTTCCCTCCATCACTGATCACTATTCTTGGTATACCAAACCTGGGAAAAATCACTTGTTTGAACAGTTTACAGACTGATTTTGCATCTGCATTGACTGTTGGAATTGCTCCAACCCATTTTGAGACATAATCTATTGGAACTAAAATGTGTTTGTAACCATTTGAAGAGGGCAGAGGTCCAACATAATCAACTCCCCAGACATCAAACAACTCAACTTCAAGAATTCCCTTTTGTGGCATCTCATGTCTCTTGCCAATTTTTCCACTTCTCTAACAAGGATCACAACTTTTCACATAGTTGTAAATATCTCTGAACATAGTTGGCCAATAGAAACCAGCTTGCAAAACTTTTGCTTGAGTCTGGGAGCTGCCTGCATGACCACCATAAGGAGATGAATGACAGTGATGGATTACTTGAGAGACTTTAGAGTCAGCAACACATTTTCTGATGATACCATCCATGCAATGTTTGTACAAGTGTGGTTCATCCCAGTAGAAGTGTTTAGCATCATTTTTTAATTTCTTCTTCTGCTGGTAAATCATATCAGGTGGATCAGTTCCACAAGCCAAGTAGTTCACCAGATCTGCATACCATGGAGTTTGCTTATCTGACTGTGTTATTTGCATCAGTTGTTCTCCTGGTAAGCTATCATTTATCTTGTTGTTGTCTGAATTATACTCTGTGATTCGTGACAAGTGGTCAGCTACCAAGTTTTCTGAACCTGATTTGTCTTTGATCTGAACATCAAACTCTTGGAGCAGAAGAATTCATCTGATTAATCTTGGTTTAGCATCCTTCTTATTCATCAAGTGCTTTATTGCTGCATGGTCTGTGTATACAATACACTTATTTCCTACTAGATATGGTCTGAACTTATCAAAGGCATAAACCACAGCTAGTAGTTCTTTTTCAGTTGTTATGTAGTTGATCTGAGCATCATCAAGTGTTTTGCTGGCATAATAAATCACATGAAGAGTTGTGCCTTTTTTCTGTCCAAGAATTGCTCCTACTGCAAAATCACTAGCATCGCACATCAGTTCAAATGGTAATTTCCAGTCTGGTGGCTGTACTATAGGTGCAGTTATCAGAGCTTCTTTCAACTTAGCAAATGCCTTTTTACAATCTTCATCGAATATGAAATGAACATCATGATTCAGTAACTGAGTCAGAGGCTTGGCAATCTTGGAGAAATCCTTGATGAATCTTCTGTAGAACCCAGCATGTTCAAGAAAGCTCTGAATTCTTTCACATTCACTGGATGTGGCAGTTTTGAAATCACATCAACTTTTGCCTTGTCAACTTCTATTCCTCTTTCAGAAACCAAATGTCCTAGGACTATTCCTTCTCTGACAAGAAAATGACATTTTTCCCAATCGAGCACAAGGTTGTTCTCTGAGCATCTCTGCAATACTGTCTCCAGATTTTTCAAATACTCCTGAAAGCTGCCACCATAAACTGTGAAATCATCCATGAAAACTTCCATGATCTTTTCAATCTGATCTGAGAAAATTGCCATCATGCATCTCTGAAAAGTACGAGGAGCGTTGCACAGGCCAAATAGTAGCCTTTTATATGCAAAAGTGCCTTATGGACAGGTAAAAGTGGTTTTATCTTGATCCACAGGGTGTATAGGAATTTGCAAAAATCCCGAGTAACCATCCAGATAGCAAAAGTATTTGTGACCAGCCAAACGCTCAAGCATTGGATCAATAAATGGCAAAGGAAAATGATCCTTTCTTGTTCCCTTATTTAGCTTTCTGAAATATATTACTAATCTCCAACCAGTAACTTTTCTAGTGGGAATTTCTTCACCAGCTTCTGAAGTTTCCACAGTCATGCCACCTTTTTTGGGCACAATGTGTAGAGGACTAACCCACTCAGTGTCTGAGATGGGATATATAATGTCAGCACCAAGAAGTTTTAGAACTTCCTTTTTAGCAACTTCTTGCATTTGAGGATTCAATCTTCTCTGATGATCTCTTGATGGTACACTTTCCTCTTCTAAATGAATTCTATGTGTACAAATGGATGGACTGTGTAACATCCCAAATTTTTGGAAAATTTAAAAATCACTAAAATTTGAAACTTTGGTTTTGAATAAAATAAATTACTCAAAAAGTGAAGATAAATATGAAAATATTAAAATTAGGAGTTTTACTAAACCCTAAAACAATATTTTTAAAGTGTTTTAAATTATTTAAAGCATGTTCTATTTTAAAATTGGTTTTGATTCAATTATATTTATTTGAAAAATAAGTTTAAAAATAGCTAATTTTCAATATTTACATTTGTGGTATTTTAATTTAATAAGCCACAAAAGATTTTATTTAAAATCCTATTTTTAAATTGACACAAAGTGTCAATTAAGCAATTTTGCAAGATTTTAAATTTGTATTTTTGAAATGTTTGGAAAAGTGTGTTTGAAAGTTCTAATAGGTTTTGATTTTACAAAAATTTAGAAACTGGTTTGAGTTGATTTGGACTTTTAAAACAAAAGTTATGAAAGATTCCCACCCCGAGCTCTGGTAATGGCGGATTTGGCACAATCCCCCATGGAGTCGCCACCTCATCTCGCGCCTACCCGCCTCCAAATGTCGAGTTTGCCTATCTACCTCCCCCGCCCTTTCCTTTGGCTTGTTACCATCGCTTCAGTGGGCAGTTCCCCTCACTTGGCTCTATGTTTCCACCACCGCCGACGAGATCCAGTACGGCGCTTGCGCGGCGCCTGACGCTGGCGTTTCAAGGGAATGGAGAGCCGGATGTGCCGTGCAGCGGCGCGTCTCCGAGATCGAGCGGAAGCGGAGAGCTCATCTGCGCGAGCCGCCCCCGAGGCCCTTCCCCAACATCTCCAGTTGGGATGGGGAGGAACGGGCCAGAGATCGCGTCGTCGAGCTCCGCCCAGGTTGCGAGGTTTGGCGGAGGTCATGGCATCAGCGGAGAAGACCTCGTCGGAGGAAACACTAGATCCAAGCCAACCTCTGAAGAAACTGAATCGGAGGTGCCGTCAACAACCTGCGCGTCTCAGTGCTCCACCCCGCCGCGACAGGAAGCGGGGACCACCGATCGCCTCAGGTATCGTCTCGATCGGGAAACAGAGGTCGAAATCTGCAGTGCATTTCAGGGAGCTGAGAAGCGGCAGAAGGATGGAGGATCGAGAGCACAGTTAACAGCAGCACCTAATCTGGGAGGCATCCATGGAGCTTCGCCGTGGCTTGGGCAGCGTCAGGGTGCAGGGTCAGGTTCAGTTCGAGCTTCATCGCAGTCGCAGGAAATTGCGCTCAGATTACCGCAGCAGTTCAACCCGCTGGGTTTGCTTCAGAGCTTTGCAGCAGGGGACATGCTCGCTGCAGCGACACTGTTCTATCTCTGGGTGGCCGCTTCATGGCTCCTGCAATAGATATGTCAAGACCTCAGGCTGTTAGCAGAGATCGCAATGTGTTGGAAGATTGGGAGTTACAGGAACAGAGCATGAGTGCAGAGGAAATGGAACTGATGGCCGAGGTGTTCCAGGAATAAGGCGCGAAGCGAATTTTCGCAAGCTATTGGGCCGCGTCTAGGGAGGGCAGGATGGTCAGCCTGTGAAAATGGTTGGCCGTATGGACATGGATGGGGATCCAAGCTTTTATGGGCAGTTGTTGGATTTCACACAAAAAAGGAGGAGCTCACCTACCGCTGCCCTAGAAAAAATCCCCTCCTCCCTCCTGGTTTGGATCAGAAAGGACCTCCTGGATAAGAGGACATTCGTGGCGGTGGACTGCGCTCCGATCTCGCCGAGAGATAATACGGCAGTCGCAATTCGCCGTGTTACTCTTGATCCAAAGTTCTACGCCACTACTAGATAGCAAATCTTTGATAGGATCTCCATGGCTGACAACTCAAAGGGAGAGGCAGGGGCCGATCTGGCGAAGGTGGGAGAGGTCCATGGCGGGGGCCAAACCCTAACTTCGCCCCCCCCGCAGCAGCAACCGTTCATGCCATATGCTCCAGGCCCTTATGGATGGGGCCAATTCCCTGGACAATTTCCTCCGTTCCCAGGGCAATTTCCTATGCCTTGGATGCAGCCCCCAATGGCAGGAGACTGGCAGCAGCCCCCAATGGCTGGAGACTGGCAGCAGCCCCTTGGGCAGTTCAACAACAGAGGGAATCAGAATTATAACAAGTATCAACAGCTAGGCAAGAAGGTGGTGAAGCAAAAGGAGACAGTGCAGAAAAGCTCTGAGGTGGGGAGTGATGAGGCTGGGACATCGATTCGGAGAGATGTCGCAATGGAGTATGCAGCAGTGACAAGTTACAATTGTGGAGAATCTGGGCACCACAAGCAGGGCTGCACTGAGCCTAAGGTTTGTCATATATGCAAGAATCCTGACCATGAGGTTGATCTATGCCCAGCCAAGATGCAAGCTCTCCCGGCAGCTGCTTATTTTGGTAGTGCAGCGCCAGGTTTGGGTTTTTTTCACATTGATCTACCAGGGATTCGCAGAGCATGAAACCAATTAAGAATGTTGGGGTGGTGTATTTGGAACATGGTACCATCTCCAAGGATGAATTGGCACAAAACTTCTCTGCAATCTTCAAAGCAAATTGGCCTTGGCAGATTAGGCAGCTGGATGATTACACCTTCCTGGTGAAGTTCCCTCCTCACATAAGGGTGGAAGATGTGGCTAGCTACCCCAGTTTCAGGTTGGTGAACGATGGAGTGCAGGTTTATGTAGTGGTGTGGGAAGGAGACCTCAACTACTATGCTGACCTGGAAGAGGTCTGGATACAGTTAAAAGGAATGCACCATGAATGGTGTCAATGGAAAACCCTGTATCAATTTGCTTCTGCTATTGGAATTCTACAGGATGTTGACTGGCAGACAACTTTCAAGAACCTGTATGAATCAGTGCGGCTAAAAATCTGGTGCAGGGACAGTGCTAGTATCCCTGACACTCGTGTGTATGAGATCATGGGAAAGCTGTACCAAGTGGGCATAGAAGTAAAGAAAAAAGAGGCTGTGATTGAAGGAATTGTCACAAATGAAGGAAATAACTCCAAAGACCCAGAAACTGACAAAGATAAAAATCCGGGAGAAAAGCAAGACAACATGGAAACTGACAAAGGAGCTAACACAGGTGCTGACCCTGGTAATGGGAACAGTGGGAATAGGAATGAAGGAGCTGTGGGCAATAATAAACAGCAAGGCAGTGGAAGTATACACAAGGCAAATTCGTTGGCTTACATGATGCAAGCGTTGGCAGATGGTGCTAGGGATTTCGAGTCTGGAGATGCAATGGGGCCAAGCCTGCTCTCGGCCATCAGAGAGGTGGATATGGCCAAGGAGAAGGTGCTAAGCTGGATAGAAAATGAGAGCATCAATGAAGAAGGGTGTGCTAATTTTCTTAGGCAAATGGAGCTAGTGCAGGATGAACCAGAACAAGAGGAGTTTTTCTATGAAGATCCAGATCAAGAAGAACAAGTGTCTTCCCAACCTCAGCCTGTCGAGGAGAATGTAATGCTGGGAACTGAGAAGCAAAAGAAGATGCAACCGTGGGGGCCTACCTATGGGACAAGGCAGAGCCAGAGGTTCCAACACTCAGTGCTCACGATGTTACAAAAAGCACAACAGGCTCAACAGAAGAAGAATCTAGAGAAAAAGGGTATTGCTGCTCCAAAAATGACCGGTATAATTTCGCAAAACCCTTTCAATGTTCTTTCCTCCAGTAATTTAGTCAGCATGGCAAACACTGTGGGTGTTTCAATTGTGTTAGAAGATGATACTTCGCATTTTTCTGAGCACGGTGACAAGAGTGTTACTAGAAACGAATGGGTTGGGAATTATGCCTAGATCCCGCGCAAATGGAAATTTCATTGATAAGACCTCCTCAATTGTAGCCAATATTTTATTGCGAATAATTCCGACAACCTCAGGAGAAAAAAAGGCATTTACTTATTATAGAGATGGTGCGATTTGACTCTTTTTTTGTTTCTTTAGCCATACCTACACCTCAGTCTTCTGAGAAAGAGATGGGGTTCGCATAGAGAGAACCATACGGAGTATTTGAAACACGGGAAAGAAGTACCACTAAGGTAATATTTCCAAAGGAGTTGCAAACGGATCCGCCGGTTCACCAATCATTGATGGCTCGAGAACCGCTAAAACTACATTACATGCAATAGTACCTAGAATTACTACTGGAAAAATATATAAAAGATCGTTGGGCCATGCGGGTTCCCCGTAATAATTATGTCCCATCCCTTTAGCTAATTTAGCTCTTAATACAGGATCATTTAAGTCTGGTTTCTTTGTTATTGGGATAGGTGAACTCTTTAGGGACACCTAGCTGCTCTCAGTCGCATCTGTTGGATGCTGATAGAGAATTAGATTTAGATGAATCCATGTGGACAAAAGTTGGTAAATATAGGCGGGGCAAGCACTCCAAGAAAAATGGTTCTCCATGATTTATTTTTCATGCAACATTAGAGGAATCCATGCTGCTAGCAGGAAGCCCTTTACAGTAGATAACCTAAAAAAGTATCACCCGCATGTGATTGGTTTTCAGGAAACTAAGCAGGATTTTTTTTTCTGATTCTTACTTAAAATCTTTAGTAGGTAATCAAATGTTTGATTGGAGATTTCTACCAGCGAATGGCTCTGCAGGGGGCATTCTGCTAGGTGTAGATTTAGATTTTTTCGATGTTTGTAGCTGGGAAATTAAGAAGTTTTCGGTCTCTGCTATTCTTAGAATTAAAAGCAATGATATCACTATTAGAGTGATTAATGTTTATGGTCCCTCTTATGAAGAATAGAAAGAAAATTTTATTTCTGAGCTGCATAGTCTGTTTTTAGACTACCATGGACACACTGTTATAGGAGGGGATTTTAATTTGGTTAGATATCAAACTGACAAAAGTAATGGGTTATTAATCACAAATGGAGTGATAAAGTTAATGCTTGGGTCGAAATTTGGAGTCTCCTGGAGCTCAGATTAGGAGATAGGAGGTTCACTTGGGCTAATAATCAAGCTGATAATTTGATAATGTCAGCTATAGATAGATTCTTTTGCAATGTTGAATTAGATGAGGTGTTCCCCATGGCTAGTATTCAAGCCCTGCCTAGACTAGCAAGTGATCACACTCCGATTCTGTGGGAATCTGGGATGGGTGTGGCACCTAAACCGACTACTTACAAGTTTGAAAAGTGGTGGCTTATGAGAGCTGACTTTGATAATATTGTTAGGAAAATTTGGTCACAAAATATTAATAGTAAGGACCCCATGGAAATCTCGCAAACTAAAGTCAGGAATTTCAGGAGGGTTTCTCAGGGATGGAGTAGGAATATAGAGGCTGAACTTAGAAATTTGAAAAAAGCTCTTACGCAAGAGTATGATACTCTGGACATAAAAGCTGAAACAGAAGAATTAGACGATTGGGAGAAAAGGAGGTTAAAAGAGATTTATTCTGAAATGAACAAAATTTGGCTAAAGGAGGAAATAAAAGCCAAACAAAGAGCTAGGGATAGGAATACAGCATATTTCCATGCTGTAGCTAATCAAAAGAGGCGAAAAATGACAGTACATTCTCTTGATGGTGAGGATGGACCTGTTACAGATTTAGGAGGCATGTTAGAGATAGCTACAGACTACTATAAAGATCTGTTTAGGAAAAGAGAAGATACCAACTTCTCCTTACAGTAAGATTTTTATTCCGATCAAGAGAAAATTAGTACAGAACAAAATGCTATTTTAGAGGCTCCCTTTAGTGAAGCTGAGATTAAGGATGCAGTTTTTGGGTCGTACTCTGATGGAGCCCCGGCCCAGATGGCATTCCTTTTCTGTTTTATCAACATTTCTGGGATTTGGTTAAGAAGGGACCTTTCAGATATGTTCAATGCTTTTCATGAAGGGAAGCTGGACATATATAGGCTGAATTTTGCTGTTCTAACTTTGATTCCAAAGGAGCCTGATGCTTCTTCTATGAAGAAATTCAGACCCATTAGTTTGCTTAGCAGCTCCTTTAAAATTTTCACCAAGGTGCTTACCAATAGACTGTGTAAAATTATGAACGACATTACATCTATTAATCAATCTGCCTGTATCAAGGGCAGATTTATCTTAGAAAGTGTGGTCACGGCCCATGAGGTCATTCATTCAGTTAAGACAGTAAACAGTAAAGGCGTGGTCCTCAAATTAGATTATGAGAAGGCTTTTGATAAAGTTAGCATAGAATTCTTGCTTGATATGCTAGCTAAAAGAGGGTTTGGAAACATTTGGATCTCTCTGATTAGAAAAGTGTTGCAAGGTGGTTCAGTTGGCGTTAAATTGAACAATGAGATATGAATTTTTTTCACTACTACGAGTGGGGTTAGGCAAGGCGACCCTCTGTCACCTATGCTCTTCAATTTAGTAGTTGATGTCCTGACTAGGATGTTAATCAAGGCTGCTCAGGCTGGCCTGATAAAAGGCATGTGTACAGAGGCGTGTCAGGGAGGTGTCATCTACCTCCAATATGCAGATGACACAATTCTTTTTGTCGATTCTGACAAGCGGCTAGCAACAAACTTCAAATGGGTGCTGACTTGCTTTGAACAGATCTCGGGTATGAGAATCAATTACAACAAAAGTGAGCTCATCCCTATAGGTTTAGATGATGAGGAGGCTGCTAGTCTGGCTAGTATCTTTGGGTGTCCAATAGGGGTGTTTCCCATTAAGTATCTTGGAGTTCCTTTACATTTTGAGAAGCTCTCTAGAGCTGACTTACAGCCACTCATTGACAAAATCCTGAAAAGGATTGCTGGATGGAGAGGGAAGCTGCTGTCTTATGCAGCTAGAGTAATTCTTATTAGAACTTGCATAGCAAGCATTCCCACATATTTGTTGTCGTTTTTCAAATTCCCTAAATGGGCGCTGGACCTAATAAATACACAGATGGCTAATTGTCTGTGGAATGATTTCGAAGGACATAGGAATATTCATCTAGCTAATTGGAAGTTCATTTGTATGAAGAAAGAGTTTGGTGGGCTAGGGATTCCTGACCTAGCTAACGTCAATCATTGTCTGCTTAGTTCTTGGGTTAAGAGGTATATAAAAGATGAGGGTAAACTGTGGAGAACCCTGGTAGATAGTAAGTATAATACACAGAACCCAAACATTTTCTGTTGCAAAACAAGCCCTTCGTCCCATTTCTGCAAAGGAGTGTTATGGGCGGTGAATTCCATCAAATTTGGGTACAGATGGAGGATTGGGGATGGTAAACAGGTGCGCTTTTGGGAAGACACCTGGTTTGGCACTTCTTCACTTGCTGTGCAATATTTCCATCTGTACTCGATTTGTAATGAGCAAGGGAAAACAGTTTCACAGTTAGTAGATAGAGATGACCTGAAACTAACGTTTAGGAGAAATTTCTCGAGTGAGATGATGCAACACTGGCATGAGCTGAAGTCTATTGCTAACAGTGTTGTCCTCACCCCAGAAAAGGATGCGTTAATTTGGCAGTTCGAGAATAAAGGGGAGTACTCTTGATCCTCTCTTTATGCGATAATTAATTTCAGAGGTGTACAGCCGGAGTACATCCCTGCGGTGTGGAAATTGCATGTCCCACCCAGGATCCATATTTTCCTTTGGCTCCTAGCACGTAATAAACTCATGACTAGGGATAATCTCAAGAAAAGGGGCATGAATAAACCGGAAGATTGTGTCTTCTGTTCGAAAAAAGAGTCTGTTGGTCACCTTTTCTTTGAGTGCCATGTAGCTAAGCTAGTTTGGCGTGAGGTTGCAGCACAATTTGGGGCTGGGATTGGTGTAGATTTCCTCTCAGTTGCTAAATTTTGGGTTGCTAACAAACGTCATGCGGCTTTGAATTATATTTGTGCTTGTACCTTATGGAGCCTTTGGAAAATTCGTAATAGTTTGATTTTTGATGGTCAAACTAGGTTGGGTATGAAGCAGGTTTGGAGTATGTTGATGAATTCTCTAAGGAATTGGGAGACAATCTTCAAGGAGGAGGCCAAGATGGGGACTGGTGCCTTCTGCCAGAAGCTGAGCTCTCTTGTCCGTGCACTCCCATAGCTGGAGAATGGCTGAGGGGAGGCTGTCAAGCAAATGATGATCCAAAATCTCCGGAGCTCAAGAAGATGGCCGACCCTGGGACGTGGTCCTCCCCCACGTCCACACTGGTGTCGCCATTTTTTCCTTCCCCAATCGCCTACATCCTGGGAGCTTGATGCAGATAGCTGAAGGCTGGTAGTACTGCTCTTACAGGAGCATTTTGGTGGTTTTGTTTTCAGAAACTTTGATCTTGCCCGACACCTCATGAGATGAGGTCTTTTGTAATAGGTCATGCTCTTTAGTTTCTGTTCTTGTTTGGAAAATTTGAACGCGGTTGCGAATTCTGTAACCAGTCAGACTGCGATGGTTTCATTCAATGAAATGGAGCCGGCGGGGAGCCCCTGTTTATTCTTAAGATTTAAGAAAAACAGAAAATAGAGAAAGTAAAAACAAAAAAACAAAAACAAAAAGTTTCGACCCGGCCAGGCCGGCCCAGCCCAGCAAGCTGCCGCCACTTCTCTCTTTTTTTCTCTCCTCGCGCGCGCAGCCCAACTCCAGCCCATGTTCCTTTTTTTCTCTCCTTCTTCTATTTTTCTGCTGGGCCGAATCTGGCCCAACTAGGCCGAGCGTACCTGGTCTTCTTCAACGTCCAGCGGACGGAAATCGCGCCGAGAACGCATTCCGTTACCAAATCTTCCCGACTTGATTCCCAGCGATTTAAGGCCCCAAATTAATCGTCGTTTCCTCCTACTTAAAGCCCTCGACCTACTCTTTCATTCCCCCCCCTAAAAGCCCTCTCCGAAGCGCCCCAGGCTGCCGGATTTTCTCGCCGGAGTTCCGCAACGCCGCCGTCGCTTTTCTTCGATTCCGGCGTGGTAAGCAAACCATCGAGCCCGAGACCGGCCTACATCCTTTATCTTGACCTCACGCACCTTCCCATGTCCTCGTTACATTTTTGTACGCAGCTAATCGTCGCGGCCATCCTCGGTAGGAGCTCGCCGTCGCCTCGAGGAGCTCCAGCTGCACCACACCGCCGTTCCAGGAAGCAACCGTTGACGCCGTCGCCTCCATCGCCTTCCCCATGTCGTGCAACGCCCCATCGTCACCTCCCCGAGTCCGGAGAACCACCGGAGTACCGCCGTCGTCGACGTCAGAGTCGCTGCGTTGCCATCTTCTCCATTTTCCGGCGATCCGCGTCCGTCCGCCCACGACCGCGACCGTCCGCGACCACCCACGACTGCCCGCGACCGCGACCGTCCGCAACCACCCACGACTTCCCGCGTTCGCGTCCTTCCGCGCCCGCCCGCGTCCGCCCGCTGGTACGGACCAATCAGATCGCTCCGTTTCATTTAAATCATTTTAAATTTCCAGAAAATTGTTAAAACTTGATAATTCCATATCAAATCAACTATAACTCCGTTTTCAATGTTTTTGTAGTCTATGGATTCGTATGAATGTGTAGAATACAGTAGTATAATAAAAACTTGTACTTTATTCGTGCACAAACTTGTTATTTATAGAAACATGTAAAACATTATTTTAGAAATAGTTTTAAATCTATAAGTTCAAATTTTGTAAATAAAATATTTTTGGAAAGCCCTTGACCTGTAGATTATTTTTGGTCTATTAGATCTAGACCGCTAGATCTGTTTTGTATGGATAAGATTAGATCCTTTAAACGAATCGGTACCGACGAATCAGAGAAGGCCACGTCAGCGTCCATTCAGCACGTCGTCAACATCAAGTCAGCGCCGCGTCAGCGTCCAGTCAGCGCTTCGTCAGCAGCACAGTCAGCAGATCCAGCCAATTAGAATCCGCCGCGTGGACAAGGATTTCTGAAGATTTCCCCGAATTAGTTTAATTAGCAGTTTTTGCAGAAAACCCCATGTACCTTAGATTTTATCATTACTTTTTCTCTGTTCATCCAAATTCAAATATTTTTATATATTTGGAATCCTTAGAACCAGTAGAATCTTTTGGCTGTATTAGTTTTATGTTTTGTCAAACTTAGATGTATTCAAATTTCAAATGGGAAGTTTGAGTATTTTTTTGACATAACTTTAGTTTAAAAATAGCGTTTTGATTGAATCCAATTGCTTTAGTTTTGTTTAGTTGCCCTCTGACCAGGGAGACATGAAGCCATATTTGTTAAGTTATTATATTTTAAGTTTGTGCTAAAAGTCTTTAAAATGTTTTGATTCTACAAACCTTGGTTTTAAAATATGTTAAGCCCTTTTAAAGCAAACCCAGATGCTTTGTTGTTGTCCATGTTTGATGTTGTGTTGTATGATGATTGGTGTATTGTTCTTTGTTTATATTGTTTAGATTGAACGGAGAGCTCTGAGTTACGTTGAAAAGAGTTAGCGAACAACGACAACTATCAAAGGCAAGTGGCACACCTCATAAATTTCCTAAGTATTTTGTCTAGGCATGAGTAGAATATTTTTCTTAAGCATGTGTAGGACTTAGTAGAATTGCTATGCTAAAACTGTTTAGAATAGCTCCCCTTTACTAGATGGTCTAGCATCCCATTTTAACTTAGTGGATTATTGAAGTGCAATGCAAAAGATGTTTTTATGAAAAGCTAAATTCTACTAAGTTAAAATGAAACACCTGGGTGGATTTGGTTTTGATAAGAGGATGTTTGAGTTGAGTGTTGTCCCCAGGGGTTTTACCTGAGGGATATTCACTTGTGGATGGCCACCCAAGAACAAAGGGATCTGAAGAACTCCAAGTGAAGATTGCTTCCAGTGCAGCCATTGGTCATATGGGCTCTGTCTTGATTGAATAAGTTGCGTGGACTCACCCTGGCTTGACAGGTGGTGGTAGAGGATTTTAGGTGGAGCGCGTCAGGCCGGTATGGGGTGGGAAAATGCTTCTGAAGGATCTCGTCTTAACCTTCTTCTTTTCCCCTATCACTATTGGAGTGTGGGGATAGTTTGGGTTGGTTAAGTCTAATGGTGAACGTGCACAACCTCTCGAGAGTGTCAAAACTAAGTACTTAGTCGTGTCCCCGGTTACGGACAATTCTGAGCAGCTGATCAAGGACGTCAACGGAGGATCCCAACATGCCAACTTCTCAAGTAAAAGTTTGAAGGGTGAACAAGGGTTGATTAGAAGAAAAGTTTTCCAAAGAATTTGGAAAAATTGGCTTTCTGCAAAATAGCCTTTGAACTCCACCAGCCAAATATGCATATAGGTTATTAGAGTTTTTCCACTAAGTGTCCACAGAGTGTCACTTGCCAGATCCATTTTATATGGTTCTGACCCACCTTGTTGCAACATTTTTCCTGTTGCAGGATGTTCCGACGCCGAGTGAGGTTTCGTATAAGGTTTCGAGTCTACAACCAACATGTTTTCGCCTGTGGCACATGAAGATGATGGAGACTCGCTGCTACTTTTATTCCGCTGTGCTGAACTTTGTAAAATGCTAGCCTTGAGCTATGCAATTTGTAATGAAAATTGTATGTCTGGATCATGCGATGTAATAAAATTTGACGCATTTGCATGATATTCATCTTATACTGTGTGTGCAAATGAATCGATCCAGGGGTTTGCACTACACACAGGGATCTTGCCAATTTTTAAGTGCGGGTCCGCTACAGATGGTATCGGAGCACTGTGTTGCCTATAGGTTCGAAACCCTAAGTTTGGATAGAAATAACTTTGACCATAGTGTCGTGGGTTTGTCACGTCAGGTGTCATGGATGACTTCGTAGGTGTGGGATTGCGCGTATCAATCGTCTTCGAGCTATGGATCGCAGGGCACGAGGAAGACAATGTTTTTTACCCAGGTTCGGCCCCTCAGTGTGAGGTAAAGACCTACGTCCTGCCTATCATAGATTGGTATTGATATGAATATGGTTTTACAAGGGGTTGGCGATCCATGTGTCGAGTCGCCTATCTCTGGATGTATGGTTCTAGGTCCCGGGAGTCCACCTTATAAAGACGGTGCCTCGCCGGGTTACAAGGAAACTTGCCCGTTAAGGAAAGATAAGCCGGAGTCCTGCTTGGCGACTAAGTAATGTAATTTCGTGTCTTCCAAGTTATGTCTTCTCCGGTCTTCTAAATACTTCTTCTTTCATCACGATCTTGGGTTGGCCCATCTTTGTGTAAGCCCACGAGTGTTGTGGCCATGAAGAATAAGTCGCGCTTCGCTTAAATAAGTCGCGGGATAATTATTCCCCCGACATTAGCCCCCAAGCTTCCGGGTGATTCGTAGAATCAGGCGAAAGATTCTGTCTTGATGATGATCTTGTAGGCTTGTGTGTGTAGTTCTTGCCGACTTGTCGATGTTGAGCTTGGCGACTCGCTGATGATGAGTCACGAGCGTAGCGGCTTATTGAGCCGCCAATGTAAAAGCGATGAGCCGCTGATGTTTGTTGATATAGTATCGCAGGCATTAGAGGCCGGCGAAATCTTGCTGAAGCTTCTGAGTTAATGTGGAGGCGGCGAAGCCTTTGGTGAAAATCACCTTATCCTGTTGGATGTAAGACTGAGCTGAAATCATAAGAATAATAACTTATGAGCGTCAAGATATATCAGCCAAATGTGTATAAGGTGCTGAGTCATAGACATCGAAGCAAAAAAGACCATAAGCATAAATAAGCTGGTCAATCATTAGAGTATAATAATTTGTCAAGTTATCATGACAAGCCATCTGAGCGCATGGCGGCTCAAGGGTATATAGCCACAGCCTGCATTTAAAGATTTCCGAGTCGCTGATTTGACTCGCAAATGGATATATATATTCTCATGTGCTGCAAAAAATGAAATCTGCATATAAACATGGTATATCAATTTAGTAGAAACCACCAAATGCCGGTGGGTGGATGTATAGCCCCAAGGGCCGGGTTGCATGCTTGATCATGCTGCTCGGGACTCAAAAATATCTCAAT
Organism: Poa pratensis; assembly: GCA_947311845.1. Taxonomy (NCBI): domain Eukaryota; kingdom Viridiplantae; phylum Streptophyta; class Magnoliopsida; order Poales; family Poaceae; genus Poa; species Poa pratensis. Next base: position 13,384,840 of record CAMZMU010000125.1, on the reverse strand, counting down.
TTAGATAAAAAATTGATTGTCCTAGCCCCCAGGCATTAAGCAGGCATGATTTCATTATCCTGCTTGACGGCATATCGTTGCAATTTGATCCTACAACAGATTGACAAATATTGTTGCCGCAAGATAATAATGATATCTGGAGTAGGGCAAAGCCACATAAAAACTCCAAATTGTTAAATATTCTTTGAGCCGCTAGGAAAAATATAATCCCTGTCAAAACTCTAGATATAAATTAAGGAACAGTCCTTAAGAATTATACTTGATGTGGTTGTAGTTAAATAATGGTGGCTTCAACAGCCGATATCAAAAGATTATCATCCCAATCATAAAAAATCTGGTCGTGCCAATTCAAATTCATATGGCCGAGTTATAGGTTCCTGTTAAATCAAAAGGCAAAGCCCCAAAGAAGCAATGATGATAACATGATGATAATATGTTAGCCTTGGCGGCTGGTAATAATTATGATAAAAAGTTAGTACTCTGCGTGATAGCAAATTGTAACCTGCATGATAGCATGGTATAATCTGCATGATAAATGATATTTTGCATGATAGCAAATGTTATTTTGCATGATAGCAATGGTATTTTGCATGATAGCAAATGGTTGCATGATAGCAAATGGTACGATGCATGATAGCATATGGTACGACTCAGTATTTCCCAGGTCTAATGTGTGTTCAGGGTCGAGAAAGTCCATGATAGGCAGCCATGATAGGCATTCAGACTCGATTGACTCCACATACGGGTACTTTAGCCCTTCTGAATTATCTCTATTACCGTTAAGTAGGTCCTCGCACGGCTCAGTATTTCCTAGTAAAATGTGTGTTCAGGGACGAGAACGGCCATGATAGGCAGCCATGCTAGGCATTCAGGCTCGATTGACGCCATACCCAGTACTTTGGCCGCATAGTGCAAAGATACTTCTGACTTAAGGCGAGTATAACCAGGATAATTTGCCACAAAGAGCGATTCCATGAGAATAAGCCGAGCTTATAAAGCTACAAAGCCCCCATGAACCCAGAGATTAGTTAAATAAAGGCTCAGCGACTCAAATTGAGGCGAAATGACAAACCCCCAGATACCGGAGGTGCCCGTTTTATTTTACTAATCCTGATGTGCGACCGCACGTAGGCGGCAGTCGACTTTTGATATAAGCAGCTGCAATAGCTGTGACGATAGTTCTGAATAGTTTTGATGATAACCAACTCTGATTAGTTGCAAATGTGATACCACGGGTCACTAATTTGACCAAGGATTGATACAACGAGTCACCTGTTTAACTCAAATATCGATAAGATGATGATTCGTTAGTGACTCGTAAACTGATATAATGTTGAGTTGTATGCGACTCATAAAATGATCTGAAGATAAATCACTAGGTGACTAATAAAATGATATAATGAGTCCCTGGATATCAATGCTTGAACATGTAATGATGGACATTGATGTATTTAAGAAATCCGTTTGCGGATGTAAATAAAAGCTGATTTGTCAATAAATTATGAAAGCTATAAAAAGAGCTCAACTTTGATAGATATAGTGGGCTAAATTTTGATATATATAATGCGAGCTATAAAGAACTCAAATTTAATAAATCTAGTACAGGCTGTAAGACCCTACTTTAAGAAGTGGATGTAATTAAGCCTTTAAAGTGATATAAATTTGAGTTATGCGGCATGGTATATTTGAATCGCATGGATATTGATAATAAGCCTCATAAGGTCGAAATGCAGCCTCCGAGATTAACTCAAAGGTGAATCTTAATCTTATCTGATGAAAATAAAAGGCTGTGAAAGTTGAGCATGATAGCAACTTATCTTATTTTTGTTCTCCTGTTTTTGATGGCGTGGTATTATCCGCGGGCCGGAGAGGTCGACTCATTGAAGACAAAATTTGTCCGCAATAGGGATTGAAATGAACCGCGCCGAGTCCACGGAGATAATCATGATGTTTCACGAAGCCGGCCGTGCCAGTGTCAATGATGGTTACGGCGTCACTGAGCCGGAGGTATGTCTGGTTGACGTGGATGACTCCCGACTCATCACGTCGTACATGCTCCATTGGCACACATGCACGTATAAGCTAGCAAATTTGATGGACCCCTCCTTTTTTTATTCTTGGGCATGAAGCCATATGCAACGTAGCAGTAATCCAAGTTGCTTTAGCCTTCTTTCTTTGCTTCCATCCGACGTTGAAAGGTGTGCTTGTGCACAGGTGTATGATGAACTTGTTTCCATGGCGACGCAAGTCGAAGATAATTGTTGAGTCGGTAATAAATCGCGTGCTGGTATTTTGAGTCGCACGCTTTTGAGGTCGCGTGCAGATTTTTTGAGTCGCACTCTGATGAATCGAGCTGACCACCCCTTCCGTATTTCTCTTCTTCCTTTGTTTGAAGTTGTGCCACACAATGACAACCTAGGAACTTAGCCATCCAAAGCTTTCTTTTTGCTTGTACGTGATTTCCATGCCAGCTAGCTGTTTTGAATTGCCATCCTTTTTCTGATGCTTGAACTGTGCGACTTCAATCCAGCATTTAGCACTTTATAATTGCTTCCATCTCGTCCATAATGTTTTCTGAGTCGAACTGGCACTAGACGCCCAGAGGTTGGATGCATATAGATTTGTGTACGCGGATTCTTCTGAGATTTGTTGGCATCTTGCAACGAGTTTCTGTGTCCGCGTTTTGAAGTAGAGACGTCGCAACATGCGACCTGTGAATCCTGATGTCTTCGCTTGAAATTCTATTGGACACGCAGTAATCGTCGAGAAACATCCTAAGCCGGCAACGAGGTCGGGTTAGCTGGTACTACGAACTGGCTGCCGGTTGTATTTCTTCTGCCGGCGTGCCGTAGACCGTCGCCAGCTGTTCCAGAGATGGTGCGACTCACGCTGTCAGGCCGGATGTACGTCTGCCTCCAGGTTCTCGAACCGTTGAGTCACGGTGATATGTTGCACGGCCGAAGTCGAAGATAGTCCGTGGAATCGGCGATGTCTGCGATGCTCCGTCGTCGAGCTGCCTCATCTTCAGTATATAATGTGAAGTTGTGCCTTGATTACATGCATGACTACGTAACAAGGTAGTTTTTTTTTCCATTGGTCTTCACGTGACCTGTCCTGGCTTGCATGCGTCGGTCGTGGTACCAGACTTTAATCCGATTCCAGCTGTTTCTCTGCCCTTTCCTTTTCTTGAGGTTTCCATAGCAAGCAAACAAATCAATTTGTCTTTCCCTTCCTTGATTTATTTTCCTTGATATCCGCGCACGGGGCCAAAAATTGGTACATAACTTTTTAACTTTCCTTATTGACTCCTTACTCGATGCAACTCTGATCCGATCCGCCATGCAGTACATGGTCGTATTTGAGGTGCTCGTATTCTTATCAGACTTGGTCGTATTTGAGGTGCTCGTATTCTTATCAGACTTGATGAATCGATGTTTCTTGCCAAATTGTCCTGGTTTCCTTGAGTGGTTTATCTGATCTAGCAAGAACGCCGTACGGGAACTCGATCTTTGGGAATTAATCTGCTATAATGTCGATCCTTCAGACAGAGGACATGTTGCGGCGAGTAGCCGATGTCTGTTAACGCCCCCGATGAAACATCCGCGAACTCGCCTAGATATAGAACTTGCCGCAGTGTGCGGGTCGCCGACGGAGATCTAACCGTTGGATTTGGCCCAAACTTCTTGGAGTGCTGCGGGATTGTGTTCCACAATTGTCCACCGGAGGGATCTTTGAATTGATGTCTGAGTCGACCTCCAGAATTATTTTCCCAAAGTCGCGCGGAGTTCCGTCATGTTTCGACATGAGTTAGCGTATGAGTCGCCCAGGAGATCCAGCCGTTGGAATCCAACGAAATTTTACCGGCTGCTGGTTAAGTCGATTCCGCATCATTCCACCGAACGGATCGTCGATATGATTCCCGAGTCGTCGTCGGGGTCGGTCGCAGCACGGGCGTTGTCTGCTGCCCTTGATGTAGATGTTAGTATCGCCGAGCTTGAAACGGCGCGGCAATCAAGTCGCCGAGATTGTTGAAGTCGCCGAGCTTGAACGACGACGAGACCCTCCGTCCGTGGCACAGATCCAGCGCGGAAGGTGACGCTCTTAACCGCAGGCCCCACGGTGGGCGCCAACTGTCGTGGGTTTGTCACGTCAGGTGTCATGGATGACTTCGTAGGTGTGGGATTGCGCGTATCAATCGTCTCCGAGCTATGGATCGCAGGGCACGAGGAAGACAATGTTTTTTACCCAGGTTCAGCCCCTCAATGTGAGGTAAAGACCTACGTCCTACCTATCCTAGATTGGTATTGATATGAACTAGTAATTGAGCACGTGCAATGCACGTATCTTCGTTATTTTTTGTCATTCAAGAAGACAATAAATTTGTCTATCCTATTAACAAATCATAGTGGACATTAAAAAGGCAATATCTTCGGCCCACCCGATTTATGCGGCTACTCACTCGTCTTGGATCCTCCATGTGATGGTTATGGCTACAAAAAAACAACAGTACTCAAAATTGGATCCGTAGATGTTACCCTCTGAAAGGAATTCAACAATCTCTCCTCACAATGCACTGCACGTACATCTCATGAAATGTCAACCAATACATTTGAAATTCTAAAAATAGAAAATAAAAGGTTCTATAAGCATAAATATTAATTAACACATGGTGTTCTAATATCACTAATGTCGTTTCCAAATTGACATCATTGTGGTCATATTAGCGCAGCGAGACAATAATGTCGTTCGTCCATTTGGTGTTATGCACTTATCTGATTATTTATTTTATGAAGGAAATGAACAATTTTGCCTAATTTCATTTGAAAACAAAATGAGAGAATTGACCAGAACTGGCCAAAACAGCTAACCATGTTACCAAATGTAGTGCAAAACCAAGATGCAGCTCCCCAAAAACCAGGTCATATCATGCTAGGAAGCCAAAATAAACATATGCTCTGTTACACCACACATTGTCTGTACTATTGGGTTCCTGATCCGGTTATCTTCGGTGCCAACATCATTATTATCTCTAGCAGCTTCTTCCTGCAGACCAAAAGCACAGTAAGCAGAAAAAAGCAATCATATTATCCAAATAGCAAACGTGCCCGTGCATTGCAACGGGACAATACATTGTAAAAACGTATAAAGTAAATTATCTTTAGCATGGCAGGGACCGCCGGGTTAGATGATGTCGGGCGCAATGATAAAGTGTGAATTTATCTTAGATTAACTTTGTATCATCCTTATCATGAGTGTTATGTAGTATATCAGCATAAGAGCAGATTATTACTATAAAGAGACAAAAGCCTTGTAGTTTTCTTAATCATTTCCTATTTGTTGGCAGGTTTTTTTGTGGGATGATAAGAGCTAAATATGCAATTACATTCAGAATACAATGGTTTTACTGGTTACAGTCTGCTTTATCTTCAAGACGATATTTTTGTAAGAACTTTAATTTAATGGAGACAAATCAATAAAAATGAAGAAAAATACCATGGAAAATATCAATTAATCAACCAACACTGACGAGGAAACAATTATCTACCTCCACTGTTACCAATTAATTAACCAACGCTGTCATAGGATCAATCTTGATTTGATCTATCAATGAGAATAGTTCTGGTTTGACTGCCTCCTAGAGAGATCCTTTATTTATTCTCCCTGTTGTCGTTAATCCGGTCAGGTCCAACCGTCCAACAATCCCTCATTACTGCTCGTTTGATCAATTTACATGGGCATCTGCTTGGTCCATTTACATTGAGCACTATCGTCTCAGATCCACACAAAAAACAATAGGGGCGATGGTTTTGAGCGTGGGCAAATATGTGGTGAAGGTGGCGTGCAGCTGGGAGTCCAGCTCGACCATGCCTTCATCAGCGATAGGTTGGAGATGATGAAGTGGCCAGAGCATCAGCCTAATCAAGAATAGAATAGCATCACGGAAGTGTTACGGCATGCCACATGAGCAGCAGGGGATTTAGTATTTTAGAATTTTCTGTTCTTCACGGGAAGCTGTAAGTTGCAGAGAAGACCAGCACGGGATCCAATTCCTCTTCTCCCACCCGGAGGTGCCAGGCACCTTCGACGGCAATCTGAGCAGCAGCAAGCAGCGGGGCGACCTACAGCCACACGCACACCTGCAATTCTCCCGCCCCGTCAGCCGCCATACACACGCACGCCCAGGTCTTCGCCGCCGGAAGCTACAACTCCGTCGACAGGGACTACCCGAGAGGGCCCGGCGACCGCTGAGCGCACCACCGCTGTCCCTGGTGCAGAGATACCCCCTCTTCGGCGCCGGTGGCGGAAGCGAGCCCCAAGCCCCGTGCTCCAGCGTCTACCGCAGCTCCGGCGGCAGCGACGCCATGATTTTACAGCGTGGTAACTGGTAATCGTGGGGATCTCGTGTTGGAAGACTGAAGAGAGAGGGCAAAAGACTGAAAAAAAATCGAAACGTTTTTTTCACTTGCCGGTGGCAGTGGTGTGTAATTATCCTACCACTGCAAGGGTAAAATCGGAAAGTGAAAAACGGACCATCACCTGAAGACATATTATATAGTAGAGATATGGTGTTACAAGGGTTGGCGATCCATGTGTCGAGTCGCCTATCTCTGGATGTATGAGAGCTTGGGGTTCTAGGTCCCGGGAGTCCACCTTATAAAGACGGTGCCTCGCCGGGTTACAAGGAAACTTGCCCGTTAAGGAAAGATAAGCCGGAGTCCTGCTTGACGACTAAGTAATGTAATTTGGTGTCTTCCAAGTTATGTCTTCTCCGGTCTTCTAGATACTTCTTCTTTCATCACGATCTTGGGTTGGCCCATCTTTGTGTAATCCCACGAGTGTTGTGGCCATGAAGAATAAGTCGCGCTTCGCTTAAATAAGTCGCGGGATAATTATTCCCCCGACACATAGGATTGAAAATCTATTTTTATTCAGTTTGCTAAAAACAAAACTTTTCATTTTATCTTTCTTGTACTCTCATCTACTACCTACCTTCTGAAAACATCTTCTCTTATTTTAGATGACCATGTCCTTAAAGTCTGAGTTTGCTGCTTCATATGCAATTCTACGAGTCAACCCGAAGCACTACATGCAAGACCATTGAAGAACTTGGAGAAATACTTGGATTTAGAGTCCAAACACTTAGAAGATTTTGAAGAAAGTTGAATAAGAATTTGAAGCACTCAAGAAGGAGATAGACTAGAGACCACCTGATGCATGTAAAATGCATACATGAACTTTACATTTTATTACTTGATATTCCAACTTATTTGCATCATATATGGGTTATATTTATGTTTTATAATGATTTTTAGGGATAATTCACAATTTCCCTATTTTTCTGGAATTAACCCTGCACAGGCAGAAAACCCTATTTTCTATATTTTGATGTTTCAGGGACCCAAACGACGTCCAAATGACCTGGAAATTTACGAGCATCAGTTTTTGGACGGAAAAAAGCGTGGGAGCGAAGGAAGCGAACAAACGGAGTCCCGAGGGCCAAGATGAGTGGGCCCACGCGGCCAGATTCTTTGGCCGCATGGGACCCATCATCTGGGCCTCGTGGCTCCGTTGCCGTCGATCTTTTATCCCGAGCCTCCGTCTTGACCTAAAAACGACTATAAAAATAGTCCCCGACGCTCTTCGGAAAGGAGCACCGCAGAAACACAGAAACCATGAAACAGAGACCTGGAGTTGCAGATTGGAGGGGGAAAACTCCGGCGGGGCACTGCCGGTGTGGTCTCCATCTCCTCCAACAACTTCTCCACCGTCTCCATGATGAAGAAGGAGTAGTCCACCCCTGGACTATGGGTTTGTGGAAGTAACTTATGTATCTCTCCTCTCTTGAGCTTCACTAATTAGTACCGTATGAGCTGCTGAACATGATTACGGTCATCTATGTAATACCTTTGTGGGGATCTTTTTATGAGTTAATATATGTTTGAGATTGCAATAGTTTTGTTTCAGTTATGAAAGTAGATGCATATTATGTACCCCGTTCTTGTTTACTTGTTTTGATCAAGCATGTGTATGAGAGCGTGTGAGGGGGAACGTGTGCATTAGTTGGAGTAACGGGGGGTGGCTAGTGCGGTGAACGTGAGAGAAAGTTCCGCGATCCACTTGGGTGTTTTACCTTACTTTGTTGCCTCACTAGGGATAAAGAAAAATACCTTGCTACCGGAGATGTGGGTGTGACCATTGCCACTACTCCATGACTAGATCTAGCATGTTCTTATTTTAACTTCATGTCATGATACTTAATGCTATGCTCTGATTTATCTTAATTACTAAGGTGTTATGATTTAGTTCGCATCTTGGTGGAGTATAAGAGAGATTAATAAACAAAAGATCTCTATGTTAGGACGTGATGCCCATATAATTAGTAACTTGTCATGAAACCTTTTTGTTGCAATCTCATATGTCAATTCTAGTGTTCCATTATCTACACTTTATTAAAGAGAGAGTGCATTTGTGAAACCATGAACCCCGGTCCATTTTTAATCATAAGAAACACCTTTCCAACAACTTTTATCCACTTTACATTTTCTGCCATTTAAAAATCCGAAAATACAAAAACACTTTTACATCTTGCATTCACAATACAAAACCCAAAAATATCATCCATCATTGTTTCCACCATCCTTGCATATTTATTTATCATCATTGCATATTTATTTACTGTTTTGCATTCATTTTATTTTGATATCATTCTCACACCTTGTGCTTGACAACCACTTGGTGAGGTTGAGGGCACAAACAATTTACTTTGTTTTGTAGGTTTTCAAGAGAAGGATAAGAAGATAAATCTTTCACTACTGATTCCCCGAGAGTTCGATATTAAACCCTCGAGTCACCCCTCGTGGGGAAAACCGTCTTTCCTATACTATACACTCTGCACTTGGAGTCTCAACCTAACCCATATTCTTTTGACGCAGGTAACTACGTCAAGGGCCATCAAGACAGTTTTCTGGCGCCGTTGCCGGGGAATCATTGCTGTAAAGGTTTATCCAAGGGTATCTCACAACAAAGTCAACTTCATCACCAACTTGTGCAAACACCTAAGCTTGGGGAGGTTGCACCTACGTGAGCATCATCTTATCCATCTTTACCTTCAAATCATTTTTTTTGTTTTTTTTGTCTTGCATATCATATTTATATTTCGGTTTGCATATTTTATTTTCAGTTTTGCATTTTGTGTTGCATTTGTTATTTCGGTTTGCATTGTTTAGTGTCATTTTATTTTCAGTTTTGCATAAAAAATTAAAAACACATAAAAACTTGCAAAAATGGGAGAAGAACTAAGTTGTGTGATTACACAAACACTCCAAATGATCAATTTATTGCTAGGCCCATTGCCACACCTGAGATAAAGCTGATAGTTATGAAGTAAGTCCTAGTTTGTTGAACTTGATAACTAGGGAACAATTTGGCGGTAGTGCTATGGAGGATGCCTCTATGCATCTTCATGATTTTGTTGAAATATGTGACATGCAAAATTTAAAAATGTGGAAAGTGATATTCTAAAACTGAAGTTATTTCCTTTCTCACTTAGAGGAAAAGCTAAAGAGTGGTTGCATTCATTACCTACTGGTAGCATTAATTCTTGGGATGATCTAAAAGAAGCTTTCATTAAGAAATATTATCCCCTGTTAAAATTTTGCAAAATAGAAACAATATCTTTCTTTTAGGCAAAATGAAAATGAACATGTTGCCATGGCTTGGGATAGGATAAAACTTATGCTTAGAACTTGTCCATCACATGGGGTTAATGAATGGACCATATTACACTCTTTTTACAATGGTCTAAATTACATGTCTAGAAATATTCTTGATTCCGCTGCTGGAGGGGCTTTTATGGGAAAAACTATAGTAGAAGCTAAGAACATATTGGAAAGTATTTTGCAAAACTATAGTCAATGGCATACTGATAGAGCACCTAATCCATCTAAGAAAGTAAACTCCATAGAAGAAACAAATGATTTGTCATCTAAAATGGACACTATTCTTGCTTTCATTAATAAACAAAATATTGAAAATGTGCCTTTGCAAGAACTAGTTGGTAATAATCCTGAAAATGTTGATGTTAACTTCATTAGGAACTATGGTAATAATGGGTATGGTAACAACAATTATAATTCCTATAATAAAGCCCCATATGTTCCCAACAACCGTCCTTCTATTCCATATCCTAATGCTAGTGATAATAATTGGAAGCCTATGCCACCACGTAATGATAATTTTGAGGCTAATAAAATTCTTATGGAACAAGTTGCTAGTCATAATACCATGATACAAGAGTTGAATAAGTCTGTTGCTTCTATTAGTTCTGATATTAAAGGCTTACAACTCCAAACTGCAGGACTAGACAAAGCCTTGTCAAAACTAGCTGATAACCAAGCCACTTTATTGAGTATGTCTGCAGGGAAACCACAAGCACCACCTATGGTTGGAATGAATTCTATTAATATTGCTGAAAATGTTCCTCTTACTTTGGAGGAAACTCTTAATGAATTATTGAACTATCCTGAATATTTGTTGCCATTTATGTCTCAACTTGTTGGATTAAAAGAAGAAGTTAACGAAACTGAATATGATGAATCTCTTCTGTTAATTGAGTTAGAGAAAAAGTTGAGGAAGTTAAAATGCTTAGTGAAGTCAAGGAACCATTGCTTGACTTAGAGAATTGTAGCTTGCATGAATTAATATCTATCTTACAAAAATTTGCAAGTGATCCTTCCATTAATGTTAACCAAGCTGGTTTTGGTTCTTATATTGCTAATCATGTTTTAAAAGAAAAGATTGCTAGGTACAACCAAGAAGCTATGATACCACCTAAGCTTGGGGATATATGGATTCCCAAAGTACTAGTAACCATTGGAAAAGAGACACACCATGCTATATTAGATCTAGGATCTAGTGTCTCTGTTTTATCTAAAGAATTATATGAAGTTCTTGAATTAAAGAATCTTGAAAAATGCTCTATTGAACTTGCACTTGCTGATGATTCCATTAAACATGCTTTAGGAAAAGTAAGTGATGTTATGGTAGAGTTGCATATGACATTTGTACCTGTTGATTTTCTAATCATGGATATGGGGAATAAAACCTCTAGTCCAATTATTCTTGGAAGACCTTTTCTTCGTACCACAGGTGCTATCATTGATTCAAAAGAAGGGAATGTGAAGTTTCAGTTTCCACACAAGAAGTGCATGGAACACTTCCCAAGGAAGAGGGACACATCAAAGTTCAAGCTCCCTCATGAGCTTCGTCCACAATAAATATCAAGTAAGAAGCCTAGCTATATGGCTATAAAGAAAGCGCTTTACGGGAGGCAACCCGGTTGTTTTTATTTTTGATTTTCTTTGAGTCCTCTTGCTGTAACAAGAGACTTAGTTTTTAGTTTTGTTTCTGGAATTTTTAATAAAGTGCCAAGTTTTACCTATTTTGGTTTGAAAAAGTTGCTATTTGCATTCGGAGATTTTATTCCTGCACGAATCTGTGCACGGTTGATTTTTCATTTTATTCTGTAACTCCGAATGAGCTGTATTTGAACTGTTTGCAACTTTTCATCCTCTGTATACGTGAATTTTTCAGATTTTTCGACATTTTAAGTAGGGTAGAAAAATACGTTTTGCTGCTGCTGTTTTTCTGGACAGATTCTGTCCCATTTTGTTTGATGCATTCTTTGAACTTTTAACTTGAATCTTTTTGATCCAATTGAGTTTATGAGTAGGCATACAACATTATACACTTTCTGGACATTCATATGAATTTTTGTTAAGGATTTTATGCAGCAAGAATCTATTTGTCTATCACTACTAATGTCACCCCACAGAAAAGAAATGGGAGAAACGGTGTTTTGAAGTTTTTTCACAGGGATTAGAGGAGATGCACCAAGAGCTATCCAAGGATGGTGAAGACCATAAGCTTGGGGATGTGAAGACAACCCCACTGGACCAACACACTCTCGGTTTGCACACGTCTAACTTCTGTTTTTCGATCAATGCACTTTATCGCATAAACTTGGAGCGTCTTTTATTTGCTTTTTTTATTTCGGTTTGATTTTTTTTTCTTGAGACCACCACTATCATTTATATATGAGAGAGCTACTGGAAATTTGGGTTGAATTAAGTTGGATGCTATTAAAAATTGGGAAAGGGATGTTTGAGTTGATTCAAAAAGATACATATAGTTGCATGATTCATGTGCTTTTAATGAGTATTAATTTGCAAGTGTTTTATCAAGAGCTATCTTTTATTCATGTTTGATGTTGAATGTTACTTTACTTTGTTTAACATGGATTGATTAGTTCTATGGACACTTATGCATGCATTTAGATGGTCAACTTTCTCCCTTTGCTAGCCCAAAAATTCCAACAAGTAAAAACTTGTTTTCCAACACCTTCAACCAAAGTTTTTCCAGTGAGTCCACCATATCTACCTATTAGCTTTATGCTATTCCAGTATGTTTATCATGTTATTTGTATTATCTATACTTCTGAATTAAAATGCTTATGTTATTGATTGTTATGGGAAAAGTTGGTTAAAAGCTCTCACGAACTTGATGCACACTTTACTTTTATTGCACTTAATAAACATGAACCATTGTGATTAAAATTATGAAGTTGTGAGCTTGACAATAGTCTTGGTTGGGAGTTAGCCATATGTGCTGTCACATGGCAAGCTTTCAACATTGCACTTATTTATATTAGTTGATATCATGTACTTTTGTTTATGGATGCTTATCATGGTGCCAAATAAGTGTGGAAACTTAGTAAGTTTAAAGAGTTTGTATAAATGGCTAGAGAGATGCCTGGGCCGCTAATCTAAGCCATGCATCATTCATGGTGGAAATTTACAGCTTCCATAATGAACCTTCATGATGCACCTCATAATAAAAAGCTATACCAATAGTAAATAAAAGAGTGTGAGATTGTTCATTGTCTGTTTGTCTTGTCATTTTGACATGGGCTTGTTCCATGTCCTGAGGCAAGAGGTACCCCAGTTGACACTCTTATGATGCTATTATATTACTTACAATGACCTTAACTTGAACTTTTTTGTGGACCGAGTTGAGTAACACCATGGTGTAGGTACTTGTATTCACGGGGCATGAGACATTCAACCATACTTTGTCAAGCACATTACTCATATTTGCTTTCACTTTAAACTTTAATCATTCAAGATGCTATGATAGGGGTAATGAGAGCTCCACACCAATGAATACCACATTGCAAACATTAACTTAAGTAGAAGCATTTGGAAGTTAGATGAAACTTATTCATGTTTTACCTCTACTTATTTATCATCCAAAGTGTCCACCTTTTATATTCAGATTTCATAAGAAGTACTCTATGACCATATAGGATGTTTTTACTTTTCATTATGCATACATTTGGTCCATAGTACTTTCTTCTATGTTACACTTTGTGAATTATCATTGAACATCCTTACATTGAATATTTGATATCACTTCATAATCTATCTTATATTGCTATTCCTTTGAAGAATGAATCATTTGACTCTATGTAGCAATAGTAATCATCTTTGATCCATTGATAGTATTAAAATGCAAAGTCCATGTTAGTTTTATCACCTTCATACTCGAGGACGAGTATAGGTTAAGCTTGGGGATGTTGATGCATGTAAAATGCATACATGAACTTTGCATTTTATTACTTATATTCCAATTATTTGCATCATATAAGGGTTATATCATTTTTTTGATTTTGGGAATATTTCATTTCCCTATTTTTCTGGAATTAACCCTGCACAGGCAGAAAACCCTATTTTATATTTTGATGTTTCAGGGACCCAAACGACGTCCAAATGACCTGAAAATTTACGAGCATCAGTTTTTGGAAGGAACAAAGTGTGGGAGCGAAGGAAGCGAACAAACGGAGGCCCGAGGGCCAAGATGAGTGGGCCCACGTGGCCAGATTCCTTGGCACGTGGGACCCATCATCTGGGCCTCGTGGCTCCGTTGCCGTCGATCTTTTTTCCCGAGCCTCCGTCTTGACCTAAAAACGACTATAAAAATAGTCCCCGACGCCTTCGGAAAGGAGCGCCGCAGAAACACAGAAACCACGAAACAGAGACCTGGAGTTGCAGATTGGAGGGGGAAAACTCTGGCGGGGCGCTGCCGGTGTGGTCTCCATCTCCTCCAACAACTTCTCCACCGTCTCCATGATGAAGAGGAGTAGTCCACCCCTGGACTATGGGTTTGTGGAAGTAACTTATGTATCTCTCCTCTCTTGAGCTTCACTAATTAGTACCGTATGAGCTGCTGAACATGATTACGGTCATCTATGTAATACCTTTGTGGTGGATCTTTTTATGAGTTAATATATGTATGGAAGTAAAACTATTGCAATCTCAAACATATATTAACTCATAAAAAGATCCACCACAAAGGTATTACATAGATGACCGTAATCATGTTCAGCAGCTCATACGGTACTAATTAGTGAAGCTCAAGAGAGGAGAGATACATAAGTTACTTCCACAAACCCATAGTCCAGGGGTGGACTACTCCCTCTTCATCATGGAGACGGTGGAGAAGTCGTTGGAGAAGATGGAGACAACGCCGGCAGCGCCCCGCCGGAGTTTTCCCCTCCAATTGCAACTCCTGGTCTCTGTTTCGTGGTTTCTGTGTTTCTACGGCGCTCTTTCCGAAGGGCGTCGGGGACTATTTTTATAGTCGTTTTTAGGTCAAGACGGAGGCTCGGGAAAAAAGATCGACGGCAACGGAGCCACGAGGCCCAGATGGTGGGTCCCATGCAACCAAGGAATCTGGCCGCATGGGCCACCCTCTTCTGGCCCTCGGGCCTCCGTTTGTTCGCTTCCTTCGCTCCCACGCTTTGTTCCTTCCAAAAACTGATCCCGTAAATTATTAGGTCATTTGGACGTCGTTTGGGTCCCTGAAACAACAAAATATAGAAAATAGGGTTTCTGCCTGCAGGGTTAATTCCAGAAAAATAGGGAAACAATGAAATATTCCCAAAATCAATATAAAACAATGATATAACCCTTATATGATGCAAATATGATTGAAATATAAGTAATATAATGCAAAGTTCATGTATGCATTTTACATGCATCAACATCCCCAAGCTTAACCTATACTCGTCCTCGAGTATGAAGGTGATAAAACTAACATGGACTTTGCAATTTAATATTATCAAAGGATATCAAAGATGATTACTATTGCTACATAGAGTCAAATGATTCATTCTTCAAAGGAGTAGCAATATACAAGATAGATTATGAAGTGATATCAAATATTCAATGTAAGGATGTTCAATGATAATTCACAAAGTGTAACATAGAAGAAAGTACTATGGACCAAATGTATGCATAATGAAAAGTAAAAACATCCTATAATGGTCATAGAGTATTCTTGTAAATCTGAATATAAAAGGTGGACACTTTGGAAAGATATATAAATGAGTAGAGGTAAAACATGAATAAGTTTCATCTAACTTCCAAATGCTTCTACTTAAGTTAATGTTTGCAATGTGGTATTCATTGGTGTCAAGCTCTCATTACCCCTATCATAGCATCTTGAATGGTTAAAGTTTAAAGTGAAAGCAAATATGAGTAGTATGCTTGACAAAGTATGGGTTGAATGTCTCATGCCCCGTGAATACGAGTACCTACACCACGGTGTTACTCAACTTGGGACACAAAAGCAAGTTCAAGTTAAGGTCATTGTAAGTAATATAATAGCGTCATCAAGAGCGTCAACTGGGGTACCTCTTGTCCCAGGACATGGAACAAGCCCATGTCAAAATGACAAGACAAACAAACAAAATGAACAATCTCCACACCCTTTTTATTTACTATTGGTATAGCTTTTTATTGTGGGGTGCATCACTGAAGGTTCACCATAGCATGTAAGTAAATTTCCACCATGAATGATGCATGGCTTAGATTAGCGGCCCAGGCGTCTCTCTAGCCATTTATACAAACTCATTAAACTCACTAAGTTTCCGCATTTATTTGGCACCATGATAAGCATCCATAAACAAAAGTACATGATATCAACTAAATATAAAGAGCACGTTGAAAGCTTGCCATGTGACAGCACATATGAGCTAACTCCCAACCAAGACTCTTGTCAAGCTCACAACTTCATAATTTTAATCACAATGGGTCATGTTTATTAAGTGCAATAAAAGTAAGGTGTGCATCAAGTTCGTGAGAGCTCTTTAACCAACTTTTCCCATAACAATCAATAACATAAGCATTTTAATTCAGAAGTATAGATAATACAAAATAACATGATAAACATACTCGGAATAGCATAAAGCTAATAGGTAGATATGGTGGACTCACTGGAAAAACTTTGGTTGAAGGTGTTGGAAAACAAGTTTTTACTTGTTGGAATTTTTGGGCTAGCAAGAGGGAGAAAGTTGACCGTCTAAATGCATGCATAAGTGTCCATAGAACTAACCAATCCATGTTAAACAAAGTAAAGTAACATTCAGCATCAAAACATGAATAAAAGATAGCTCTTGATAAAACACTTGCAAATTAATATTCATTAAAAGCATATGAATCATGCAACTATATGTATCTTTTTGAATCAACTCAAACATCCCTTTCCCAATCTTTTTAATAGCATCCAACTTAATTCAACCCAAATTTCCAGTAGCTCTCTCATATATAAATGATAGTGGTGGTCTCAAGACAAACAAAAATCAAACCGAAATAAAAAGCAAATAAAAGACGCTCCAAGTTTATGCGATAAAGTGCATTGATCGAAAAACAGAAGTTAGACGTGTGCAAACCGAGAGTGTGTTGGTCCAGTGGGGTTGTCTTCACATCCCCAAGCTTATGGTCTTCACCATCCTTGGATAGCTCTTGGTGCATCTCCTCTAATCCCTGTGAAAAAACTTCAAAACACCGTTTCTCCCATTTCTTTTCTGTGGGGACATTAGTAGTGATAGACAAATGAATTACTTGCTGCATAAAATCCTTAAACAAAAATTCATATGAATGTCCAGAAAGTGTATAATGTTGTATGCCTACTTATAAACTCAATTGGATCAAAAAGATTCAAGTTAAAAGTTCAAAGAATGCATCAAACAAAATGGGACAGAATCTGTCCAGAAAAACAGCAGCAGCAAAACGTATTTTTCTACCCTACTTAAATATGTCGTTGAAAAAATTCATGCTTACAGAGGATGAAAAGTTGCAACTACAGTTCAAATATCAGCTCATTCGGAGTTACAGAATAGGAATTAAAAATCATACCGTGCACAGATTCGTGCTGGAATAAAATCTCCGAATGCAAATAGCAACTTTTTCAAACCAAAATAGGTAAAACTTGGCACTTTATTAAAAATTCCAGAAACAAAACTAAAACTAAGTCTCTTGTTACAGCAAGAGGACACAAAGAAAATCAAAAATAAAAACAACCGGGTTGCCTCCCGTAAAGCGCTTTCTTTATAGCCATGTAGCTAGGCTTCTTACTTGATATTTATTGTGGACGAAGCTCATGAGGGAGCTTGAACTTTGATGTGTCCCTCTTCCTTGGGAAGTGTTCCATGCACTTCTTGTGTGGAAACTGAAACTTCACATTCCCTTCTTTTGAATCAATGATAGCACCTGTGGTACGAAGAAAAGGTCTTCCAAGAATAATTGGACTAGAGGTTTTATTCCCCATATCCATGATTAGAAAATCAACAGGTACAAATGTCATATGCAACTCTACCATAACATCACTTACTTTTCCTAAAGCATGTTTAATGGAATCATCAGCAAGTGCAAGTTCAATAGAGCATTTTTCAAGATTCTTTAATTCAAGTACTTCATATAATTCTTTAGATAAAACAGAGACACTAGATCCTAGATCTAATATAGCATGGTGTGTCTCTTTTCCAATGGTTACTAGTACTTTGGGAATCCATATATCCCCAAGCTTAGGTGGTATCATAGCTTCTTGGTTGTACCTAGCAATCTTTTCTTTTAAAACATGATTAGCAATATAAGAACCAAAACCTGCTTGGTTAACATTGATGGAAGGATCACTTGCAAATTTTTGTAAGATAGATATTAATTCATGCAAGCTACAATTCTCTAAGTCAAGTAATGGTTCCTTGACTTCACTAAGCATTTTAACTTCCTCAACTTTTTCTCTAACTCAATTAACAGAAGAGATTCATCATATTCAGTTTCGTTAACTTCTTCTTTTAATCCAACAAGTTGAGACATAAATGGCAACAAATATTCAGGATAGTTCAATAATTCATTAAGAGTTTCCTCCAAAGTAAGAGGAACATTTTCAGCAATATTAATAGAATTCATTCCAACCATAGGTGGTGCTTGTGGTTTCCCTGCAGACATACTCAATAAAGTGGCTTGGTTATCAGCTAGTTTTGACAAGGCTTTGTCTAGTCCTGCAGTTTGGAGTTGTAAGCCTTTAATATCAGAACTAATAGAAGCAACAGACTTATTCAACTCTTGTATCATGGTATTATGACTAGCAACTTGTTCCATAAGAATTTTATTAGCCTCAAAATTATCATTACGTGGTGGCATAGGCTTCCAATTATTATCACTAGCATTAGGATATGGAATAGAAGGACGGTTGTTGGGAACATATGGGGCTTTATTATAGGAATTATAATTGTTGTTACCATACCCATTATTACCATAGTTCCTAATGAAGTTAACATCAACATTTTCAGGATTATTACCAACTAGTTCTTGCAAAGGCACATTTTCAATATTTTGTTTATTAATGAAAGCAAGAATAGTGTCCATTTTAGATGACAAATCATTTGTTTCTTCTATGGAGTTTACTTTCTTAGATGGATTAGGTGCTCTATCAGTATGCCATTGACTATAGTTTTGCAAAATACTTTCCAATATGTTCTTAGCTTCTACTATAGTTTTTCCCATAAAAGCCCCTCCAGCAGCGGAATCAAGAATATTTCTAGACATGTAATTTAGACCATTGTAAAAAGAGTGTAATATGGTCCATTCATTAACCCCATGTGATGGACAAGTTCTAAGCATAAGTTTTATCCTATCCCAAGCCATGGCAACATGTTCATTTTCATTTTGCCTAAAAGAAAGAATATTGTTTCTATTTTGCAAAATTTTAACAGGGGATAATATTTCTTAATGAAAGCTTCTTTTAGATCATCCCAAGAATTAATGCTACCAGTAGGTAATGAATGCAACCACTCTTTAGCTTTTCCTCTAAGTGAGAAAGGAAATAACTTCAGTTTTAGAATATCACTTTCCACATTTTTAAATTTTGCATGTCACATATTTCAACAAAATCATGAAGATGCATAGAGGCATCCTCCATAGCACTACCGCCAAATTGTTCCCTAGTTATCAAGTTCAACAAACTAGGACTTACTTCATAACTATCAGCTTTTATCTCAGGTGTGGCAATGGGCCTAGCAATAAATTGATCATTTGGAGTGTTTGTGTAATCACACAACTTAGTTCTTTCTCCCATTTTTGCAAGTTTTTATGTGTTTTTAATTTTTTATGCAAAACTGAAAATAAAATGACACTAAACAATGCAAACCGAAATAACAAATGCAACACAAAATGCAAAACTGAAAATAAAATATGCAAACCGAAATATAATATGATATGCAAGACAAAAAACAAAAAAAATGATTTGAAGGTAAAGATGGATAAGATGATGCTCACGTAGGTGCAACCTCCCCAAGCTTAGGTGTTTGCACAAGTTGGTGATGAAGTTGACTTTGTTGTGAGATACCCTTGGATAAACCTTTACAGCAATGATTCCCCGGCAACGGCGCCAGAAAACTGTCTTGATGGCCCTTGACGTAGTTACCTGCGTCAAAAGAATATGGGTTAGGTTGAGACTCCAAGTGCAGAGTGTATAGTATAGGAAAGACGGTTTTCCCCACGAGGGGTGACTCGAGGGTTTAATATCGAACTCTCGGGGAATCAGTAGTGAAAGATTTATCTTCTTATCCTTCTCTTGAAAACCTACAAAACAAAGTAAATTGTTTGTGCCCTCAACCTCACCAAGTGGTTGTCAAGCACAAGGTGTGAGAATGATATCAAAATAAAATGAATGCAAAACAGTAAATAAATATGCAATGATGATAAATAAATATGCAAGGATGGTGGAAACAATGATGGATGATATTTTTGGGTTTTGTATTGTGAATGCAAGATGTAAAAGTGTTTTTGTATTTTCGGATTTTTAAATGGCAGAAAATGTAAAGTGGATAAAAGTTGTTGGAAAGGTGTTTCTTATGATTAAAAATGGACCGGGGTTCATGGTTTCACAAATGCACTCTCTCTTTAATAAAGTGTAGATAATGGAACACTAGAATTGACATATGAGATTGCAACAAAAAGGTTTCATGACAAGTTACTAATTATATGGGCATCACGTCCTAACATAGAGATCTTTTGTTTATTAATCTCTCTTATACTCCACCAAGATGCGAACTAAATCATAACACCTTAGTAATTAAGATAAATCAGAGCATAGCATTAAGTATCATGACATGAAGTTAAAATAAGAACATGCTAGATCTAGTCATGGAGTAGTGGCAATGGTCACACCCACATCTCCGGTAGCAAGGTATTTTTCTTTATCCCTAGTGAGGCAACAAAGTAAGGTAAAACACCCAAGTGGATCGGAACTTTCTCTCACGTTCACCGCACTAGCCACCCCCCGTTACTCCAACTAATGTACACGTTCCCCCTCACACGCTCTCATACACATGCTTGATCAAACAAGTAAACAAGAACGGGGTACATAATATGCATCTACTTTCATATCTGAAACAAAACTATTGCAATCTCAAACATATATTAACTCATAAAAAGATCCACCACAAAGGTATTACATAGATGACCGTAATCATGTTCAGCAGCTCATACGGTACTAATTAGTAAAGCTCAAGAGAGGAGAGATACATAAGTTACTTCCACAAACCCATAGTCCAGGGGTGGACTACTCCTTCTTCATCATGGAGACGGTGGAGAAGTTGTTGGAGAGATGGAGACCACACCGGCAGTGCCCCGCCGGAGTTTTCCCCCTCCAATCTGCAACTCCAGGTCTCTGTTTCGTGGTTTCTGTGTTTCTGCGGTGCTCCTTTCCGAAGAGCGTCGGGGACTATTTTTATAGTCATTTTTAGGTCAAGACGGAGGCTCGGGAAAAAAGATCGACGGCAACGGAGCCACGAGGCCCCAGATGGTGGGTCCCACGTGGCCAAGGAATCTGGCCGCGTGGGCCACCCTCTTCTGGCCCTCGGGCCTCCGTTTCTTCACTTCCTTCGCCACGCTTTGTTCCTTCCAAAAACTGATCCCGTAAATTATTAGGTCATTTGGACGTCGTTTGGGTCCCTGAAACATCAAAATATAGAAAATAGGGTTTTCTGCCTGTGCAGGGTTAATTCCAGAAAAATAGGGAAACAATGAAATATTCCCAAAATCAATATAAAACAATGATATAACCCTTATATGATGCAAATATGATTGAAATATAAGTAATATAATGCAAAGTTCATGTATGCTTTTTACATGCATCAGTGGTCAGCGAGCCGTCCGCCATAGTTTGCCGGTGACAAATGAAGCAATATTTGAAGAATTCTAAACTAGGCCTAATGCCTAGATAACCTTCAAAGAAGGCTTGAAAGCCGGCTTAAACTAAAATGCTATTGGGTGCTATGTTATGTGGCTGCAGGCCATAATAATCTAGCACCAGAAGAAGAAGGCGGAAGGCGGCAATGACATACCGCGAACAAGGTGGGAGGCAAGCACCACTCATTCCCCTTACCTAGGGTTGGGGATGATGTCGCGCTCCGATGAACGCCAATGGCAATCTTGCCGCGCCGGCAAGTAGCCGCCGTCCTCCAGCTCCTCCAAATAGTTGTCGGTGATGTAGGAGGGAAGCCACTAGCGTGACCCTTGGTCGGCTTGCTCCTCCTCATCGCCGGCAGCCAAGGCAACGTCTGGGATCGCCGCCGCAGATGCGGTGGCTGGCGTCGTCGCCGAAGCAGAAGTAGAGGGAGGAGCTGACGAGGTGTCCATGGCCGGTGTAGAAGACGAAGATGCGGTGGCACCCATTGCCGCCGTTGTGGTGGTGGTATGTAGATCTAGCGCCGTCACCGCCGCTGCTGCCGTTGTCGTCGCCTCCTGTTCACGCGTTTGGGCCATCTAGATCAAAGCTCGCCGCGCCGCTCTGATTTGGCCCGCCGGTGGAGTTTTTCGGAGGAGGAGAGCTCGAGGGAGAGAAGGAGGCCAGAAGGCAAGTGCGATAGTGGGGAACGAACTTACCCCGCAGTGAAAATAGAACTTTATAGCCCTTGCTCCGCGATTCATGCGCGAGATGGGAGGAGCCCACGATCTCCGCCACGCGTCCGCCATCTACGCGTCGTGGCAACGGTGCATGGTGCTTGATAACCCACAAGTATAGGGGATCGCAACAGTCTTCGAGGGAAGTAAAACCCAAATTTATTGATTGGTCGACACAAGGGGAGCCAAAGAATACTTATAAGCCTTAGCAGCTGAGTTGTCAATTCAGTCACACCGCGAAAAGTACTAGTAACATAAGTGATGTGAAAGCAGCAGTAATATGAGAGCAATAGTAACAATAAAGTAGCAGCAACAACAGTAACAATGGAGGCGATGGCACAGGAAATACTTGGTGGCGAAATATGAACCGGAGTTCACATCTTCACTTGAGGTAACTCTCCAAACAAAAGAACAAGTGTTGGGTGAACAAATTACATTTGGCCAATTGACAGAACTAAAACTACCTTAAGACAGAACATCCAGTCTATATATCATACGCAGGCATGTTTTCTATATATAGTCATACGTGCTTGCAATAAGAATCTTGCATGACATCTTTTGTCCAACCAGCCCATTTTCTGCGGGGCCAATCATGGAACCTACTGGTAATTAAGGTACTCCTTTTAATGGAGCACCGGATCAAAGCACTAACACTTGGTGAAAACATGTAATCTCAAGTCACAGTCATCCTCTCTGATTGTCCCAATTGTTGTCACTTTGAGGCCTCAGGTTTCGGACAGTAACAGGTGCAAACAATTTGTAGATACAATCTAAAGCAACAATTATACTTCAAATCTAAGATCATATCACTCGTGCACTAGTGACAAGCAATGAACACAACAAGGTTGCAGCAACAATAATTCACAAACATAATGAATAGACTGATCATAATGTAACAATTTATCAGATCCCAACAAACACAACACCGATTACATCAGATGAATCTCAATCATTAAAGGCAGCTCATGAGATCATTGTATTGAAGAACATGGGGGAGAAAGTACCAACTAGCTACTGCTAGAACTCGTAGTCCATGGGGGAAGTACTCACAAACCATCATGGAGGCGGCATGGTCGAAGGAGATGGCTCCGGGGGTCAATCCTCGTCCCGGCAGGGTGCCAGAACAGAACCTTCTGACCCTCGAAACGAGGGTTTTTTGTGGCGGTGGAGCTCGGAATCGTTTCTGGAAAAATCCTTCGGGCCTCGTCATTTTTTGGCCAGGAGGGATTTCATAGGCGAAGAGTCGAAGAAAGGCGGTGGACGGCTGGTGGGGACAGCCTTGGGCGCGGCCCATACCTGGCCACGCCTAGAGGCGGTCCCCTCCACTGGAGGGTCCCCTCTGGCTGATTTTTGGGCTCCGTGGCTTATTCGTGTTAGAAATAATTTCCATAAATTTTCGTCCAATTTAGAGCACTTTCATTTTTGGGCCTTTTCTGCAATACACAGACAAAACAAACAAAAACTGGCACTAGGTTAATAGGTTAGTCCAATAAATGTCATAAAATGATATAAAACTATTGTAGAAACATGTGGGCATTTGATATTAAACAAACATGGAACATAAAATATTATAGATACCACTTGTGGAGTTCATTGTTGTTGAGCTTCATGTTGCATCAAAAGGCATGGACCTAGTTCGCGTGAGAGTAGATGGCTGCCACACTTCCTATGGCTGAGACTTGCTCCAAGCTGTGCCATAGAGAAGTTTTTGTTGTTTGACAGAAGCGCCATAGAGAAGTTAAGATGGGAAGTCAGGAGAAGGAAGGAGAGACAATGAAATGAGACTATATCTCGCTAGAGTGCAAGGAGAATAGGAATAAACGGACGGGGAATAATAAACACCATTTATAGGCTAGGCGGGGGCCGTTAACTGTTGTTAACGTTACAAACAGAAATAAATTTAGTAACGGAGCATCACCCCTATTGTTCTTATCCATCCGATTAGATTGGAGTACAATTTCGAGCACTTACGGATAGACGGTCTCGCACCGCTACGCCCCTCTTGAGAGTTGTCTGGAGAGTTCCGTCGCCGCCCCTCTTCTTCCTTCTCCCGGGAGGTACGGCCGGCCAGCGAGGGGATGGAATAGGTGGTAGGCTCCTCCTGTACATACTAGTAGTAGCTTTAGAGGTAGGATTTGGCCTGAGGGCGTGTGGCTACGTGCCGACTGAGGGTAGGACGGTGGATCTCGGCGGCCAGATCCGCCGCGCCGTGGCTTCCGTCTACTTCGCTGCATCCCGCTGGTGGCAGGCGGGGTTGCACGGGAGGTGGAAGGAATCCCGCATCCCTCCTAATAAGGTGCACAAAGGAAGTATGGAGATGGGGCTCCCCGACCAGCCCTGGCTCTTCGTTGTTCTTCCGCTCCTCGCAGTGGTGTTCCCATGGTGGGAATCGAAGGCGGCGATGATGCGGAATTCTGGCGGCTTCTTCATAAAGGTTGGGCCCCTGGTCTTCTTTGCCTGCTATTTTCTCCTCTGTCTGCCTCCTCCGAATCGTGGTGGGATCCCGGAGTTCGACGGCGGACTTGCTCATATGGTGAAGCGGCGGAGGATTGGGTTTATAGGGAGCTGGAGATGTGGCGTGCGGCGTGCTGAGCTCTCTCCTTCAAGGCGCCATGGTGGAAGCAGAAGGAATATGGAGGTGCTGCTGCGTCGTCCCCTCTCCGACGACCTCGGAGTAGAGATGCTGCAGATTGAAGAACACTCTCGGAGCCTCTGGCATCCGACTATGGTGACCAACTGGTCGTCAACGGCGCTGGCATCGTTGCCCAGCGATTTCTCAACCTCCATGTGGAGGCCCTTCCACAAGCTCGCAACGACGACCCTCTTCCCTCCAACTCCAAGTGGTTTTGTCCCCGGAGCTGGTGCGGATGGCCGTGGCTGGAGCTTGGTTTTCGTCGGCGGCAGCAGAGGACCCAATTGCGTTTCCAATCTTTTGTTTAGGGTCTATCCTGTTATTAGTTGGGACTGTGCTATAATTTTCCTTTTACTGAAGGTCCCTTCTGTAAATTGTACCTGCACCGCAAAAGTATAATAGCATCCAGGCCCTTCGGGGCCTTTCCTCGTTAAAAAAAAAGAGATTGGAGTACAATTTTTTACACAACTCACAACAATTTTTAAAGATGGGAGGGAGTAGTACAACCGTGCCGGACCAGCTATTGGAGCACCGGCAACCGCACTCCACGGGCTCTCGCCGATCACCGTCGCACGTGAGCTTCCTATCGGTATGCTTACCTCCTCTTTACTCACTATATGAAAGCTGGCCGGATCGGCAGCCTCGCAGCTCCCCGGGCACTGTTTGGTACTGTAGAAAACGAACAGTGTTCAACAGTGCTCGGGTGGGCCCCACCTGCCAGCGTCACGTCGCGCGGTCATTTTGCAAAAAGCGACAAGCGAGCCCAGATTTTGCCCCGCAGTCCTCCACTTTTATGAAGGGAAGGACCTAAACGCAATTTGGCAAAATCTTAGGGACCTCCATGCAAAACGGCCCCGCAGACCAGCCCCTCCTCTCTCTCTCCCCCCGCGCGAGCCGCCGTCCCGAGCCTCCCGGCCAAATCGGAGGCCACGGCGCGCCCCGAGCCTCCCCGGCCAAATCGGAGGCCACGACGTGCTCCGCCGCACCGCCTTCTCCATCCTCGCCGAGGACGGCGTGCCGGGACGCCCGACGTACGCCGGAATCGACGCGGCCGATCTCGCCGTCCGCCGCCGCTTTCGGCCACCGCCGTGCACTCTCCGGCGACCTACGCGTGGCGGCGCCGCCACTTTCGAGCTGCCTGCGTCGAGGCGCGCCCGCCGCGCCTATGGGCGCCTCCCAGGAAGCGCCGGCGCGTCGCCGGCGTCGCTCGCCGTGGCCGCTGCCGCTGTGGCCATTGATGACGTCATCACGACATCATCGGTGGCCCACACGTCAGGTTTTTTTGATTTTCAGGAAATGTCCAAATTTGCAAAATTAATTTCTTTAAATCTACCGATCTGAAAAATATGAAAAAATATATCAAAATGACCAGAAAAATACATGCTATCTATTTATGGCAAAATACAAATATATTTCAATATTTTAATTTGGTACATATTTTATTTGGCGACAGACTAATTGCATTTTATCTAATTATGGAGTTGAATTTACTAAATGCTCATATAATGCATTCTCTCTGATCATGGAGTTACATTAAATTACTCAAATATTCATACAAACATATTTGCATATTTGAACTCGGTAAATACTTGGAGATAATCTAAATACATTTCCACTAATTTATTTGCCTATTTCAACTCGACAAACAATTTTTTAATGTAGACACTTTAAAATTTGTTTTTTTTCCCGAAGAACTGTTTCTTTTTCTGACGACAATTTAATCCACCCAACATTTTCACGCTAAGGAACAGAGTTGAAGTCTGAACAATTTTTGAATGTGGCCACTTCCAAATTTGAATTTCTTATTCAAATATACCCATCTGAACAAACATGATCTGACTAACTTGCCAAAAAGAATAATTTTTAAAATCTGAACAATTTTCAAAGGACAGATTCTTGAAATCAGGCCAAAATTTTAAGTGCAAACTTTCCTTCAATTTCAATAATTTTGAAATCCAAGCAACTTCTAAACATGGACATTTTCAAAATTCGATTTCACCACACGGGCGCGGCATACGCCGCACTTTCCAACAGTATTGTCCATTGTAAATTCCAAAAAAAAAAAAAAACAAACTTCTCGACGATAATTTCCAGCCGACAATATTTAACTGCATCAGACAAATTAACGAGAATGGTGCGACGAAACAAACTTATCAACGATAATTTCCAGTCGATAATATTAAATAATGCTCTATTACATGCACATTTCAGGAAATTTCAAATTCTTTTCCTCCAAAGATGGATTGAGTTTAATAGTTGCTAATACAGTCTATCTCTTCTAACGAACGATCTAAATTACATATTTACGGCGAAGTACAAACATATTCCCTCTAGATGTGGTGGATTAAATTTAAATAATATTTTATTACATGCACATTTCAGGAAATCTCAAATTCTTTTCCTCCAAAGATGGATTAACTTTAATAGTGGATTAAATTTAAATAATGTTTCATTACATGCACATTTCAGGAAATCTCAATTTCTTTTCCTCCAAAGTTGGATTGACTTTAATAGTTGCTACTACAGTATATCTCCTCTAACCAACGACCTAAATTACATATTTACGGCGAAGTACAAACATAATATTTACACATAAGCATGATATATTCCGTCTAAATGTGATTGTAAATAAGAAAATTATGCCAAAATGGAACCATATAATATTTAGATATAACCATGTTACCCTCTAAATATAGTGGTAAATATGAAAATTATGGAAAAATGGAACTGTATTTCAGCATTTCAATTTACCTACCATATTTAAAATCAATATAACTTAAGTCTATCTAATTATGTACTCACAACTAAAAAGAAAAAAAACTTGATTACATGAATATTTTGGCAACATACAAATTTGTTCCTCCCATTGTGCCAACAGGACAGCCCAGCCAGATTAAGGCACATGCAAAATTCTGGTTGTCTATCAATCGCAAGGTCCATAGACATAACTAACGAGCTCGACATATTACATCAAAAAAAGATAGGAATGTGTGTGCAAAGCACCCACTTCATTCATGCAGGCTCCCCGTAGCTAGGTTTTTGCTGAGAGGACCTTCATATGTTCTCATGTTCCATCACTACCCTAGCTAGGCTCTGGTTGAACAAAGGTGCGCGCATGGTGAATTAGTTAGCCCCTTGAGAATTATGCCATGTATAATTACATACAAACTTCTTATGCTAAAGTTTTTTTTTTGAATACTCAATTTTTCTCACCATTTAGACACAGTTCAAACGCATTTCTCCTAATCTCAATTAAATTTTGCTGCTGAAATGGAAACATGTAATTTCGAATACTTAAATTTTGTCACCATTCTGAGGTAATTCAGATGTATTTCCTCTAATTGCAATTAAATATTGACGCCGAAATACAACCATGCTCGAACATTTCAAACTACCAAATATTTGAATATTGCACAAAATTTTAAAAAAAATGCTTACAAAAAAATGCTACCTACTCATACCAAAATATTCGAGCATTCAATAAAATATATCGAAAATGCTAAAAGGAAAACTCTATGCACGTATAGCAAAATACAAATATTTTTCCACACTACAATTTGCCCAACATTTCGATACCATACAAACAAATTTTTCCTAAATTTTGAATGAAATTCAAGAGAATATTTCTAATTTCAATTAAACAACGACGCCAACATACAAACATGTTTGAACATTTCACACCACCAAACACTAGAATATTGCACACAACATATAAAAAATGCCCACACAAAAAATACTAACTATTCGTTACAAAAAAACATGTTTGCAAATTCCAATTTAGCAAACATTTGGCCGAATCTATACCTAATAATAAAAGCATTAAGGTTTCTTGTGGTACGTCATTTTTTTTCTGATTTTACCCTCCCACCAAGTCACATATTTACCCACCACTGCCACCCATAAGTCACGTCAGATAAAAGGTTGTGTGGTTCGGATCGTTCGACCCAGACTCCAAATTGATTTCGTTCGGTTCAGACTCCAGATTTGGTTTCGTTTGTTCTGTTCTCCCAATCGAATACGAGCGCAATTACCTATCCAAAAGCCCAAGACACTCCTTTCCCGATCGGGACTTGCCATCGAGGTTCCTTTATGCCTTATAAGCCGGGCATGCTTCCTGCATAAAACAAGGGTTGAAGGAGACGGGCGCACAACACCATCATGTCGGCAAGGGCAACGCCTCGCTCACGCACGCGATAGCTCGGCGGAAACGATCACGCCGAGAGGCGACAACTCGAAGTTTAGGATCTCGCCGAGAGCCTGTCGCCGGAGGAGACGCGCGCACAATTCATTGGCTTGTCGGAGGACACGATCTCGCCGTGAGCCTGGCGCTGTAACACACACTCACACACGATGGTTCATGCCGGCAAGGCACTCGTTCCACCTACGGAAAGGCATCGTGAAGCTAGAAAAAAGATGGCTGGCAAGGCAATTGTTCCATCTACCATTGGCGAAGCTAGGGAGAAGATGGCCGTGATATTCTCCACTGGTGTTCGAGATTTCGTGCTGCCAGATCGAGACGACCAAACATCCAGATTTTGGGGAGAGAGGAGAATTTGGACGAGATGATCTTTCTCAAACATGACGAAGATGAATCGGTTGAGGATTATAGACAAAACAAAGCAGCGCGACGACGTCCCCGGCCGGTGCTCTCTCTTGTGTCATCATCGCCCAGAGCCGCCCTCTGGCTGATCCCGACGACCCCCGGCGACGTGTTCTCCGCCCGGTCCAGCAGCGCCGTGTTGGACGAGCTCATCGCCCAGAGCCACGCAGCCCTCCTGGCGTGCCACTTCTTCCCCGACCGCTCGGCCGCTGCCCGGCCAGCGGCAGAGATGGTGCCCGGCGGCTGGCAGCACCAGCAGGTGCACGCGGTGGTGGGCAACGGGAGCGTCGGCGGCCGAGACCATGGCGCTACGGCGGGGCACGTGACGTTCGACCTCATGCAGGCGCCTAACGCAGCAGGCGCGGCGTTCCAGCCCATGCCGCCGGACAGGCCAGCAGAGGACAGCGAGGCGGGTCGTTGCTCGGGCTTGTGGACTCCCGTGCAGGGCGCCCACGTCGTCTGAGATGGCCGGAACGTACGCGCGTTCAGCTGAAAGATCGTCAAGGCAACGCCAGGTTGCCGAGGAAGTAGAGCCCCGTACGTGCTGGCTACGCGGTTTGGTTGGGCCAGTGCACCGAATCTCAGTTCTTCCTCGGTTTGAATTAGTACTACTGATCGTGTTTGGAGCAATGCATAATTTCTTGGAAATTGTTGTGTTGTTCATTTCATATTGAGGTTTTCAGTTGAAATTGTTGACTTATTCATTGAGGTATATCTAGCCATCTGATAATGGTTAAGAAATTAGAATGGAGATCTGAATGCACTTCTCTGCGTTGAATCTTGCATGGTCACACTAAAAATATCACCGCGCTGCTACTACTGCCACAGCAGATGTACTTATTTCCTTCTACCGAGCTAGCTAAGTAGTGGACTCGAGGGAATAAATTTGTGGATGCAATGATGTAGGAAGATTTTTCAATCCAAGGAATGCTCCAACTCATGTATATGCATGTTTTTACCTCTTTTTTTGGGTATTTTTGCAATGTATACTGCCAAACATAATTTGTATGTCTCCGTAATTAAATATTTTGGTCTCCCGTTGCAACGCGGGCATGTTTACTAGTAAAAAAAATGCACATAAAAATCTCACCAAGCGTGGCGTGACGCCACCCAAAATTCAACTAGTCACGATATAAAGCCCGGACCTCTTTCGCAACCCCGCGCCGCCGTCTCCCTTCACCGCCGACCAAACGCACCCGCACGAGCTCCCGCGAGGGTTCATGTCCATCTCGCCTACCGAATCCACCAGAGGGTCACACCCGCTCGTGCCGCGCTCCTCGAATCCTAGCCCTAGCCCTCGTCATGGCACCGTCCCTCGCCGCGGCCGCCGCTCCTCCCCTCGGGTCTCCGTCTCGCCGACCTCCGCCGCCGCCGCGCTCGGTACCGGCGAGAGCGGCTCAAGCTCCGGTGAGTTTCTGTCGGGCCTGCTAGCTCGCTCGTTCCCTGGATGCCGTACATCGATTGTGCGATCGTGTTGTTGCTAATAGATCTGTATTGGGTTAGTTAGCTGGGGTCGAGCTGCTGACGCTTAGGTACTACTTCTGCAGGACTGACGACATGCATCGGGTGAAAGGTTTGGTGCTTAAATTTGATAGGTTGGGAGTTTGTCTCCTGTTCTAGGATTAGACATACTCGTAGACTTTGGGACTCTGTCAATTTTCCATGTTCAAAGCTTTTGGTCTGTTAACTTGGACCCAATTTCCATGCTTAAAACTGTTGATTCGCCATTGGTTTAATATGATAGTTCGGCCATAGCAGAAGGTTACTATTATGCCCATACGGAATTTGGTACATACGGTTGCCCTAAATCATGCTATTTTTCTGTGAATCAAAGTTAGTCCGTTTATACAACCAACTGTGAGCTACGCAATCTCTGTTTTTCAAGGATATTGATGTGTCCATCTTCTTCACATAGAACCCTCTCCACCCCAACACAGACAATATGCTTCTCCAAGCAAAATACTGAAGTTTGGAAACTTTAATACTAGCATATTGAACAATTGGTTTCATATGGACATTATGCTGCTTAGAGTAGAGAACGTATCCAGTGAAATGGAGCAATCCTTGCACTAAATGCACCCCAGGCTTTTGGGTCGTTAGATGGACAAGTAACAAGATTCAGGCTTAACTTGTGGTCAAGTTTATACCATGGTTTCATTACGGTTTGATTTCTAATTGTGGGATAACGTACCATGTTTCATTTTTCACTGTAGTCACATAGAGTTAATAGAGGTTTTAACTAGATTTGAATTAGGCTAGAAATTATTAAAAGCATAAGTTAACTTTGAGTAAATTTATTGCCTTATATAATTTAGAAATATAGGAAAACAACTTTGTAGTACATTGTTTTAACTTTTAAGATTATTCTTTAGATTGTGTAGCAGTGCGCCCTTACACATTGGATAAAATAGACTTCAAATTAGAAAAGATTAGGCCGAGGCTACATGACATGTGCCCTACTGTTGTCTTTCTTTCATAATATGCCTTACCAATCTTTAATCTTTCATTTGGGATTCATATTTTGCAGACCCAGTTGTTTCAGACTTTCAGTTATCGGGCAATCTATTAATCCTCCCCAAAAGGTAAAGTGTTTGAATGATCTGAATCTTTGATTGTTTTTCAGCTTGTGTAAAATCATTTTTTTCTGTTCTCGTCTTATCCATGACAATGAAATCAATCCCAGGTAGTTGGATTTAGAATATCTGGTGAAGATAATGATTCATATACCCAAGAGGATGACAATGTTTCTGAATGCCTGTCTTCTGAACAGGGGAGTTTGGATCGACTTGAGTTGGTTGGCTCCCACCATAATTCTAATGAACTTCAGGGTAATGGAGCTCTGATGGCCTCTAGAAAGAATCAGGCTGTGAATGCTAATTATCTTCTGAATTTCCAGTATGATCCTATTTCTCGACTGCAGCCTCGTGGCCCTAGAATATATTCACCGAGAAGGCAAAGAAAGATTAAACCTTACAACAAGGACTTGTTCCTCCAAGCAAATTTTAAGTTCGTTGTTTTGGATACTGGAAATTATCAAATCGATTCAATGGATCCTGATAAGATGCTCCAGTGGGAAGATATAATCTGTGTAAGATACTGTAGCCCTTCCAAGGTGCGATGTCCCATTTGCCTGGAAAGCCCATTGTGCCCACAGATTACATCATGCGGTCATATATATTGCTTTCCATGCATTTTGCGTTATTTATTAATGGGTAAAGATGATTACAGAGGTGAAAGCTGGAAGAAGTGTCCACTGTGTTTCATGATGATATCAGCGAAGGAGTTGAATACCATCTTTGTTACTCAACTTCAGCATTTCCATGTTGGTGACAGTGCGACCTTCACTCTTCTGGGGAGGTCAAAAAATTCGCTCACTCCTTTTATTTGGAATCTGTCTAGTGGATATTCTTCTGTAGATGAAAACCCCGCTGATGTTTTCTCCAAGTTCATTTTGACATCTGATGTTGAGCTCACTGTTAGAGAGGCAAAATCAGATCTCAGTAAGTGGTTGCACAGGGCTGATCTAGGCCTTGTTGATGACTTGGAGAATCTTCCATATGTTTCTGCTGCTTTGGATCAACTCGAAGAAAGGATGAAATACTGGTCTGAGTACAGGAACCACAGTAGCAGCGTCCCTCCAAAGGATAGATTCTCGTCTGTGTCTAGCAACAAATCGAAGAACTCCGATAATCTGAGGACTTCGGGCCTGAACAGTGTGCACAAACTCTCCCCTGTTTCAGATGGAGATATTATCGCTAGTGTTAAAGGCTTTCAGTTGCACACCAATCTAATGTCACTAATAAGGGAGTGCCACCCAAAATGGAAGAGAGATGCGCTGCCACCATTCAATCGAATGAACAAAACTCATACACATTTTACCAGGTTTGTGTCATATCTGAGACTGGTGGTGATTCTCCCAGTGCTCACGGTTAGGTGTGTTTTCACAAAATTTGATGTTCAAAATCTTGTTACAGGTGTTTGATGGTCAACACCTAATTCTTCATCCGTTGAACATGAAATGCCTTCTAAACCATTTTGGGTCTTCTGATATGCTTCCACCAAGGTAATGTAGGTTACTAGAGTCTTATTTTCCAAATACTGGAATCCACGTTTTCATCACTTTATTGTTGTTGTGCAACGATTGTAGTGGGTAGATTGTTTCCTGTTGATGGGCTTGGCTTTGGGCTTGGGCCTATGGCAATATGCTTGACCTAAAAGAAGTTCCTAAAACGTAGCTGTTTGTATGCTCCACAAGAGTTACAGGAATACTTTTCTTGATCGGGGAGAGCAAGGAGAGATAAAGTGACATGTTGCATAGGATCTTCTCAAAGTTTAAGGTAGGGAAAACATGAGGTTTGAGCAGATATTTGGAATCCTCCAAAAACTTGCGGAAAGGAAGAACTCTTATAGGCTATGAAGCACCGATACCTCAAACTCGGCCGTATCATGTATAAAACGTCTCCGATACGGCGACACGTCCCTAGAGTATCTTGTTTTCTGATTAAAAAAGAAAAAAATGCCCGGCAGGGACATGGGAAGCCCAGTTGGGCTCAGCCCGCTACAAACCTTAACCCTCAGCTCTGCGGCTCTACCTCTATATGGAGCAAAATTTGACCGAGCGACTGTCGCCCGCCGCCACTGGCTCGAATCGCCTCCCCCCCCCCCCCCCAATTTACCTCTGCCCTGCCTGGAGACGCCCTCTCCATTGCCTAGAGTTCCCTCTGCCATAACTAACTCGTGTTTCATCTGGCGCGTGATTGTTGCTGGACGTGCTTGCTTCACCGTGCTCACTTGCTGGCTGCTGCTTTGATGTGCTGGGGCTGGCCATGGAGTACTGGCATCGCAATCTTCAGTTGGTGGGAGTGCAAGCAATAGCATTAGTGTTGATAATGAAGAGACTGCTCTGGCTGGGGCAGTATTTTGATCCCATCTCAGGCATCCAATTATTTGTCTTTATTACATGGCATTTTATTAAAAATTTATATGTACCTGCCGTATCGCCGTATTGATGCTTTTAGAAGTTGCCGGATCCCATATCCCCGTATCCGTATCGGTGCTTCGCAGCCTATAGGATACTCTGTACATAATTCTAGTCCTACTAAATTTCTATAGGAATCTATTCTTCCAAATAAGCCCTTTTATAATTGACAGATCCTAATCAAATGTTTCAAGACAATTTTTTTTATAAAATAAAAGTACGAAAATCTGTTTTGACTCCCGAGCACAGGTGCTCCGGATATCCTTCAGTCTCATCAAGACCCACTGTGGTATTTTACTTTGTAGATGTTTCCGCAGGCGTAATACCAGAGAAATCACCCCAATGCAATGTGTACCGTCCTGTACCGCACCTAGGATTCTCAATGTGCCCGTTACCGACCCAACCATCTCATTGAAAGCTGAACATAAAAAATATTATTTCCCCACGCACCCTTCCATCTTATTCGTCTCTCCACTAAATATGAGTACTCTGTTATTCTCTATTTTGTGTTTTATTCACAACACCAGCATCATAAGGTACAACGAGTAGGAGCATTAAATATGGCTACCATGTTAATTACTTCATGTGATTAGGCTAAATTAACATCTATTTGGAGATACAGGGAGTAGGACTGGAGTAAATTAGATACAACATCATAAAAAATGGCAAAATGCAAGTAATTTTGTCGATTTTGAATATTTCCTATTTGATACTGGGTATTATGAATTGGAATTTAGTTGAACGTTTTGGCCAACAATGCTCTAGTGTTCTAACAATTTGGATAGTATATAATTTAACTTCCCACTCAGGCAGTGTAATTTAAAAGTGAGAAGTATTTTAGGGTGTGTTGGTTGGTACTCAAACTAGCCCTGTCAAAAAATTGGCTGCGATCAGATTCTTGTCGTTGCTTTTTTTTTTGACAAAATTTTAGTTGGCGAAGTGGAGGATTGTTTCCTTGGTCAAATAATTGGCAAGCCAATTCTTGCCAACATTTGGCAGGGCTGCATGGGCATGAACCAAACATATCTGTAATGTTTCTCAGTGTGTCAGATGGTGTTCATTTGATAGTAATTCATCCTGCCCTGGGCACAAACTTCACCACCCCAATGTTAACATATTTGTGCATCTACGTCTGCCACTAGAATTTACCTAAATGACAAATGTTAACATATTTGTGCCTGTATTTTACTTTGTGACTTCTCTTGACTAGTGAGGAAGTGATAGTAGAATGAAGAGCTTGATGTTTGTGGAAGTTATATTGTACTTTGTGACTTCTCTTTGGTCAAATCACGAAGTGTTACTTTGTACTTGTAGATTGTCTTGTCTGTATATGTGCACGGAATTATTTTTTATGTTTATACGATACAAGATTCAGGTTGGAGTGTTTTTGTGTTGTTCTGAGTGTTGCTATGTATGCTAATACTATTGGTCCACCTACTTGCACACAGAGTGACTGGAAAAATCTTGGAGCTGGAAACTATAACACAGTCTGAGGCTACAAGAAAACGATATCGTTTCTTAAGCCACTTCTCATTAACAACAACATTCCAGGTGAACTTGATGCGCCAATCTAGTTTTGCTTTTGATCCTATTCTCATGTTCTGTACTATAAACTATGCAGTTCTGTGAAATCGACCTGAGTGATATGCTACCTCC
The DNA here is from genome assembly GCA_947311845.1 of Poa pratensis. Lineage (NCBI taxonomy): Eukaryota > Viridiplantae > Streptophyta > Magnoliopsida > Poales > Poaceae > Poa > Poa pratensis. The sequence continues at coordinate 13,348,667 of CAMZMU010000125.1, read as the reverse complement.
CATCTCATTGGCTCCATTCATGGATGAAATCAAAAAGCGTGAGAAACAGAGGAAGCAAACTGCCAAGAAGGTCTGATATATTGCTTAGTACTTGATGTTCGTGCTGTTATTTTTAAGAAATCATCACCATCTTGTGCCTCGGGTGCTATTTGTGACAATCTATAACTGGGCTTTTATATCTGGGTCACCTAGCAGTGTTATGCTTTTGGATCGGAACTTCTATTGCTTGCAGTTTGGGCTATGCCTGGGATATCCCACCTTTTTTCAGTCTTTTTCAGTTAAATAGGCGTCTTGGCGAGAAATAAAAAAGAGATATCCACAGTTAGTAATTACTACCTCTGTTCCATGTAAGCCTTTTTAGCAACCTAAACTAGCTTGCTAAAAAGGCTTACATTGTGGAACAGAGGGAGTAGACAACATCAATATAATGGGGGATATCTAATACTACTACTTAAATTTAACTTGGTAAAAGTTGCCACCTTGTTGCGCACTGTGGACCCAGTTGGTAGCTAACCATTTATGTGAAATTGGTATCTGAAGCAACGAGAGTGTATTCAAGAGTAAAATGTGATGCTTGTTGTATTAGCAGTGTTGGGTCTTATCTATTGAAGGTTTGTTTTTTTCCTCGTGTACACCTAACGGTCTTTCTATAAATACATGTCCTTTTCCATTGTTGAGTGACATTATGGTGCTAAAAATTCGTTTTTGACTTTTGCTACTGCGTAGACGAACTCGTTGTAATGACACACTACTATTAGATACCTTTGCATGGCATGTACGAATAGTTCCTTATGCTTATTGTTTTTGAAAACTTCAGACACATGTCTCAAAATCCTGGGCCTTCTAGTGATGGAAAATAATATGTTCATGTTTATGAGGAATACGAGCGAATTAAAAATTTAGACGTCTCATGCAAAGCACATTCTTACTGTTTTCTAGGAAGAAAGCGACAGGGTGAAGGCACAAGTAGCTGCTGCTGTGCAGGCATCTGCTATGCGTTTTGAACATACAAATTTCTCTCAGAGTCACAGCGATGTTATGTTCTCTCTTGATGACTTTGAAGGTAAATTCGAAACTTATTTTTGTGTATCATAACTGATAGCTCCGCCAGTGCACACCATGGGTTACGTTAGTTTGGACACAACACAAGTTTCTTACTACTACTAAATATATAGTATTTGGTCTTCCAATATTTCATTATTTTCCCATGTTTGTAATTCTTCATGTATACCTTATTTTCCTTTTTTGTAAGAACAAATGCCTTATTTTGCTTACTACTGATGCCTTACTATTACACACTGATATCTTCTTCGCTAAGCTCTGGGAAACAATGCTGGGCCATCAACGAGTCCACCAGCCAGTGAAAGAAAACTTTTCTCGGATGTTACACGGCTTGGTTTTGCGTCTGCACAAGACTCGCCTCCTCTAAGAGCTGAAACTGGGGACACGGCTGGAAAAAATGAAAGCAGAAGGACCAAGGTACGCCCCACCATATCCGGTATTCTACATGTACCAAACTATGATGTGACTAATAAAATCTTGACATAACTGTGTTGCTGGCTGTACAGGGCCGGCAGCAACGTCTTCTCTGTCCTTTGCCAGCATCCTATCCTCCGCTGGAGCTGCTGCTGAGAGCAGTGTGGAGATGCGTACTCCAAATGGAGTCGGAAAGAAGGGCAAGAAGCCCACCAAGGTGCTATTGTCGACTGGAGGTGGCCGCCGATACTAGCGAAAAAGAATACACAGGAAATATTTGGTTGTTTCAGTTGTAGCTCATGACAATTTGTAGAGTTCAGAAGTTGGTTGCTTCTGTAACAGTCAAGTGGGAGATTTGGTACATTTTTGCGCCCAAGTTCCCAACTCGTGTTGACGGTGAGCGTGGCTGAGAACCGTGTAACTAACATAACCAGAAGTCCATAAGTACTGATGCAAGATGGCAAACAGCTGTTTGCCTGATGAGGACGGAAGATAAATTGTGCTAACAGAATGGAGCATGTAAAATCGTACATACGAGAATGCTAGACATATCAGTTTTACAGCTTTTGGTTGGATGAGTTACGGTATGGAGAAAATGATTTCCTTGCATGATGTATAAAATCGTCCATAAATAGTACTTCTGCAACAGTTAATTTTTATGGTACTCCGATTCCGAACTCCTCGTCTTTGCGCTTTGCCTGGATGTCTAGAAGCACACAACTCAGGTTTCACCGTGCTTTCGTTTCGCTGGTGCATGTTGCCCAGGTTTGACGAATGGTAAGAGCATCTGCAACAAATGTTTTAAAATTGGGAACCAAAAAATAGTTCGGTGGGAACGTGCCCTATTTGGAAGTTTTGCCCGGCGCGGAAGAATTTAGCATTCTCCTCTATAATGGAGACCTGATCAACACATGCATGCATGTAAAAAACTTTCTGTAACAGAAAATTCAAAATAAATGATCTCTTAAACCATTAATCTGATTAACAATCCGCTTTCACCATTAAGTTCGTATCGACGAGGACTTTCAAACAAGATCCTAGTTGCCAGTTTATAATACTATAGGTAACATATTACTAATAAACAGTTACCACCCAAATAATATACCATCATTACATATTTTTTTTGTCATAGCCATGACTTACATGTCGAGAGAGTGAGTAATTGATCCACTCTGAACACGTAAAATATGAAATTACCGTCAAAAATGATTAAAATATGAAAAAACTAATTTAGGACACGTGCCCTTATTAACACGGTACAAAATAGTTTTAGAGCACAAAATATCAGTTTTTGGTGATGTAGGGCAGCAGAAATTTTTCTGCTGTACCAGATGCCCTAAAATTGGGCATTAGAAAATTCATGCCATATCAGACGCCCTAAAATAGGGCTTTTACACATTGCAGGCATATTGAAGAAAAACTTTGCAATATGACCACATACATGTCAAACATTTATCAAAATGCACTACAAACATATAAAGTTGTACTTCAAATCCATATACGAAACTAAAATACAAACCATAACATAGTGCAACACAAACACAAAAAATATATATAGTGCATGCAACCACCGAAAAGTTGTCTTTGGCACTTGTGCACCAGTAACCCCGTTTTCCATTTTTTTCAAAATCACAGTTTTGTGTTTGAGAAAATTCTAGTAAGGGATAGGGGTTCATATACATATTATCTATGTATGCACAAAAATCGTTTAGAAATACGTTATATTTCAGGCTACCCAAAAAAAAAATTTGAGACAAAATAGGGTTTTTTACTACTTTATACAACCAAAAATTTATTATTTTTCTGTAGCCCGAAATAAAACGTCTTTCAACCAAAACTTTGCATAAATAAATATACCATATTGATGTATTCACGCTCAAAACTTAAAAGTATCATTTTCAAAAAAATAAATTAAAATCGGAATCACTGGTGCCCAGGTGCACCAAATCCTCTCATACAACCACATCATAATTATAAAACAATGCATAGCTACTCAAACTTATTTGTCTCCATTGTCATCACTTGTATCTCCATCTTTTATCTCCTCTTCATTTGCAATATTGATATTGTTGGCATATTTTGCACCCAAGTCTCCTTCCATGGCAGGCGTGCCTCCTCCCATGCCCCTTCCATGGCGCTAATGTAGCCTCCATGACACCCTAGCCGCCTCCCACTGGGCCCATGTAGCCTCCCATGCCACACATGCCGCCTCCCATGTTTGTCAGAAAAATTATACCATTTAAAACTTTTTGAAACGTGAATACAACTGTATAAACGTTGTCTAACATAAATCATATATTATTGGACTAATTCTTGCTATTGTTTTAATAATACATTTTGTATTAAATTCGACAAATAATATGCAATCTGACGTATTTTCAAAAATAATACAGTCTCGGCTGCGGTATAGCCGAGCAGGCCCTTTCGGCGGCAGCGCAGCCGACCAGGCCCAATCGGTCAGGCTGCGGCGAGCAGGTGGTAGACAAGCCAGCCCGCAGTCGACAGGCCTTTCGGTCATGCGTGGCCACCAATCGGCCACGCATAGCCGATAACTAATCGGCTTGGCCGCCGCCGATAGGTCCCAGATAACAACAGCTGGCCTCTTCTTCCTCCTCGCGTCCTCTCTCTGTTCTTCTTCTTTTCGAACATTGTTGCAATTTTTGCTGCTGCTGTTGCTGCGCCGATTTCTCCAACCAGCCACCAAAACTTCAGTATAGAGGTGCTAGAGAGTTAGGGCAACACCGATCTACAGATGGGTTAGGTCGTGGAGGTGATTTCGTGGTGCTTCTTTGGAGAAATGGTGGAGATGTGCTGGAGGTTGTTGTAGGCTGAGAAAGACGTGGTGGTGGTGGTGCTGTTGCTCCGGTGAATTAAGGCACGCTTCAAGGGTTCGTTTTCTTTGGCTAATTAGGGTTGCATTAATATTTAGTGTATTATTTTGTTTGTCAGGTAGTAATGAATCCTATTATTATTGTGTTCTTTCTAATTAGTTGAGAGTCCGGTATTAATTTTTAGGTATTCGGTTATAGTTGTTCGGTAGTAATTATTAAGTCTGTTTCCGATATTATGTAGTTGTTCCGTAGTAATGATTATTTCGTGTTACTTAATTGTTGACGAGTCTTAATATTTTTTTAGGCGAGCAGAGATGTCTGATTTAGTGAAGTGTATTTTTTACTACGGTGCTGGTACTGTCCAAACAAATGAGTTGGGGGCAGATCTGAGTCAGTTTCAGCACGCTGAGTTGGAACTAAATTATCCGCAAACATGGTCGATTAGTCAGGCGAAAGACTGGTTGGCATGATGTTTAGGGCTTAATCCTGAAACAGCACTGTCGGTGTGCGTGCACTATGGACAAAATCAAGGTCAATGTCTGACATTTTCTTCTATTTGAGGCCGATAGATCGGACCTCTCTGTGGGTGCGCTGGCTACAAGGTTGCGATAGCAGGGTGTCACCTTACTGCTTCCAGTCGCGAAGCATGTAAATCCCTCTGAAGGCGTGGGTGGGCATGATCCTGGCCAGGCAGTCAAGTGATGCATTTAGGAGGACATGATGATAGTTAGGGAGATGTTGGAGGTGGTGGTTACGATTCAGGGCAGAGCAGTCAGGTAGAAGGAGGAAATGATGATGGTGTCGAGGCAGAAGCGGACAATCGGTATGGGCGGATGCAGAACCAGATGTAAGAGGAAGATATGGATGGTGATAGTGGTTACACTGATGATTCCGACGAGTCGGACACGACCAGGAGGTGCCTAATCCTACGTCATGGAATCATGACTTCTCTTCTGCAATGACCATGAACGATGGTCATGATTCTGCGTGGCACTATCATGAGAACAACATTGCCGTAGGTGCTCTATATCCCGACAAGCAACACTTGCAGGACGCAATCATTAAGTGGGCAATGTCTACTCGAAGGGTTTTCAAAACCAAAGTGTCAAGTAAAAGATATCTGATAATGGAATGCGAAGACACAAACTGTCCTTGAAGGGCGCATGGATATCTCCCTAAATTTGGCATAAACTGGAGGTGAGTGACGTAGTACATCACACATGTCAAATTGAAAGTATCCCTCAAGATATCGTAACATTTCATCCATGCTTCTTGCTTGGCTGCTTTATCGGAGATAGTGCAGGGCAAAGCGATGTAAGTGAAGGCTATTGTACATAAAGTGTTTAGCAGGTATAATTACACAATTTCTTATGGCAAGGCTTGGAGGGCTAAGCAGTGGGCGCTTGAGATCAGATTTGGTTCGTTCCTGGACTCATACGACTCAGTTGTTCGGCTCCTGCACACATTGCAGGCCGGAATCCAGGCACCTATGTTGACGTCCAACACTTCTGGATGCCAGAGTTCCCAAATGCGAATGTGATGCATCATTTGTTCTTCTCTTTTGGTGTATGCATAGAAGCTTTTAGTCATTGTAGACCAGTGATCTGCGTAGATGGAACTTTTCTCACTGGCAAGTATAGGGGTCGATCCTGACTGCCATTGGTCAGGACGGAACAATCAGATCGTGCCACTCGTTTGCTTTTGTGGAGAGCGAGAACACTGAGAGTTGGACATGGTTGTTCAACGAGCAGTTCGACTTGTTGAGCGCAGATGCGGTTATCTGGGAGCCATACATGAACGCAGCTCAGGAGGCTAAATACCCCAGTGGTATCTCCGAGCTCTGCATGAGAGATCGCGCATACTGGATGACAAAATAAAAAATCATCTTCGATGTTTCCATGGTGGAGATGGCCCAGCTAAGGGTTATGGGGCAATTCGATCGTCGACAACTCGCACTTCCTCTGCCAACGAAGGATCCCGTCCCACCCATCGTCCACGGGTATGTCTATTTATGCAATGTTCCATAGTCCTCGACGTGTAAACATTACTTAATTGTCGAACACACAACACAACTGTAGGTTCTCAAGGAAGGGAACTAACAGGACCGCGCTTCAGTGGCTGCGGAGTGTTCAGTCCTATGTTAGAGAGTGGGACACTGCGACGACACGAGTCTGGCAGGAGGATATCACGTTTCATCAAGCACAATTCAATTCCTATTTAAAGGTTTACATGACCTCGACACGACTACGCGTGGTTCATCACGAGCACCCCGAGGAGACACGAGCCCTGCTACGTGGGATATGTATCCGAGCCAGTCTACTTCAGGCTCCAGGCAGTACGCGTAAGTATATTTTCCCTATAAAATGCATCAGTTGTTACAAATTTTGCCATATTTATGTAAACCTTCCCGTGCCAATTACAGCCCGTTGACACATGAGCTTCAGACTGATGTGGCTAAGTACGAACGTTCGCTTTCGTCCGGACTCTACTAGACTGCCACACCATCATTCTTGGGTGCGGCGCTAGAGGCCACTTGCGAGGTATCTACGAGGTTATCACGTGCACACGTACTTCGGACGTTGATCACCACCATGCAGCACAACGCCCACTGCGTCCTTCCTAGCAGCAGCCGCATCACTGACAGCAGCCGTGTCCATGTCTATCACCACAGCCAATGCCCAGACATCGCTCCTGACCAGGCAGGAGGTTCGTCGTGGTAGCAGCAGCAGAGTCCCCATCAGGCTACATGCTTCGTCCACCACCCCACCACAGGGTATGTATTTTGTTATCTGTTATTTTCCATATCGATTGGCTACGCTATTTTAATTACTCAGTACTAACATTCCCCACTGTCAGGAGCCTACGGACATCACCCGTCTATGTTCGGACAACAGTCGTCCGGATCCGCGTGGGGGAGTGATCAGGAAGGTAGGAACAACCAAGATGCATACTCACAACTCGATACTTGGATGGGAATGTACAACACTCTGTCGCCCAGTGGAAACCAAGGTACCACGGGCCGGCCGCCACAACCCTCAACACTCGCGGAGTTATTCTGCTAAGGACCAGGTGTTTCAGCCTGGCAAGCCTCGCGAAGAATCTTCCCTCGGGAGGGCCTCTCCTGTCTGGAATATCGCTAAGTCCTGGCGCACGTCTGCGCCTCCCTCGCGAGGCGTCAAGTACTCAAGAACCTCAAGAGGCGTCCCAGCCCTCGCGGGGTTCCTTCGAGAGAAAGCAAGCTTTGCACCCGCTGCAGAGCGCACATGGTCTCTGCGCCGACGCAGAGTGACGCGCGCGCCTGCGCGCGATGATGACGACGCCGCAGTTTCCTCTTTGGTGATTAAAGGCGGTCAACAAAGCTGCACCAAGCAAAGCGGACTACAAGGATTGCCGTTCCGGTGATAAGGGGACCGTTGGCCACTACGCTCCAAGCCAACGTCACCGTGGGGCACCCCACGGATCTCTGCAACGCCAGCCCATTGTCCTGGATGGACGGTGGCTTTTTCTGCCAAGAGATGCTGCTCCCTGCCATGGACCGTGTCCATGGACAGCCCCGTCGCCGTGCACTGTGCTCCTCCTCCGTCGCCATGTGGTAGCCCTTCCGCCTTGTGAATTTGGGGAAGAGGTCCGGGGCAGGTATAAAAGGAGACAGTGTACAACTAAAGGAGGGGATCGAATCATTTGTCGACCCATCGACTAGCTGAAGCTCATCCACACCATAGCGGAGGAGAACAGACCACCTTCCACCATAGTTCTTCCTTAGCAAACCTTGAGCTTCGGCAACTCTTTGTACTGTAACCTCTACAAGCAGTGCAGTACAACAAAGGAGGAAGTAGGGTCTTTACACCTCGCGGTGGGCTGAACCTGGGTACTGCTGGTGTTTTCTCTCTGTCGTGATGTTCCTCACCAAGCTCGACGAGCACCGTCGCCGAGTTAGTTGAGGATTGTTTGACTACGTGTTCAGCCCCTTCCAATTCCTGGCATCAGTGAGACACACCCCTAGTTCCTGGGAACCAGTCTCCGACATTTGGCGCGCCAGGTAGGGGCTGAGGCGCGTCTTCAACCTCAACACGCCATGGCTGAAACGCGAGCCGAGTGTCTCGTACGACGGACGTCCGTAGAGCCTCCACCGAGCCCATCGACAACTACAACCCGCGTGGCCGCCCACGCACCAACCGAGCTCCGGAGCACAACACCGAGCCCCACGTCGAGCATCCGAAGACCAGGGTGGCAGCGGTGGCAACAACGACGACGACGGCGAGGGGGCTTCCTCCCAGCACCCGTCCAGGAACCGAGCGCTTCAACGCAGAGCCGGGTGGCGCCCAGCCTAGCCGCTGCACTGCTCATGGCGCAAGAGCTGCTGCGCTACCGCCCCACGCAGGCGGGCCACGACGGCTGGCTCAACCACATCGAGGAGCTTGTCAACGCCGCTGGCGTACCTGCTCCAGCGCCAGCACCCTCTCGCTCGCTTGTACACCACTCCGGACGCGGAGGGAACATAGCGCACGGCGCTCCTCCTCCCCCTCCGCCTCCGCCACCACCTCCTCCAACTGGACCACCAGCGGGGAATCACCGTGCCGCGTCGCACGCGTCCTCGCCGCACGACTGCCAGATCGTGCAGCGAACACCTCCGGATGCACGCGTGGAAATCGAGCGCCAGCGGGACCGCCACAACCGCGTCGTCCAAGAGATTGCAGCCGCAGGCCGCCAGAACCGCAACGCGTTTGCCAGCGGCATTGTGACATACGCCACAGGCTGCCCCGCCTTCACCCGCAACTTGCGCCGCGTTGTCTGGCCGGTCAAGTTCAAGCCAGATCTCCCTCCGCGCTACGATGGCAGGAACAACCCTCTGGAGTTTCTGCAGCTCTACACCATCTCCATCCAGGCCGCGGGAGGCGACGAAAAGGTGATGGCCAACTGGCTCTGCATGGCCCTCAAGGACTCAGCACTCTCATGGCTCCTGAACCTCCCCGAGAACACCATCGACACATGGGAGGACCTCTGCAAGTTCTTCGTGGCAAACTTCAAGGGTACGTATGAGCGCGCCCTCACCTACAACGATCTCTGCGCGGTGCGCCAGAGGCCGGACGAGACCCTCCGCAGGTACATCCAGTGCTTCAGCCAGGTCCGCAACAAGATCCCAAACATCCCGGACTCGCACGTCATCTCTGCCTTCAGAGAGGGCGTTACGAACCGCAGGATGCTCGAGAAGCTCGGCATCCATGACACCCTCACCTCGGTGGTGAAATTCTTCGACCTGGCGGACAAGTGCACCAAGGCTGAAGAGGGTCTCCTGTTCGTCAAGAAGGAGGCGGAGGAGGAGCCTCACGAAGGTTCAAAGACAAAGAGGAAGCCTGTCGAGAAGCACAGGACCACCGCTGTCCTCGCGGTAGAGCCTGACGCCAAGCAGCCGCGTGAGACCTCTCCGGCAGCGGACGAGAAAAAGGCAGATAATCGCCCATTCTGCATCTACTGCAACAGGCAGAACCACCCGACTGAAGACTGCTGGGAGCTCAAGCAGCTTAGCAAGAGCCACGAGAAGAACCAAGGCCGCAGCGGCCGCGGTGGAGGCCCCCGCGCCCGCCACAACAACTACCAGCAGAGAGCTCAAGCGAACCCCGCCGGGCAAAACAGCAATCTCCCGGACGAGAGCCCTGGGGGCTACCAGGCCCCTCAGGGGGCAATAGCATGCATCCTCGACGGGTCTCATGCGCCCAAGTCCAACAACCACTTCAAGCGGTTCTCTCGCGAGGTCAACGCCGCGCTTCCAGGGATTGAGGTGTCCCAACCCCTCAAGTGGTCGCAAAAGTCGAGATCTTCCGCGCGCTGCACGATCAGCCGTTCGTGGGTGCGTAGGTCTTCACGGAACTTCTCCCGGCTTTATTTCACAGACTCGGAGTCCGCGATGATCTTTTCGTCGCAGGCCGCGAGCTCCTGGTGCTTGGCGGCGGTCTCCGCCTCGCAGGCCGCGAGCTCCTGGTGCTTGGCGGCGGTCTCCGCCTCGAGGGCCTCGCGCTTAGCACTCAACTCCGCGAGAGTCTCTTCAGCCTCGCGGACAACGCTGGCGCAGACTTCCTCAGCAAAGCGCTGCGCCTCCTCGCGCCGCGCATGAGCTGCCTCGTCCTCCCGACGGCAGCGCTCCACGGTCTCCTGAAGGCGATTCCAAGCCCGCGCAAGGTCGACGGTCTCCTCTGCCTTGGCACGCTGCTCCTCGACAAGCTGGGCTTCGAGCCCATCGAGCGCCTCCCTCGCCGAGCGAAAGACAGTGTCGCGACGAACCGCGCTCGGGCGCCGGCCCCGCAGGACCAAGGCCCACGCATCGTCAAGGGACCCAGAGGCCTCGACGCCTGCCGAAGTCTCCAGAACATCGTGCCCCGGGCTCGGGTGGGCCTCGAGTCGCGCTTGGGGGCTCTGGGGAGAGCCTCTTTCTTCATCCGCGCCGGGGGCTTTTTGGGGGCTCGGAATGTCCTCGCCATCAACCCCGGCGTCCTTCTGCCCCTAGGGCACGTCCTTCTCCCTTCCAGGGGTGGGATCGGCCTGCTCTGTCGAGGCCGCGCCCACCGTGGCCTCGGGGTCCGCCGAGGCCGCTCCTGCCGCAGCCTCAGGACCTGCGTTTGGTGGAGGCGGCGTGGTGGCCCCCTCCATCTCAACGTCGGCGCGCTCCTCCGCCGATGTCACGGTCTCCACCACATCTTCCTCCACCGTCTTCTCCAGCTGCACATGAGAAGCGTCAGGCCGCGTGGCTGGCGGCACTGTCTCCTCAGCCTTCTCCTCGCGGCGCTCCTCCGCCTCAGGAGGCGGAGCCGTTGTCTTAAGAGGAGAAGCAGTAGCCTCGTGAGGCACCTCCTTAGCAGTAGGCACTGCAGACGCCGCTGCAGCGCTAGAGCTCTCTCCGACCTTCCGGAGTCTGCGTCGCTTCGTCCCCGTGGGAAGCCTGGCGAAGAAAACAATCAGAAATCCCTCAAGAGGGGCACTCAAGAACAATTCCTAAAAGAAAGGAGATGCGAGGCTTACTCAGCGGTGTCTATCCACCTGTTCGCCATCCGCCGCGGCTGCGGAGCGCTTGCCGCAGCCTCCGTCTTACCCCCGTCAGGCCTGTCGTGGATCGCCTTGGTGCGACACTCGCGGGGGACTAACAAGGCCTCATCGTTGCTCTCCTCCTCCTCCTCCTCGGTGCGTCATGAAGGGACGACGAGGTACGAGTCATCGCTGCCTGAGGAGACCTCGTGGATCTCAGCTTCGGGAGGTACATCCCTCGAGGGGTGCGTGTTCCCTGCCAAGGAACAGGGGCCCCCCGAGCCGCCGCCCACGTCCGCGTCTGACGTCGCGGGCGTCTCCGTCGCCCCCTCTTCCTCGCCATCGGTCGGCGCTACCTGCGACGCCGACTCCGGGTTGGTGTGGGGCCCAACTTGTCCCTCAGGCACCAGGCGCCACTGGTCGAACTTCGGCATCGCCTCCACGAACTCATGACGAGATTCGATCTCGAACCTATGGAGCGGTTCTGCAATGCTCGACGCCAGCTTGGGAATGGACGGAGAAGTGAAGAGAACCTCCGTGATGCCGTCCAGCTCCACCTTCTGGAAGTTAGTGGAACTCAGGTGCATTCCGTCCTTCATGCTCGAGTACATCCACATCGGCAGTGAGTGCGCCTGGAGCGGGGCGATGCGGCGCCTCACGAAGTCCCTGGCCACCATCTGGCCAGTGAGGCTAGCCTCGCGAAGCTCCTCCAGACGCTGGACCACGCCACCAAGTGTTGGGCCCGCGAGACCCTCGCTCGCCCAGCATCTCCTCTTCGTCGGGGGCGCATCAGGCATCTTGAAGAAGGGACTCGCTCTCCCGATGTCCACGAAGAACCACCGCTTGCGGAAGTCCTCCACCTTCTTCGACACATTGGATACAGCGACCTCGCCGGCCACGCAATGGGGATGTATATGCCGCCCATGCCGTCGGTGATGCGGAAGGAGACGCACCCCGACCGCTCATTGTTCGCTGTGAACCGGAGCGCATAGAAGCTGCGGAAAAGGGCCACCGAGGGCCTAACTCCAATGTATGCCTCGCAAAGATAGGCGAAGATGGAGAGGATTAGGATGGAGTTGGGATGAAGGTGAAGAATCTGGATCTGGTAGAACTCCAGAATCGCTAGGAAGAAGTAGGAAAAGGGAGGCACGAGCCCAGTGAGGATGGTGCGAAGGAAGATGGGATAGAAGTCGGCGCCGAGGAAGCCGGGGACGCACGCAGGCTTGAGCACCGTAGCACTCCACTCGTTGGTCTTGGAGGCCGCCATATGGCGCACCTTGTCCAGCTGTGCCGACGCGGCACCCCACCAGCGCCGGCTTGAGGAGCGCGTCCTGCCTCGTCGCGGCAGGCTCGCTCTCCTGCATCACCGCCTTGACCTTCCGGTAGCCTGTGGCTTTCTTGGGCGCCATTGCAGAAGAAGAGAAGCTCGGAGAAGTCGCGTGTTCTGGAAAGGAGGAGGCGAAAGGGGAAGAGCGGAGTAATGGCTGTCTGCACCAGGCTCTCAGACTTTATCCTCCTCACCGAGCCGTTACCCGGGTGTGGTGGGCCCCGCCACTGCGCCCGTTACTGCCGAGGAGATCGTGGCTTCGTGGGCGGCCGTGACTCGCCATGTGTCTCGGGCCAGGCAGGCTTCTTTGGGCCCACGACGCTTCGCCTGCGTCCCCGAAACTTCAGCGCGCCCATCGCGGGCCCGGGGGCTACTGTCGGCACAGTGGAAACCAGGGTACCACGGGCCGGCTGCCACAGCCCTCAACACTCTGCGGAGTTATTCTGCTAAGGACCAGACGTTTCAACTGGTGAGCCTCGCGAAGAATCTTCCCTCGGGAGGGCCTCTCCTGTCTGGAATATCGCTAAGTCCTGGCGCACGTCTGCGCCCCCTCGTGAGGCGTCAAGTACTCAAGAACCTCAAGAGGCGTCCCAGCCCTCGCGGGGTTCCTTCGAGAGAAAGCAAGCTCTGCACCCGCTGTAGAGCGCACATGGTCTCTGCGCCCGACGCAGAGTGACGCGCGCGCTGCGCGCGATGACGACGACGCGTAGTTTCCTCTTTGGTGATTAAAGGCGGTCAACAAAGCTGCACCAAGCAAAGCGGACTACAAGGAGTGCCTTTCCGGTGATAAGGGGACCGTTGGCCACTACGCTCCAAGCCAACGTCACCGTGGGGCACCCCACGGACCTCTGCGGCGCAGCCCATCGTCCTGGATGGACGGTGGCTTTTTCTGCCAAGAGGACGCTGCTCCCTGCCATGGACCATGTCCATGGACAGCCCCGTCGACGTGCACTATGCTCCTCCTCCGTCGCCATGTGGTAGCCCTTCCCGCCTTGTGAATTCGGGGAAGAGGTCGGGAAGGTATAAAAGGAGGCAGCGTACGACCGAAGGAGGGGATCGAATCATTCGTCGACCCATCAACTAGCTGAAGCTCATCCACACCATAGTGGAGGAGAACAGACCACCTTCCACCATAGTTCTTCCTTAGCAAAGCTTGAGTTCGGCAAACTCTTTGTACTGTAACCTCTACAAGCAGTGCAATACAACAAAGTAGGAAGTAGGGTCTTTACACCTCACGGTGGGCCTGAACCTGGGTACGTGCTGGTGTTTTCTCTCTATCGTGATGTTCCTCACCGAGCTCGACGAGCACCATCGCCGAGGTAGTTGAGGATTGTTTGACTGTGTTCAGCCCCTTCCCGATTCCTGGCATCAGTGAGACACATCCCTAGTTCCTAGGAACCAGTCTCTGACACACTCCACCACCATACCCCACTCAGGAGACTGATGTAGTGCAACCTAGGACCATCACCATGTCAAGCATTCCAACACATCACAAGTCACCATGGATATCAAAGGTGAACTCATTCCTCTACAACAACCCATTTCATGCCCCTTTGGATGGTATACTACATAGTTTCTACCCCTTTGCTATGATAGGCATCACATGACGAGTACGGACATTCGGTAGATGCCGAGGAAGCTCAAGACTCAAGACCATCCAAGGCGTATGCATGAAGAGGAGGAGAAAGAGACAAGGAGATGGAGGAGAAGAAGCCAGGCAGGCCTCCCAGACAAAACCAGCCTCAAAATCCGGCCTAGACCCGGCCTCGCCAAGGCCGGCCTCCTCCCAGACAAAACCGGCCTCCGAAACTGGCCTAGGCCTGCCTCGCCAAGGCCAGTTTCCCTGCAGACAAAACCGGCCTCCAAAACCGGCCTAGGCCCGGCCTCGCCAAGGCCAGTTTCAAAACCGGCTTAGGCCCGGCCTCGCCAAGGCCAGTTTTCCTGGCAGACGCGCCCGGCCTCACCGGCCCCAAACCGGCCAGGCCGGTTTCCCCGTCCAGCCTGCGCGCTGTGTTGACTTTTAAGTCATGTATCCCTTCCTCCCACCTACCCCTTTCATTCTAGATTATAAATAGAGGCCTCCTACTCCAGATCTAGGGATAGAGTCTATGATGAGATAGAGTTGAGCATAGGCTCCTTACCCACCCCTTGTGGTGTTGCCTCCCCTTGTGGAGATGGTTCCTCCCTTGTGGAGAAGATCCCTCTTGTGGATTTAAGACCTCTAGTTTAGTTTGACTACTTGCCAATCTTTATCTTAGGGTGACTTTATTGGATCGGTTCGGTTGACCGTTGGAAAACAACCATTCAAGATCCCTCCTTGTATCTACTTACCGATCTCCCACCCTCGTGTGGATTCTATTGGGCCGGTTGGACCGACTGGTAAGGGAAACGGTTCTTGTATCGTGTTTGTGTTCTTGTGTTCTTTGCGTTCTTCGTGTTCTTCGTGTGTTCTTGCGTGAGTTCGCCCTTCGATCCGTCAATCCGTGAAGATCGGGCCACCCTAGAGGTTCTCCCTTCACCATATGGTATCAGAGCATGGTTGCCACGGATTGATTTGTGTTTCTACCCCAAATTTTTCTTTGATTTTGAGAAATTCGAAAATTGCCACCAAAAATAGCCCAAATTGCTTTTGGATCGATCTGTGAATTGAGTGCATTTTTTGCAAGTTTTGATCCATTGATCTATTGCTCAACTAGTTGATCTTGCTTCCTTCACGTTCCCATGGCTAAATTCCATTGAGTTCGCCCTTCGATCCGTCAATCCGTGAAGATCGGGCCACCCTAGAGGTTCACCCTTCACCATATGGTATCAAAGCATGGTTGCCACGGATTGATTTGTGTTTCCACCCAAATTTCTTTGATTTTGAGAAATTTGAAAATTTCCACCAAAAATAGCCCCAAATTGCTTTTGGATCGATCTGTGAATTGAGTGCGTTTTTGCAAGTTTTGATCCATAGATCTATTGCTCAACTAGTTGATCTTGCTTCTTTGCGTTCCCATGGCCAAATTTCATTGATTTCCCCTTCGATTTGAGGTTTTTCGAGCCATTTTTCCGCCAAAATCACGGATTTTCGGGGTCAACCCGACGAAACCGGCCTCAGCCGGCCCGGCCGGCCTACTCCACACGAATCCGGCCTCAGCCTGAACCGGCCTCGCCTAGGCCGACCTTCCTGAAAACTGGATTTTTCAAAATTTGTTTTTGCCATATCTTTTGATTCCTGACTCCGTTTTTGGTGTTCTTAGGCTCGTTTCGAAGCTACGAACAAGACCTTCATCACCATTGCGGAAGATCCAACATCCACCATCACCAAAATTCATGGGAAAGCACGAAACTTCTATAACAAAGGGCAAAGATCATCGACGAAAGGTATAACATCGCGAATCTTTTCCCCTTGCCATTCCTTTGAAAGCCACACTATATCTTTGCGATTACCATGTCCTATTGAGGCTAGCTCTTGATGATTGCTTGGGCTTTGCACATTTGCACCGTGTAGTTTCCGAGCAAAAGTACTTGCGCTAGTTCATATATCATATATCTTGTTGTTGGCATCAAAAGAAAGTGGGTGTGCAAAAGAGAAAAGAATCAAAAGAGAAAAGAAAAAGCAAAAAGTGCAAGAAAAGAAAAGAAAGAAACACCACTTGCCATATCTCTTGTAGAAGCGCGTAAAAGCTCGATGAACATCTAGTAGGTGGTACTTTTTGTGCAAATCTTGTAGCCCACAAATATTTTGCAATCGAGCTAGTGGCTCTCCTTGTACTTGTGCAACACGAGCTTATAGTTTCGCTAGGATCATATGGTTCTTTAGCTCACTTCTTGGTTGCATAAGTCCATTTATCTCTCCGTGCGTGTGTTTCCTTGAAGTACATTCCTATCTTTTGAGATTGACTTGTTTTGCTTTGTAATCATCGTGGTTCTCTACTTGCCTTTACAATATCTTGGTTTTAGGATTGGTTCAATTTGCTTTCCACATACCATACCTTCCTACCAACTTTTAAGCCGTGTGTGTTTTGGAGTTTGCTTTGGATACTTGAACACAAGCACTTTACTTTGTGATCGTTTCCCTTTGGTTGTCCACGATGTCCAATACTATCTACAAAGGTGAGAGGTTGTGTTCTATTTCCTTTCCACTCCACATATATACACTTGTCTTGTGAGTTAACATGTCTAGGGAGAGCGAATGCAACTATGGAGGCCAAGATGATAACGAGTACACGATGAGTCACATGGACTATGATGCCCCAAGCATTGAGGACATGGGGAAGGCTACACCGACTATGACCCCCATGACATGATGGATCATCACCAAGACTTCCGCTACGACTACGACTATTCAAGCGTCCACAACATGGAGCGGTACCACAACTTCGAGCAACCTTCATCATATTGTATCGACTCCAAGTACACACGAATCGATGACATGGAGCGGTACCACGACTCCGACTACACAAGCTCCAACGACAATGAGGTGCAAGTGTCCTCATATGCCTCATCATATGGTACCGACTTCGACTACAACAACATTGTGAAGTGCCACTACTACGACTACAACTACGATGGCATGGTGGAGAACGTCTCGACTACCACTCTTCATGCATGTGCGACGGCATCGACTACACCTTCGACAACATGCAAGAGGAGATGAACCCCATCACCACCATGTTCAAGAGCGGCACCACCAAGCGTCATGGCATAACCTACTATGGTTCAAGCTCAAGACGGAGCCCCGACAAGTCCACCATGCATTCATCCAATGGAGCTCCATCTACTTCAAGAAGGCGTTATGAGAAGGACATGGCCATGAGCACAAGCTTCGACACTCTACATCGACAACAAGATGACGCCCCAAGAAGTGCATCGACAAGGCCAACTCAAACCAAGGCCCATCTAGCTCAAGAAGGCGCCACAAGAACGTTGCCAAGGTCGACCGCAACTTCTCCAAGCTCCAAGACGACCTCACCACACTCGCCAAGCTTCGGAACATATCACCAAGTTCGAGTGGGAGCTCCAAGACAAGGTCACCAAAGCAACAAGCACGCCGATCGACATGAGGAGAAGCATCCAAACGACTTTAGACGTCACCCCTCCCCTCACGAACGCCAACAAAGACATGAGGAGAAGTTAAGACGGACGCCACACCATCAAGCACCTACGCCTACACTCCAATTCAAGGTGCAAACTCCACACCCAAGATGGCGGCAAGTGCACATCCTATGATGTCTCCTTCTAGTGTTGATTCTATTGTTGACGAGTTCATGGCCGACATCGACAAGTTCTTCGAGCAACGGTCAAGCTCACATCGACGCCGCAAGAAGCATGGCAACACTTGTGAGGACACAACCAAGACGGCGCCCTTCTCAAGTACTTCACATGATATGGTCTCTACACCAAGTGCCACCACCACATTGCCCCCCATATGGGAAGATGAAGACCTTCTATGCGACAATTGCCAAGGCCAAGAGCATGATCCACGACAATGTCCCAATCTCTTGTGCCACTATGCAATGGAAGAGGTCACTTGATGTGGGAATGCCAAGTTGGTGAACAAGACGGTGACCAAGGAGATGACAAGATGGTCGAGCATGGGATTTTCCCTTCGACCACGGAGGCGTGCATGAAGTATGCTATCATCTATGACCATGGGTCAAGTGATGATGATGCCGAGCATGGGATGTGCCCTTCGGCAATGAAGTCGAGTGATGATACCCCTCTTATGGCATGCATCTTTGGAGGCGACGAGGTCGAGAAGGTTGAGCATGGGAGTTTCCCTTCAACCATGGTGGCGTATGGAGTTGAGGAATCCGAGCCCATCCCTATGAGCTTGAGTTATGAGATGGTACCAATCCCATGTGAGAATGAGAGCCACTTAGGCCAGTTGAGTGAGAGTGAGTTGAGTGCCTCAACCATATGTGAGATTGAGTGCTACCACTTTGAGGGAATGAGTGATACACCACATGAGTTGCGAGAGGTAGTTGATAGGTCTTGTAAGGCCATTTCGAATTCTAACAACTTACCATCTACCTCTAGTGTGTTCTCTCATTGTGTGCTAGGTTCCGTGAATGATGAGACGCCACTCCTCGACACAATGATGATTCAAATGGAGAAGATGTACATGGAGGATGATGATGATGCCACCCATGTCTACTTCAAATTGGACATCTTCAAGAAGAGCACATTGACATCTTGCTAAGGTGACTTCCTTCTACATAAGCGCTCATGTGATGACCTTCAAAAGTTGGCTACTCTTTGAGTGTTGTTTCGTCTTCCTTGTGAGTTTTGTAGGTTACTTGAAAGGCGAAGGGACATTGAAGAAGTGCCACATCATTTCCATCGAATACATAGTGAACCACACGACAAGGTCTACACATCTACCTCCTTGCCATGATGATGAGCAAGAGTCGAGGATGACTCTTTTTGAAGGGGGGGGGGGAAGATGATGTAGTGCAACCTAGGACCATCACCATGTCAAGCATTCCAACACATCACAAGCCACCATGGATATCAAAGGTGAACTCATTCCTCTACAAAAACCCATTTCATGCCCCTTTGGATGGTATACTACATAAGTTTCTACCCCGTAGCTATGATAGGCATCACATGGCGAGTACGGACATTCGGGTAGATGCCGAGGAAGCTCAAGACTCAAGACCATCCAAGGCGTATGCATGGAAGAGGAGGAGAAAGAGACAAGGAGATGGTGGAGAAGAAGCCAGGCAGGCCTCCCAGACGAAACCAGCCTCAAAATCTGGCCTAGACCCGGCCTCGCCAACGCCGGCCTCCTCCCAGACAAAACCGGCCTCCGAAACCAGCCTAGGCCCGGCCTCGCCAAGGCCAGTTTCCCTGCAGACAAAACCGGCCTCCAAAACCGGCCTAGGCCTGGCCTCGCCAAGGCCAGTTTTCCTAGCAGACGCGCCCGGCCTCAAGCCGGCTCCAAACCGGCCAGGCCGGTTTCCCCGTCTAGCCTGCGCGCTGTGTTGACTTTTAAGTCATGTATCCCTTCCTCCCACCTACCCCTTTCATCACAGACTATAAATAGAGGCCTCCTACTCCAGATCTAGGGATAGAGTCTATGATGAGATAGAGTTGAACATAGGCTCCTTACCCACCCTTGTGGTGTTGCCTCCCCTAGTGGAGATGGTTCCTCCCCTTGTCTAGAAGATCCCTCATGTGGATTCAAGACCTCTACTTGTAGTTTGACTGCTTGCCAATCTTTCATCTGAGGGTGACTTTATTGGATTGGTTCAGTTGACCGTTGGAGAAACAACCATTCAAGATCCCTCCTTGTATCTACTTGCCGATCTCCACCCTCGTGTGGATTCTATTGGGCCAGTTGGACCGACCGGTAAGGGAAACGGTTCTTGTATCGTGTTTGTGTTCTTGTGTTCTTTGCGTTCTTCGTGTTCTTCGTGTGTTCTTGCGTGAGTTCGCCCTTCGATCCGTCAATCCGTGAAGATCTGCGGTGACCTAGCACACCACTGCATATTGTAGTGTACAAGTCGTTGACATAACACCCACGGAAGGACTATTCCGTAAATATTACATCTCTCAGAGTAGTACAACAGAAACATTGCGGGTCCACTTTATTACACACTGCTAAAGATTACAAGCCAGAAATGCAGAAAAACATCGATGTTCTCCTCCTACATGGGAGGAAGGTCTATTATAGTGATGTTGACCGGTGTCAACCTACTAGCGATAGAAAACAGCAAACTAAGAACCATCTTGGCTCAGCAGCTAAGTAGTACTAGTCTACCCTGACTCGGCCTGGCTCCTATTAGAACTATTCTAAGTATCCACCTCTTCTTCTTCAATGCCATCGACTCCGTAACCGATGATGTAGTCGACGCCCTCTATTCCTCTAGATAGATCAAGTGCTTCATAGTATATGTCATCGGCATGGTATGCTCCATAGTTCTCGACTATGGCCTCCTTAAAGTCTAAGCAGGGGGTAAAAGGGAACGATTGAGTAACAGCATTACTCAGCAAGTTCAGCTTAACGCTTAGATAAGTGGTATGCACTATCTACCATCTTGACCAAAAAGTCAAGATGCATATGCAAGTTTTGTAAAAGCATTTTTAGGAAAAGGTCTATTTTATTTTGGAAAACTATGCCCCCAGCCTCCACGGGTCTTGCGAATCACATGGGATTCCTTTCCGCCGTGACCATAGTTCCCTCCTGGAACAAGGATGTAACAGTCACAATTTCTTTGTTTAACTCTGTAGAGCTACACCACTTTACCCAACAGCAGCCTGGCTCCTTATGCTCCATTAGCACACCATGTGTGCTATAGCCAGAACTCAGGGCAACAAGTCATGTGGAGTCGCTTCCCAGCACAACGCATATCCGCCCCTTATGACCCAACCGGTACAAAGACCAACTCGTCACCACTCCCAAGCTCCTATTCCAAATCACCCCGTCAGGTGGGGAAGGTATGTAGGCTTACAAACATGGGTACATAATAGTAACACACTCTAAAAGTGAGTAGGTCTCACTTATTGCTACCAGCGCCCTTACAATACTACGTACAATACCGTATATTAAACATATTACACAACTACTGCTTCACTCCGTCCTTCTCTTTCACTCCGTCCTTCTCTACTTCACTTTTCTGCATACTTCCCAGGCTTCCAGTGACAATTACGCCTGGTCCTCCTGAGAATCCTGGGTAACTTCACACTAGTGGTAGGCTGATATTCAGGGTCAGATGGGCTTGCTTCTAACATCATATCCATCATGGCGAAGTAACTATCAAGATACTTGTATGCCACTGCTTCCCATCGTAAACATGCTCATCACCATAACCCTCGCCTCCATCATCGTACCCAGTTGGCACTGCATTAAAATTGCTGAAATATCCCCGCGGTTCGTCTTCCTTCTCCATCTTCGGGTAATACTTGGTCTCATAAGCATACTTCCATTCTTCATCTTCCTCCTCAGAATCTATTTCTATTGGCTTACTCGACTCCCCAACTCTAGGCTTCCTCCTAGTGGTGCGACTAGTAACTTCCGGCTCTCCCGCGTCTCCTGGAATAACTATAAGATCACTTGGTGTACCCTGATAAGGCTCATCTTCCCAACCAGTAGAACTTGGAACTTCTGGCTCCCAACCTTGCCATCCATCCTCCTCATCAACTAAGACATAGCCAGAGTGTGGTGGTGTATAATCAGGATAAATTGGGGTATCGGGCTCTACTTCCTCCACATACCTAGCTGGTGTAGGTGGTGGATCAGTGTATCCCTTCTCGGCTTCATACCTCAGTATATCACACCTCTCCTAAATGACTTCATGACTGGAGTACTGCTCTATCATGGTTTCTACCTCTCCAGCTACTACTCCGAACGTTTTATGATAAGCCCGAATCATCTTGAGACAGCTATCCAAGAACTCAGCCACATCACGTGGATCAGTCTTCAGGAATGCTTTATAATCCACTTGACCTCAAGGCGATAATTAGCACTAGAAATTGCATTGAATGGAGTTTCCATCAACGCATGACCTTTGGATGTCCTGATACTAGTGACTGCTCTGAGAACCGCTATCTGAAATGCTACTCCATATTCTTCGCTTCTCCGAATGGCATCTTCAATCCCATCTTTAGTTCAGAGGGTAACTTGAGTGCCACACGATACAGAGCTAAAATTGACCCGTCGTAGAAACTCATCACTTTCACTACCACCTTGGTCCTGACACCAAGAAAATGGATAAGTTGCTGCAGAATTTCAGCCCAGTTTCCCTGAAAAACACCCTTGCCCAACTCAGCATCTCTCACACACACTGACCTCCTGGGACCTCGTTTCTCCATCCTATTGTTATAACCAAAAAGGATATCAAACTTGAAATGAAGTAATAATTGCATGATAATGCTATTCTCAAGTGAATATCCATCATAACAATATAAAACTCAATTCATTCTAAAGTCTCGCACACCTACAGGCTTTCCCTTTAATAGGTTTCCAACCTAAGGTCTAGCAATTGCTCTGATACCATCTGCGGTGACCCAGCACACCACTGCATATTGTAGTGTACAAGTCGTTGACATAACACCACGGAAGGACTATTCCGTAAATATTACATCTCTCAGAGTAGTACAACAGAAACATTGCGGGTCCACTTTATTACACACTGCTAAAGATTACAAGCCAGAAATGCAGAAAAACATCGACGTTCTCCTCCTACATGGGAGGAAGGTCTATTATAGTGATGTTGACCGGTGTCAACCTACTAGCGATAGAAAACAGCAAACTAAGAACCATCTTGGCTCAGCAGCTAAGTAGTACTAGTCTAGCCTGACTCGGCCTGGCTCCTATTAGAACTGTTCTAAGTCTCCACCTCTTCTTCTTCAATGCCATCGGCTCCGTAACCAATGATGTAGTCGACGCCCTCTATTCCTCCAGACAGATCAAGTGCTTCATTGTATACGTCATCGGCATGGTATGCTCCATAGTTCCCGACTATGGCCTCCTTAAAGTCTAAGCAGGGGGTACAAAGGGAACGAATGAGTAACAGCGTTACTCAGCAAGTTCAGCTTAACGCTTAGATAAGTGGTATGCACTATCTACCATCTTGACCAAAAAGTCAAGATGCATATGCAAGTTTTGTAAAAACATTTTTAGGAAAAGGTCTATTTTATTTTGGAAAACTATGCCCCCAGCCTCCACGGGTCTTGTGAATCACATGGGATTCCTTTCCTGCCGCGACCATAGTTCCCTCCTGGAACAAGGATGTAACAGTCACAATTACTTTGTTTAACTCTGCAGAGCTGCACCACTTTACCCAACAGCAGCCTGGCTCCTTATGTTGTGTGCTATAGCCAGAACTCAGGGCAACAGGTCATGTGGAGTCGCTTCCCGGCACAACGCATATCCGCCCCTTATGACCCAGCTGGTACAAAGACCAACTCGTCACCACTCCCGAGCTCCTATTCCAAATCACCCCGTCAGGTGGGGAAGGTATGCGCTCCCACACTGTTGGCCACCGCAACGGACTCAACCAGGAAATAGTCTGCCGAGGATATGCGAACGAAGGAAGAAACCTCTGACGAGCCCATCCATAGTGAATCTGTTGGCTGATGCTATCGATGCGGCACGTAAGGATCACTGGGCCATGGGTTATTAATCCTAAGTATATACTTTCCCGTACAATGGAACCACCACCACAACATCAATCCGTGGTTCCATTGCCAGCCAACCATAATAAGTATAGCAATTCACATCATTCGAAAATAGGTTTTTCTTTTTCATGCAATGATAAACCATAGTACTTTGCAATTAATTTGATAAAAATAATCAATCAAGGACATGCAAGTTGGAACTTTCCTTGAGACTGATAGGTAGTGCAGTCTAAAGCTTCCGATGAATTGGGAACCTCGTGTTCTGAAAATCAACATCATTGTCTGTATGAGACAATGCTCAAAAATCCAAATGTATGCTATTATGCATAGGATGCAATGCTTTTCCCCAGAAATTTATTAAAAGCTTTGTTAAGGATTTTTAAATGGTTTTTTATTCAGATTTTTATTTAGGATGAGTGACATGACAATCATGATATAGTTCAAATTATACTTTGAACTTAGTATTTAATTTTCCCATATTATTTCTTTTGAAAATAATTTGAAATATTTCAAAGTCATTTCCACTGAAGGATCCTTTGAATTTTTGCTACAGGAAATACTTTTCAAAAATTCAAATAGATATTTTATTTGAATAGCTTATTTTCTTCTGTTATGTATAGACATTTTATTTGTATTTTTAGGAATTTATTTGAATTTATACTGAGTTTTGAAATTTGATAAATTTCATCAATTTGTAAAAATTGCAAAGAAGTCCCTGGTCAACCCCTGGTTGAACCAGGTCAAAGAGTGGGCTCGGGTCCGGTCAACCGACCGAGCCACTCTCCTCCTTCTCTCTCTCTCGCGCACACGCCCGTGCTCAACCTCGATGGCGCCTGTGTCGCCCGTGCCGTCGCTGCCTTGCTCCGGCCAACTCCGGCCACCTCCGCCACTGCCGTCTGGGGCAAAACGCCCCCCTCTCTCCGCTCCTCTCATCTATCCAGGCGATTCGAGCCTCGCTGCCTCTCGCGGCCTCGCGCAACCCAACCCTAGGGTTAGGGTTCTGGTGCCGGTGCTGCTCGCCTGCCTCTCTTCTCCGGCGTGCCCACCATGGCTGGTGCAGAGCTTCGCCCTCTGTGCCGCTGTGGTGCGGTGCGGTGGTCTTCTACCTCGTGTGCCTCTCCCCAACGGCCGCGCGAGCATGGCCTCGCCGTTGTGCTGCCTTGGCCACAACGCAAGGTAAAAATTCCTTCTCCTTTTCTGACTCAAGCTACGGAGTCCACTAGCAAAACTAGATGCTACTGAAAATTGTAGACTGAATTCGATTTAGTGTTACTTGTTAGGTTCTTGATGAATTGGAGATGAAATCGTGTTGGAATTCCTTCGGATGTGCTCTGTCCAATCCTAGTGTATCTAAATAGAGATGAATGGATGTATCTAGATTATTCCACAACCTCGGAAACTTGTGTTGGACGCAATTCTTGCTCACAGATGATGAAAAATGATTTTAGACTAAAATTTGTGATGCTCCTGTCCAAACTGAACTAGAACAGAGTCTAGTGATGATGACGTGGTACGCCCACGACAAGTCCCAGGTTTCGAGTACCCAGGTTGATTATGAGAGAGAAGATGTGCGCGCTGGTAGTATCGGACGGCTGTCAAGCAAGGATTTACCCAGGTTCGACCCCTCATCGTGAGGTAAAGACCTACATCCTGCTTGTCTGATCTTGTATTGATGATGATATGAGATTACATGGTGGCCGTGATGGCGATTGTGGTGGTGAGACGTGGTCTCGCTATGCTATGCGTGTATGCTGTGGCTAGTTGTCTCCTCCCCCCCTTGGGGTGCCCCTGCCTGGCTTTATATATGCAGCCAGACCGGGTTTACAAGAGTCCTAGTAGACTACGTCTTGGAGTCCTTGCCTTGTGCTTGAAGTAATTGCTAGGTCGCCAGGTGGGGCTCCGTCTTGGGCCATATCGGGTATGCCAATGATGAGGTGTCCGGAGGGTATATCCATGTCACTAGCCCCCGAGTGTCTGGTCGATTCGAAGTATCGGGCAGAGACTCAAAACAGTATGTCGAGTAGGCGTAGTTTAATGCGTCGGGTATGTTGATGACCATATGATGACTGTGTTATCCATTTTTCGTGAGTTGAATCATTTATAAGAAATCCAGTATATGTATATGAAATCCAATAATAATAAATCCGGTGCAGGCTATAGAGAACCCGACTTTGATAAATCCGCGCGGGGTATAGAGAACCCGACTTTGAGAAATCCAGTGCAGGCTATAGAGAACCCGACTTTGATAAATCCGATGCGGGCTATAGAGAACCCGACTTTTATAAATCCAATATGAGCAATGAAAAATCCAACTTTGATAAATCCAATATGAGCAATGAAAAAATCCAACTTTGATAAATCCAATACGAGCTATAGAAAATTCAATTTTGATAAATCCAATATGAGCAATAAAAAAATCCAACTTTGAGGAATCCATTTGCGTCACTCGAACCGATGGCGAGTGCTCTCCCGATGGGAGTTTAGTCGATGAAATATGCGTTGTCCAAGTAGGTGTTCAGCTTTCGCGTCCTTTGCTGCGTTTTCTGGTACTTTTGACTCGATAATTCTTCGGGTGCGCGGCAGCGCTCCCGATGGGAGTAGCCCCCGAGTGCCTGGTCAATTCGAAGAATCGGGCAGGGACTCATTTGTAGGTGTATTTCACCATCTGATTCTTTGCTCATTTTGTTATGTATATTTTGAGTCGAGATTGTCTCGATTGTGCTTGCTGAGTCGGAAAGACACATCGACTGATGTTTTGCTTTGGAGTCGAGATTGCCTCGAATGTGCATGCTTAGTCGGAAAGCACATCGACTGATATTTTGTTTATTTTGCTTAGGAATTATGGCCTAGTAGGCCTGGTGCGCCCGACGGATCGGGACCAGTTAACTGCACTTTTGGGCAAAACCTTACTAGCCTTCATCAAGCTCGAGTCCCCAGACTCGAACCCGGAACAAGCTGGTCAGGATCGACTCAGGCCGCGGAGGTCTTACTGAGCCGACGTGCAGCATAACTTTGCGACCTAACGCGTCCGTCAGGATTTTCGTCATGTCTGTTGACACGGAAAGTTGTAGGACAAACGCTGTTAGGAGCGGGCCCTGGCCCGGCTCGACGAATCGGCGGGTCTTACCTTTGCACTGTGCGTGCAGCGTCCGAGGTATATATGCGGCGGACGCAATCTCGGGGATTTGTGGATGAAATATGTATGAGGCTACGTAGCTCAGTCGAATGGTCGTTCGACTGCTCTTGTGTGTAACTATTGATTGATTTTGCTCGTAATGTCTATCGGGTGCGCGGTAGCGCTCCCAATTGGAGTAGCCCCCGAGGCTATGTGCAACTATTTGTAGTTGGACGTAGGCTCAATTTGCCTTCATTTTGCTGTTGTCGAGTATTTTGTGAGTGCTCCAATCTTTGCGTCTGCTGGCGTAGACATTTGCCATATCCGCAGCACTCGAGCCAATGGCGAGTGCCCTCCTAATCGTCGAGTGAGTTTTGATTGCTTGTGCAGGATGACTTAATGTCTTTAATCGTAGTTTTATCGGGTGCGCGGCAGCGCTCCCGATGGGAGTAGCCCCGAGATTATGCTTAATTGCTTGCAGTTGAGGATAATCTCAAAGCTTTGAATCTTTTTGCAGCAATCAATAAAATTTTGATCCGCTCCTTGTCTATGAAACGGTCGAGTGACCAATTTGTCTCAGTTTGATTGCCACCTTCAAACTCGACGAGGCGGTCGAGTGACCAGACTTGGCTTAGTTTGATTTTCATCTTCAAAATCGACGAGGCGGTCGAGTGACCGGCTTTGGCTTATTTGCTACGACCTATGCGGCGCAGCCCCCGAGCATCGGGTGCAGCCAAGGTGAATATGTTATAACCTGCATGGCGCAGCCCCCGAGTGTTCGGGTGCGTCAAGCGAATTAAGAAGTTTTGACTTTGCACGACGCAGCCCCTGAGCGTTCGGGTGTGTCCGATGTTTGCGTATTTTCTTTAACCTGCTCGGTGCAGCCCCCGAGTGCGCGGGTGCGGCCAAGGCTTTGCGAAGTTTGGGCTTGTGTGGCACGGCACCCGATGAAGTATTAGGTGCGGCCAGGTCTTGCAGTGTTTAGTCGAAAGAAGTCGACGCGGTGGACCGAAGTTGACGCGGCGGATGTTGTGCCGCATGGTCAGTCGACGCGGTGGACCGGAGTCGACGCGGCGGATGTTGTGCTACATGGTTAGTCGACACGGCGGATGTTGTGCTGCATGGTCAGTCGACGCGACGGACCGGAGTCGACGCGGCGGAGTCGAGAAGCGCCAGCTTTTGTTGTTTGCCGTTGATGACGAAGCGCTAGCCCCCGAGTATCCGAGGTGGAGTGGAGGAAGTCATGAGTGTCGCCTTGTTCCCCAGTCGATTATTTGTTGGGCTGCGTGATCCAGTGGCCGATGATGTTTGCCGCAGTTGATCTGGACGAGGGTGAGGTAGGTGTCAAAGCGCCAGCCTCCTATCGTCGGGTGCGCCGAATTTGTTTTGAGATGCAGCCCCCGAGTATTAGGAGCACCTTGCATTGATGTAGAGGTCGACGAGCGACTAAAGATACGCAACTCCACCGCCGCCCGAGTCGCCGGTTTGTCGAGTGCGCGCAGTCAAATATGATATCGTTGCTGATTTTGATTGCCAGCCCCGAGGGTACATAGTGCCCTTCTAGGGAGCAGGCTTTGTGTGCTGGTTCCGCCGACGTTGATCGCCGCCCGAAGAAGTTGAGAGGTTCGAGTCCGCAGCGGGTCAATGACGTTTGCCGAAGATAAAGTTGAGAAGTCAAAGTTGTGCTCCCGGAGTGTCGAGTGTGACCGTCTGGGGCGGAGTCGATGATTTGTCGGGTCGTGTGGGGACCCCGGATTAACTATCCGAGATACTCGTTATGTTTCCTGCAACAATCCCATGATCAGTCTGTTGTTGCACATAACTCGAATTGGCATCACAGAACACCCGTAAATACCGAATAAATATACTTACTTGATTGAAGTCATAACTTCAACAGGTACTTGCAGCGGAAATCACCAAACAGCGTGGAGCCCAAGTCATTTGCCTTAACCCTACAGGCAGCGGACTAGGAAGCGCCCTAGTTCGCATTGATGTCAGTGAAGTCTTCTTCTTCGACTGTTCATCTTCAGAATCTGGCTAAGACAATAGCCAGGGACGAAACCAATATGAGTACATTTGAATGTACTCGCAAACTACCCCCGAAATGAGCATGCACTACTCTTTTTATTGTTTAAATAAAACTTTCTTTGCTTTGAAAACTCTATATCCTTGTTCAAAAAGGGAAGGACAGACTTTTGTTTGATAAAACTTTGTTTTGAAATCTCTATATCTTTACTGAAAAAGAAAGGAAGGCTTTTAGATCTTTTCCCATAAACCTATCTTCGTAAGAAGTTCCTTTTAAAACTTTTTTCCCGAAAATATAACTTTGTTGGGGAAGATAAGAGGTCTCTTTAAAAATGTTTTCCCGAAATTCATCACCCGGTTTTATTTCCCCAAAACTCCTTTTTCGACCGCAACCCTTCATGGTCATTCAATCCCACAACCTCATGCCGGCCCGTTGGCATAGTTGCATAAAACATTTTCACCTTTCAAATCACAAAACTCTTCACTTCTCGACCAGAGCCCGTCATGGTCAAATCATTCTCCAGCAACCTCATACCAGCCCGTCGGTAGAGTTGCTGATACACACATCTCCATTTTATTTTCAAATCTCAAAACTTTGCAAAACTTGCACATGGTCAGAGACAGCCTCCCAACTGTCCATATCCGAGGACTCGGCTATTCGAATAGTTTTACCCTCTGCAGAGGTAGCACGCTTTTCCCACACCCATCCGGTAACTCATCGTGTCAGCCACGTCCCGCCATACAAGGTGTATGCGAAGTTGAATCACCGACCATACCTGTCCTTTGCTCATGCTAGTATAGGACCCTACCGCTACGAAACTTTCCAACACACTTAACCCAGCCCGTCGGAATCTAAGTGTGAGGACTCGTAGTTCTGCCCGGCGATTTATGGTGGAACCTTCAATCCTCTTTCTCCAATATACTCATACCAACTCTGTTGGCAGACTTCTCTTAAGAGGACCCAGGTCAGGGGGTAGGTCCTCAGACCATCCCCTCATGGAACGGGGTCATCCCCGTTGTTGAGGCATCCAGTACTAATATGAGCAAACTATATGACTACGCCCTTTCCCATATGTGGGTAAATGTGGTCGCACAGATTATCGGCTGGTCGTCATAGTACAAAGACACAATGTGCATTTTTCATAAACACCACCATTCACCATTTCTCCATTTCCACACCGACATCTCGGTATTCCACAACCACACAAGTATTTTCAAAGGAGTTTTGAGTAAACAATATTTTTCCCATCCTATAGTTTGAAAAAGAATTTCCACTAATATCTCCATATAGGGTGTCAAAATAATATACTTATATTTTGGAAAAGGGTTTTAAAATCATAGCTTTAGTGGCAAACACCACATAAATCACTTATGCTCTTTATAAGTAAAACATGTGAACCAAAATAGATGTATATAATGCAAGCTCAGAGGATAGCTTGCCTGATTTCATCATGATGTTCCTGGACTTCTCCTCATTGATCAAAGAAATAAACTCTCATCCTTCTCGATAAATCCTTTCCAAATACCACCCCGGTAGCGTTTATTTCTAGCGTCGCAACATGAAAATAAAACAACACAATAAGCAAACCAAACCACAAGGATATACAAACAAGGAACACCACAAGTATTAAACTAATCACTCAAGCCACAAGCATAGCACTAGTTTAATCAAGCAACGAACTAAATCTATATTTACCAGGGCATTATACTCACAGGAGTATAACACCACACATGCAAAACATAGAGCACCAAGACATCCTCAATTAGAGGTAACTAACAACCACTTTCCTCTGATCAGGAAATACTTCAGACAAAAGTTAAACTACCAATTAATCTTGGTAATTCAAAATATCTCACCAAGCTAAGGTGGATACACTAACAAGATATTTAAGCTAGTACTCAACTCAAGTCCATCAAGTTCATCAAGCCATGCAAACATATTACCCATACCAATATGTCTAACAAATACCACTAACAGTACTAACATATTATAACCTTCTAAACAGTAATAACATGCAAACAACAGTACCACAACAATCATTAACCAGCAAGGCACACATATTAATCACACACAATATTCTCACATTAAAATAAATAAGTAAGCAATTCTAATTACTAGGGAAAGTTATATAGGGAATAAAACCCTAACAAACATGACTCACAAGTAGTTCCCTAACATGCTAGTAAAACAAGGAAATATGTCAAACAGTGGTTACCACCACACACATGCTAGGAAACATATTTATAATAAAGTTATAACACAACAATTAATTAAAGGCCTAATAAAAATAGGCAGAAAATCTAAACCTATAATTAGCACCACAGTCAATCAGTGACTCCTAAATTTAAACCAAGCAAGGGATATGTTCTCCTATACATATAGAAGACAACAATTGGATTCTCCAAAATTCATTACAAAAATCTACAAAAATCATCAAAGTGCTACTGTGTGTTTAAGAATGAATAGAACTTTTGTTTTAGGTTTCATTTGCATACCAGACCAACAGATCTGGAAAGGTATCACTTCAGCTTTCCATAGAACTTTAGTTTGCAATTTTGGATATAAAGCTCTAGATATTAAATATTTAGTGAAAACATACTTTTTATAGATTAAATCTAGCACACACATAACTACACATTTTGGAAAATGGCCAGTGCCACATGGTTAAGAAAACACAGAGGAATGCTACAAAATTTGAATCACTCCAATAGCTATCACAGATTTACCACAAAAGATTTAAAGCTACACTGCAAATTTTAACAGGAATTAAAATAGATATAGATCTACTGGAAAAAAAAACGGGCCAGATCTGGCCTAGATCTGGCCGA
This sequence comes from Poa pratensis, assembly GCA_947311845.1. Lineage (NCBI taxonomy): Eukaryota > Viridiplantae > Streptophyta > Magnoliopsida > Poales > Poaceae > Poa > Poa pratensis. Next base: position 13,316,938 of record CAMZMU010000125.1, on the reverse strand, counting down.
GCAACACCGGGAAAGGCCCAGCCCGCGGCCCACCTATGCCGGCGAAGCGGTACGGGGCCTGCTCCTTCTTCCTCGTCGACGCGCACGGAGGTGAGGCGAGCTGGAGCTTCGGGTGAGGACGGCGCCGGCGACTCCGGCGTCCCTACAAGAAATGGTGATGTCTACGAGTTAGCTCGTGAGGAGGGGAGTTCAGGGAAGCGGAAATGGCGGCGAATGGTGGACGAGGTTGCTCGTGAGCTTCCCGGAAATGTGGCGGCCGGAGCGGAAGAGGATGCGGATGCCCAGCTCGATTTGCAGCGTCCGAGCTCGATTCCTTGGACGATGACGCAGAGGGCGACGCGATGAAGCTTCTGGTCCTCTTCGATTTGCTCGGGGAGCTCTCCATCGACGGCGAGGCGCAATGGCGAGCTCGGCCACCTGCGGCTAGGGTTTCGGGTTGAGGAAGAAAAGAGAGAGAGGGAGAGAGCAGGAGGCGAGTGAGGAGAGCAGAGGAGAGCCGGGGGGCCTCCTTATCCTCCTTCGATGGGCAGAGGAGCGAGAGGGGGGGGGGGCCTGGGCGGCGTGCGACGCGCGGGAGGACGACACGGCGGCGTCGACCACGGGCTGCTACAGAGAAGACGGCGTTTTGCAGAACGCCCCCGGCAGAACTTTTCCCTCTCACAACTAGGTCCTTTCCTGATTTTCTTTTATTTCTTTTAAAACCAGTAGCTTTTAGGGAATTTATTTAGGGTACTTAAACATTTTATAAAAATTTGAGAAAATTCAGGTAGCCTCCCATATACATGTAGAAGCTCCACAAAAATTGGGGAGTCAATATAAAAGTTTTGAACAACATTTGTTCCTAGGGTTTAAATAAGATATTTTTCTTAAATACCATTTTATAATCCTTTAGAATTTTTAAAGCAAGTTTAAATATTAATTTTGAACTCTTGGAACTTCCTTGACAAATATATTAACTTCAAATAGTTTTTATCTTCATATAGAAAATATTTATTTGAAGGAAATAGATAGTTAAGTAGGGAAAATTTATTAAGATCATTTCTTTAATTCAAGATCTTAATTTCTATTTGTTGAATAATTTGAGGAGTTTGCCTTAAATTCAAGTCACATTCCAAATTTGTGACCAGTGGGTTTTCAACTTAACACTCAAGTATCTTGGTGTAATTATTCACCCAAGCAAACAATAAAACAAGAATTAACAATCAATACAATCATAAGTCCAATAAGCAAACAATCACAACAAGATCAACACCACAACCAAGTCCACACAATTCAAACCACAAGGATTAATCACACCACCATCTACATAATTAGCAATACTATCTTATAAAAATGATCACACTTAATTATGACAAGATGATGTTTAAAACTATCTCAACTCCACCTTTGTATTTTTGAAAAGGGTTTTGGGCAAGACAAAATATGTGGGGTAATATATTTCCCACTTGTTCCTTTTAAAATGTAATGATAACCAAATCTTATAAAATGGGAGTTGCATACAAATGCAAAATATCAAGTTTAAAAGATAGATAGGAGATAGCATATAGATCTCCACATTTTTGGGAACACATAGTTCTGAAATACTTTTACTTTCTCAAATAATGGGTATTAGTTTTGGGTGTTGCTAAACCAAGTATCATTGAAATGGAGTTGGCCAAAATAAGAATGGAAACGATACATGGAATATTTTTCTTGTCATGACAAGATCACCAAAGTTAATAATATTTTCATCTTGGTTGAATTCTTGGGTTTAATATTTACTAGTCAAACATTTTAAACAACATGTCACACAAGGTTCAACACAGCAACGGGAAGGAAAACACAATCATCAGTGAAACATTTCAAAAAGTTTTTGTTGGTTCTGAATTTTGGGTCTACTAAAACCAAGTTTTTCTTAGTTTCCAAATTTGGGATGTGACATGTCGGTGATGACCGCACGTCCTCGTCGTGTCTTGAGCTGATCACTTTTTTTCATTGGATTAGGCTCCTTGGGATCCGTGCTCAAGAGTAGTACTACTCGATTTTTTCCTTTGCTGGAGCTGATCCAGTCTGATTATTATGGAGATACGTTTGTCATGTACGCATGCAAACCATGGCGCTGTAGCTCTGCTTTTTCCTGCTTAGCTCCAGGGTTTTGTCGGATCGGACATTGCTCCTCGAGGTTGCCGATTGCGATGAATCTTTGAATCCAGCCGAATCGGAACACCGCCAGATTGGATCGCGGGTGTGGTTGTCGATGAAGAGACTGGAGTCAATGAAGTCGAAACGCTAGCACCCGAGTCGCCTGTCAGGTGTGGCGATGTATCTTTTGTTTTGTTGTAGATGATGAAGCGCCAGCCGCCGAGTGCCGCGTGCGCGTGCATACACGCGGTCAAAGCTGGTGTCACTGTTGATGTCGAGTGCCAGCCCCCGAGTGTATGTAGTGCCCTTCTAGGGAGCGGGTTTTGTGTGCCTATGTTGATCGCCGCCATGTTATGTGCATAACATGTGTGGCGCAGCCCCCGAGTGTCGGGTGCGCCTGTTTCTGCATTGGTGTAGAGTTTGGCAAGTTGTAGACGAATATGCGCAGCAACGCCGTTATCCAGAGTCGCCAATTTGTCGTGTACGCACAGTAGAAGCTGATGCGCCGTTCTGCTGATGTTGATTGTTGTCGCGATGATCAACGAAGTAGAGGTAGTCGAATTTTGCCCGAGTGGGTTGACGACGATTGCGATGTCGCCTAGCTGATCTCTTGAGTACTGATCTGGTATATGTAATCAGCGGCACCGGAAGGCGAGGGTGATGTCGGGGGCCGTTGATCTAGTGCGGCGAGTTGCCGACGATGTTGAAGTCGTCGAATCGGATACGATGTTGTGGCGACTCGTCGAAGAAGAGGTCGTCTATGCTGGTCCGTGCAGGCCGTGTCGCCATAGATGCGTGGTGCCTCGCACATGCAATGATCCAGCTCCTCCTTGTGATCGATCATTGTGACTTTTGGTTCTCCTCGTACGTGTACATGCAGACAGATTTTGCCGGTCAGGGCAAAGTATTAGCAGATAAGTAATATAATACTGGAAGAATAAAACAAGATTGACGAGTTAATGAAGATCGGGTGACGTGCAGCATGCATATGCGTTGCATGCTTGCTACTCTTTTGCAATCAAGCATGTGCAGCTTTTTTGTTTCCTTGATTGGATCAGTGGATTGTTTGCGCGAGCAGCAGCGTTGCTGCGTTGCTTTGGTTGGACCTCGGATACTGTGGACAGGGCCGGTCCTAAGATTTCGGAGGCCCGGGGCGAGATTAGAATTTGGGACCTCAAACTATATTAGTAGACATATACATGTTGGCGAAATATAAATCAAATGAAAGAAAGGAAACACAGATTTTAACGTGGAAAATTCTTACGGAAAAAAAAAAACACGGCACAAAGGTGCAATTTCATTATGATGGAGAAGTATTACAATTTTGCCATACGCTAAAATTTTCTCCTTACGTTTCTAGATGCAAAGTCACCAACGATGGAATCAATATCAATAGTATCCAATAACTTCTTCTTGATGCATAGAGTTGCAAAATATGAAATCTCTACTACTCCCTCCATACCAAAATAAGTGTTTTAGATTTGTCAAAAAATAGATTTATCTAGACTTATTTATGTTTAGATACATCGACTTTTTGCCAAATGTAAGACACTTATTTTGAAACGGAGTGAATAGAGAAGGAACATGGCCTGGTAGAGATTTGCAAAATTTGCGAAAGAGCACGAACCTGCCGGCGGCGCGTCGCCTTGGAAAATGCGGCGGACAAGCGACGATGGAAGCCGCTGGCGGCGACACGGACGGATGCGGCGACGCGAGCAGGCAACAACTACCGATCTACGTACGACGAGCACAAGGGTCCTGGCGGCGACACAACCGGATGCAATCGTACAGCTAGTCACACCTGTGCAGCTATATAGAATCGTTACGTTTTTCTTTTGAGGCCATCTAGAATCGTTACGTGGATAGTCCCACCTGTGCGCAAGGGCCCAATTGCTACCAGGCCTGAATGCCAAGCATCAAAGCCCCAAGTCATGGCCTCTTACGCTAATTAATTTTTTCTTTTTCGCTACACAAAACTAAGCCTAGTAGTTACACTAAACTGGGAGGGGCCCTCCAAATTTCTGGACCCAGGGCGGCCGCCCCTCTCGCCCCCCTCCAGGACCGGCCCTGACTGTGGATAATCTCCATATCGCTCTTCCTTGGGACCTGATCCGTCGGGGCTGATTTTGCTTTTCTTGTCTTGGAACTCGATGAAACTGATCTAGTACGATCGAGGCTTCGTTCGGCTGCTGGCTGGGCTTCTTTGCTGCGGGCAGCCGACAGATTGGATCGCGTTGCGCTGTGTAGCGCCACCGCCACTGCTGGTGTTGTTGTCGTAGATTGGATCGCGTGTGGCTAGGCACGGAACGCCGTCGCCACTCGACGAAGTCGTCGACTATTTATTGATGATGAATTTGATCGCGTCGTCTGCGATGTGATGTAGATTGGATCTACTATGTTCGGGACGCCGTCGCCACCCGACGAAGTCGTCGACTATTTGTTGATGATGAATTTGATCGCGTCGCCTGCGATGTGACGTAGATTGGATCTGCTATGTACGGGACGCCTCCGCTAGATGCGATCTGGTCGCTTTTGTCGATGAAGATTTGTTGATGAATATGATGGAGCCGCCGAAACCGCGATCCAGCACGCGTTCTTCCCACAGACGGCGCCAATTGACGTGGTACGCCCACGGCAAGTCCCAGGTTTCGAGTACCCATGTTAATTATGAGAGAGTAGATGTGCGCGCTGCTAGTATCAGACGGCTGTCAAGTAAGGATTTACCCAGGTTTGGCCCCTCATCGTGAGGTAAAGACCTACATCCTGCTTGTCTGATCTTGTATTGATGATGATATGAGATTACATGGTGGCCGTGATGGCGATTGTGGTGGTGAGACGTGGTCTCGCTATGCTATGCGTGTATGCTGTGGCTAGTTGTCTCCTCCCCCCTTGGGGTGCCCCTGCCTGGCTTTATATATGCAGCCAGGCAGGGTTTACAAGAGTCCTAGTAGACTACGTCTTGGAGTCCTTGCCTTGTGCTTGAAGTAATTGCTAGGTCGCCAGGTGGGGCTCCGTCTTGGGCCGTATCGGGTATACCAATGATGAGGTGTCCGGAGGGTATATCCATGTCAGATGATGTTTAAAATGTTTTAGGCATGATTACGACTTGTTTGGCTTGCTGTGATGCTTCCTTGAGATTTACACAGCAGCTAGCTTAATTAAACTGCCTTTTTATGTTTTCATGTGCTTCTTCCTGTGTACAGATGTTCATAGCACAGCTAATCCAGCTCTGCTGGTTCACTGTCATGTGTATGACTTGGATAACTCTAAAAAGAACAGATACTACACTTAACCTAATTCCCTGCCCTTGTGATGCTCAAACAATTGCTAAAACAAGCAACTGCACTTCCTTGCCTCTCTCTTGCCTAGCTTGTGCAAAGAACAGATGCTTCTGCCTTGCAACCCTTTTTTCTTATAGCACCCTACCTTGTTAAACAAGGCTTTGTTAAGAACAAATGCTGAAACATCTCTCTAGCATGGTTCTGTCATTTACAGAACCGGCTTGGTCTCTCTCTAGCTTTCAAAATCAACCTGCTGTTTTTGAGCAGCTTGTGCTTCTGGATTATGATGTTAACCTGCGTCTTGTGGAATTTGCCTCCACCTCCTCGCTGCTTCAAATTTCCTAGAGTGTATTTCACTAGCTGAAAATGTTTGTGGTGAATTAGGTGACTTCCATGATGTGCTTGCGGTTTGTGGTTGTTCTTGGTGAAGAACAGATGGAAATGTGTGTGTTGTGATTACTGCGAGCTGTGTGTGTGAGTTGTACATCGGTCTGGCCATATATTTATACAGATTTGGGAAGTGTTGTGCTTGTGACACCCGGATAACTTGGCTGTGGTGAGTAACCTGCTTGCAGTGGCCCTTCTCCACCTCGAGCTGCCTTATTTGACTGTTCTTGGCTCTCCTTTTAACATTGGAGATAGGCTCCTGCTGCTGCTGTTCAGTTCATCACCCCTTGGTGAAAGACTCTGAATCATTGATCTTATCTAGCTTCAGATATTTGTGATGGAATCCTTAGCTGTGAAGGAATGTTTAACATAGTCGGTTTGAGATGTTTTAAATTCAAGTTTATGTGCTTATTAAGCTAATCACTAGCTTAAAAATGATCTTAGGGTCCAATTGCCTAACTGATTGGCAATTGTGATACCAAACTGTGGCTTTGCTTGTATTTTGTTTCCTGGTTTAACTTGTGGAGATTTGTGAATCTTATGCTGGTTCAATTTTTAAAAGATCATGAGATCATATGCTCAAACAGCACTTGCTGCCTTTGCTTTCGGTTGCCTCAGATTTATCTAATCAGTGCTGTGACATGCCTTTGCCCCTTCTTGTTGCCTTCGGATTTAAGAGCATGATAAAAAATGATCAGTCCCTTGGTTGCCTTTGGTTTATTTGCAAACTCCACAATTTAGCCTAATTAAACCATAGTTTAGGTTAGGCTAAACCAGGTTTCAATAAATTAATATGCCAGCACCAAATGGTGTTGGCAACATTTTAACATTAACCCCCTCTTCTACTTTGTTATGTTTGTTTTGCAGGTGAAAAGATATTCAAGGAATTCTTGAAGATTTAGTTTTAGGAACTTTTGTGATTCTTCTTTGTAATTGTTGATTGATGTAAGAATTATTTCTATACCTTGTAATAAGAACTTGGAATTCTATTTGAGAAGATAGATGTTTGGAGTTTGTAAGATTTCGAATATATGTTGTAATTGAAGTTTTGGATGAGATTTTTATTGTATTGGAATTGCTATTTGTTGTAAAGTGTTGTTGTAATAAGAAATACATTGGTGATGAAAAAGAGAAGTTATAGATTGGATTTGAGTATAATTCTTCTCTTAATTTCATTGTGTTATTTTGGTATTAATGTGTTGAATACTCCATATATGTGTTGGTAATAATGAAATAGGTAAGATAGAGATTTGATTTAAATTCAAAGTTATAGAATTTCTCTCGAAATCCAAATAGTAGTTTGAAGAAATATTCATATGGGGTGTTGAAAAATATGACTTGGGTTTGATTGACACCTGTAGACTATCTGTCGATGACTGTCTCCCAGCCCCTCAACTTTCGTCTGATGTCGACCCCCCAAATCCTTTTATCACAAAAGCGCGAAATTTTTCTAGTTTTCGCCAAAAGATGCATGAATGCACGAATGCAATTCCTATGTTCTACCCTCTCGAGTCCTATAACTGCGGGGTATTACAAGATCGGGCCACCCTAGAGGTTCACCTTTCACCAGAGACACAGTATGACCAGGAGGTGTCCCTGTTCACTGCACGTGACGTTCGCCCACCCCACATGTTTGGATGGACGACGCCTAATCCACCACCTCTGCGCCGTGGCAGACGTCACGGCTGACACTTCGTCTACGACTAGAGACATGCCTATCTATCTATCTATCTATCTATCTATCTATCTATATATGACAACTCTTTATTTCTATGCAACATATATTTGGGACTTATTTATATCTATGTACCTATCGCAACAGTGGAACATGGGGTTCCCCTGATGCTGCCAAAGTGGGTCCTCCGCTGGGGCCCACCAAGAAGATGGACAAGGCAAGGAGTCAAGTACAGCAGATGGGTTAGCCCATCTGCCCCAAGGACACCCGACAAGTTCGACAGCAAGGCTCCGCAGCTAAGGACCAGGCGACCTTCCGGGGTCACCCCCTCGCCCGGAGAACCAGGCGGGACACCCGCGGGTCCGTGCACCCGGCAGGAGGCCAGGCGCGCCCCCGGGTCCTCTATCTGTACCACCGAGAAGATAAGATCGCCAGCTCGCCGGAAGCTGGTGGAAGACTTGGGCGCCAAGATGAAGGCCGCGCCCTGATGACGTTGCCACGAGCGCAGTTGGTGGGGCAGACAGGCTTTGTCCGTCCCACCTTTTCCAAGGGCGGACGACCACGCCGCCCTCCGGAGAACGCTTGAAGGAGAGGACGCCACGTCTCCTCCAAGGACCGCCGAGGGGTTTTCCCGCCAAGACCCCTCACGCCTCTCGCTTGCCCATGTCGAATCCCCTTAGCCTATAAAAGGAGGACCATGGCACCGAGGAGGGGGATATAGAACAGAAGCAAGCTAAAGCTCAGGCAAGACTAGACTAGGGTTCAGAAGGTAGAGAGAGAGGTGATCTCCCCAGGGCTGGATCTGCTCTTCATCTACCTCCGGCTGAAACTCTGCTAGGTTCACCCCAGAACACCCTTGTACACCACACCATGATGAACCTCTCAATCCAGACATGCAAGAGTAGGGCTTTTAGCCTCCGGGCGGCCTAAACCTGGGTAACTCCGTGTGTCTTTCTGTGTTGCATGCCCTCTCCCATCGACGAAGAACTTGGCGACCTTGCTCCCGGGTAAGGCGTCTTCCAGCCTCCTTCGCGCCCCGTGCCGAACCTAAAAAGGGGTACCATCTACTCCCGGTGTCCGTCACCGGAGTGATACGTGCATTTTATATCATCATTTATACAACTTTTAGTATCATATTAGAATGTTATTTGCATTGTTATATCATTGTTTTTGCATATTTTAGATGATTTATGGGACTTTCATACAAAGTCCCTATTTTTGTATTTCATTTTTGGGAGGCAGAAAACCTCCTTTTTCTTGTTTTTAATGTTTCAGGAGCTACAGGCACTCAAATAATAAAAGGGAAAATACACAGCTGGTTTTTGTCGAGAGAAAGGCAGAGGGAAGAAGATCGAAGAGAGGAGAGCCACGAGGCCCAAAAGGGGTGGGCCCACGCGGCCCAAGTACCTGGCCGCGTGGGACCCACTAAGTGGGGCCTCGGGCACCTGTAACATCCCAAGTTTTTTTTTAATTTTTTTTTTGAAAAATCAGAAAAATTAAAAAAAACTTTTGAAAACTATTATGTATTTTGCTTCGAAAGGAAAAATCATGCATGCATTCATCATCATCTAGCATTGTTTGCATTTGGATATTTCAAAAGTGGGAATTATAATTCCACTTGAAAACATATTTAAGGAAATATATTAAAAGGGCAAACCATGCCCTATATATATATTTTTGATTATTATGGTTTTATTTGTTATGAGTAACTTTTGTTGTAAATTGATTGTTTGCATTTGGAAAATAATTTAGGTTCAAATGTTTACAACGGTGATTTGGGTTTGAATTTATTTATTATTTTTTTTAGCCACCAAAACTTTGTTTTAAAACCTATTTCTAAACTTGACATTAAGTGTCAATATATGCCTTTAAACATTTCTACAAAATTTAGTTTGAGAAAGTTTTGGAAAAGTGTTTTAGATGGTGTTAAAAGAAAGACCTTGTCTGAATTCCGAGTTCACAATCAAAAGTTATTAAGAAAACAGGAAAAGAATAAAAGAAAAAGGGAAACAAAAAAAAACGCTTCCGCTGAGCTAGTTGAGCCGCAGCCCAACCGCTCACACCGCACGCGTGCAGCCAGCGAACCAGGCCTACTTCAGGCCCATCCGCACCCTCTTCTTGTTTTTTTTCGGTTTCCTTTTCTGTTCTTTTTCCTGCCACTGACTGGTGGACCCCGGATGTCAGGTCGTCTTCTAGAACGAGTCAGAGTCCAGGATGAGTACGAGTTCATCCAGAACTCGGTTTAAACCGGAAATATCTCTCGAATCCGTTCGATTTCCTTGCCCCCTGTCCACGAAATCCACCCCATAAATACCCCAGACCCCGTGCCGTTCCGTCCCCGCAAAAACCACAAACCCTAGATTCAAACCGAGCTCGATTTCGAGCTCGGAATCCGCCGCCGCCGCCATTGCTGCCGCACCGGAGCTCACGCCGCCGCCATCCGGAGCAAGGAGAGGAGAAACCGAGGGCTGGAGAAGGACCGGAGTAAGGAGACGCACCCGGGGACGTCGTAGCCAAGGCCGGAGGAACATCGGAGCAACGCCGTCGTCCGCGTCCGAGCTCGTCGTCACCGTCGTTCTGCTGTTTTCCGGTGAGCAGCGTGTTTCCCAGCCAGATTCGATCTTGTCCATTAGATCGCGATCTAACGACTCAGATCGGATCACTTAACGAAGGGGTACCGACCTATCCGGTGCTGCCACGTGTTTTAATATTTTCTGTTTTCGTTTTAAGTTTCAGAAAATTGTTAGATCTTGTAAAATCCATATCTTTTCAACTATAACTTCGTTTTCAATGTTTTTGTACTCTATGGATTCGTATGAACGTGTAGAATATAGTAGAATAACAAAAACATATATTTTAGTCGTGCACTAAGTTGTTATTTACAGAAACATGTAAAATATTATTTTAGTAATAGTTTTGAATCTATAAGTTTAAAATTTGTAAATAAAATATTTTTGGAAAGCCCGTGACCTGCAGATTATATTAGTATGTTAGACCTAGACCGTTAGATCTGTTTGGTATGACGAAGATTAGATCCGAACGCGAATCGGTACCGACGAATCAGAGCACGCCACGTCGACGTCCAGTCAGCAGCACAGTCTGCAGCGTCAGCCATTCAGAGATAGCCACGTGGCTAGGAATTTTTCTGGATTTTCCCGAATTAGATTTAATCGGCAGTTTTGCAGAACGACCCCTACATCTTAGTTTTATCATATCTTTTTATTGGCATAGCCAAATTTTGCAAATTTTATATTTTTGGAAAGCTCTCGATGCGTAGAAACTTTTGGCGAAATTAATTTTATGTTTTGTCTAATTAATTTTGTTTAATTTTAAAAGTGGCTTTATTAGTATTTTGAACATAACTTGTTTTTAAAAATTGATTTTGGAATAATTCCAATTGGTATATTTTTGTGTAGTTAATATTTGGCCGTAGGATTACCCTACTATTTTTGTAAAAATATTTTTCTATGTTTTTCGTAATTAATATGAATTAAAAGCTTTTAGGTGGTATTCTAATAATTAAAATTAATTTTCTTCATATTTTCGACTAATAAAATGACTTAGTCATATTTTGATCAACTTAGTTACAAAAGTACTTAGAAATATTCTGCCTCTCCAAATAAAGTATTCCTTCTTCCTTAGAAATTTTTGATAAATAAATTTGGCAACACTTTTCCTTAGAAATTTTCAACATCTTATTAATACTAGATCTTGTCCTTAGAAAAATTTAGCATCTTGAAAACTTAGTTGTTTTCCTTAGAAAATATTCTAAGTACTTGCTTTGACAAATGTTTGTCCTTAGAAATTTTATCAACTTTTGTTCTAAAGTATTTTCCTTAGAAAATTTAGCAACTATGTTTTGTTTACTTTTCTTTAGAAATTATTTGGACTTATTGTTTGACCTTTAGTCCTTAGCTATACTTGGACCATCCTACTTGCTTGCATTTCCTTACATCTTTCACAACATGGCATGCATATTAAGTCCTTAGTATTATTTTGTACTTCTTACATGACTTTTCCTCCTTAGAAAAATTGAGGATGTATGTTAGCTCTTATGACTCTCCCTGTCAAAAACCACTAAGTAGAATTAGTGGAAACCAAAGAAGGACTAAGCCAAGAAAACAAGACTCAGGTGCATCTCCAAGAAGAAAAGTACTTAGGAGAAATCAAGAGGAAGTTCATGAAGACCAACCATCCTACTTTTCTAAGTCTTTCTCTCTTTTCCTTTCTTCCTTCTACTCTTAGACTTCATGGTGGCTAAGTTATATTCAAGACCAACCTGGATGCTGCCAACATCATCAAGTCTTCAGAACCATCAAGTCTACAAATTAAATGAAGTCAACACACCAAGAAGAAAGCTACAAGGAAGCCTGGAGAAGATTCTTGGAAGACCAACTACTTCTTTCTTTCTATTTTCTCTTCATTTCTATTTTGCCTCACTTTGGACATAGACCAAGTCCTTGGTGTTTAAGACTAAGTTCCTAGAGTGCTAATTGAAGACCATTGAAGGTCAATGAAGCTACAAAGGAGTTGAAGATTATTTGAAGACCAAAGTTGTGAAAAATTAGAATAACCTTACAACTTTTGTTTTATCAAGTTTACTTTAGGCTCAACCTGGACCTTGCCTTAGCTAAATGGGATATTGTTATTTATGTCTTTCCCTTATTTTGTTTGCATGTCCTTCATATCATAATTATTGTGTCATCCTGCATCTCATGCATATCATATTTTTCTAAATGTTGCATTTATGATTGTATGTTTTATTTGTGGCTTGTTTGAATTGTTAGAAATTTCGGAGAGAGACGAAGGCAGTCGCAACTGCTACTACTGCACTCCCTGTTGCCAAGGCAAGTGGCACACCCCCATAAATTTCCTAAGTATTATTCTATGCATGACTTAGTGTATTTCTTTATATGCATGTGCAGGATAGTATTGCTATGCTAAACTACTATCTCCTTACACTAGTTGTGTCTAGAATCCTATTGATAACTTAGTAGAAATATTGATGCTATGCAAAAGTGTTTTATTGAAAGGCTTAATTCTACTAAGTTAATTTATCATCTGGGTGGAAGTGGTATTGTATGGTTTATGTTGAGTGGCTACTCAGGACCATGTCCATGAGGGTTTTCACCTAAGATAGTTTACTATACTTAGGACCATGGTATGTGGGGGTTCTCACCTGAGAGTTCACTTGAGGATGGCCACCCAGGGACAAAGGGACCAAAGTTTTCTCCAAGTGAAGATGCTTCCAGTGCAGCCATGTGGTATAATGGCTCTGCCTTGACTTTTCCCCAAAGGTCTCGTCTCAACTCTCTCCTTTTCCTTAGCACAAATCGAGTGCTTGAGGATAGTTTGGGTTTGCTGGGTCTCATGGTGAAAGTGCACAACCTCTCGAGAGTTAAAACTAAGTACTTAGCCGTGTCCCCGGTTACGGACAATTTGAGCAGCTGATCAAGGATGCAACGGAGGCTCCCATCATTCCAATTTCTTAAATTAAAATTTTGAGGGTTGAACAGAGGTAGACTAGAGGGTGGTTTTCATGCCATATCTGTTTTGACAAAAGAAAAGTGTTTTAAAAAGTGTTAGGCAAAATTGGCTTTATGCAAAATAGCCTTGAAACTCCACCAGCCAAATATGCATATAGGTTATTAGAGTTATTCCATTAAGTGTCCACATAGTGTCACTTGCCAGATCCATTTTTAATGGTATCTGACCCACTCTGTTGCAAATTATTAATTGTTGCAGATTTTCTGACGATGAGTAAGGACTACGTTTGGGTTTCGAGTCTACAACCAACATGTTTTCGCCTGTGGCGCATCATGAAGATGGAGGCTCTTTGAAGATTTATTGCCGCTGCTTTATTGTTTTAAGCTAGCTTTAAGCTATGCAAAGATGTATCGAACCATTTATTTTTCTAAGTCTGGATCATTCGTTTAATAATTGATACAATGTTGTGATATTCATCTTAAACTGTGTGTGCAAATGAAACGATCCAGGGGTTTGCACTATACACAGGTACCTTGCCATTTTCTAAGTGCAGGTACATTACAGATGGTATCAGAGCACTGTGTTGCCTGTAGGTTCGAAACCCTAAGTCTGGTTAGAAATAAGAAAGCCCATAGGACAAAAAAATTATTTGTTCCTTGTCTAAAACTGTTGATATCATTCTTGTAACTTCTTAACTATTCGCGTTCTAAATACCTTCTCTTATTTTTAGATGTCCCGCCTCCTAGAATCACTGAAGAAGGGTCCAGCAATGACCATGACCTTGGAATGTGAGACTGAGTTTCCAAAAGCTTTGAAGGATCTCATGTTGAGTATGGGACTTGAAGGAGCAGCAGTCTACAAAGGTTTTCCTTTCATGGGTGAAGGTCAAGAGTACTGGTGGGTGCAACTCGATCTATACAAGAACAAAGACGATGACCACAAGACCGAAGGTTGCTACATGTTCACAAACCCAATAATTCGAACATCATTCTTTGATTCAGCAAGAAGTGCAGCATGGGAGGCCATCGAGAACCTTGGAGGAAGACTTCAATTTAGACTTCACAACACTCAGAAATACCTTGATGAACTCAAGGAAATAGAGGAAGAACTCGATGCACTCAAGAAGGAGATAGACTAGACCCCCTTATGTTTTAGAATAAAGAAACCATGTTGATGTATTGACCTATCAAATTGTGGTATGGCAGTACTATCATATTGTTTTCCTCATATCCTAGATGTAATTCAATTCAAAAACGATTAGTTTGGTTTTCTCAAAAGTTTGTGAGTTTTTATCATGTGTGGTTGTTTGTGACAAATTGCTTGTATGGGTAGAAATAATTCTCCTAGATCTATCTATCTTTTGCTTATCTATGCTTAAACCACAGATGCCTCCCCGTCGTGCACCTGAAAACAACAACAACAACAACAACAACGATGCTATGATGCAACAGATGATGGCGGCCCAGACTCAGCTGATGACCATGATGGCTCAATTCATGGCAAATCAACATGGACCTCCACCACCACCACCTCCTCCCCAAGTGGACAGACTTACCAGGTTCCTTAGGCTTAGGCCAAACAAGTTCTCAACTACAACTGATCCAATTGTGGCTGATGACTGGCTGCGTTCGGTACAAAAGGATCTGGTGACAACTGAATGTGAAGATGCTGAGAAAGTTAGGTTCACTGCACATCTGCTTGAAGGACCTGCTGCCCAATGGTGGGAAACTTATCAGATTACTCACCCATTGGACACTTTGACCTGGGCGGATTTCAAGGAAGGTTTTCGTAATGCTCATATCTCCACAGGCATTATGAATCTGAAACAGAAGGAGTTTCGCAATCTGCGTCAGGGGAACAGAAGTCTTAAGGAGTACATGGATGACTTTCTTGCCTTGTCTCGATATGCTCCTGAGGACATTGACACAGATGCAAAGAGGAAGGCTAAATTTCTCAAGGGACTAAGTGATGAGCTGAAGATACCTTTGACTGTTGCTTACGCTCCAACCTATCAGACACTTCTTGATCAAGCAATTACCCTTGAAGATAGCCTGAAGAAAGCTGAAAACAGGAAGAGGAAGATGAATTCAAACAAGCACCACTCTGAACCCTCATTCAAGAAACACTTTGTTCATGATGCGAACAATGGTCACAAACATGGGAATCACCATAATGGAGGAACTCACCACAAGCATCATGATCACAATGGTGGATCCAAGGGAAGCAATGGAGATCACAAGGGAAATGGACTAGTTGGCCATAACCATAACAATGGACAACACCGTCCAAATCCTGAATACAGAGATATCAGCCAGGTGCTCTGCTACAAATGCAAGAACAAGGGTCATTACGCCAATGAGTGCCCAGCAAAGAAGAAGGCCGAAGAAGCTGCCAAGTCAAATCCTTTTGATAAAGGATATGTGAACCACATCAATGTGGAAGAGGTGTTTGAGGAACCTAGCCTGGTGAACGGTACGTTATCAATCGAGTTTGCATCTTGAAGTTTGACAGCCAACACAAATTTCTTTTAAGGGTGGTAGCCACCCAGATATCCCAGTCAACATTTTGCTAGCCTTCCCGAATCTCGGGACGAGATTCCTTTTAAGGGTGGTAGTCTGTAACATCCCAAGTTTTTTTTTTTTTGAAAAATCAGAAAAATTAAAAAAAAACTTTTGAAAACTATTATGTATTTTGCTTTGAAAGGAAAAATCATGCATGCATTCATCATCATCTAGCATTGTTTGCATTTGGATATTTCATAAGTTGGAATTATAATTCCACTTGAAAACATATTTAAGGAAATATATTAAAAGGGCAAACCATGCCCTATATATATATTTTTTTGATTATTATGGTTTTATTTGTTATGAGTAACTTTTGTTGTAAATTGATTGTTTGCATTTGGAAAATAATTTAGGTTCAAATGTTTACAACGGTGATTTGGGTTTGAATTTTTTTTATTTTTTTTAGCCACCAAAACTTTGTTTTAAAACCTATTTCTAAACTTGACATTAAGTGTCAATATATGCCTTTAAACATTTCTACAAAATTTAGTTTGAGAAAGTTTTGGAAAAGTGTTTTAGAAGGTGTTAAAAGAAAGACCTTGTTTTTACAAAATTTTCAAAATTTGTTTGACTGAATTCCGAGTTCACAATCAAAAGTTATTAAGAAAACAGGAAAAGAATAAAAGAAAAGGAAAAAAAACGCTTCCGCTGAGCTAGTTGGGCCGCAGCCCAACCGCTCACACCGCACGCGTGCAGCCAGCGAAGCAGGCCTACTTCAGGCCCATCCGCGCCCTCTTCTTGTTTTTTTTCGGTTTCCTTTTCTTTTTCCTGCCACTGACTGGTGGACCCCGGATGTCAGGTCGTCTTCTAGAACGAGTCTGAGTCCAGGATGAGTACGAGTTCATCTAGAACTCGGTTTAAACCGGAAATATCTCTCGAATCCGTTCGATTTCCTTGCCCCCTGTCCACGAAATCCACCCCATAAATACCCCAGACCCCGTGCCGTTCCGTCCCCGCAAAAACCACAAACCCTAGACTCAAACCGAGCTCGATTTCGAGCTCGGAATCCGCCGCCGCCGCTATTGCTGCCACACCGGAGCTCACGCCGCCGCCATCCGGAGCAAGGAGAGGAGAAACCGAGGGCTGGAGAAGGACCGGAGTAAGGAGACGCACCCGGGGACGTCGTAGCCAAGGCCGGAGGAACATCGGAGCAACGCCGCCGTCCGCGTCCGAGCTTGTCGTCACCGTCGTTCTGCTGTTTTCCGGTGAGCAGCGTGTTTCCCAGCCAGATTCGATCTTGTCCATTAGATCGCGATCTAACGACTCAGATCGGATCACTTAACGAAGGGGTACCGACCTATCCGGTGCTGCCACGTGTTTTAATATTTTCTGTTTTCGTTTTAAGTTTCAAAAAATTGTTAGATCTTGTAAAATCCATATCTTTTCAACTATAACTTCGTTTTCAATGTTTTTGTACTCTATGGATTCGTATGAACGTGTAGAATACAGTAGAATAACAAAAACATATATTTTAGTCGTGCACTAACTTGTTATTTCTAGAAACATGTAAAATATTATTTTAGTAATAGTTTTGAATCTATAAGTTTAAAATTTGTAAATAAAATATTTTTGGAAAGCCCGTGACCTGCAGATTATATTAGTATGTTAGATCTAGACCGTTAGATCTGTTTGGTATGACGAAGATTAGATCCGAACGCGAATCGGTACCGACGAATCAGAGCACGCCACGTCGACGTCTAGTCAGCAGCACAGTTAGCAGCACAGTCAGCAGCACAGTCTGCAGCGTCAGCCATTCAGAGATAGCCAGGTGGCCAGGAATTTTTCTGGATTTTCCCAAATCATATCTTTTTATTGGCATAGCCAAATTTTGCAAATTTTATATTTTTGGAAAGCTCTCGATGCGTAGAAACTTTTGGCGAAATTAATTTTATGTTTTGTCTAATTAATTTTGTTTAATTTTAAAAGTGGCTTTATTATTATTTTGAACATAACTTGTTTTTAAAAATTGATTTTGGAATAATTCCAATTGGTATATTTTTTGTGTAGTTAATATTAGGCCGTAGGATTACCCTACTATTTTTGTAAAAATATTTTTCTATGTTTTTCATAATTAATATGAATTAAAAGCTTTTTTTTTGGTATTCTAATAATTAAAATTAATTTTCTTCATATTTTCGACTAATAAAATGACTTAGTCATATTTTGATCAACTTAGTTACAAAAGTACTTAGAAATATTCTGCCTCTCCAAATAAAGTATTCCTTCTTCCATCGAAATTTTTGATAAATAAATTTGGCAACACTTTTCCTTAGAAATTTTCAATATCTTATTAATACTAGATCTTGTCCTTAGAAAAATTTAGCATCTTGAAAACTTAGTTGTTTTCCTTAGAAAATATTCTAAGTACTTGCTTTGACAAATGTTTGTCCTTAGAAATTTTATCAACTTTTGTTCTAAATTATTTTCCTTAGAAAATTTACCAACTATGTTTTGTTTACTTTTCCTTAGAAATTATTTGGACTTATTGTTTGATCTTTGGTCCTTAGCTATACTTGGACCATCCTACTTGCTTGCATTTCCTTACATCTTTCACAACATGGCATGCATATTAAGTCCTTAGTATTATTTTGTACTTCTTACATGACTTTTCCTCCTTAGAAAAATTGAGGATGTATGTTAGCTCTTATGGCTCTCCCTGTCAAAAACCACTAAGTAGAATTAGTGGAAACCAAAGAAGGACTTAGCCAAGAAAACAAGACTCAGGAGCATCTCTAAGAAGAAAAGTACTTAGGAGAAATCAAGAGGAAGTTCATGAAGACCAACCATCCTACTTTTCTAAGTCTTTCTCTCTTTTCCTTTCTTCCTTCTACTCTTAGACTTCATGGTGGCTAAGTTATATTCAAGACCAACCTGGATGCTGCCAACATCATCAAGTCTTCAGAACCATCAAGTCTACAGAATTAAATGAAGTCAACACACCAAGAAGAAAGCTACAAGGAAGCCTGGAGAAGATTCTTGGAAGACCAACTACTTCTTTCTTTCTGTTTTCTCTTCATTTCTATTTTGCCTCACTTTGGACATAGACCAAGTCCTTGGTGTTTAAGACTAAGTTCCTAGAGTGCTAATTGAAGACCATTGAAGATCAATGAAGCTACAAAGGAGTTGAAGATTATTTGAAGACCAAAGTTGTGAAAAATTAGAATAACCTTACAACTTTTGTTTTATCAAGTTTACTTTAGGCTCAACCTGGACCTTGCCTTAGCTAAATGGGATATTGTTATTTATGTCTTTCCCTTATTTTGTTTGCATGTCCTTCATATCATAATTACTGTGTCATCCTGCATCTCATGCATATCATATTTTTCTAAGTGTTGCATATATGATTGTATGTTTTATTTGTGGCTTGTTTGAATTGTTAGAAATTTCGGAGAGACGAAGGCAGTCGCAACTGCTACTACTGCACTCCCTGTTGCCAAGGCAAGTGGCACACCCCCATAAATTTCCTAAGTATTATTCTATGCATGACTTAGTGTATTTCTTTATACGCATGTGTAGGATAGTATTGCTATGCTAAACTACTATCTCCTCTACACTAGTTGTGTCTAGAATCCTATTGATAACTTAGTAGAAATATTAATGCTATGCAAAAGTGTTTTATTGAAAGGCTTAATTCTACTAAGTTAATTTATCATCTGGGTGGAAGTGGTATTGTATGGTTTATGTTGAGTGGCTACTCAGGACCATGTCCATGAGGGTTTTCACCTAAGATAGTTTACTATACTTAGGACCATGGTATGTGGGGGTTCTCACCTGAGAGTTCACTTGAGGATGGCCACCCAGGGACAAAGGGACCAAAGTTTTCTCCAAGTGAAGATGCTTCCAGTGCAGCCATGTGGTATAATGGCTCTGCCTTGACTTTTCCCCAAAGGTCTCGTCTCAACTCTCTCCTTTTCCTTAGCACAAATCGAGTGCTTGAGGATAGTTTGGGTTTGCTGGGTCTCATGGTGAAAGTGCACAACCTCTCGAGAGTTAAAACTAAGTACTTAGCCGTGTCCCCGGTTACGGACAATTTGAGCAGCTGATCAAGGATGCAACGGAGGCTCCCATCATTCCAATTTCTTAAATTAAAATTTTGAGGGTTGAACAGAGGTAGACTAGAGGGTGGTTTTCATGCCATATCTGTTTTGACAAAAGAAAAGTGTTTTAAAAAGTGTTAGGCAAAATTGGCTTTATGCAAAATAGCCTTGAAACTCCACCAGCCAAATATGCATATAGGTTATTAGAGTTATTCCATTAAGTGTCCACATAGTGTCACTTGCCAGATCCATTTTTAATGGTATCTGACCCACTCTGTTGAAAATTATTAATTGTTGCAGAATTTTCTGACGATGAGTAAGGACTACGTTTGGGTTTCGAGTCTACAACCAACATGTTTTCGCTTGTGGCGCATCATGAAGATGGAGGCTCTTTGAAGATTTATTTCCGCTGGTTTATTGTTTTAAGCTAGCTTTAAGCTATGCAAAGATGTATCGAACCATTTATTTTTCTAAGTCTGGATCATTCGTGTAATAATTGATACAATGTTGTGATATTCATCTTAAACTGTGTGTGCAAATGAAACGATCCAGGGGTTTGCACTATACACAGGTACCTTGCCATTTTCTAAGTGCAGGTACATTACAGCACCTCCTCGCCTGGGGCTTTTTATCGACGCCTTCGTCCTCCCCGAAAAGTTACGCCCTAATTTTTCCAAGTCCATCTGAGGCCGCGGCGGCGGCGAAACTCCTGATTCCCTCCGAGGGGGATCAGATCCTGCTGCTCCAGAGCTCCGGAGAAGGGGGAAATCATCGTCATCTTCATCACCTCTCCTCCTTGGCATGGGAGGAGGCCTCTACACCATCACCATCACCAAGAACAGCACCATCTCCATCATCATCTCCGTGATCCACTTCGTTCCCCTCGTAGTTTGAGAGTTGCTATATCCTAAAAACTTGTCTTGTGCTACTATTCATGTTTGTGATTGAGTACTTGTCATTATTTGGTGGTGAAGTTATATTTTCAGATTGTGTTGTACCACTTATGCCACTGAATATTATCATGTTTGCACGTTGTGAGTAGTTCTCATATGTTCCTAAGGGCATAGGATGAATTGGCAATGATTTATATATAACATGTGTTAGTATTTTGTCAAGAGTTTATCTTTTATGTGATTCTATGATGGTGTTGTGTGAACGTTGACTGCACAACACTTCACCTATATGGGCTCATAGGAGAACACCGTAGTATAATGAATTGAGGGAGACTTGGGAGGACATGTAAACCTGGGGCCGAATCATGAAGTTATATTATGAGGGTATTAGTATCGGGGACCTTAGAGTGTAATGATATGGTGGGACTTTATGCCTTAATAATTCTTGTGCAGTCATTTACTTGGCCACATGATCCATTATAAGGGGTTGTAGTTTATTTATTTAGCTATACCTAATAATGGCTCCGTCCAAAGAAGGTTAAAACTTGACAAGATATTCAACGTGTTGTTTAATAAATCTCTATGATTAGCAATATCCATGCCGCCCTCGGGAACGTTTTCCACATATAAGTTACACATCACTTGAGCTTGTCCTCTTGCACATAAGAGGATTGGGCTTTCTCTCTTTGAGAGATTTGACTTGCTACTGTTTATTTTCTGCATTGCAACTATACAACCAAAAATACCAAAAACACTTGCATTATCAATCTTACTAACCAATACCTTCAGCTCCTCGTGGGTTCGACAACCTTTTCTAACTGAAAGGTACTACAATTGATCTCCTGCACTTGGGAGTCATCAAGACACTTTTCTGGCGCCGTTGCCGGGGAGCGTAGTGTTATTGGTAAGAAGGTTGGTAAGGAAACTTGAAAGCTGTTTTATCTCATTGTTACTATAGCCTTTACGAATCGTTCCTCGCTGCACCTTGCTCTATATGACAGTGCTTATGCCACTATTCCTAAAGTGGTTGAAACTACTGTGTCTGAGATACCTAAAGTGGGATTTAAAATTCCCGTTGGTCATGTTTAAAGAGTTATGAAAAATCCATTTACAGGTGATGGAACTAAGTCTGCACGTGAACACATGAAGTTAATTGAAGACATATGTGGTTTATTTAGACATCCTGGTATTACTGAAGATCAGGTAAAAAGGAAATTATTATATTTGTCTTTATCTGGTAATGCTCGTGATTGGTACAGGTCTCTTGATGAAGAGGTTGCTATTGAATGGAATATCTTGATGAAGGTTTTCTTTCTTAAATATTTTACTCCTAAAGAAGCTTATGAGAACCGCTCCTATATATTTAATTTCTGGCCACATCTGGGAGAGAGTATTACTCAATCTTCGGGGAGGTTAAAGGAACTCCTTCGCAAGAATCCTTGTCATGATCTTACAAGGAAAGTTATATTGATAAACTTTTATGTGAGGCTACTGTCGAAGCATAAGGAAATTCTGGATAATTCATCTGGTGGAAGTTTTACTAACAATACTGAAGAAGAAGCATGGAATTTATTGGAGAGTATTTCTGAAAATACTAGTCACTGGGATCTTGATAAAGGTAATGAGCCCTATTTTAATTATGGATATTCATGTGTAGAGAACTTCTCTACTTTTATGTTGTTTAAAAATCTGAATGATACTTTTAATCTTGATCCTTCTTATATTTACTAATTGGAGGCACCGCAGGAGCCTCCACGTTAACTCTCACGTTTTGCAAGCTGTTAGCCGTCTGATTAATCTCGGAGTCATCCTTAACCATTAGATGAAGTACTCCCGAAATTTACCACCCTCGACACCTACCGCCTCCCTTCCTCATCAACCGTCTCGCTGCGTCTCCTTTCCGTGGCATCAGGCATCATCAGCTTCAATAAAAAGGTAGGATCCGATCAAGTATCTTCGTGTTTCCCCAGATTCTATGTTCTGACCACGTTACAGTCCAGCAGATGAATCTTAGAATCTCTTACGATGGAGGAGCCTACGCGAGTTGCTCAGTTAAAATCTTTAGGAAGACAAGATCCAATCCAGCCTCCCCGATGCCCGATTCGCCTTCCTCTCCAACTTTCGAATTCTTAGAACAACCAGTGAAACAATTTGTCAGTTCGTTGTTTAAAGATGCACCAGAGCCGATTTGTAGGAACGGCAATTTGAGGACGATTAAACTGTCGTAATGATTGGCGAGGCCGCGGAGTTCACGAACTTACACTCTGTCCACACTATGCAGGCAAGTAACACCTCATCCTTAAATTCCCTGCTCTATTTTACAGTTCGTTGAGTTGATCAACAAAGCCCGATGAATCAGCTTATGTCTGATGCATAAAGAAAATATATTCAGTTTTGTAGGTCTACGAATCTCTGCCAGGATGGTATTGCAGTTGACGTGTAGCCTGCCGGAGTTGCTTCTGTGGTGCGATTCCATCACCACCATGCAATCCATTGTTCTCTCTCCTGTATGGTTCAATCACCAGTTGCAGGCGCACAAGCTCTCCTTCCCCGACAAGATATGCCCGCTCAGCTATGTGCAGTAGCAATTAATTGGTTGTCAATTGTTTGTTATTTAGTCTTAATTTTCAAAGGTACCAGTTCAGTTACCTCTCAAAATTAAGCCATTTCACCTTCATGTCACTGGTATCCTGATTTAGTAGAAAGACAGCTTAGTGGTTACAGTTCTCTAATTCTTGAATTCAGTTTTAGTGGTTGCTCATATCCTATATTTGCATCTAACTGAAGTAGCCATCTCAGAGTGCAGTGTATAGATGGCAACGATGGTACGCTTATCTGCTAGAAGTGGTATTAAAATTACTGGAGAAGTGTGCGTATGTGTAACACATTGATTCTTTATTATTTCTGTCATTTTGAGAGAGCTCTCCTCTATTCAGAACTGGGGTTAATTGCTCTTCAATTCAGTGTACAAAAAGGTAATATATCTGAATTCATGATAAGCATAAACTTACAGCTTCACATTTATGTTATTAATTCTAATTGCAGCTTTGGTCTTCATCAGTGCATAGCAAAAAAAAAAAAAAAACTGCACCTGATTCTTTGTTTTAACATGGCTATCCTTTCTGGATGTGGGTCTATGATATGTAACTAAGTAGCATTGTGGTGCTCCTTAATGTGAGCCTTAGACAACGGATGCCATAGGATTTTGCCATGCTTTTAAACTTTTAGTGATATTAATAAGCCTATTCATATTGCACTTTAGGTCAGCATGGTAGCTGGGGCCCTCATAGAGACAAGCAGATCGATACTCCAAGTAGCAGTGGCTGGCGTCTGTGGCAGCCGTCATGTCGATGTTGCAGGTAGCTGTAGCTTGGAGGATCTGCCCTCTGAGCAGCTCACCGAAGACCAGCCCACACCCTACTTTGGTTTTCAGGGGTTTGTCTCTTATCTTTTTCATTCATATTGCTTCATAAGGTGACTCTGCACAATTGATATTAATCATCTCTGACCTGACACTTTTTTTTTGTCAAATCTCCTTATTTTCAGAGTTTACAATG
Source organism: Poa pratensis (assembly GCA_947311845.1). Taxonomy (NCBI): domain Eukaryota; kingdom Viridiplantae; phylum Streptophyta; class Magnoliopsida; order Poales; family Poaceae; genus Poa; species Poa pratensis. The sequence goes on along the minus strand of CAMZMU010000125.1, from coordinate 13,292,936 downwards.
GTGTTATAATTGGTTAGTTTGATGAGCTCAGGTAGTGGTAGGATGCGACTGCAGAATTGGTGTTACTCATGTCTGATCTTATGCAATAAGTTTTGTCAGGGCCTTTTAATTTCAGAAACTTGGATTTACTTTATCAGCTCAGGTAGATATAGTTGTACTCGAAACGTCAGTTTGGTGGATGTCCAATAGCCTCATATATACTGAAACATTCATATATGATGCATGTTTGCCATGCTACATCTACTCCCTAATTATATATTGTAATGAAGTCTAAATAATATACTACAAGGAGAAGTAGGAAACAAATAATAGATTGCAGTGTCAAGAAAATAGAAAACCCAATTGCCCACTGTTGATTTCATTTGTACGCATGAAAAGCACTAAATGAAAGATTCATCAGGTAAAGACTAAGGTTTACTTAATTACCGTGTCTTTTTCATCACTCAGATTATTCTGTACTCGGGATAAACTTTGGTTGTGGTAAAATCATCTTATGGTTAGTTTAGTAACACTTCTGCTGTATAAGAGCTAATAATCGTTCCTTATAAAAGCAAATTACAGACTATTGATTTCATTTGTTCAGAAGAAAGACAAAGTTCTTTTATCCTCATGCGAAAATTATTGTTTTGTTGGAAAAAGGAGAGAGCGCTGCTGGGACTGATCTTATATCAACAAGATTGTTGTCGGAGACGACTATAAGGTGCACCAAGACTATGAATGCATGATGGCTGCAAGATATCGTTGTCCTGGAAGGTGCAAACTTTGGCCATTGCCGCCGCTGAGAGGTGCAATCTATTGCAAAAAGAAAAGAAAGATAATAAGAACTATCGTACAAAATAACAGAAAGTCCGGCCACCAGTAGCTGACGAACTCCCAGTCTCCTTTTAAAAGGAACTGGCCAATTAACTTAGAAAAAAAAGTTCTATATTGAGAATGAAAAAGTTTCTCATTTGAGAAATCCAAACTTATATGCTGCGGATTGACCATGGGGAGGCAGGAGCGGTTGTTGTCCTTACGTCGGTATGAAAGGAATCAATCAGGGGTAGATCAGGGGAGGGTTCCCGATTTGAACTTATCACCACAAAATCATTGAAACCTTTGATGAGTAGAACTTTTTCACAAGAAAATGTAATTCTTTCTAAGAGGGGAAGACTCATCTATCAAATAAGGAACATATCCTCCTACTGATTTTTAATCATATTCACAATACCTCCCATTAGAGGACGTCATTTCCTTATTTATGGCATAATCCAATGAAGAACATTACATTTATGGCTGAAGATGTAGGTCCTGCAATAAAGGTGTCATTTCCTAACATGTTATAGATTCCTGTTTAACTTATCTTTAGATCCATAAATTTCAAGCATAAACAGATTCAAAGTAAAATTGACAGGTACAAAAAAAAATCATTGAATGGAAGAAATTCTTCTTGGAATGGATTATCAGGAAATATTACATGTGAATAGTAATACTATTTCAAGAGCTTATGTTTTATGATACTTAAGAAGCAAGGATGCTTTTGAATTGCTAGCCAGGTGTCATGAGCAAAGATGTGGACGCTGCTATGAGAAAACTTCGACACTATCATATGTGAGTACATGTTGCGACAAGGCAAAGAGGATGGAAGCACTGCTCAATCGATGGTCCCAGCAAGAGCAAGTTGAAGCCGGTGGGGGAGCAGATAAAAATTTAAGGGGGCATATAGGAAGTAGTACACTTCAAATTGCTTGAATATTGGGTTATAGAGGAAAACTAAGAACTATGTACCGGTATCATTGACATTAGGCAAAACTACATGGTTGCTTATTGGATAAAATGCTTCTTTTACATGCAAAACCTTTGAAGTTTATATCCATGTAACAAAAGTGTAATTTTTGTTCAGTTACCAAATCTAACTGCTTGGTCTCCTGTGTGTGTCCCTACTAAGGCTGTTATTTCAGAAAATCAAGTTCACAATTAGTTTTATATGCTTATTTTATACGACGGATCTAAGCATAATAAACAGTGCAACATGCTGGTATCAATCTGCAATCACAAGAAACAACAGGAGAATATTAACTAAATGAAATAATTCAACATTTTCTTCTATTTATCTTCCAGAATTATATTGGTTAGGACATTTGGGTTCCTTTTTAAGATGCCTACACATATAAGCATTTTGTTCTTCTAATATGTTGCAGAAGGAAATAAAAACATTCTCTAAAGAAAAACAAAACTACTCTATGTTAAATTAATAAACATTTGAGAAATTATTGCCAAGTCTCCTAATCATATTTTTATTTTTTATTTTTTTACCATCTTTGAAAAATAAGTTAATAAATAAATGTAAATGAATGTATTGTTAAAAACTAGCCCATGCGGATGCACGGGTTGATGACTAGTATGTTATAATTGAGATAGCTAAAGGTTTTGCTGAGCATATATGTGTTCCTCAAAGTGGTTTTGAAGTTTATGTTGAACCTGTTAAACCATCTATTGTTGTTCCTAAAGTTATTAAACAGGCAGAACCAGTGTCATCTGTGACAATTGAAGAGTATGTTGAACCACCTCCATATCCAAACCAAATTAAGGAGAATTTACTTATTGCTGTTACTAACAAGAGTAAAAAAAGATGTTCTCAGCCTTCTGAACAGGTGGAAGTCAACAGTCAAATTTCAATTATCAAACAATTAAATGAAGAAGACCCTGTTGATGTTTATTTATGTGAAGATGCTACTAAGGTCATCAAAGGTAATTCGGCCAAGGTTGGTAAACCTGTTATATCATGCTCTATTGGGACTTCAAGTTATCATGGTCTATGTGATATTGGAGCAAGTATTAGTGTCATTCCATATTCTCTTTATCTTGAAATCAAGCCTGATATTGATCCTATCATTATGGAAGAGACAGGTATGACAATTCAACTTGCTAATAAAGATTATATTAGTCCATTTGGAATTGTTAGAGATGTTGAAGTATTGGTTGGCAAAATAAAATATCCGGCTGATTTTATTGTGCTTGGTTGTCCTCAAGATTCTTTTTGTCCTATCATTTTTGGTAGACCTTTCTTAAACACTGTTGGTGCTGAAATTAATTTGCCTAAAGAGAAAGTGTTTATTAAATGTGCTGGTGAAAAACTTGAGTTCAACTTTTCCAAATTTGCTGATAAACATGTTGTGAAAGAGCCAATTTCTGAAGATATAATTGAAACTCTTGCACATATAGCTGTAGTGTGAGGACCCCGGATTAATTATCCGAGATACTCGTTATGTTTCCTGCAACAGTCCCATGATCAGTGTGCTGTTGCACATAACTTGAGTTGGTATCACAGAACACCCACAAATACCGAATAATTATACTTACGTGCTTGAAGTGATCAGCTTCAATAAGGTACTTGCAGCGGAATCACCAAATCAACGTGGAGCCCAAGTCATTCGCCTTTACCCTACAGGCAGCTGACTGGGAAGCGCCCTAGTTCGCAAAGACGTCAGTGAACTCCTCCTCGTCGAACTGCTCTTCTCTGGAATCTGGCTAAGACAATAGCCAGGGACGAAACCAATATGAGTACATTTGATTGTACTCGCAAACTACCCCAACAGGAACATGCACTAATTTTTTTTTTTTTTTCAAGACTTTTATTTTTAGGGGAAACCTTCCCCAAATCTTTCAAAGGAGAAGAGTAGATTTTTAATCCTGTTAAAAACAAAACCTTTTGGAAAGTAGTTTTCTTACTATCTTTGTTTAAAAAGGTAAGAAATCTTTTTAAATCTTTTCCCGAAAAATACACCTTCTTTTGAAAAGGGTAAGAAATCTCTTTTAAAACTTTTTCCTCGAAAAACAACTTCTTGCCCTGATTCCAAGCCCGTCGCTACCTCGAACCAACTCATTGGTACAGGTACGAAATAACCTTTCCAGCCAACTTCCTTCCAAAACTCAACACCTTTCTCAAAACTTGCACATGGTCTTAGGACAGCCTTCCAACTGTCCGTATCCGAGGACTCGGCTATTCGAATAGTTTTACCTCTGCAGAGGTAGTACGCTTTTCCCACACCCATCCGGTCACTCATCGTGTCAGCCACGTCCCGCCATACCGAGGTATGCGAAGTTGAGTTCCCGGCCATAGCCTGTCCTTTGCTCATGCTAGTATAGGACCCTGCCGCTACGACACTTCCACGACACTCAAACCCTCAGAAACTAAGTGTGGGACTCGTAGTTCTGCCCGGCGGACCCAAGGGAGCCCTTCAATCCTCTTCCTCCAAACACGTCCATACCGGCTTCCGGTAGACCAACATGAAGAGGACCCAGGTCAGGGGGTAGGTCCTCAGACCATCCCCTCATGGAACGAGGTTATCCTCGTTGTTGAGGCATCCAGTACTAACACGAGCAAATTATATGACTACGCCCTTGCCCATATGTGGGTAAGTGTGGTCGCACAGGATAATGGTTGGTCGTCATAGTGCTAGGACACAATGTGCATTTTTCTCAAAAACAACACCAACCTTCTTCAACTGAGCACCGACCTTCCGGCAGGTCTATCCAAGTATTTTTAAAAGAGAGTTTCGAGAAAACATTGTTTTTCCCATCCTATAGTTTTAAATAACTACCTTATACTTCTATATAAGGTGGCAAAATAGTTTTTCATAAACCCTTTTAAAAAGGTTTTCACAATCATTTCTAATTTTTCAGAGCAAAATACTTTTAATCGAAACTTGGGTGGTTTGTAATCCCACCAAAAGATTTTCATAGAAGGCTTTGGAGTAAAACAAGTTCATTTAGAAATCATTGTATACCGCTAACACCTCTATATCGGGTGCCTCAACAATATACTTGTAATTTTGGAAAAAGGGTTTTCAAAATCATCGCTTTCGTGGCAGACACCACAGAAATCATTTATGCTCTTTATAAGTAAAACAGGTAAATCAAAATAGATGTATATAGATGCAAGCTCAGTGAAGTAGCTTGCCTGGTTTCAGCAAAATGTCCCTGGACTTCTCTTCGTTGATCAATATAATAAAAATCCAATCCTTCCTCGATCAAATCTCTCCGAAAACCACTCCGGTAGCGTTATTATCTAGCGTCGCAAACAGGGAAATAAACAACAATCAATACACCAAACAGAATCACAAGTGGTGCACAGACAGATAACAACCACAAGCATCAAACCAATTATTCAAGCAACAAACTAGGATCTAAGCTTATAAGGGCCTTAGACTAGTGCATGCTCGGTGCCTAGATCACAAAGCTATCTCAAGCAAGGGTGAACAGCAAGCATTTTATCTAAACAGGAAGTACTTCACTACAACACAACCACTCAATTTTCAACAGAGAAAACCACCACTCACACCCAGTAGATAAAAGGCTATCGGAACTATGCTTATGATTGAGAAACTTATTCTTCAATCAACATGCAATGGAATCAGTGGGTGATCCACTATCATAACAAGGCATTAAGAGGTTAATTATCCTCTGGCTATCTGTAAAAATTACTAAAACATAAACTAGACACAAGAGCTACTCATGCTAGGAAGTTCTAAGTAATCCTACCCACAAACCTAACTAATCAAGTTTTTCTAAGAACAAAATAATAAGTAACCAGAGGTGACATGCTACAATATCAGTAGGTATGAAATGCTACTGATGTTTAAGCAATATTTTCAAAAATCAAACCACTCAAGGAATTTCATCCACAAACAATTTCTAAACACTAGGAATATTCTAGGAATTAACTACACTAGTAGTATTACTCTTAAATAAACATATGCAACACCAAATTTTCTAACATGCCAAGGGTATGAGATACCACACACATATCAGAGAGTACAACACCTATGCATGCTAGAAAATCACAAATAAGACACTACTATATTCTACAAAATTAAATAAAACTATAATCAAGAATTAACAGAAAAGCATTAAAACTAGTTATGCACACCAAAAATAATATATAGCTCTAAAAATCACACCAAGCTAGGATTAGGTACTCCTAATCATACAGAAGACAATCCAATTGGATTTACTCCAAAATTCATTTCACAAAAATCTACAAAAATCACTAAAGTGCTACTGGTGTGTTTACAAGAATGAATAGAACTTTTGTTTTAGGATTCCTTTGCATACAAGACCAACAGATCTAGAAAGGTATCACTTCAAGCATTCCAGGGAATTTTAGTTTGCAATATTTGGAGTTATAAAACTCTAGTTATTGAATATTTAGTGGAAAATATACTTTCTACAAGATTTAATCTACACAACAAGTAAAAATGTACTTTGGCAAGCAACCAGTTCTGCATGTCTAAGAAAACTCATAGGAACACAACAAAATTTGAATCACTCAATTATCTACCCTAGATCCACCACAAATGAATTAATACTACACTGTAAAATAAACAGGAAACTAATATAAGAATTAAACCCACTGGAAAAAAAAACGAAACGGGCCAGATCTGCCCGGATCCGGCCGTGCGGCGCAGGGAGTGGCCCATCTCGCGGCCCACGAGCGCGAGCGAAGGGGTACGGGCCTCTCCTTCTTCCTCGACACGCCGAGGCGGCGAGGTGCGGTTGGGAAGCACGGCGATGACGGCGGCGACGGCTCCGGCGATCCCTGGGCAAACGGAGGAGGGCATGAGAGAGAGCAGAAGACGGGGAGCACAGAGGCACAACAATGGCGGGAAATGGTGGACGGTAGCGTCCGCGAGCTTGCTCGACAAGCGGCGGCCGGGGATGAAAAGGATCGGGACGGCGACGGCGATCCCGGGCGAACCGCATCGATTCCTTGCACGAGGATGGAGAGGTCGATGCGTCTGAGCTTCTGGCGGTCTTGGTTTTGCTCGAGGAGCTCCCCATTGCCGGCGATGCGCGACGGCAACTCGGCCGGGGTTCGGCTCCGTGGTGGAGAAAAATGGAGAGGGGGGGGAGTGAGGCGAAGAAGTGAGCGAGTGAGGGAGCAGAGGAGTGGCGTCGAGGGTGATCTTATCTCCTCCCAGGGGCAAGGAGGAGGGGGCCACGGTGGGCGGCGACCACGGCAACACCGGCGTGAGGAGCACGGCGCGGTGGCGTGCGGAAAGGAGGTGGAGGCAGAGGGGTCGTGTGGGAGGAGTCTCCTCTTGTCGGGCAGCCAGGCGCGGCGTGAGGAGCACGGCGACGTGGGGCTCGGTGACCTGCAGGAGGGAGCACGGCGGCGCAGCGAGCACGGCAGCACGGTGCCGTGCCGGCGACATGCTACAGGAAGTCAAAGAGGATTTTGCAATACGCCCCCTGGATTCTTTTTCCTTCCTACAACTAAGTCCCTTTTTATTTCTTTTAAAACCAGAAGCTTTTAGGGATTTTAGTTGGGGCATTTAAACATTTTACAAAATTCTGAGAAAATTCAGGTAGCCTCCCATATAAATGAGGAAGCTCCACAAAAATTGGTTTTGCAAAATAAAATGTTTTGCTCCATTTTTGTTCATAGGATTTAAATAAATCATTTTTTTGGAAAATAATAATTTGATACTCCTTTGATATTTAAAAACCAGTGATAAAATATGGTTTGACTTTTGGAACTTCTTTGACAAATAGGATAACTTCAATAAGTTTTATTTTCATAGAGAAAACATTTGTTTTGAGGAAATAGAGAATTTTGGGAGGGAAATTATTTATGAAGATCATTTTTAACTTATGACCTCCATTTTCTTTTTAATAAATGAAAAGAGGGGTTTGCTTTAAATCGAAAAGTAGGTTTACTTGAGGAGGGAGTGATATGAAGTGGGGATGACTATTAGTTCATCTCACTCCTAGAATCTTGATAAAGAAGATATAATTGTTTTTATAGAATAGAGGAATAGATAGAGAGGAAATTTTTTAATAGGATCACATCTTGTAATTAATATTTGATTTGAGGGTTACCTGAGGAATCATCCTCACAAGCAAACAACCCTACCAAGATCAGCATTACAACAACATTAACAACACACAATATCAACAGCACAAATCAAATCATACAAATTAACCATACCACACTTTTCATGATCAACAACACTACCTTAAAAAGAAATGATCATACTTAATTATGACCAGATGAAGTTTAGGAAATGGCTCAACTCATAACTGAATAGTTTTTCAAAGGTTTGAGAATGGAAATATGTGGGGTAATATATTTCCCACTAATATTCCTTTTTAAAAAAAAGAAGTTGAAACAAGGGAGGTTATAAGGATAGGAATTGTAAAATGTCAAGGTTGAAGAATAGATAGGAGATCACAAATAGTTCTCCATGTTTTATAAACATGTAATTTTGGAAATACTTTTACTGTCTCAATCTAAAGGGTATTTTATTTGTTGCTAAAACCAAATCATTTTTGAAATAAACTTTTGGCCAACATAAGAATGGGAAAGGCATATGGAATATTTTCTTGTCATAACATGGTCACCAGTGTTGAAAATATATTTTTACTTAGGTTGAGTTCTTAGGTTGACATTTACTAGTCAAACAATCACAAACATTCAAGTCACACAAGGTCAAACAGAACAATTTTAAAAGGAAACACAATCATTTGTGAAATAATTCAAAAAGTTTTTGTTGGTTCTGAATTTTGGGTCTTATTCACTCTTATTATAGATTTGGGATGTTACAGATCCTTCCCCCCTTAAAATAAATCTCGTCCTCGAGATTTGCCCGGGGGTACAGGGGAGTACGAGGGCACGGGTTTTGGGCTGAAGATTCTTCCGAGGTCGTTCTTCTTTCAATAAGGTCGCTAAGTGAGATCTTAACAACTCGATGTTGCGAGGCCTCCTATTGGTTGGTGGTATAAGAAAGTGGGTGTCTTCTTCGACATCAAATTGCCTTAGTCACACAAGAAGAATTTGGTAACAAGGTAGCTAGTCTTGTCACCAAATCACTTTTCATATTCCAGAGGCTGAGATGTACTGAATTATCTGATGTTCCGATTGTTTGTGTATGACACTCCATTGTTTGAGCATACGAAAGTGGGTTGCTAACAAGTTCATGAGGCTTGTTACCAATTACTTCTATATAACCCGAACATTGGAGGATCGCACTATTTCTAGAGAGGTTAAGAATAGTAGATTCTGACATAAGAGTTTCCAAATACTCAAAGATCGTCTGGTAGATTGCTTCTTTGGTTCCGGGTCTTCACACAGCTTTGCAGGTGTCTTCATAAGTAAGCTAGAGTGCTCCAAAATAGTTAGGGTCTTCGGGAAAACTTTATGGTTGAGGGGCTTATGTTAGTTTTCAAGGGAGTTGGGTGCCATACCTTAGACATCAAACTTATTATACCTATGATCCTGAACGATCAACTTTACCTAGGTCTCTAATTCTCGATTTTTTTTTCAAAATATCATTCCAATATTTCTGGTAAGGCCACTACTATCAATCAGTTAATTTAAAACATGGTCCTTGCTCAAGCTAAAATTATTAATCCACCCTCATCTTCCTTGGGCATAAACTCTTTATCATGGTATAGTTCAATCTATCGGGTACCCATCAAATCTTTTTAGGCATATTCTTCCCATTGCCTTTTTATCACTAAATCATTGTGCTCCACCTATCATTTCCTGATTGATTTTTTTCTCTCCAGATAGGCATATCTCGAATTGTCTGACTCCGTCGGTTGTCATTTTCCTACGACCATATCATCAAAACTAAATAAAGCATCCGACAATCATGTGATCATATCATCAAGAATTGACCCACTTTCTAACCAAATTCAGATTTTATCTCAACACTTTTGGGGCCTTGATCTCGTAATCAAAGATAACTGATTTTTTTTTCTAAGAATAATCCAAACAGAGCGTGACAAGCTCTGAAAACTACTGTCACCTAGAATGTCTGGCTACTAGACCAAGTCATATTGACTCCTAGAATCCGATAAGCATTCATTTATCCTCCGCTAATTATTTCTTGCATACAACGATCTGCTCATTTGCTAACTCATCCTTGATCACTTCCCATAATTCCATAATAGTTTATTGCAAGGGTCATTTGCGCCAAGAATCACCCTAGACATTTCCACACCGGAGTATTTTTCTTAATCTACTTGCTTCTAACCAATCCAATTATCCTTTTATCAGCAAGTGCTTCCTAAAAATCCAAGAACTTTCACCTTTATTTCTAAACCTTAAATCAAGGGTCACATCTTCTAGCTCCAGATAACCACCAATGGTTGGGGACCACAACTGGTTAGCCCCAAAGCATAATTCAGATATATCATTTGTCCAAATCCAATTAATTTATCGATCCACTCCAAGTTTTCACTTCTATTCTAAACCCCAATTTTTTTTTTTTTTTTGATATTACCAATATCATCCAACAAGTTCTGATCTCCTCAACTAGATTCTTAAGGGACCCTTTTAACTAATAATCTCATAGTTCAACACTTGTATATCCCCTAAAGTTCTCCTTTCTACCAAATAGTTTTGAGTCGTCCTATGGCACCTATTTCCTTTGTCTAGAAAAAGCAGTTAGTAGCTTTGCAAAACTTGGTTAGATGAGAGATTTAAAGTTAGATAAATTATGTTAGTTATGTTAGCTTTCATAATCTTTTGTTAGTCTGACAGAATCCAACTAGTGTCATCGAACGTCGGGTCTTGAATCTTCATCCTTCTCGATAGCTTGATGTGGTTGCTCAAAACGACGTATGAAGGCCGCTATCCGTCTTGCAGAAGGTCGTAGAGTCTTGGGCCTCAAGGTTGAAGTAGAGAGTATTCGGTATCTTGTTCCTCTTACTAGGTCAAAATTTTCTGGAGGGTTTTCTAGGTCGGACTTTTGAAAGGATACAAAACCTCAGGCTATTTGGTTAAAGATCGGGGGTCTTTTGGTATCTTGAGGAACTGTCAGTTCTGTTTGGGAGATGATTTAGATAAGAGGGAAGAATATTTTAGAAAGCTTTTCCTTGGCGGGTTTACATCCGTAACAAGGTGCACTTAGGTGGCAAAAAGGAAACTAAACTTTTCCTTTTTGTAAAACTACGTTTTTCCACCTCACAAACAACACACAAGCAGAGTACACACAAGCAAGGTGCACACAAGGTACGTCTAGTACCAACGGATGTCTAGTACGCGTGGTAATAGGGGTGAAACAACCAAGGTTCCTATCATATGTTTTTCCTATGGGTCTTGGTTAAACAGGGGTGCTGAAATCCTCATTTCGTCGCCTTAGTCTTCAGCTGGAAAAACTGAGATTGTCGAAGTAGCAACTTGAGTAGAATTGCTGAGGCTGAGCTGAGGTCTTCGGAGGTCTCTTGCTTTGTTGGTGTCGACGATCTTGGCATTTGCATATCAACCACCTTGATGTTGAATGTTGAGTATTTGCGATGGAAGCTTCTTCTTGTAGGTGCTAGCTAATTAGGTCTCCATTGGACATCGTCAAGTATTTTGAACAGGTAAGAGGGAGTAGAGAAATCCTTGGTAAATTTTAAAATAGAAAGGTAAGTCTCAGAAATTAATTGAGAAGGCGAGAAGAGCGGGAGTCATTTTTGGACTTCCCTAAATAAGGATATATTTTTGGTGTTAACATATTTTTAACAAAATATTCTCTTCCTAACTAACGTCCATGCTAACTAAGGTCTGTTACAGTCAGGATGGCTCTGATACCAAGTCTGTGAGGACCCCGGATTAATTATCCGAGATACTCGTTATGTTTCCTGCAACAGTCCCATGATCAGTGTGCTGTTGCACATAACTTGAGTTGGTATCACAGAACACCCAAATACCGAATAATATACTTACGTGATTGAAGTGATCAGCTTCAACAGGTACTTGCAGCGGAATCACCAAATCAACGTGGAGCCCAAGTCATTCGCCTTTACCCTACAGGCAGCTGACTGGGAAGCGCCCTAGTTCGCAAAGACGTCAGTGAACTCCTCCTCGTCGAACTGCTCTTCTCTGGAATCTGGCTAAGACAATAGCCAGGGACGAAACCAATATGAGTACATTTGATTGTACTCGCAAACTACCCCAACAGGAACATGCACTAATTTTTTTTTTTTTTCAAGACTTTTATTTTTAGGGAAACCTTCCCCAAATCTTTCAAAAGGAGAAGAGTAGATTTTTAATCCTGTTAAAAACAAAACCTTTTGGAAAGTAGTTTTCTTACTATCTTTGTTTAAAAAGGTAAGAAATCTTTTTAAATCTTTTCCCGAAAAATACACCTTCTTTTGAAAAGGGTAAGAAATCTCTTTTAAAACTTTTTCCTCGAAAAACAACTTCTTGCCCTGATTCCAAGCCCGTCGCTACCTCGAACCAACTCATTGGTACAGGTACGAAATAACCTTTCCAGCCAACTTCCTTCCAAAACTCAACACCTTTCTCAAAACTTGCACATGGTCTTAGGACAGCCTTCCAACTGTCCGTATCCGAGGACTCGGCTATTCGAATAGTTTTACCTCTGCAGAGGTAGTACGCTTTTCCCACACCCATCCGGTCACTCATCGTGTCAGCCACGTCCCGCCATACCGAGGTATGCGAAGTTGAGTTCCCGGCCATAGCCTGTCCTTTGCTCATGCTAGTATAGGACCCTGCCTCTACGACACTTTCCATCGACACTCAAATCCTCAGAAACTAAGTGTGGGACTCGTAGTTCTGCCCGGCGGACCCAAGGGAGCCCTTCAATCCTCTTCCTCCAAACACGTCCATACCGGCTTCCGGTAGACCAACACTGAAGAGGACCCAGGTCAGGGGGTAGGTCCTCAGACCATCCCCTCATGGAACGAGGTTATCCTCGTTGTTGAGGCATCCAGTACTAACACGAGCAAATTATATGACTACGCCCTTGCCCATATGTGGGTAAGTGTGGTCGCACAGGATAATGGTTGGTCGTCATAGTGCTAGGACACAATGTGCATTTTTCTCAAAAACAACACCAACCTTCTTCAACTGAGCACCGACCTTCCGGCAGGTCTATCCAAGTATTTTTAAAAGAGAGTTTCGAGAAAACATTGTTTTTCCCATCCTATAGTTTTAAATAACTACCTTATACTTCTATATAAGGTGGCAAAATAGTTTTTCATAAACCCTTTTAAAAAGGTTTTCACAATCATTTCTAATTTTTCAGAGCAAAATACTTTTAATCGAAACTTGGGTGGTTTGTAATCCCACCAAAAGATTTTCATAGAAGGCTTTGGAGTAAAACAAGTTCATTTAGAAATCATTGTATACCGCTAACACCTCTATATCGGGTGCCTCAACAATATACTTGTAATTTTGGAAAAAGGGTTTTCAAAATCATCGCTTTCGTGGCAGACACCACAGAAATCATTTATGCTCTTTATAAGTAAAACAGGTAAATCAAAATAGATGTATATAGATGCAAGCTCAGTGAAGTAGCTTGCCTGGTTTCAGCAAAATGTCCCTGGACTTCTCTTCGTTGATCAATATAATAAAAATCCAATCCTTCCTCGATCAAATCTCTCCGAAAACCACTCCGGTAGCGTTATTATCTAGCGTCGCAAACAGGGAAATAAACAACAATCAATACACCAAACAGAATCACAAGTGGTGCACAGACAGATAACAACCACAAGCATCAAACCAATTATTCAAGCAACAAACTAGGATCTAAGCTTATAAGGGCCTTAGACTAGTGCATGCTCGGTGCCTAGATCACAAAGCTATCTCAAGCAAGGGTGAACAGCAAGCATTTTATCTAAACAGGAAGTACTTCACTACAACACAACCACTCAATTTTCAACAGAGAAAACCACCACTCACACCCAGTAGATAAAAGGCTATCGGAACTATGCTTATGATTGAGAAACTTATTCTTCAATCAACATGCAATGGAATCAGTGGGTGATCCACTATCATAACAAGGCATTAAGAGGTTAATTATCCTCTGGCTATCTGTAAAAATTACTAAAACATAAACTAGACACAAGAGCTACTCATGCTAGGAAGTTCTAAGTAATCCTACCCACAAACCTAACTAATCAAGTTTTTCTAAGAACAAAATAATAAGTAACCAGAGGTGACATGCTACAATATCAGTAGGTATGAAATGCTACTGATGTTTAAGCAATATTTTCAAAAATCAAACCACTCAAGGAATTTCATCCACAAACAATTTCTAAACACTAGGAATATTCTAGGAATTAACTACACTAGTAGTATTACTCTTAAATAAACATATGCAACACCAAATTTTCTAACATGCCAAGGGTATGAGATACCACACACATATCAGAGAGTACAACACCTATGCATGCTAGAAAATCACAAATAAGACACTACTATATTCTACAAAATTAAATAAAACTATAATCAAGAATTAACAGAAAAGCATTAAAACTAGTTATGCACACCAAAAATAATATATAGCTCTAAAAATCACACCAAGCTAGGATTAGGTACTCCTAATCATACAGAAGACAATCCAATTGGATTTACTCCAAAATTCATTTCACAAAAATCTACAAAAATCACTAAAGTGCTACTGGTGTGTTTACAAGAATGAATAGAACTTTTGTTTTAGGATTCCTTTGCATACAAGACCAACAGATCTAGAAAGGTATCACTTCAAGCATTCCAGGGAATTTTAGTTTGCAATATTTGGAGTTATAAAACTCTAGTTATTGAATATTTAGTGGAAAATATACTTTCTACAAGATTTAATCTACACAACAAGTAAAAATGTACTTTGGCAAGCAACCAGTTCTGCATGTCTAAGAAAACTCATAGGAACACAACAAAATTTGAATCACTCAATTATCTACCCTAGATCCACCACAAATGAATTAATACTACACTGTAAAATAAACAGGAAACTAATATAAGAATTAAACCCACTGGAAAAAAAAAACGAAACGGGCCAGATCTGCCCGGATCCGGCCGTGCGGCGCAGGGAGTGGCCCATCTCGCGGCCCACGAGCGCGAGCGAAGGGGTACGGGCCTCTCCTTCTTCCTCGACACGCCGAGGCGGCGAGGTGCGGTTGGGAAGCACGGCGATGACGGCGGCGACGGCTCCGGCGATCCCTGGGCAAACGGAGGAGGGCATGAGAGAGAGCAGAAGACGGGGAGCACAGAGGCACAACAATGGCGGGAAATGGTGGACGGTAGCGTCCGCGAGCTTGCTCGACAAGCGGCGGCCGGGGATGAAAAGGATCGGGACGGCGACGGCGATCCCGGGCGAACCGCATCGATTCCTTGCACGAGGATGGAGAGGTCGATGCGTCTGAGCTTCTGGCGGTCTTGGTTTTGCTCGAGGAGCTCCCCATTGCCGGCGATGCGCGACGGCAACTCGGCCGGGGTTCGGCTCCGTGGTGGAGAAAAATGGAGAGGGGGGGGAGTGAGGCGAAGAAGTGAGCGAGTGAGGGAGCAGAGGAGTGGCGTCGAGGGTGATCTTATCTCCTCCCAGGGGCAAGGAGGAGGGGGCCACGGTGGGCGGCGACCACGGCAACACCGGCGTGAGGAGCACGGCGCGGTGGCGTGCGGAAAGGAGGTGGAGGCAGAGGGGTCGTGTGGGAGGAGTCTCCTCTTGTCGGGCAGCCAGGCGCGGCGTGAGGAGCACGGCGACGTGGGGCTCGGTGACCTGCAGGAGGGAGCACGGCGGCGCAGCGAGCACGGCAGCACGGTGCCGTGCCGGCGACATGCTACAGGAAGTCAAAGAGGATTTTGCAATACGCCCCCTGGATTCTTTTTCCTTCCTACAACTAAGTCCCTTTTTATTTCTTTTAAAACCAGAAGCTTTTAGGGATTTTAGTTGGGGCATTTAAACATTTTACAAAATTCTGAGAAAATTCAGGTAGCCTCCCATATAAATGAGGAAGCTCCACAAAAATTGGTTTTGCAAAATAAAATGTTTTGCTCCATTTTTGTTCATAGGATTTAAATAAATCATTTTTTTGGAAAATAATAATTTGATACTCCTTTGATATTTAAAAACCAGTGATAAAATATGGTTTGACTTTTGGAACTTCTTTGACAAATAGGATAACTTCAATAAGTTTTATTTTCATAGAGAAAACATTTGTTTTGAGGAAATAGAGAATTTTGGGAGGGAAATTATTTATGAAGATCATTTTTAACTTATGACCTCCATTTTCTTTTTAATAAATGAAAAGAGGGGTTTGCTTTAAATCGAAAAGTAGGTTTACTTGAGGAGGGAGTGATATGAAGTGGGGATGACTATTAGTTCATCTCACTCCTAGAATCTTGATAAAGAAGATATAATTGTTTTTATAGAATAGAGGAATAGATAGAGAGGAAATTTTTTAATAGGATCACATCTTGTAATTAATATTTGATTTGAGGGTTACCTGAGGAATCATCCTCACAAGCAAACAACCCTACCAAGATCAGCATTACAACAACATTAACAACACACAATATCAACAGCACAAATCAAATCATACAAATTAACCATACCACACTTTTCATGATCAACAACACTACCTTAAAAAGAAATGATCATACTTAATTATGACCAGATGAAGTTTAGGAAATGGCTCAACTCATAACTGAATAGTTTTTCAAAGGTTTGAGAATGGAAATATGTGGGGTAATATATTTCCCACTAATATTCCTTTTTAAAAAAAAGAAGTTGAAACAAGGGAGGTTATAAGGATAGGAATTGTAAAATGTCAAGGTTGAAGAATAGATAGGAGATCACAAATAGTTCTCCATGTTTTATAAACATGTAATTTTGGAAATACTTTTACTGTCTCAATCTAAAGGGTATTTTATTTGTTGCTAAAACCAAATCATTTTTGAAATAAACTTTTGGCCAACATAAGAATGGGAAAGGCATATGGAATATTTTCTTGTCATAACATGGTCACCAGTGTTGAAAATATATTTTTACTTAGGTTGAGTTCTTAGGTTGACATTTACTAGTCAAACAATCACAAACATTCAAGTCACACAAGGTCAAACAGAACAATTTTAAAAGGAAACACAATCATTTGTGAAATAATTCAAAAAGTTTTTGTTGGTTCTGAATTTTGGGTCTTATTCACTCTTATTATAGATTTGGGATGTTACATGTAGCTTCAACAGATGTTGTAGAACGTTATATGCTTAATCAAGATGAACCATTTAATGATGAGGAAAAGGATGCTTTAGAACAAATATTATGGCAACAACCACCACAATTACAATTGCATATCTCACCTGATAATTTAGGAGTGCTACCACCACCTAAAGGGGATCCTAGCTTTGAATTAAAGCCTTTGCCTACAAATCTGAAATATGCATATTTGGATGAGAAGAACATATATCCTGTCATTATTAGTGCTAACCTTTCAGCTGAAGAAGAAGAGAAATTACTTGATGTGCTTAAAGCTCACCGACCAGCCATTGGATACTCTCTTGATGATCTTAAAGGTATAAGCCCAGCTCTATGTATGCATAAAATTAATTTGGAAGAGGATGCAAAACCTGTTGTTGATTATCAACACCGTCTCCATCCAAAAATGAAGGAAGTGGTAAGGAAAGAGGTAATAAGACTTATTGAAGCTGGTATCATTTATCCCATAGCTGATAGTAAGTGGGTTAGTCCAGTTCATTGTGTTCCTAAAAAGGGTGGAATGACTGTTGTTCCAAATGATGAGGATGAACTTGTGGCTCAACGTACTGTTGTTGGTTATAGGATGTGTATTGATTTCAGGAAGTTAAATAAAGCAACTCGTAAAGATCATTACCCATTGCCATTTATTGATCAAATGTTAGAAAGGTTATCTAAACACTCTCACTTTTGTTATTTAGATGGTTATTCAGGTTTCTCACAAATTCCAGTCCATAAGGATGATCAAGAAAAGACCACTTTTACTTGCCCATATGGTACATTTGCTTATAGGAGAATGCCATTCGGGTTATGTAATGCTCCTGCTACTTTTCAAAGATGCATGAATGCTATATTTGCTGATTATATTGAAAAGATAATGGAAGTCTTTATGGATTTTTTCTGTGTATGGTACTTCCTTCGATAATTGCTTGTTCAACCTTAACAAAGTTTTGCAGCGTTGTGAAGACCAACACTTAGTTTTAAACTGGGAGAAGTGTCACTTCATGGTTACTGAAGGTATTGTTCTTGGGCATAAGATTTCTGGAAAAGGAATAGAAGTTGACCCAGCAAAGATAGAAGCTATTGAAAAGCTGCCATACCCAAGGGACATCAAAGGTATAAGAAGTTTTCTTGGGCATGCAGGTTTTTATCGTAGGTTTATTAAAGATTTCTCCAAAATATCAAAACCCCTAACCAATCTTTTGCAAAAGGATGTTCCTTTCTCTTTTAATGATGATTGCATTGAGTCCTTTAATATTTTGAAGAATGCTTTAATAAGTGCTCCTATTATTCAACCTCCTGATTGGAAATTGCCTTTTGAAATTATGTGTGATGCTAGTGATTATGCAGTTGGGGCTGTTTTGGGCCAACGTGTTGATAAGAAACTGAATGTCATTTATTATGCTAGTAGAACACTTGATGCTGCTCAAAGGAATTATGCCACAACTGAAAAAGAATTTTTAGCAGTGCTATTTGCTTGTGACAAGTTTAGACCTTATATTACTGATTCGAAAGTCACATTGCATACTGATCATTCTGCCATTAAATACTTAATGCATAAGAAAGATGCTAAGCCTAGATTAATAAGATGGGTACTTCTATTGCAAGAATTTGATTTACACATTGTTGATAGAAAAGGGGAAGATAATCAAGTAGCTGATCATCTTTCTAGAATGGAAAATATACCTGATGATCCTATTCCTATTAATGATAGCTTTGTTAATGAACAACTTGCAATTGTTAATGTTTCTAGTGCTAAAGTTGCATCACCATGGTTTGCCAACTATGCAAATTTTATTGTTGGTAAGGTTCTACCTCCACACTTCACTTTTCAACAAAGAAAGAAATTCTTTTATGATCTTAGACATTATTTTTGGGATGATCCTTTCCTTTATAAGAAAAGTGTGGATGGTATTATTAGACGTTGTGTACCTGAGCATGAACAACAGGCTATTATAAGAGATTGTCATGACAGTCCTTATGGAGGGCATCATGCAGGAGATCGTACAGGTGCAAAGGTATTACAATCTGGTTTCTATTGGCCTACTTTATTTAAGGATTGTGCTGAATATGTTAAATCTTGTGATAAATGTCAAAGAGTAGGAAATATTGGTAGGAGAAATGAAATGCCTATGAATTATTCTTTGCCACTTGAGCCATTTGATGTTTGGGGCTTTGACTTTATGGGGCCTTTCCCAGAGTCAAAGACAAAACATACTCACATTTTGGTTGCAGTGGATTATGTTACAAAGTGGGTGGAAGCAATTCCAACCAAGAGTGCAGATCATGCCACAGCAATGACGATGCTCAAGGACATCATTTTCCCCAGGTTTGGTGTTCCTAGGTTTTTAATTACTGATGGTGGTTCTCATTTCTTGCATGGTATTCTTAGAAAAACATTGGCAAAATATGATGTTAACCATAGAATTGCATCTCCCTATCACCCTCAAACAAGTGGACAAGTTGAATTAAGTAATAGGGAAATTAAACTCATTTTGGAGAAGACAGTGAATAAGTCTAGATCTGATTGGCCAACTAAAATTAATGATGCATTATGGGCTTATAGAACTGCTTTTAAAAATCCTATGGGAATGTCTCCTTATAGAATGGTTTATGGAAAAGCTTGTCATTTACCTGTTGAATTAGAACATAATGCTAGATGGGCTATTAAACAATTGAACTTTGATTTTAAGACTGCTGGAGAGAAGAGAATTCTTGATTTAAACCTACTTGATGAATGGAGAAACGAAGCTTATGAAAGTGCTAGAATGTTTAAAGAGAAAGTTAAAATTTGGCATGACAAGAAAATTAAGAGAAAAGAATTCAAAGTAGGTGATCAAGTTTTATTGTACAATTCTCGTTTCAAGTTTTCTGCAGGAAAGTTAGCTTCAAAGTGGCAGGGACCATTAGTGATACAGGAGGTGTACCGTTCAGGAGCTATCCGTCTTCACGGTGATATGAAAGGTAAACCTCATGTAGTCAATGGACAACGCCTTAAACATTATATTGCAGGAAGAGCTTCATCGGAAAGGTGGAGGAGTTGAATTTAAAGACACCGGAGGAGGTAATTGCGAAGAATTTTGCAGTTTCAGAAACCCAAAATCAATAATAGGTAACTTTTGTGTTGGAAAGTTTCTCGGAATTGCGTAAAATTTTACGGAAGTCATTTTTTATGGAAATTAACGTGTGGGACAAGAAAACTGGACGAAGCGGAGACCCGAGGAAGGAAACAAGGGGTCCCACGCGGCCAGAATCTTGGGCCGCGTGGGACCACTCCTTTTGCCCCTCGGAGTCCCGTTCCGTCTCGTTTTCGACTCCGACGCTTCGTCTTGACCTAAAAACCGTCAATATATACCCCTTTTCGTTGATCTAATCTCGCACCGAGCGTTCTCGAGCGATCTTTGCTTTTGCTGTTTCTGTCTGTCAGGGTTTAGCCATGTCTTGCTCCGGATCCAACCATGAGGGGGAGAGCGTCCCCAAGGGAGGTGTTGTGAACCGCTACCTCAACTCCGTGATGGCTCCACCGAAGGCCGTGACCTTCAAGGAGGGTGTGTTGCTCGTGGAGGAGGTGAAGGCTCCCAAGGCCACCGGTACGGTGGAGGAAAGGCTGGAAGATCTGGAAGACAAGACCTTCAGGTATGGCACTGTGGTTTACCGCAGCCTTGATGCTCATCACTTCATGAACCTGGAGCTGGAGAAGAAGGTTGAAGAGTACAAGGGGAGGCTCGAAGAACTAGAGGAAAGATACAAGGACGTCATCGAGAAGATGGAGAAGATCCAATGCTTTATGTGGGATGTAGAGAACCAGAACTGCGAGTATGAAGAACGCTTCAAGAAAATTGCAGCAGCTGCCACCCTCAGGTACAATGATCCACCTACATCTTTCCGTGATGGAAGGCCTTTCCCATGGAAGATGGCTGAATGGGAGGAAGAATATGAGAAGGAGGAGGCCGCAGCAAAGAGGCTCTAGCAGAACGTCAAGCTTGGGGGAGTTCCATCTAGTCTTTATCTCTACTAGTTTATCATATCTATCTAGTCATGGTGTGTTTTGCTTTTATCGTTTAGTTATCAATATCTCTTAGGCGTGTGTGAGCTCATGGAGCATTATCATGTATCTCTATCTTGTGGTTTATCAATGAATATGAAAGTATGGTGTCATCCATGATTCCCTTGTTTGGAGATTTATGGGTAACACTCATGCAAATGAGCGTGGCATATTTAGAAGTTTCAGTCACATCTTGCCTTGAACTTAATTAACTTGAGTGTGTTGGATAATTGTAGAATCACCCCATTATAAAATGAGTAAAGAGAATGGTTAGTTCTATGGACACTCATGCATGCATTTAGATGGTCAACTTTCTCCCTCTTGCTAGCCCAAAAATTCCAACAAGTAAAAACTTGTTTCCAACACCTTCAACCAAAGTTTTTCCAGTGAGTCCACCATATCTACCTATTAGCTTTATGCTATTCCGAGTATGTTTATCATGATATTTGTGTTATCTATACCTCTGAATGAAAATGCTTATGTTGTTGATTGTTATGGGAAAAGTTGGTTATAGAGCTCTCTCGAACTTGATGCACACTTTACTTTTATTGCATAAATAAAATATGACCCATTGTGATTAAAATTATGATGTTGTGGACTTGACAAATGTCTTTGGTTGAGAGTTAGCTCATATGTGCTGTCACATGGCAAGCTTTCAACATTGCACATCATCTCATTTAGTTGATATCATGTACTTTTGTTTATGGATGCTTACCATGGGTGAAATAAATGAGGAAATGAAGTGAGTTTAAATGAGTTTGTATAAATGGTTAGAGAGACGCCTGGGCCGCTAATCTAAGCCATGCATCATTCATGGTGGAAATTTACTTACATGCTATGGTGAACCTTCTGTGATACACCTTACAATAAAAAGCTATCCAATGGTAAATAAAAAGGGTGTTGAGATTGTTCATTATGTTTGTTTGTCTTGTCATTTTGATATGGGCTTGTTCCATATCCTGGGACAAGAGGTACCCCAGTTGACGCTCTTAATGATACTATTATTACTTACAATGATATTTAACTTGAACTTGCTTTTTTTCCAAGTTGAGTAACACATGGAGTAGGTACTTGTATTCAAGGGGCATGAGACTTTCAACCTGTACTTTGTCAAGCACACTACTCATATTGCTTTCACTTTAAACTTAATCATTCAAGATGCTATGATAGGGGAATGAGAGCTTGACACCAAGGATTACCATATTACAATCATTAACTTAAGTAGAGAAGTTCAGAAGTTAGATGAAACTTATTCATGCTTTACCTCTACTCATATATATATATATCTTTCCAAAGTGTCCACCTTTTATATTCAGATTTTCATCAATACTCTATGGCCATTATAGAGCAAAAGCATGTGAAAAATAGTATGATTCAATTGTCCAACATACAATGGTTATTTGCTTTCAAAAGTAAGGGGTGATTGCTAGAGCTTCTACTTATGTTGCCCTCATGTGTATGAGTTTTAGTTCATTAATCTTACATTGCAACTGAATATGATGATGATACAATGCTCGTATTTATTTATCAACCATAAGTCCATTGATGCATGTAATGATCTATGTCCTTACTTACTCGAGGACGAGTAAAGGTTTAAGCTTGGGGGAGTTGATACGTGCATTTTATATCATCATTTATACAACTTTTAGTATCATATTAGAATGTTATTTGCATTGTTATATCATTGTTTTTGCATGTTTTAGATGATTTATGGGACTTTCATACAAAGTCCCTATTTTTGGTATTTAATTTCTGGGAGGCAGAAAACCTCCTTTTTCTTGTTTTTAATGTTTCAGGAGCTACAGGACCCAAATAATAAAAGGGAAAATACACAGCTGGTTTTTCGTCGAGAGAAAGGCAGAGGGAAGAAGACCGAAGAGAGGAGAGCCACGAGGCCCAAAAGGGGTGGGCCCACGCGGCCCAAGTACCTGGCCGCGTGGGACCCACTAAGTGGGGCCTCGGGCACCTCCTCGCCTGGGGCTTTTTATCGACGCCTTCGTCCTCCCCGAAAAGTTACGCCCTAATTTTTCCAAGTCCATCCGAGGCCGCGGCGGCGGCGAAACTCCTGATTCCCTCCGAGGGGGATCAGATCCTGCTGCTCCGGAGCTCCGGAGAAGGGGGAAATCATCGTCATCGTCATCACCTCTCCTCCTTGGCGTGGGAGGAGGCCTCTACACCATCACCATCACCAAGACCAGCACCATCTCCATCATCATCTCCGTGATCCACTCCGTTCCCCTCGTAGTTTGAGAGTTGCTATACCCTAGATACTTGTCTTGTGCTACTATTCATGTTTGTGATTGAGTACTTGTCATTATTTGGTGGTGAAGTTATATTTTCAGATTGTGTTGTACCACTTATGCCACTGAATATTATCATGTTTGCACGTTGTGAGTAGTTCCCATATGTTCCTGAGGGCATAGGATGAATTGGCAATGATTTATATATAACATGTGTTGGTATTTTGTCAAGAGTTTATCTTTTATGTGATTCTATGATGGTGTTGTGCGAACGTCGACTGCACAACACTTCACCTATATGGGCTCATAGGAGAACACCGTAGTATAATGAATTGAGGGAGACTTGGGAGGACATGTAAACCTGGGACCGAATCATGAAGTTATATTATGAGGGTATTAGTATCGGGGACCTTAGAGTGTAATGCTATGGTGGGACTTTATGTCTTAATAATTCTTGTGCAGTCATTTACTTGGCCACATGATCCATCATAAGGGTTGTAGTTTATTTATTTAGCTATACCTAATAATGGCTCCGTCCAAAGAAGATTAAAACTTGACAAGATATTCAACGTGTTGTTTAATAAATCTCTATGCCTAGCAATATCCATGCCGCCCTCGGGAACGTTTTCCACATATAAGTTACACATCACTTGAGCTTGTCCTCTTGCACATAAGAGGATTGGGCTTTCTCTCTTTGAGAGCTTTGACTTGCTGCTGTTTATTTTCTGCATTGCAACTATACAACCAAAAATACCAAAAACACTTGCATCTTTTATTGTTTTATTTATCAATCTTACTAACCAATACCTTCAGCTCCTCGTGGGTTTGACAACCTTTTTCTAACTGAAAGGTACTACAATTGATCTCCTGCACTTGGGAGTCATCACCGAGACACGACATCTGGCGCGCCAGGTAGGGGGTGCAAGCGCTGGATTCGTCTTCTTCTTCATCAACCTCAAGTTCTGCGTCAAGTTCATCGTCAAGTGATTGACAAAGATTAACTGCTGCCAGTTGGGACCAAACTTTCGTCTGCAGCAATTCTGACGAAGGAGAATGGGAACTCCCGGGTCATATAGTTACAATACACCCGGGACCGAGTGGACCTCCCCAGAAGTACTGGATCGCAAAGTAGTTGGCCTCCAGTCCTCAGAAGTAAGCAGCATCAGGGTCTCCGGACCGGCATCAACACCATGCCAGCCAGTTGCCGGATCACCAAGAAGGTGGCCTCCGGGTTTCGCAGCACGAGGGTCTCCGGACCGACATCTCTGTCATGCCAGCCAGTTGCTGGATCACCAAGAAGGTGGCCTCCGGGGTCTCCGGACCAGCATCAGCCAGCCAGTTGTGCCTTCGAGTGGCATGCAAGGATCAGTCTCCGCAAGGGTGTATTGGGCCCTTGCGTATATTTCGGCACGGATGCCCTATTCCCGCCAAGAATTGTGGGGCAGGGCAGAATTATGCCTGAAAAACGGCATAGAAGACCCGCTACGGTGGCAGCGCGATGAAGTAATTGCCGGAATATGCCGAAAGGAGGACAATTGTAAGCTAAGTATAAACGCGCTCGCTCGGGCTTTTTCTTGGTTGCAACGGTTTTATACACTTTGGCTAAAGCGAAAGCGGGCGTAATCTTGGGGTAGCGCCTCCGCGAAACACT
This sequence comes from Poa pratensis, assembly GCA_947311845.1. Taxonomy (NCBI): domain Eukaryota; kingdom Viridiplantae; phylum Streptophyta; class Magnoliopsida; order Poales; family Poaceae; genus Poa; species Poa pratensis. The sequence goes on along the minus strand of CAMZMU010000125.1, from coordinate 13,268,030 downwards.
GTCAGTTTCTCTTGGGCAGTGGAGTCGTGGGCTGAGGTCCGTACGGTCAAGACCAGTGGGTCCCTGGGGGGTTGCGCCCTGTGTTAGCACTTCAGAACAGTCCGATTGCTCACGGCTGGTTAGCGCTCGCGCCCTTGGATCCTTCCTGAGAGCGTTAAGCCCCCACGAGTGCAATAAAACTCATGTAATTTGGGAAAAGGTTATTTACATTCAAAGTACAAAGTTCATGAGCCTTTCGGCGATACAATTGCAAAATCTTGGTTCACGGCCTTTGGTATTGTCCTATCCCTTGCAGGACCTCGCAGGTTTACGAGTTGTCCTCACGGGAAAGGCGCCCCAGAATCTCGTCCACTTGACCAGCAGCGTTTGGAAGAGTCGGCATCCCGTGTCCCAGCCTCTCCAGCTCGGACAGCAGCGAAAGCTGCGGGTGTTGCTGGTGGAGGGCCACGACTACGCGGGTGATGGCCTGCCGGATCGCCTGCTCTCCTTCCGGGCAAGGGGCTCTGCCTGCCCGTTCCCGGACGCTCCTAATCAGCGTCACCACGTACTCCAAGAATGCGGGATAGTGCATAAAGGTGTGAGAATGGTCAGCCTTGAGGGTGGGCAAGAAGACACCCCCAGATCTGTGAACTCCTTCACGATCTTCGAGGACTACATGTACATCTTGAGCAAGATGTTGTGATCCTCGCGCCGATGAAGCTGGAACTGGTGCTTTTCCTTCTCCAGCGCCGCCTTAGTCTCTGCCAGCTCGGCTTGAACCGCCTCAAGCTGGGTGGACTTCTTCTTGTGCTGATCCCAGGCAATTTGTGCCTGTGACTTGGATGCTTCCATTGCCTCGCGGCCTGCAGCCAGCTCTTCAGTCTCAGCCTTCCAGGTAGCTCTCGCCCGAGCTGCGGCTTCATCCCTGAATGCCACCGCCTCTTTCAGGCGCTGGATCTGCTTCTCCAGCTCTGCCCGACCAGCGAACGCACCTCCTTGGTCTTCCCCAGCCCGAGCAAAGGCCTCCCGCTGCACAGCTATGGTGTTGGCGCTGGATTTTACCTGCCGCCTCAGATCATCCCTCTCGTCACGGATTCTCTGGGATTCCTGTTTTGCCTGCCGATGACGCTTTCGCTCGTACTCAAGGTCTCCAGCCAGCCTCCTGAGACGCCTGTCTTGGGAGTCGATAATCTTGTCCTTGGCTCGCAAGGCCTCCGCGTTCTCCAGTTCAACTTCCTGTCGGGTCCACCCCGCCGTGTTCTCCATCCCCTGTTCCAGGCGGACCTCGTCTTGGAAGGCTTTCAGTTGCAACTGTTCCAAGGCGTTGAAATGGGCTTGTTCCTGCTCCTCGAAGTCGCCAAGACGCTGCTGTAGCTCCCACTCTTCGCGAGCTACTCTAAGCTCGCGGGCATGGAGCATCTCCTCGTCTACAGCTATCCTCACCTCTCGAGCACGCGAATCTTCCCCGTCACCAGGAACAGCCTCCATTCGCTTCTCAATCTCGGCGCAAGCAAAGGCGAGGAACTCCCCAGCACTGGGGAACGCCCTCGAGAAGCCGGCTTCCCGTGTACCTCCCCTTGGGGGAAGAGAAGTATCCGCGGGCTTCGTCACGACGTTTCCACGTGAGGATTGACCGGTCTCAATCCTGCATTCTTGACGGGATTCCGGGGGCTCCACGTCGAGCCTGCTCCTGGGAGAACCCATCACCTCAGGATCTGCGTCAACCAGCGGCAAGTAAGTCTTCAAGGGCCATTCCACGGCCGCAAAAGGACAATGTCCAGAGCTTCGGGAGGACATACCCGGAAGCAACGAGGAGCTCGCTGGCGGTCCCGCCGGGGAGGTTATCTCTCGAATTCGGGGAAGGGGGGTCCACGCCGCCATCTCCCCCTTTTCCTGGATGTCACGCTGCAAAGACGGAGCTTCGACAGGAGCCGGGGGCTCCTCCACGATCATGGCAAAGCTCTCTGCGGTCTCTCCAGCTTCAACGTCGTCTTCGACCCGGCGGCATTTCCTGGAACTTCCGAGTTCCGGGGATCTACAAGGAAAACAAGGCATCACGTCTTTAAAATGTCAGGCAAAGATTCATCGCTCGGGGTCAGAAGGACTCTAACTTACTCTCGAGTCCGCTTGGCTTCGGGGATGCTCCAGCTCCTTTCCTCCAAAGCATCGGAAGGGATCGGCAACGACAGGCTCTCCTCGGCGCCATCGTCAGCTAGGAGTGGAGGAGGGAGAGCTTCGGAGTCACCTTCTGACTCTGGCTCGTCAACTGGGGTTGGGTGCGCTGACTGCCCCGGGAGCAGTTCCACCGCTGCACCATCGACCCTCGTCTGAACCTCCCTCGCCTCTCGGGGAGAGGCAAGGTCCGCGCATCCGGCAGGCTCGTCCGGGGCAAGTTCTTCCTCAGCTTCATTGTCGGACAGATCAGGACCTTCCGAGGAAACGTCTCCGCCGAGCAAGTCAGCAGCTATAGAAGACCCTTGACCCGGTGCGATTTTCTGCGCTGGAACCGGAAGGGGATCCAGGAATTCGGTGCCAGCAATCCCAAATGCGTTGCATTCCGGCATGAGGGCCCGGGCAACCGCAGCACCTGAGCCTTCAAAGAGGGGAAGCACTCCTGGCGGAAGATGAAAAGGAACACCCGGGAGCAGAAAGAGCATCTTGCCCGACCATTCTCTCCACTATAAGATGAATCCAATCCTCGGTTGAACCTTCCACAGCGGATGTGACCTGTGCTGCAGTGGGGCGATTCCTCTTCGAATGAAGTCACAGAAAATGTCGGAGCATGTCAGCTTTTGGTTGCGGAGCTCGGTTAGTCTTTCAATGATTGGGGCAAGAGCCGGACCTTGGGAGCTTCTATCTTTGGAGTTGGCCAGACGCTCGGCAGGGAAAGTTGGCGTCAGGAGGTGGGGATTGAAGCCTCCCACTGAAATGAAGTACAGTTGTGCCTCCACTCTCCCCAGTTCGGGTTAAGCTTCACAGCTGGGTATTGGTGCGCCGACGACTTCCTGAGGCGAAGGGTAACCCCGCCGGCTATCCACTTCGACCTTCCCAGGCGGGGAACAAAGAAGTGGCGAAACAAGGCCACTGAGGGCATTACCCCGATGAATGCCTCGCACACATAGGCAAAAGAAGCCAGAATCAACACCGCATTCAGATGCAAATAAAGCATATGCAGTCCGAACACTTCCAGGATGGCGAGGAAAAACGATGAAAAGGGGGGCAATAGTCCCATCACCGAGAAGTTGTGGATGGTGACTATCGTGGGTTTGTCACGTCAGATGTCATGGATGACTTCGTAGGTGTGGGATTTGCGCGAGTCAATCGTCTCCGAGCTTGGGATCGCAGGAACAAGGATGAACACAGATTTACCCAGGTTCGGCCCCTCAATGTGAGGTAAAGACCTACTTCCTGCCTACCCTAGATTGGTATTGATATGATATATGTGGTGTTTACAATGGAGGCGATCCGATCTGGGAACTCGCAGTAAGAGCTAGGGTTTAGGGCTTGATAGCTTGACCCAGTCTAAGTCTTGCAAGTCCTCTTTATATGCACAGAGGCTCGCTAGGTTACAAAGGAAACTTCCTCCACAAGGAATATACAGACCGGGACCTACTTGGAGACTAACTCCTCCTCACATCGACCAGGATATGTCTTCTAGATCCTTCACCTTGTGGTGGTACGATGTTGGGCTTGCTCCCATGCAGGCCTTTATTGTGCGAGTAAGATGAGTCACACTTTACCAAATATGGGCCGCGGGTTAATCTACAAAGTATTCCCCCGACATTAGCCCCCAAGTTCAGCTTGGACTTCGGACGAAGGCGTCTTTGTCTTATTGAACCATTGAACCGCTCACATGAATGTCCCAGTGTGAGGACCTCGGATTAGGTATCCGAGATACTCGTTTTGTTTCCTTCAACAATCCCATGATCAGTCTGTTGTTGCACATAACTCGAATTGGCATCACAGAACACCCATAAATACCGAATGAAAATACTTACTTGATTGAAGCCATAACTTCAACAGGTACTTGCAGCGGAAATCACCAAACAACGTGGAGCCCAAGTCATTCGCCTAAACCCTACAGGCAGCAGACTGGGAAGCGCCCTAGTTCGCATTGACGTCAGTGAATGCCCTTTTTCTCTTCGAACTGCTCCTCTTCAAACCTGGCTAAGACAATAGCCAGGGACGAAACCAATATGAGTACATTTGAATGTACTCGCAAACTACCCCCGAAATGAGCATGCACCACTCTTTTTATTGTTTAAATAAAATATCGTTTGCTTTGAAAACTCTAGATCCTTGTTGAAAAAGAGAAGGATAGACTTTTGTTTAATAAAACTTTGTTTTGAAACCTCTATATCTTTATTAAAAAAGGAAAGAAGGCTTTTAGAACTTTTCCCATAAATCTGTCTTTGTAAGAAGTCTCTTTAAAATCTTTTCCCGAAATATATCTTTGTTGAAATAGGTAAGAAGTCTCTATTAAAACATTTTCCCAGAAATTCACCATTTTGTTTATTTTCCCAAAACTCCTCCTTTTTCGACTATAGCCCTTCATGGTCAAAACATTTTCCAACAACCTCATACCAGCCCTTCGGTATAGTTGCATAAAACATTTTCCACTTTCAAATCACAAAACTCTGCACTTCTCGACCATAGCCCGTCATGGTCTTCTTCTTTCGCAGCAACCTCATACCAGCCCGTCGGTATAGTTGCAGATACAATACATCTCCTTATTATTTTCAAATCTCAAAACTTTGCAAAACTTGCACATAGGTCAGAGTAGGGCCTCCCAACTGTCCATATCGGAGGACTCGACTATTCAAATAGTTTTAACCCTCTGCAGAGGTAGCACACTTTTCCCACATCCATCCGGCAACTCATCGTGTCAGCCACGTCCCGCCATACAAGGTGTATGCGAAGTTGAGTCACCGACCATAGCCTGTCCTTTGCTCATGCTAGTATAGGACCCTACCACTATGACACTTTCCATCAAAACTTATCCCAGCCCGTCGGAATCTAAGTGTGAGGACTCGTAGTTCTGCCTGGCGATTTATGGTGGAACCTTCAATCCTCTTTCTCCAATACACTCATACCAACCCTGTTGGCAGACTTCTCTTAAGAGGACCCAGGTCAGGGGTAGGTCTTCCTACCATCCCCTCATGGAACGGGGTCATCCCCGTTGTTGAGGCATCCCATACTAATATGAGCAAACTATATGACTACGCCCTTTCCCATATGTGGGTAAATGTGGTCGCACCGAGTATCTGCTGGTCGACGTAAGTACAGGGACACATGTGCATTTTTCATAAACATCTCCATTCTCCACTTGTCCATTCCAACACCGACATCTCGGCATTCCGTAATCACACAAGTATTTTCAAAGGAGTTTTGAATAAACCATTTTTATTTTTCCATCCTATAATTTTATATAATCTATCTTATAATTCTACATAGGGTGGCAAAATAATTTCCATATACTTTTTGAAAAGGGTTTTGTAAATCTTTGAGTAAGAGTAAATCATGTTATCAAAATAGATGCAAATATTTGGGGTGCAAGCTCAGAGAGTAGCTTGCCTGAATTCAGCAAAATGCTCCTGGACTTCTTCTCACTGATCAAGAAATAAACTCCCATCCTTCTTCCATAAATCCTCTCCAAATACCACTCCGGTAGCGTTTATATCTATCGTCGCAAACATGAAAATAAAACAGCACACAATAAGCAAACCAACCACAAGTGGTATACAAACAAGGAATCATACCAAAACATAGCACTACTTTAATCAAGCCACAAACTAAATCTACTCTAAGAACACTTCAAGGAAAGCTGCCTTAATAACAAGCCTAGCACAATTTATTTACTAAAGCTACAACCATCATAAATAAAGATACAAGTTAAACTAAAAACAAACACTAAACAACAATCACCACACTTAGCTAGATGCTATCAAGTAATTAACCCAATCAAGTAAAACAACACATAACCACATGTTTAACTCTATGCTTAACAAAACAATTTACTTAACCAGCCCATTTACTCAGGCAAACTTATAAAGGCATTATACTGGCAGGAGTATAACACCATACACATGCCAAAACAAAAGGGCACAAAGGCATCCTCAATTAGAGGTAATTAACAACCATTTTTCCTAATCAGGAAATACTTCAGACAAAAGTTAAGCCACCAATTAATCTTTGTAATTCAAAATATCTCACCAAGCTAAGGTGGATACAGTAACAAGATACTTAAGCTAGTACTCAACTCAAGGATCATCAAGTTTATCAAGCAATGCAAACATATTACTCACACCAACATGTCTAACAAATACCACTAACAGTACTAACATATTATAACCTGCTAAACAATAATAACATGCAAGCAACAGTACCACAACAATCATTAACCAGCAAGGCATACATGTTAATCACACACAACATTCTCACATTAAAATAAACAAGCTTAACAAATCCCTAATTATTAGGAGAAAAGCTATATAGGGAATAAAACCCTAACAAACACATGACTCACAAATAGCTCTCCTAACATACTAGTAAAAATAAGGAAACATGTCACAACAGTGGACTACCACCCTACACATGCTAGGAAACACATTTATAAAAATAAAGTTATAACACAACAATTTATAAAGGTTTAATAAAAATAGGCAGAAAAGGCCTAAACCTTACAATTAGCACCATAGTCAATCAGTGACTCCTAAATTCAAACCAAGCTAGGGATATGTTCTCCTACACATATAGAAGACAAACTAATTGGATTTACTCCAAAAATCATCTCACAAAAATCTACAAAAATCACCAAAGAGCCACTGGTGTGTTTTAGGAATGAATAGAACTTTTGTGTTAGACTTCATTTGCATACAAGACCAACAGATCTGGAAAGGTATCACTTCAGGCTTTCCATAGAATTTTAGTTTGCAAATTTTGGAGTTATAAAACTCTAGATATTTAATATTTAGTGAAAAAGATACTTTTGACAAGATTTAATCTAGACAACATTCAAAAACATATTTTTGTAATGCACCAGTGCTGCATGTTTAAGAAAACACACAGGAACACTAAAAAATTTAGATCACTCAATTTGCTAGCACACATCTACCACAAAATAATTAAAGCTACAATGTAAATTAAACAGGAAATAGCAATAGATATTAGATCTACCGAAAAAAAAGTAAATGGGCCAGATCTGCCCAGATCTGAGCCGAGCCATGCAGAAGGCGTTCCAAACAGCGGCCCACACGTGAGGTGAAGCGGTACGGGATCGTCTTCTTCCTCGACACGCACAGAGGCGCAAGGCACGCAGGGAGCACGGCGAGGACGGCGACGGCGACTCCGGTGTCCTAACAAGAAAAGGGGATGTCCAGGAGTTAGCTCGCGAGGAGGGGATCTCAGAGAAACGGAAATGGCAGAGAATGATGGACGGAGTTGCTCGTGAGCTTCCCGGGAAGGTGGCAGCCGGTGAGGAAGAGGATGCAGACGTCTAGCTCGATTCGCAGACTCCCAGCTCGATTCTTTGGACGGGGAAATAGAGGACGACGCGGCGGAGCTCGGGGTGCTCTTCGATCTGCTCGGGGATGCTTCTATCGACGGCGGTGTGCAACGGCGAGCTCGCGGCTTAGGGTTTGTTTCGGGAAGAAAAAGAGAGAGAGGAAGGAGAGCGAGTGCAGGCAAGGAGGTGAGGGAGTGAGGGGGAGCAGAGGAGCGGCTTCGGGGGGTCTTATCTCCTCCGCAGCGGCGAGGAGAGGGGGGTCTGGGCGGCGAGTGGTGCGGGAGCGAGGAGCACGGCGCACTGGCGCCATGCCCGCCACAGTGCTACAGGAAGGGGATGTACAATTTGCAGAAAACCCCCTGCTTCCAATTTATTCTGTTTTCTTTTTAATTCCTTTTAAAAACAGTATCCTTTAGGGATTTAATTGGGGCATTTAAACTATTTCAAAAATTCTGAAATAATTTGGGTAGGCTCCCTTTATAATGTAGAGCCTCCACAAAAATTGGTGTGTCCAAATAAAATGTTTTGAACACTTTTTGTTCTTAGGGTTTAAATAAGGCATTTTTCTTAAATACTATTTTATAATCCTTTAGAAATTTTAAAGCAAGTTCAACTCTGGGAACTTCCTTGACAAATATATTAACTTCAAATAGTTTTTATTTTCATAGAGAAAATATTTATTTAAAGGAAATAGATAGTTAAGTAGGGAAAGTAATTTATTAAGATCCTTTCTTTAATTCATGGTCTTAATTTCCATTTGTTGAATAATTTGGGGAGTTTGCTTTAAATCTAATTCACATTCCAAATTTGTGACCAGTGGGTTTCCAACTTAACACTGAAGTATATGGTGTAATTATTCACCCAAGCAATCAATAAAACAAAAATTAACAATCAATTCAACCATCAGTCCAACAAGCAAACAATCACAACAAGATCAACATCATAACCAAGATCACACAATTCAGACCACAAGAATTAATCATACCACAACTTCCATAATTAACAATACTGTATCGTGAAAAAGTGACCACACCCAATTATGACAAGATGATGTTTAAGAAATATCTCCCCTCATAACTTAATAGTTTTCAAAAAGATTTGAGAAAGGAAATAGGTGGTATAATATATTTCCCACCAGTGTTATTTTCAAATGGAGTGAGAATCAGAGTTTATAAAATGGGAGTTGCATACAAATGCAAAATATCAAGGATAAAAGATAGATAGGAGATAGCATATAGATCTCCACATTTTTGGGAACACATAGTTTTGGAAATACTTTTACTTTCTCAATTAATGGGTATTAGTTTCGGGTGTTGCTAAACCAAGTATCATTGAAATGGGCTTTGGCCAGAATAAGAATGGAAAAAGATGTATGGAATATTTTCTTATCATAACATGATCACCAATGTTAAATATATTTTTATATTGGTTGGGTCTTATATTTATTAGTCAAACAACTTAAACAACAAGTCACACAAGTTCAACATAGCAATGGGAAGGAAAACACAATCATCAGTAAAACATTTCAAAAAGTTTTTGTTGGTTCTGAATTTTGGTCTTGTAAAACTAAGTTTTTTCTTAGTTCCAAAATTTGGGATGCTACAGCTCTTCCCCCCTTAAAAAATAAATCTCGTCCTCGAGATTTGCCCGGTGGTAACAGGGGAGCACGAGGGCATGGGTTTTTGGGCTGTCTATACTCCGGAAGTCGATGCTTCTTTATTGAGGTCGCCATGTGAGATCTTGACGAATTGATGTTGCGAGGCTTTCTTTGTCGATGATCTTCTGTGCTGAGTTCAGATCCTCGATGATGGGGTTGACTTGACAATCGATGCTGAGGGAGAGTCCTGGTTGGCTAATTCCAGATTCTACAAGGCTAAGGCGCAAGGAACTAATTATTTACATTTTCTTGTATACCTATTGCAGGTCTTCCACCCTTAAAAAGGGGTTTTGAAGGTTCATCCTGAAAGTTACAGCTGGAGTTGACTTGGAGGTATTGTTCTTCCGAGGTAGCTTGACGATCTTCGTCTTGGGTGTCGCTCCTTGGTGCTTGGAGTTGGTGCAAATATCACTTCCTGATATGGTCTCCTTACGAGGGTCACAGATGGGGACGCGTTGTTTTCAGGATGCGTCGAGCCTGTGTACTCGACTCTCTCCGGTTTCTAGTTAGAAGAAGGAGGTTATAAATTTCTAAGTGCGTCTGGACTTTCTTGGTGGTTGATGTTGTCCACAGCAAGTGCTTCCGTCATTTGATTCTTCTGGGTACTCCGTTGGTTGGTTGTCTTTATTTTTGTCCCTCATCAGCTGAGTAAAGAAGGAATTTCATTGTTGACTTCCTTGGTTCTTCTGCTTCATGAGGCTCTGGTAAGAATCTGAAGAGGTAGAGTCTAGGGTATCAGGCTTCCAGAGGAGTCTAAAAGTCAGTTCGAGTGTCCTGAGGTAGGTGGTTCAGTACGATGCTCAAAGAAGGTGCAAGGGTCGCATTCTCAGCTAGCCGTAAAAGTTAAAGAGGAAAGCTTCATGTCAGCAGTCCCCATTTGCGTTCTTGCATCCTCCCTTGGTTTGATTGGTTGAGGCAAGTTGAAAAGGATGATGACTCGACAGGCAACGTTGATGGTGCTTGCTCCCTGGGTTAACTTCACGTGGATGGCCCTCGATGTTGGACGACTTCGGCCTTAATGATGGCGATCTTCTCACTACCAACTGTAGGTGATTCTTCGTCTGTCACCTCTTAATAGACCCTAAAAATTTAGTGAAGAATTTTCGCGCCAGTTGTTTTCCCAAACGGGTACCTTTTTCTTTTCTTGTTTCGGAAATCATATCGTTGGAGAAACACTATAAATTTCCATGTGACTTTCTTATTTGGAACTTGAACATTTCTTAAGTTATACACTTGATTTAAGAAAATTATTATTGTCCCTTATTTAAGTTCCAACATCATTTGTCTCACCCTGCGGTGAAGACATCCACTAGTTCCAGCAAAGCTTTCCATTAGTTAGTTGTATAAGAATGTGGGTGTCCTTTATGACATCGAATTGCCTTAGTCATACAAGAAGAATTTGTTAACAAGGTAGCTAGTCTTGTCATCAAACCACTTTTCATATTCCATAGGCTGAGAGGTACTGGATTATCTGACGTTCCGTTTATTTGTATATAACACTCAATTGTTAGAGCATACAAAAGTGATTTGTTACCAAGTTCATGAGGCTTGTTACCAAAGTACTTCTATATAACATGAACATTGGAATATCACATTATTTTTAGAGAGATTAGTAATAATAGATTCTTATACAAGAGTTTCCAAATACTCGAAGATAGTCTGGTATATTGCTTCTTTGCCAACCTAAGAAATCTCTCTTCAATGTCTTCTTGTTGTAGTTCCTCCTTCTTGTGGTCTCTGAGCTCGAATCTTCATAGCAACTCCTATACACTCCTTGAGTTCCTCTAGTTACCAAACCTAAATGAGTCTCCTTATGTCCTCATTTCTTGTCAAGGCTTAAAGTCCTAGAAGATTAGTTGGTACTATCGGGGACTTAAGTCAGATGTTAACCCAAAGTTAGATACGATACGTTAGTGTGGTATTCTGGTAATTTCACAAGTTAATTTTGCGAGGTAAGGCTCGTGTCTTCATGAGGTTGCCGTATAATTGCAGTTTCCTTCGAGATCTTGACGCACTTGCTCCAGACGGTGCATGAAGGTCATTGTCTAACTTGCCGGTTAAGTTGCAACAAATCTCAGGCTATTTGGTTAAAGTTCGGGGGTCTTTTGTATCTTGCGGAACTGTCCGTTCTTATCGGGAGATGGTTTAGATGAGAGGAAAAATATTTTCAGAAAGATTTTTCCTAAGCGGGTTTACATGTGCAACAAGGTGCAACTATGGTGAAGCGGTCAAAATTAGTTTCTTTTTAGGTGGCAAAAAGGAGTTTTACAAAAATAGAATTTTGGGATTACTTTGTGTTGCCGTCAAGGCGTGATTGTGAACACACAAGAAAAACAACACACAAACAGAGAACTCACAACAAACAACACATAAGCAGAGTACACACAAGCAAAGAGCACACAAGGTACGTCTAGTACCAAAGGACGTCTAATACTCGTGGTAGTCAGGTAGTACAACCAAGGCTCCTATCAGGTTTATCCTATGGTCAGGGTTAAACATGGTTGGTAAAGTCTTCACTTTGTCGGCTTAGGCTTTAGCAGGAAAAATTGAGATTGTCGAGGTAGTACTGAGTGGAATTGTTGATATTGAGTTGAGGTCTTCGAGGTCTCTTGCTTTGTTGATACTGACGATCTTGGTATTTGCAGATCAATCACCTTGATGTTGAATGTTGAATATTCGAAATGGAAGCTTCTTCTTGTAGGTGCTAGCTAATTAGGTCTCACTTGGGTTCATCGTCAAGTATTTTGAACGGGTAAGAGGGAGTAGAGAAATCCTTGGAAAATCTTAAAATAGAGGGATGAGACTCGGAAATATTTGAGAAGGTGAGACGAGTGGAAGCTATTTTCATGGACTTCCCTAGATAAAAAAAATATTTTTTTTGGTAGTAATATATTTTTAACAAAATATTTTCTTTCCTAACTAACGTCCATGCTAACTAAGGTCTCCTATAGTCAGGATGGCTCTGATACCAAGTTTGTGAGGGCCCCGGATTAGGTATCCGAGATACTCGTTATGTTTCCTGCAACAATCCCATGATCAGTCTGTTGTTGCACATAACTCGAATTGGCATCACAGAACACCCATAAATACCGAATGAAAATACTTACTTGATTGAAGCCATAACTTCAACAGGTACTTGTAGCGGAAATCACCAAACAACGTGGAGCCCAAGTCATTCGCCTTAATCCTACAGGCAGCAGACTGGGAAGCGCCCTAGTTCGCATTGACGTCAGTGAATGCCCTTTTTCTCTTCGAACTGCTCCTCTTCAAACCTGGCTAAGACAATAGCCAGGGACGAAACCAATATGAGTACATTTGAATGTACTCGCAAACTACCCCCGAAATGAGCATGCACCAATCTTTTTATTGTTTAAATAAAATATCGTTTGCTTTGAAAACTCTAGACCCTTGTTGAAAAAGAGAAGGATAGACTTTTGTTTAATAAAACTTTGTTTCGAAACCTCTATATCTTTATTAAAAAAGGAAAGAAGGCTTTTAGAACTTTTCCCATAAATCTGTCTTTGTAAGAAGTCTCTTTAAAATCTTTTCCCGAAATATATCTTTGTTGAAATAGGTAAGAAGTCTCTTTTAAAACATTTTCCCGGAAATTCACCATTTTGTTTATTTCCCCAAAACTCCTCCTTTTTCGACCATAGCCCTTCGTGGTCAAAACATTTTCCAACAACCTCATACCAGCCCTTCGGTATAGTTGCATAAACATTTTCCACTTTCAAATCACAAAACTCTGCACTTCTCGACCATAGCCCGTCATGGTCTTCGTCTTTCCCAGCATCCTCATACCAGCCCGTCGGTATAGTTGCAGATACAACACATCTCCATTTTATTTTCAAACCTCAAAACTTTGCAAAACTTGCACATAGGTCAGAGTAGGGCCTCCCAACTGTCCATATCCGAGGACTCGGCTATTCGAATAGTTTTAGCCCTCTGCAGAGGTAGCACGCTTTTCCCACATCCATCCGGCAACTCATCGTGTCAGCCACGTCCCGCCATACAAGGTGTATTCGAAGTTGAGTCACCGACCATAGCCTGTCCTTTGCTCATGCTAGTATAGGACCCTACCACTACGACACTTGCCATCAACACTTATCCCAGCCCGTCGGAATCTAAGTGTGAGGACTCGTAGTTCTGCCCGGCGATTTATGGTGGAACCTTCAATCCTCTTTCTCCAATACACTCATACCAACCCTGTTGGCAGACTTCTCTTAAGAGGACCCAGGTCAGGGGTAGGTCTTCCTACCATCCCCTCATGGAACGGGTCATCCCCGTTGTTGAGGCATCCCATACTAATATGAGCAAACTATATGACTACGCCCTTTCCCATATGTGGGTAAATGTGGTCGCACAGAGTATCGGCTGGTCGACGTAAGTACAGGGACATATGTGCATTTTTCATAAACATCTCCATTCTCCACTTCTCCATTCCAACACCAACATCTCGGCATTCCATAATCACACAAGTATTTTCAAAGGAGTTTTGAATAAACCATTTTTATTTTTCCCATCCTATAATTTTATATAATCTATCTTATAATTCTACATAGGGTGGCAAAATAATTTCCGTATACTTTTTGAAAAGGTTTTGTAAATCTTTGCCTAAGAGTAAATCATGTTATCAAAATAGATGCATATATTTGGGGTGCAAGCTCAGAGAGTAGCTTGCCTGAATTCAGCATAATGCTCCTGGACTTCTTCTTACTGATCAAGAAATAAACTCCCATCCTTCTTCCATAAATCCTCTCCAAATACCACTCCGGTAGCGTTTATATCTAGCATCGCAAACATGAAAATAAAACAGCACACAATTGGATTTACTCCACAGTCAATCAGTGACTCCTAAATTCAAACCAAGCTAGGGATATGTTCTCCTACACATATAGAAGACAAACCAATTGGATTTACTCCAAAAATCATCTCACAAAAATCTACAAAAATCACCAAAGAGCCACTGGTGTGTTTTCAGGAATGAATAGAACTTTTGTTTTAGACTTCATTTGCATACAAGACCAACAGATCTGGAAAGGTATCACTTCAGGCTTTCCATAGAATTTTAGTTTGCAAATTTTGGAGTTATAAAACTCTAGATATTTAATATTTAGTGAAAAAGATACTTTTGACAAGATTTAATCTAGACAACATTCAAAAACATATTTTTGTAATGCACCAGTGCTGCATGTTTAAGAAAACACACAGGAACACTAAAAAATTTAGATCACTCAATTTGCTAGCACACATCTACCACAAAAGAATTAAAGCTACAATGTAAATTAAACAGGAAATAGCAATAGATATTAGATCTACCGAAAAAAAAGTAAATGGGCCAGATCTGCCCAGATCTGAGCCGAGCCACACAGAAGGCGGCCCAAACAGCGGCCCACGAGCGAGGTGAAGCGGTACGGGATCGTCTTCTTCCTCGACACGCACAGAGGCGCAAGGCACGCAGGGAGCACGGCGAGGACAGCGACTCCGGTGTCCTAAGAAGAAAAGGGGATGTCCAGGAGTTAGCTCGCGAGGAGGGGATCTCAGAGAAACGGAAATGGCAGAGAATGATGGACGGAGTTGCTCGCGAGCTTCCCGGCAAGGTGGCGGCCGGTGAGGAAGAGGATGCAGACGTCCAGCTCGATTCGCAGACTCCCAGCTCGATTCTTTGGACGGGGAAATAGAGGACCACGCGGCGGAGCTCGTCGTGCTCTTCGATCTGCTCGGGGATGCTTCTATCGACGGTGGAGTGCAACGGCGAGCTCGGCGGCTAAGGGTTTGTTTCGGGAAGAAAAAGAGAGAGAGGAAGGAGAGCGAGAGCAGGCCAGGAGGTGAGGGAGTGAGGGGGAGCAGAGGAGCGGCTTCGGGGGGTCTTATCTCCTCCGCAGCGGCGAGGAGAGGGGGGGTCCGGGCGGCGAGTGGTGCGGGAGCGAGGAGCACGGCGCACTAGCGCCATGCCCGCCACAGTGCTACAGGAAGGGGATGTACAATTTGCAGAAAACCCCCTGCTTCCAATTTATTATGTTTTCTTTTTAATTCCTTTTAAAAACAGTATCCTTTAGGGATTTAATTGGGGCATTTAAACTATTTCAAAAATTCTGAAATAATTTGGGTAGGCTCCCTTTATAATGTAGAGCCTCCATAAAAATTGGTGTGTCCAAATAAAATGTTTTGAAAACTTTTGTTCTTAGGGTTTAAATAAGGCATTTTTCTTAAATACTATTTTATAATCCTTTAGAAATTTTAAAGCAAGTTCAAAATAATATTTTGAACTCTGGGAACTTCCTTGACAAATATATTAACTTCAAATAGTTTTTTATTTTCATAGAGAAAATATTTATTTGAAGGAAATAGATAGTTAAGTAGGGAAAGTAATTTATTAAGATCCTTTCTTTAATTCATGATCTTAATTTCCATTTGTTGAATAATTTGGGGAGTTTGCTTTAAATCTAAGTCACATTCCAAATTTGTGTCCAGTGGGTTTCCAACTTAACACTCAAGTATATTGGTGTAAATATTCACCCAAGCAATCAATAAAACAAAAATTAAAAATCAATTCAACCATCAGTCCAACAAGCAAACAATCACAACAAGATCAACATCATAACCAAGATCACACAATTCAGACCACAAGAATTAATCATACCACAACTTCCATAATTAACAATACTGTATCGTGAAAAAGTGACCACACCCAATTATGACAAGATGATGTTTAAGAAATATCTCCCCTCATAACTTAATAGTTTTCAAAAAGATTTGAGAAAGGAAATAGGTGGTATAATATATTTCCCACCAGTGTTATTTTCAAATGGAGTGAGATTATAAAATGGGAGTTGCATACAAATTCAAAATATCAAGGTTAAAAGATAGATAGGAGATAGCATATAGATCTCCACATTTTTTGGGAACACATAGTTTTGGAAATACTTTTACTTTCTCAATTAATGGGTATTAGTTTTGGGTGTTGCTAAACCAAGTATCATTGAAATGGGCTTTGGCCAGAATAAGAATGGAAAAAGATGTATGGAATATTTTCTTGTCATAACATGATCACCACTGTTAAATATATTTTTATATTGGTTGGGTCTTATATTTACTAGTCAAACAACTTAAACAACAAGTCACACAAGTTCAACATAGCAATGGGAAGGAAAACATTTCAAAAAGTTTTTGTTGGTTCTGAATTTTGGTCTTGTAAAACTAAGTTTTTTCTTAGTTCCAAAATTTGGGATGTTACACCTAGCTGAACTCCAATTTTTGTATCGACATTTGCGACTTATAACCTTCTTAGCGGCTCGAGGGCGCGACTCATCTGGTCATGCCTGTTGGTTTTCAGATCTGAGCGTCTTCCGCGCCTGGACTTTTTATGTTGGCCCATCGGCCTCCCTGGCATTCTACTTCAATTACGCCGCCGCTACTCTTCTTCGCCGCCTTTGGTTCTGCTTCTTGCGCTTGCAATCTTCTGGCGGAAATCCCCTTGGTCGAAAGAGATGTCTCGCTGTAGCTGCAACTGGGAAGGCTCGTGGATTGATGAGGTATTTTTGGAGTCTTTGGCTGCTCGCGGCCTTCTTCCTCCGAGGGATCAATGCGAATGGCGCGCCGCTGGCGAGGAGATAATTCCCGATCCACAGCCAGGAGAAGTGGTGATTTTTGCGGAACACGTCGAGCGCGGATTCAAGCCTCCTGGTTCTGTTTTCTTTCGCTCCCTGATGCAGCGGCTGGGTCTTCGCCTTCATGACATCGGTCCCAACTCAATATTGCAAGTGAGTAACTTCCACGTCCTTTGCGAATATTACTTAGGCATCTCTCCTTCAATAGACTTCTGGCTCGCTCTCTTTAGCTGCAATAGTCAAAAAGAAGCAATAGATGCATCTTTCCTCCAATGCGGTGCCATATCTTCCCAACGCCGTAAGGGTAGTATTTTCCCAAAGCTAGCCCTTGCCAAAAAAGTTAAGGACTGGCAAAGAAATTTCTTTTATTGCAAGGATACTTCCGCTGAGGGCGAGATTCATCTCCCCCCTTGGTCTCCACTTCCTTTCGAGGCTACCTCTGCTTTGTCTTCCAAGCCCGATCGTTCCTCATTGGCCTCCATCGAAATTATTTTAGACAAGGTGAGGGCGCTGACGCTCCATGGTCTTACTGGATTGGATCTTATATCTTGCTGGACCAAATGGCGAATTCAGCCTGTGAGTCGCCGTCTGCGACTTATGATGGACTTCACCTGCCATTCCGATGATGTTGACCGTACTTGCCCTGAAGATTGGGACAAAGGGGAGTGGATAAACTTCATTCGCCGAGTGACGAACGAGGACATTGACTTGTATGATAACGTCGGTCTTGCTCCCTTCTGGGCTGAACACAAGCCTTTTGTGGTATTTTTCTTGTAACTTTTTCCCTCTAGGATTCCTTCTTCAAAGTTGACTATTTCTGATGTTGATTCTCTTTCAGATCGATCCTTACTTTTGGACTCTCCCATCCGAAGAGGAGATCGGCTTAGGCCATGAAACCACTGTGAAGTTGCCAGAAGAAGTCGCTGATCCTGGCGAGGAAATGATCGCACATGGCACTGTTTCTGAGCCTGGTGGTAGCACATCTGAAGAGGAGCAACAAATGGCCAATGCTCTCATGTCCACGGCTCCAGGCACATCTTTTCTGGCGCTTCCTGAAGTACCTCGCAGGTCCTCTAAGCATCTTCTCTCTGAGAGCTCAGAAGATCCCTCGCAACCTGAGAAACGTCGCAAAGCCTTGGCGTTGCTTGTGGATATCAAAGCTGCCAAATCTTTAAAACTTGCTAAGCCTGGCAGCGCTGTACTTCCCTCCGAGCCTGCGGTGAAGAATTGTCCCTCGACAAGCTCGGGTATTTCCTTGTGACATTCTTTTCTTCGTATTCATGCATCTTCATGAAGGGTGTTTATTCACTGTTGTTTTTTCTATCCCGCAGGCTCAGACCTGCAAGATTTGTCTTCTCCTTCTTCTGGTTGCCTGATGAAGAGCATCCGTATTGCTTCTGGGTAAGACTTGCTTTCCTTCTATAACTGTTGTGCTACCATTTTGGTATATAACCATCAATATCTTGCAGGGCCATGGATGGAGGAGATACAAAGTCTACCTCCTCCACTGATCTTTCTCAGCCAACCACAAGTGAAGGTGATGTTGCTGGTGAGGACATGGGAACTAGCGATGGCGCGACTTATCTGAAGCCTTCTTTAGAAGAGGGAATTGCCGATGCGGCTCCTGGCGTGGTTCCAGTCGCAGCGCCATCTGTGACTCCTAATGTTGATGGGATGCCCCTTCAAGTTGGAGCTCCTATTTCTGAAGCGGCTGTCCTCTCCAGCACTAGTAACTCCAAATCAATTGCAGATGCCATAATCGATGCTGGAGATAAGCACGCTGCTTTATTGCGCGACCTGGCTGGGCAATTATCTTCAAGTCGCCTGGTACACATACTGTAGCCCCCAAGGATCAAGACCTTGTGTCAGTTCGCAGGGTGTTGATTCTTTTTTTTTCCAAGCTTGGAGCCCCCAAGTACCTTTCAAAATTGCTTATATTCCGTTTACTCGCAGCTTGAGCTTTCTTCGCTTGCTGCTTCTGACGCAATGAAAGCCAAGGGCATTTCCTTAGATAAACCAGAAGTGACGCGATATGCCTTGGGACATCATAGCGATATCATTAAGAACCAAGCGCAAGAAATACACATACTCAAAGATCAACTTGACTCCTGTGAAGAGCAATTTAAGGAGCTCGAAGCAGACTCCAAGCAGCGACTAATGGAGAAGGATGAATTGATAAAATCCTTGCGAGAGGGGCTGAATCTCAAATCTGAACTGCTTGATCGGCTGAAAGGAGACCATGTGAGGGAGCTCGCCGCACGAGATGAGAAATATAATTCGCTGCTCAAGGCTTTTGAGGGTTTTGGATCTGCTGTTAAATCGGCCATTCTGCAACTCGCTGGTACAACCCTAATCCTTTGTCTCTTGATCATTTATATCTGAGTGACCATCATAAGCTGCTGATCTGAATAATATCTTATTTTTTGTTGCAGGGCCTGGCGCTCCTGTGTATCGCTCCAATTTGAAGGATCAA
This sequence comes from Poa pratensis, assembly GCA_947311845.1. Lineage (NCBI taxonomy): Eukaryota > Viridiplantae > Streptophyta > Magnoliopsida > Poales > Poaceae > Poa > Poa pratensis. The sequence goes on along the minus strand of CAMZMU010000125.1, from coordinate 13,248,807 downwards.
CTGGAATATCTTCAAGATTTTAGCATGTGCCTTCTTAAAGTAACCAAAGAGGTTATGACAAAAATCGCCTCTGCGACTGATGCTCCAGATTCATGTGAGTTTTGGCTGAACAGGCTATTTAAGGCACCTCACTATGTCTCTGATTGGAAGGGGTCTTCTGCTCGCTCTGGAGCTGCTCATGTATTAACATTACTCCGAGCATATTATCCAGAAATAGAGGTAGGCAAGGTTGCTCTTCATGACCGGGCGAAGCGCACGGATGGTACTGAGCTTCCAATGAGTGAATACTTCGACATCTGGAAGGGTATGCGTGGATACGCCACATTGCTTGTTAAGAATTTAGACTTGGGCTCTTATCTGGGAAAGTTCAACCCTGATGGTAGCAAGGCTACGAAGGAGAAATCCACTGGGGCTGAGTTGTCCCAAGCTTCTGATCCATCCTCAGGACCTGGTGGTCCTTCCACTTCATCTGGTGGTGCCTTGGTTATAAGGACACCTGCTGCTCCAGCCTCGAGGCAAGCCGCGAAGGCTTCTGTTCCTGCGACTCAAAGCAGAAATAAACATCCAATAGTAATGTGCGACTCGTCAATAGTGACTTGCCCGTTAGTCTGTAAAAAATTTGTGTACTATAAGCAGTACTTTTGTGACCTATAAGCAGGTTGTTTTATGATACTTCCATTAAGTAGACGCTCGCGCGGCTCAGTATTTCCTAGGAACATGTGTGTTCAGGGTCGAGAGCGGCCATGATAGGCAATCAAGCTCGATTGACGCCACACCCCAGTACTTTGGCCGCATAATGCAAGACGCTTCTAGCTTAAGGACTGCCACTCGTTTGGCAAGGGTTGAGGTAGCGAGCTGTGCTCACTATGCTTTGTAAAAAAGCCCTCAGGGTTGGTGATGTATGAAATTCAAAAGACTCAGCGACTCAATGATAGTTGAGGCGAAACGACGAACCCTTGAATGTCAAGGGTGCCGGCTTTATTTCATAACCACTCAATTTATTACAGGGTGAGACAAAGACGATGCAGACCCTTTAATGCGAGTTTTCTATTCCTCGTAGGTCATGCATACTTGATACTCATCGCACTCATTTGCGAAATAATACTCCTGACGGAGCGGGTTGAACACCTAGTTGGTTCATTTTGAGTTGCTAAAAGCGACTCGGGTCGAGCATGATAGCTCCGATGTTTTCATGCCAAAGTGAGGGTCAAAATCTTTTGATAGGGTAGCCGCACTGAGTTGCGACTTATGCTGATTCACGTCCTTGGGGATGAGTCGCGGGGGATAAGGTCTCACAATAGTTGGGCCTCTCTGACTTGGGTTGTTGATTGATATTGGATCTATGCATATACGCCATCTCTTGCTTTGTTTTTGTATAAAAGCGATTCCGGGAGTATTATCTTCCGGATTCGCGACTGTATGGTTGGAATTCACCATCTGGTGGGCGCGTCCTGCCCTCCGTCCATTCTGGGTCCCCAAGGCGACTCGCTTTGGGCTACGGAGGTTTACTGATAGCCTGAGACCATGTGAGGAGTTGGCGATGCAAGCTTCTTCTACAATTGCTGAGCCTGCTTCCTCGCACTCGAGCGCTCTCTGTCTGTCTCCGTGCACCGTGATCACGCCATTTGGTCCTGGTATCTTTAACTGCAGGTATACGTGGCAAGGGCGGGCAGTGAATTTGACATAAGCTTCTCTCCCGAAGATCACATGGTATGGACTTTTGACTGCTACGACCTCGAAGCTCGGGAACTCTGTGCGGAAGTTTCGCTCGGTCCCGAAGCTGACTTCGAGGGTAATTTTTCCTATAGGTCGGGTGATTATTCCTGGAATTATGCCTTGGATATCCTTCCTTGTAGCTGTAGCTGCCGCTCGGGTATGTTCATTCGACGGAGCGTGTCTTGGTATAGGATGTTTACTCTTCCTCCTCCATCCATGATGACCTTGTTCAACCTGTATCCCGCGACTTGCGGTGTAACAGAGAGCCAATTGTCCTGGATCTTTTACTTCTGGGGGATGATCATCGCGACTCCAAATAACCGATCGCTCTGTCCAACGGCGGTGTCTTTCCAGAGTTGGGATTAAGTTGTGGCTCCATCTGCTATTCATTTGCCTATTATTGCCCGCTGTTTGTACATCCACGGTATGAAATTGCCCTATGTTTCTTCTTACTGAAGTTTCAGGCTTTTGACAGGAGTTCTCCTTGTCCCTATGCTGCACTGGTCCGCTGTGAGTCGCGGTTGATGAATCTCCATCCTTCCATCGCCTGTAATAGTGACACTGTGCCTTGGTGGGACCCGCGGGTCTTCCATCTCTTCTGCGGTGTATGTCGTAAGGACTATCGAAAATCCCTTTGGCGCTATTGGGGAGTGACTCCTTGTCTCTTTTCTGCTCCCTGAGTTGGTGCTTACGGTGTACTGTTTCCTTTGAGATTGGCAAGGAGCCGCTTGCCATCTTATCTGTCTCTGCGTGCTTGTTAGTAGTCGCCGAGGGTTGGCCAAAAGTATTGATCTTATGTTCAGTGCGGCTTAAGGTACGCACCGGCGGCTCAAACCTACAGTTCTTTCTCATAACTTGCACTTCAGGTTGCGCCGTGGTATCTTTGGCAGAGTCAAGGATCCCTGTGACTTGTTTTATCCAGTCGCTGGTTGATTCGTTCTCCTTCTGGATCCAATGTCTGAGGTTCTTCACGCCCTCTATTTGGAACCTTTTGATGAACTTATCCTTCAATTCCTCCCATGAGTTTATTGACTTTGGCGGCAACCTTAGCAGCCAATCCCTGGCTTCTCCCTGTAGTACCATGTGAAAATATTTTGCGAGCACCTCCTGAGTTACACCGATTCCTGTCATGTTTATTTCATAGTCCTCTATCCACAGGACAGGGTCTAGATCATTATGGTAGGTCGTGACTTGCTGTGACTCGCCGAAGTTCGGTGGGAAACGAGTGAGCCGTATTTCCTCCCCGAAACATGATGGTCCTTTTAATAACGAATAGGAGCTCACAGGTGCCGTATCTTCATCTGAATCGGTTTCAAGCTAGGTTGGTTGAGTCGCATCAAGCATTTGCGGCTTACTGTCAGCCTTACTCTCTTTACCTGGTGATATTTTCAAACCTGCTAGCCGGTCATCTAACTCTTCCACATTGCATCCTTCCTCGCCCCACGATACCTCGTGTTGGGGCTCGTTAGGCGTAACCCCATACATGTTTGCTTGTTGTAGGGCGGCAGTCTGTAGCAGATCAATCGCATGGCGAGCGTCCTTATCAGCTCGCGTATCTCCGACTGGTGCCATTTTTGATAATATCCCGATCGCGTCGTGCATATTGCTTTTCGGATTATTGTGGAACTTCTGCTTCATCTCTTGCCTTCTGAAAGTGCATGTGTTGCCCCATGCGTGGTTTTGGTAATTAATGACAATCCTTATGGACTAATGTTTGCATTGAGATACACTTGTAGATCTTGTCCATAGGTAAAGATTGGAGTTCATGTGTTGGACTCTAGAAGATTTCATGATGACCAATGCTCTATTCAAGGGTTTATATGAAGAATGGTCATGTGTAGAGAAGATGAAGTGCAAGCTCAATATGATCCAACTCGAAAGATATCATTTGATTGAAGCTTGCAAAGGAGACATGAAGACGGAGCTTAGCGAGGCCCTCCCATAATGGAGTATGGGGGAGCATTTGGAGAAGTCTTCATCAAGCATGTGCTAGCAAGCACAATCAAGAAAGGTGTTCCAACTTGAGAGAGTCAAGATCGTCATCATCGAGCTCAAGTGGAATGCGCAAGGCAAAGGTATGATCTTGATAGGTTTTCTATTTTACCGGTCTCATGTTGTTAGTGGGAGACCGGGTTTTAGGATAGACGGCGTACTATCAAGAGGGGCTCTCAAGTGAACTTGATCGCATCTTTGTGGAGAGCTCAAACCTTTGCATACTTGGCATTTCATCTTTCTTGGTTCTTACTTGGCTTTTCTCCTTGTTGGGTTTTGGTGCTTGTTGTGATCTTCACGACAAACCCAAGTTCACCGAAAACGAATTTCGTATGGAAAACTTGTTGCGTTTTCGGTTTTGGAGGTTTGCCGGTTATTCCTTTTTAGAGAGGTTTTACCTTTCTCCATTTGGTTTTATCTTCCATTGTTGGACTATGATGTTTCTCTGCATGATCTTGTAAAGCTCTTCGTTGCGATTCCAACGAGCCCGAGAACATCGAAAACGGAGTCCGGATGATCAAGATATCTTCGTTTTCGTGTTCAGTGTTTCTGCAGTTTTCTGAGGGGCGGAAGTTCCGGTTTGGCCGGAAATTCCGGCCATCCGGAAGTTCCGGCCAAATTTCCGGCCAAAGTTCCGGCCGAGTGCAGTACCGTTTTTTAGTCGCTTTTCTGGGGGTCCGGAAGTTCTTGGACGGAAGTTCCGGCCTCAACCGGAAGTTCCGGCCCAACCGGAACTTCCGGCCTAAGTGAAAACTGTGTGGTTTTGAAGGCAACGGCTAGAATTTCTGGAGGGGTATAAATACCCCTCCACCTCCTCCAGCCAAGTAGCTCGCCCAGATTTCTCTCTCCTCCATTGTTGCAAGCTCATTTCTTTGATATCTCCCAATCCCTCCACCCAAACTCTTTGATCTTTGGAGGATTGAAGGAGAAGACCTAGATCTACATTTCCACCAATCAATATCTCCTCTAAGTGAGGGGAACCTAGTGGATCTAGTTCTTGGAGTTCTTGTGTGTTCTTCTTTGTTCTTCCTCTCTTATTCCCCCATAAGCATTTGTTGCTTTGTTGGAATTTGAGAGTGAAGGATTTGAGCACTTGTGCTCTTGCCTTTTGCATTTGGTGCATCGGTGTGCTCTCCACGAGGATTCGTGGAAGTTGAAAGCTTGTGAACTTGTTACTCTTGGGTCTTGGACCCTAGACGCCTTTGTGGTGGTTGGACCCTTGTGTGGTCACTTGAAGCCGTTCGGGAGCCCCCAATCCATTGTGGGTTGTGCCTCGGATTGTTGTTGAAAGCCGTTCGGGAGCCCCCAATCCCTTTGTGGGTTGTGCCCGGATTGTTGTTGAAAGGCTCCGGATTCCGCCTCGAAGGAATACCGATAGTGGAAGGTGAACCAAACCTTTGTGGTGCGGTTCATCGGAGAAGAGGGTGAAACCTTTGTGGTTGTTGAACCGTTGTGTCGGTTCACACCTCTCCAACGAGACGTACTCCCTTTCAAGGAGGAACTCGGGAATACATCCTCGTCTCCGCGTGCTTCGGTTATTTCTATACCCGAGCTTTTTACTTATGCACTTTACATTGTGATAGCCTTCGTGCTTGAAGTATTCTATATTGCTATCACCTTGTTGCTTGTCTTGCTTAGCATAAGTTGTTGGTGCACATAGGTGAGCCTAGTTTATTTAGGTTGTTGGCTTGTTAATTTAAACACCTAGTTTTATTCCGCAATTAGCAAGCCTAAACCGGAAAAGTTTTAATCGCCTATTCACCCCCCCTCTAGGCGACATCATTGTCCTTTCAATTGGTATCAGAGCCTGGGCTCTCTTTTTGGGCTTTACCGCCTAGAGAGTAAAAGATGTCGTTTAGGGAATTAGTGCACGATCCCACTTTCATATTCGATGGCACAAATTATGATGTTTGGAAAATTCGCATGCTTAATCTTTTTAGGGCCATGGGTCCAAATTATATTAAGAGGATTGTGGATGTGGGTTTTTCTCCTCCAAAGGATTCTCAAGAATTATCTTTAGAGGATGAGGAAAACTCTCATCTCGAGACTCTAGTTTCTAATGGTCTTATATGTGTTTTGAGCGATGTAGTTCTTGCTTCAATCATGCCTTTTCGGAACGCTCATGAGCTTTGGACCAAGCTTCAAGATATATATGAAGTGTCCAAAATTATTGAGGATGATTGTTCTCCTTCCACTTCCGGCCGTGATGAGTTCACAACTTCTTCCACTTCACCAACATGTGATTTGTCACAAGGTAATGATATGGTGAGTGGTGATAGAAATTGCATTGGTGATGGTGAACTTACTATTGATTATACTTCTTCTCTATCACATTGCAATGTTCTATCTTTGGACTTAAACTCTTCTAGCACTCCAAATGTCATACATGCTAGAGTTGATAGTCCTTGCATATCATGTAATAGTTGTTTAACTAAATCTCATGATGATATGCTTCATATGTCTTGTTGCCATGAAAACAATGCTTCCATATCCTCTAGTACTTGCATGACTAACAATGTAGAGGAATCCCAACATTTGTTGGAACAAGACATGGACCTAAATGGTGCTTCAAGTAATTCTTCATTCTTTAATCATGTTTGCCTTATGGCTAAGGATTCCGAGGTGTCTCCCACCTCAAATCCAAATTGTGATGATGAGGATGAGGATTCTCATGAAGAAGGTTTTGATTTTGAATCCTTAACCAAGATGGGTGAGATGGTACTTGGTGCTCTCCCCAAAGGTAGTAAAGCTATCCCTCCTCTTGTGAAATCATTGATTATGTTACTAAGAGTAGGGAATTATTGAGGATTTGGAAAGTCAATTTGATGAGAAATGTCAAATTGAGAGGGATGACTCTATTACTATAGCTTCCTTGAAAGCTTCTCTTGAAGAAGAAGAAGAACTTAGGTCTTCTCTTGAAGAGAGACTTGAATCTCTTGATGAGTCTAATGATCTTATTATTGCTAAAATCATTAAGGAAAGAGATCATGCCCTTGCTAAATTAAAGTGCTTAAAAAGGAAAAAGTTGAATTTGGTGTTGGCAATGCTAGACTAAGTGAGGACATAGAGAGACTTGACAAAGCTCACAAGGCTTTAGAAAGTGAACACTCTCTCCTTATCAAGTCTCATGATCAACTCCAAACTCAACTATCTAAGAATGATAAGCTTGCCAAATTGTCTCCTTCTATTTCTAATATTAATGATGCTTGTGCTACTAACTCCACTTCTTGTGAAGCATCTATTTTGAAGGAAATGTTGAGCTAAGGGCTCAACTTGAGTTGCTATCTAGCAAGTATGGGAAATTGGAAGAAAGTCATGAAAAGCTTTCTAGCTCTAATGATGATCTTCTAGCATCCCATGCTAGGCTAAAGTTAGCTCATGAGGCTATTTTACAAAGGTAACATCTTGTGAGCCTCATGTGGACAAAGGCACAACTTCTACTAAAATGCTTTATTGCCATGTGCTAGTCCTAGTGATTCATCCACTCACAATATTTCTACATCTTGTGATGAATTACTTTCATTGCCTTGTTGCTCTAACAATGAAGCTTCTACTTCCTCTAGTGTTTTTGTTGATACTAACCATGTAGAGGAACTAAATGAGCTCAAGGCCCAAGTCACTTCTTTGAAGAAAGACTTGGAAAAGCGTCATGTTGGGAAGTCCACACTTGACAATATGTTGAGTGTTCAAAGACGCCCCAATGACAAGAGTGGACTTGGATTCAACTCCAATAACAAGAACAAGTCCAAGTCTATCAAGAAGAACAAGGGCCAAGAACAAGTTAAAGATTCGGCCAAGATTGTTTGCTTCAAGTGCAAAGTTGAAGGGCACCATGTTAGATCTTGCCCTTTGAAGAAGAAGGCTCTTAGTGAGAAGCAACAAGGGAAGAAGCCTCAAGTTCAAACTCAAGTTCCTCAAGTTGAAGAACGACCTCTTCCCAAGAAGAATCAAGCTACTCCTCCTCAAGTCAAGATTCCAACCAAGAAGAGAGGAGGAAGTCGATGTTGCTACCTATGCCGTGAGAAGGGTCACCTTGCTTCTTCATGCACAAATGGTACCTTATCCAACCCCATTATATTGATGATGTTTATTCTCTTCGGAAGGATAAGGTTGGCAATGTGTTTGCCAAATATGTTGGACTCAAAGTGGTGTCAAGAAAAGAACCATTTGGGTTGCCAAACCTATTGTGACTAACCTCTTAGGACCCAACTTGGTTGGGGACCAACAAGCTAAAACTTGATCAATAGGTGTTGTTGGAGGCATTGGAGACTTGGCTACATCATGAAGAATTAAGGGATCTTCATCAATTATATTCTCTCAAGCCAAGTCATTTGGATTATATTGTTCTACCTCATATCCAATGTTTCCTCCTTGCGGTAACTTTTATTTAAATCATATATACATTGAAAGTTGCTTGCACCCTTGCATGTGTTTGGTTTTGTACCTTGCTAGTGTTTGTATGTGTTGTGCTCTCTACTTACTTATCTTGAGAAATCAAGTATGTGTATGTTGGTTTGCACACCATTTACTTGTTTGAGCCTTATTGCTTTTATTTGATATCTTATCTTGTTGGCTCTCTTTTGAGAGATTAATGGACCATTCCATTTTTGGAGAGTGATATGCTTCGTGCACTTCACAAACCAAAAATGTGTGTACATGAGGAATACCACTTAGTGATGATATATCAATCTTATCTATTCTCTATGTGGTATGTCATGCTCATGAGAAATTCAAATTCTATTATGTCCATTAATTTCTCGAGTTGGTTTTGTTTGCCTCTTGCTTTAAAAGAAAATGGATTATCACATTATGGGGGAGTAATAAGCTATGTGCATATTACAAGCCTAGAAAATGTGAATATGTGAGGTGTTGCCACCTAGAATTGATATTGTCATTATCCTTTTCCTTTGTGGCATGTTCTCAAACAAGTTCCATTTTGATCATTTGCTTCTTGTCTCTTCGTTGGATCTTGTTTGTGATGGAATTTCTTGTATGGCTTTCCCAAATATGTTCTCATATATCTCTTTGGGAAACCAATTGCTTCAAGCTACTCCTTGGAGTTGCTTTGCATTATTGCGTGATTTTTGAAGCTATCAAGAATTCTATCTATCTAAGCATGGCTTTTAATTCCTATCCTTTGCCATATGCTTATGTTTTGTGAATATGATCTTGAATATATCTTTGCAATCCACCACCGAGAAATATCTCCATACATTACTTGTCTTGACAAGTGATAATCATATTTGTGGTAAATATATTGATCATATTCACTTTGGCTCTTGCTTTGAATTGCCTTATTTGATTGCCAAGGATTTGTTTTGATCTAACTCTCATTTGTCTTCCTTGTATCTTTTGGATCCTTTATTGCTCTACTTAAATTTGTTTTGTGCTTTCTTGAGTTGGGAAAAGCAATGAACCAATTCTTGTGCATTGACATTCAAAAGTCATACTTCTTGATAATGCACTATTCTTTGGGAAGCTATCCTACTTTGAGTAAAACACCGTTCTTTAAATTGGTATTGCAATTTCTTGCCTTTCTTGAACATGACTAGTGTTTGAATATATATATATATATGGAGAGTGATGATCTCATTTGTGTGCATTTTGTATTCAAATGCAAAATCTTAAATAATGCACACATCTTGGGGGAGCAATCCTATAGGCTTTTTGAACATTAGTTGTCTTCATTTGATATTTGATCCCGATGACGTGTCTCCTTGGAAGACAAACATTTTTCGTCTTGGTACTTGTGCCATCATGAAAAGTGTAGAGGGTTTGGTTTATTCCTTGATGATATTTTCATCATTGGTATCTTGTTTCATTGGTATCTTTTCAAAGTGGTATCTTCACTCATGTGTTGATTTGGGTATTTGATATAATTTGGACACTTTGTTTTCTTGTCACACTTGTGTGTGCTTTGTTGGTTTACTTGGTGTTTTGTCTAAATTATATCTGTTTGGTTCTTGAAAGTCATGTGCATGCATATTTATTATATGTATATCTTATGGCATGCTTACTTTCGTTGATCCAATATATAGGATAAACTCCATCAAATCCTAAATGACTAAGATGTGCATGAAATTCAATTTCATATCTATATGCACATAGTTATGTGGAGTTTGTCCTATGTATTGTAGTTGCTCTAACTACTTTGGACCCAATGAGTTTGGGCACCATTTTGTACTTGAATTTGTTTTAGGTACATTTGGAGATGCATTGGAAGCTTGTCTCATCTACAAGGAAGGTGTTGTCACCATGTGCTTATTGGAGCCAAGCTTGGATGATCATGAGCTCCTATCTTCTACATCACCAATGCTATCTCGGTAACAAGTATCTACCTCATGCATACTTTTCTAGCTCTCAACCTTGTGTAGGTTGTTTCATGGCATGAATCTCTTTGGTTGCAATTCTTTTGATTCTTGCAAAACGTCTTTATTGCAAATGTGAGTAAGCCGGGATGATTACATATAAGGGGATATATATTCATTTCATGATTCATCGATCCCATTTATGTCAATCTAGCACTTTCTACTTAAAGTCTCTCATGTGCAACTTTGATGTTTTTCAAAATCATTTGCCTTTGTGATACTTGTTATCTTACTCGGAGCATCCCGTTTATCACCTTTATCCTTTGTGGATAGTTTTTGATGCTATGATGAGTATGTGTTGGAAGTTCATCTATATCCCTTTAAGATAAAATTGAGCTTTGTGCTATGCTTTTAAGCAAAATCTTATTGGTGTATTTATGACTTCCTCTTGGATATCATGACCTTTACCTTTGTACCTATTTGTGTGTACATGTTTATTTGTGGACTTATATCTTCGTGATTCGTGTCTACTTAGAAACTTATACACATAAGAATAGTTACATCTTTATTGTATTCCAATTCTTTAGTGACCACCTCTTTTGCTTTTGTTCTTTGGTGGTTTCTAATTAAAGGCACAAGCTTTATTTTTGTGTTATGCTTTTGCATCTTAATAAGCTTGTGGAGCTATTTGCTATATCTCCGTTGGTGTGTGAGTATGTGAAAGACATGATATGCACTATGTGCAACTTTTTGAAAGACTATGTTGATGATTTTGCTCATCCTTGTATTAGTCTCCTAAAATGTCTTTATATCTCACACCCATCCTTTTATTTGCCGCTCCTTGCTCATGTTGCAAAATTTATTTGTTGCAAGTTGTTTTGCCTCTTTCTCATTTATATTCTCTTGCATGGCTTGTGTTCGAATTTATCTAGGAGGGAGTGAGGATTCCATGTTGTGCACACTATATTGAAATACAAATCCTATTTGTGCACGTACCTTGGGGAGTTCCCTCTTGATATTTAGAACATTTTTGGATCCTTTTGATTGCTTGCTTCTTTCGTTGAAGTATCTTTCTATTTGATTTTCATTTGCAATCTTTGGATCCTCAATATAGTTTGATCTCCTTTCCAACTATTCGTTATTGGATATGTGCATTTGATTTCACTCATATTATGAGAAATGCACACATTATGGGGGAGCTCTTATTATATTGGCCTTCTTACTTTTCACCCATTTCGGCAATCGTTGCCAATGGGGGAGAAGTTTAGAGGGTTTAAGAGTTGTTGGTTTTATGCTTTAGTTTCGTTCTCAAGCATTTGCCTTTCTTGCTCTTGCATCCTTGCTCTTTGTGTTGCTTGGTTGCTTAATTCATTATATAAACCCTCGTAAAAGGGATTGTCATCAATTACCAAAATGGGGGAGATTGAAAGTGCATGTGTTGCCCCATGCGTGGTTTTGGTAATTAATGACAATCCTTATGGACTAATGTTTGCATTGAGATACACTTGTAGATCTTGTCCATAGGTAAAGATTGGAGTTCATGTGTTGGACTCTAGAAGATTTCATGATGACCAATGCTCTATTCAAGGGTTTATATGAAGAATGGTCATGTGTAGAGAAGATGAAGTGCAAGCTCAATATGATCCAACTCGAAAGATATCATTTGATTGAAGCTTGCAAAGGAGACATGAAGACGGAGCTTAGCGAGGCCCTCCCATAATGGAGTATGGGGGAGCATTTGGAGAAGTCTTCATCAAGCATGTGCTAGCAAGCACAATCAAGAAAGGTGTTCCAACTTGAGAGAGTCAAGATCGTCATCATCGAGCTCAAGTGGAATGCGCAAGGCAAAGGTATGATCTTCATAGTTTTGGAGGATTGAATAAGGAGACCTAGACCTACATTTCCACCAAACCATATCTCCTCTAAGTGAGGGGAACCATTTCAATCTAGGTCTTGGAGTTCCATTTGTTGTGTTCTTCTTTGTTCTTCCTCTCTTCTCCCCCCATAAGCATTTGTTGCTTGTGGTGGGATTTGAGAGTGAAGGATTTGAGCACTTGTGCTCTTGCCTTTTGCATTTGGTGTATCGGTGTGCTCTCCACGAGGATTCGTGGAAGTTGAAATCTTGTGAACTTGTTACTCTTGGGTCTTCGGGCCCTAGATGCCTTTGTGGTGGTTGGACCCTTGTGTGGTCAATTGAAGCCGTTCGGGAGCCCCCAATCCCATTGTGGGTTGTGCCTCGGATTGTTGTTGAAAGCCGTTCGGGAGCCCCCAATCCCTTTGTGGGTTGTGCCCCGGATTGTTGTTGAAAGGCTCCGGATTCCGCCTCGAAGGAATACCGATAGTGGAAGGTGAACTAAACCTTTGTGGTGCGGTTCATCGGAGAAGAGGGTGAAACCTTTGTGGTTGTTGAACCGTTGTGTCGGTTCACACCTCTCCAACGAGACGTACTCCCTTTCAAGGAGGAACTCGGGAATACATCCTCGTCTCCACGTGCTTCGGTTATTTCTATACCCGAGCTTTTTACTTATGCACTTTACATTGTGATAGCCTTCGTGCTTGAAGTATTCTATATTGCTATCACCTTGTTGCTTGTCTTGCTTAGCATAAGTTGTTGGTGCACATAGGTAAGCCTAGTTTATTTAGGTTGTTGGCTTGTTAATTTAAACACCTAGTTTTATTCCGCAATTAGCAAGCCTAAACCGGAAAAGTTTTAATCGCCTATTCACCCCCCCTCTAGGCGACATCATTGTCCTTTCACCTTCCTTTGTCAGTCTTGGTGCAGATCGCCTGCTGCTTTTGCTGCCAACACCTCAGTCGTTTATCTTCTTCCTGGATTTTTTTGCGCTCTGCCGCGAGCCTTTGCGCTTCTTCACAAAGTTCCGCCCTGACGGCTTCGATTTCTTCAATTTTGGGATTTTTCTCCCGGCTAGGCAGAGGTTCCCAGATTGGTTTTGACGGGACGGAGGCAGGTGTTTTTGCCCCGGTCTGTTGCAGTTCTTCTAACACGCGGACCCTAACTGGCCGCAGTTCCTCTCCTGATTCGTCCTCTTGAGTCGCGTCTGAAGATCTGCGACTGACGGACCCAACGAAGATTTTCACAGACCCGACGGGAATAATATACCCAAATTCAACGTGATCTGTCTCTGGTCCCCACTCTGAGTCGTCGATGAAGGGAACACCATTGATATCTTCCACTTGGCCGATGGCGATGTCCTTGAACCCTGATTCCGATCCTGCGCGGAACGTGACGCTCTTAACCGCAGGCCCCACGGTGGGCGCCAACTGTCGTGGGTTTGTCACGTCGGATGTCATGGATGACTTCGTAGGTGTGGGATTTGCGCGAGTCAATCGTCTCCGAGCTTGGGATCGCAGGAACAAGGACGAACACCGATTTACCCAGGTTCGGCCCCTCAATGTGATGTAAAGACCTACTTCCTGCCTACCCTAGATTGGTATTGATATGATATATGTGGTGTTTACAATGGAGGCGATCCGATCTAGGAACTCGCCGTAAGAGCTAAGGTTTAGGGCTTGATAGCTTGACCCTGTCTAAGTCCTGCGAGTTCTCTTTATATGCACAGAGGCTCGCTAGGTTACAAAGGAAACTTCCTCCACAAGGAATATACAGACCGGGACCTACTTGGAGACTAACTCCTCCTCACGTCGACCAGGATATGTCTTCTAGATCCTTCACCTTGTGGTGGTACGATGTTGGGCTTGCTCCCATGCAGGCCTTTATTGTGCGAGTAAGATGAGTCGCACTTTACCAAATATGGGCCGCGGGTTAATCTAGAAAGTATTCCCCCGACAGTGACCACTTCACTTTCTCCCTGAAGACCTTCTCCGGGACGGATTCCCACTTCTTCTCCACCACGAAATTCCAAGGCTACTGCGTGGCGAGCAGGATCCGCCTTCTTCTCATCAGCATACGTGCTTGGAGAAAACACAGCTTGCATCACCCTCTTCGGGGGAGGTGCGGCGGCGGCGCGAGAGGCTTCAATCGTCGCTTTCTCAGCTACGGATTGCTTCACTTTCCGCACTCCTCCCCTCTCGCGCCTGGGCGCCATGAGCGGCAGAGGAGTGGACTTTCTGAAGTAAGGTCCGGGCGGCCAGAGGAGGAGGGCGACGCTCGGCGGAGAAGAAGAGTCGAATTCCGGTGGCGGCGATTTGGGGATTTCGAAAGATTTGGGGAGCAACGGCCACAGTACTGCGAGGCGTGACTCATAAGGTTTCCCACGCGTCACGTCGCGGCCCCATTACTCTGACTGACGCGGGGGTCGAGGGGACGTTCCGCTTCAAGCGCTCCCTAACGTTGGATTCAAGATAGACGTTGGCCGTCCGTGCGAACCGCAACGTTCGCCGCGACCAAGTCCAAGAGAAGCTCGGGGGCTCGTCTCTACTTCGCCCTGACGAGCCTCGGGCAAAGCAGGCAAGGCGCCGGGTACCCACTTTGGCCAACTCTTTGGCCATAGCCCCGGCAGCAGCTGAAGCATGAGCCGCCGGGACCATGCCCGGGGGCTACTGTCGCAACCGTGGAACATGGGGTTCCCCTGATGCTGCCAAAGTAGGTCCTCCGCTGGGGCCCACCAAGAAGATGGACAAGGCAAGGAGTCAAGTACAGCAGATGGGTTAGCCCATCTGCCCCAAGGACACCCGACAAGTTCGACAGCAAGGCTCCGCGGCTAAGGACCAGACGACCTTCCGGGGTCACCCCCTCGCCCGGAGAACCAGGCGGGACACCCACGGGTCCGTGCGCCCGGCAGGAGGCCAGGCGCGCCCCCAGGTCCTCCATCCGTACCACCGAGAGGATAAGATCGCCAGCTCACCGGAAGCTGGTGGAAGACTTGGGCGCCAAGATGAAGGCCGCGCCCTGATGACGTTGACACGAGCGCAGTTGGTGGGGCGGACAGGCTTTGTCCGTCCCACCTTTTCCAAGGGCAGAAAACCACGCCGCCCTCCGGAGAACGCTTGGAGGAGAGGACGCCACGTCTCCTCCAAGGACCGCCGAGGGGTTTTCCCGCCAAGACCCCTCACGTCTCTCGCGTGCCCATGTCGGATCCCCTTAGCCTATAAAAGGAGGACCATGGCACCGAGGAGGGGGATATAGAACAGAAGCAAGCTAGAGCTTAGGCAAGACTAGACTAGGGTTCGGAAGGTAGAGAGAGAGGTGATCTCCCCAGGGCAGGATCTGCTCTTCGTCTACCTCCGGCCGAAACTCTGCCGGGTTCACCCCAGAACACCCTTGTACACCACACCATGATGAACCTCTCAATCCAGACATGCAGGAGTAGGGCTTTTAGCCTCCGGGCGGCCTGAACCTGGGTAACTCCGTGTGTCTTTCTGTGTTGCTTGCCCTCTCCCATCGACCAAGAACTTGGCGACCTTGCTCCCGGGTAAGGCGTCTTCCAGCCTCCTTCGCGCCTCGTGCCGAACCTAAAAAGGGGTACCATCCACTCCCGGTGTCCGTCACCCGAGACACGACAGTACCACTTGACATATTACTATGTACGAGAACTGTTAGTATATTTTTTCGCGTACTTATTAAACAAACATTGTAAATTACACTGACAACATAAATTTAAGATACAACGCAATTGAAGATACATCGGTAATACCAACAATACAACATAAATTTAAGATACACACTACGATGGAAATTAAAACTACACAAAGTCATCTCCCGTCGATGCAGCCTCCCGCGTCTGTCGATGCAGCTCCCTTGCCCTTCGATGACGCTTCACTCTTGCCCTTTGACGATGCAGCTCTCTTGCTCGTGCTGCTCGGCATGAAGATATCATCTTCATCTTCGCTCTCCTCGACCCAGAAATAAGGATGGCTTACTGCATACCTCATATCTGCTTCAGTCCTATATGTTGGTTGTTTCTTCTTCCACCTAGCATGCAACCTGAGAAGTTCTTCCCATAATTCCTTGCAAGTCCTTGATGGCCACCCATGCCTATATAGTGTCGCAGAAAGCTCACCGAGAAGAGGTGAACTACTGAGAACTTCCTCCCATGGCACTAGCTTATTGTCTACCTTGAAGTCGGCCGCACACCACAAAAGGCGTCCGAGCATTTTAGGATGAAAACTACGATCCAAAGGAAAGCCCGACATGTTCAAACGAATGTACTGGAATGCTTACCCACCTCGGTGAGGAGTTTTTATAGGCCAAGAAGAGAAGAAATGGCGGGAGAAATAGGCGGGAGCAAGGCTGGCGGGTGATACGATGGCGGGATAAAAACGGGGTAATAAGTGTGGCGGGAGAAAAAGGGGGGAGATACGATGCGGGAGAACAATGGGCGGGAGCGACGGTGGCGAGAGAAAAAGGCGGGACAAACCGTGGTGGGAAAAAGCCGGGATCAACCGTGGCAGGAAATTAGGAGGCCCATGCAACACTTGGACGTGTAGCAGCCGACCAGGTCGGCCCAACCAGGTCATGTCGGCCACGCTGCAGCAGAGCAGGTCCAATCGGCTAGGCTGTGGCCGAGCAAGTCCAGGCAGGCACGCAGCCGTCGGCCGACCAGCTCGTCGGCCACGGCGCGATCGATAGGGTCCTATCGGCTAACCGCAGCCGAGGCTGTATTATTTTTGAAATATCGTCAGATTGCTTATTATTTGTCGAATTTAATAAAAAAATGCATTATTTAAAAATAATTAGCCTAATTCTTGATCAAAGTTAAAATTTGAAATATACACAGTTTCTTTTGAAAAACGGAGATAACGCGTGGTACATGACTGTGAAGATCAACTGATGCGTGACATCTTAAACCATGGTGGGGAACCGGGTATCCGTGAAATCGGCACACTGAATTTTTGAATCCCAGTCAATTTTGAACCTTGGAGCCATTTGGCATACCAGGAAAGAAGCTGTCTAGTCTCACTGACCATGCGGACCTACCTGTCGTATCCACCTACTTCCCCAATTTTTCTAAAATTTCTCAATCTCCTTCAGCGGCGCTATCTCTCTGACCTCCTCGACGCAGCACGAAAACCAAAGTCGCTACCGGTGGTCGATGCGGCAGCGAGGCTGCGGGCCAGGGCCTGGTTCTCGTCATCGAGCCTCGAATTGACAAACGTCGGTTGATCCATGTCCGCCGCGGCATCTGGAAGGTGAGGTCCCGGCTGCACGCACGCACATACCGCGTCCGCAGCGGCACGCTGTCGCTGTCTGTGGGAACTGCTGCCCAGGTCGTGGCCCACCTCGCTGCCATGTGCTGCCGCTAGCTGCACGCTCCTCCCGCACTCTGCCCATGGCTGAGCTCCAGCCGACTTCCGCCGCCGGACGTCGCCTCTATTCTCCATGCCCACACCACGCTAGGTAGCATATGGCTGATTGATTTTGTGGAAGCTAGCTAGCTACGTACATGTACGAGTACAAAGCTAGATTTAGTCAATTTATTCCAATGGCAATCACGGACGGGATAGTGACATCGAGATGAAATGGAGATCTATTTGAGCGGCTATGACAGAGATTGGGAAGGAGATGGATATGACTGGCGGGCCCGTATTGTTAGTGAGACTGGCTGCCAAGTCAACACCTGGGTTTGACCAGCCACGTCATTGAAATTCCAAAGTCAAACGGTTATGAGGTTTAAAATAGACCGGGATTTGAAAGTTCAGTGTGCCGATTTCGGGGATTGCAAGTTTAAGCTTTGATTTAGCTAAGCTCTATAAGTTCAGGATTTGTTTTGGACTATTTCCATTTGGTGGGGTTTCTGTGTCCAGGTTTCCTTGAAGCCTTGTTCGGTTCTTATGGAACTAACCCTCATGGGGGTTGGTTGGTCAACGTCCCTCCACCCAAATCCCTTTGCGTATTGAATCCCTCGAACCTCCTAATCCCTTATTTGCAAAAAAAAACTCTCAATCCCCTACATTGTTGCATTGTTCGGTTATTCCCCTTTGAATAGCAGTTAGTGCAACATACAACTTTTTTTGCGAGCAACTTCAGTAGCATAAGTTTAAATACATGTAGCCATCCGTAATGCTTACACAGACAAGATCCATCACGCCTATGCACAGAAGCTACTATACACTCTCCAATACCTCAATAGTTTGTGTAGTATATACTATATAAACTTACATCGTGTGTAATTCAGGTTCAACAAAAATAAATTTCAACAAAACATAAACAACTTGGTCTTCTTTACTAGAAAATAGGACACGTGAATGCTAACTTGTTTGTCGCCTTGGTGTAGATCTACTCCTCGAATGAAATGACACCATCTTGATCTGACCCATGTCCATCAGGTCGTTGATAGCCCTGCGAGCTCTAGAGACCTTGGATCTGTAGTGAGTCAGATGATTAGGATAGGGGGAAATTGATGCACATCGTTTGGAAGTTACATAAGAAACACTTCGAACAACTCAAGACATGTGTGGCATCAGATGAAAATCACTTGGGTATCAAGGCATGCGTGGAAAATCCATCATCAAACTGGTGGCTTGGGATAGGATTTGTAGACCAAAAAGCAGTGCAATGGTGTGCTGAACCTAAAAATATAGAATGAAGCTCTTCTTTTGAAGTTCCTGGATAAATTTTAAAATAGAGCACACCTTGTCACCTTGGGTTACCCTTCTTTGGTATACATGTTACACTGAAAAAGTGCATGCTATGGGCCCTTGTGGTTCTTTCTGGTGGAGAAATGTATCAAACTCAGTCCTACCTTTAGAGGTATTGCCTCTTGCAAAGTGGGTAATGGAACTTCAGTCCTTATGTGGAAACATGTATGGCTTGATTCACCTGCCAATGAAAACTATCAAAGAGCTTTCTCTTTCTACAACAATGAAGATATCTCAGTAAGGTTGTTTATGACTGCATCCACTCTGGCCAGAACGTCGACCTTCCTCTATATCATGAAGCTTTGGAAGAAGTTCTACATTTACAACAAGAATCTCTGCAGATGCCTTTGCACCAAGATTATAAAGAGCAATGGAGTTACCCATGGGGACATAAATACACATCAAGAAAGTTTAATCATTACTGTTTTATAAACATCATCCTACATGAAGCCTTCAAATGGATTTGGAAGTCCAAGTGTACTCCGAAAATAAAGTTCTTTTGCTGGCTCCTATTTTCAGATAGGCTGAACAACAGGAATATTTGAGAGTTGTCACAATGAATTGTCACTTCAAAAGAGATGGGGGTTCATCCAATCAATGTGTAGGAAGTTCGTTGGCTCCTAGGAACATGTTGTTGGCCAGCCCATGAGTGGCATTGGGGTCAAGGACTTGGTATGTTTTCCTTTCACTTCTCCGTCCATTCGTTCTTATTCATTTCATCCAAAGTGGCAAGTTCGTTGGCTCCTACATATGCCTATGTTGAGGACCAACACCAAGATAAAGGCGAAGCGTGATGCTTCGACAATTGCCTTGCAAGAAAAATTGAAGGGGTTCATATCCCAAAAGGATAAGGCAAGTAAGAAGAAGGAAGAGAGGGAAGAGAGGAAGTGTCGGGAGAGAGAGGAGCACTCGAAGAACGTGTTCGAAATATAAGAGGAAGCTCGAGATCGGTAAGGAAAATGCCCGCTCTACAACAATTGAAGTGAAGTGAAAGGCCAAGGAGGTTGAGATCGCCCTCTTCACCGAGAAGTCCCTGATCATGATGACCGACTTGAGAATCTTGACCTCGGAGAAAATGTCTTGGTTTGCAAAGAAGCAAAAGTTCTACGTGTAGTGAGATGATTGATCATCTCAATTGTGTGTTGTGCATGAACTACGGCCGGGGCAAGTGCGGGCCTTAAGCTATTTTTTGGTACAATGTTTTATGTCGGCATGGCATAATATTATTTTGGTACTATAAAACATTGCAAGTGATGTTTGCAGGATATATTTGCTAGCTTAAAATTTGGTGAATATGGCCAATACTCAAAAAAAAAAAAATGGGCAGGGCGTACCAAATGGGTCGCCGTGTTGCGTGTAGTGGCCAGGAAAGGCCGAACATGTCCGTTTCATGACTGAAATGGAAAAAAAATCCGAACACTAAGGGCTCATTTGGTACACAGGGAAAACGGGGGGATCCGCGGCCTTGCCCTGGGTGGACATTCCACGGGCCGAATTGACCCGGGGCAGCCCACCCGGGCCATTTGGTCGTCCGCACAGGGAGGAAGCCCACCCCATTCCGCGTGTTTTCCCTGGGGGAGAATTCCACTACTCGACAGGTCGGGGAGGATTTCCTCGCTTGCTCTCTCGTGCGACACAGAAGCGGCGGCGCTGGGGTGCGGGAGAGGTGACGGCGCTGGGTGCGAACCCTTCCTCCAGCAGTCCGACGACCGGGAGAGCGGTGCACGTCCATGTTCCTCCCCTCTCCCCCCTCTCCACTCTCCGGCGTTCGTCGTTCTCCTACCCCCAAGGACCAAGGTCAACTCCGCCTGAATTCTCCTGTCCACTCCGGCGACGACGACGGCCTGGCGGTCACTCTGGTCCTCCTCATCCTTGGAAGAAGGTTATCCTCCTTCTTCTCCACCTATTTTTTTCTTCTAAGTTCTGGCCTTATTCGACCTAGCACTGATTGGTTGTGCTCCAGATCTTGCAGCTGCTGGCCAGAGCGACCTCTAGATCATTTCTTGCAAAGCTGCCGGCCAGAGTCAATATCACCTCATCATTCTCCTCCCGCTTCCAGATCTATCCACGAGCTGTAATTTGCACTGATTTTTGTTAGGGTTCTAGTACAGGTAAATCTTGTTTGGAGAGACTATGTTCATAACGTTTCTAGTACAGATCATTTGCTCACCACTGTATGTTACTTGCAGGCAATTTAATTTGAAAACTGTTTCTTCCTTTTGATTTTAGGCAACTCATGCAATTAAACTTTCTGTAGCCTACATGATATGAAGTTGTAGCTCTTTCTGTAGCCCTATATGATCAGGAGCTCACGCAAGAGTCGACAGAGGGGTCGGGGAAGCCGGAAGGAGCTCTGTAGGCAGTGAATCGTGGTGGCAGCGCTCTTGGCTGGAGTTGGAAAATAGGACGCGATTCTGGCGAATGGATGCTCCCGGCAAGCGGACGAATGAGGAGCTGCGGACGGCGGCGTAGCGGAGGATGAGCGACGACGAGGTAGGGGTCGAGCTTGACCCCCTGCGCGATCGAGCTGTGGCCGCGGCGCCCGTTCGACGGAGGACGGAGGTAGGAAATGGCGTGCGACGGCGAATGGATTTGTAATTTGAAGTTTTAAAATATGAGGCCGTTTTTGCAAATTAAAATTTGAATAGCCCCTTGACAATTAATTGGGGCTAGAGGGAGTAATAATTTCTATTCTCGATTTCTATTTTCTTCTTGAACCAAGCAATAGTATGTGGTTGACTAGTGGTTGTTTACAGGTTCTCGCCGGAGGTTATGCTGAACCAGATGTTATATTGTCCCAATTAAAAGTTGCAGGCAGTCGCTACTGTGAAGTCGTTGATGGATGGCCTTGCACACCATGCTGATGATGAAGGGTAATATTCATAGTCCATATCCTTTGATAGATTGTCCTTTTCTCAGTTTCAGAAAGTTACTTGTGACACCAATGGAAGTGAAGATAATTTTGTTCAAATATTTCTTATTGGAATGTCTTAGTGATAAATAATTGTGTATTCTTAGGATGATGCCCACACTGTAGCTGCAATGAAATGCACCAATGAAAACATTGATTAGTTTATTTCTGTACTTCGCATGGTTAACTTGTGATCTCACAACATCAAACGATGGACCGCCATCACTAAGATATTTGCTCCCAAAAGAACCAATGCTGGTGATTATTTGCTCTCTGCGTGTGAAGTTATTTTCTTGATGAAATTATGCATTGCTGTTACAGTCTTAGAAAGTAACAGGGTCTTAAAAAAAGTAACAAGTTCTTGGTAGTATCCATATTTTTTAAAATGTTCGTTGTAGGCTACAATATCAAAATCTTTCATTGCACATGCACCTGAACTAATTTGGAGCTTTTCAGTTTTTGTAGCTGATAGAAATGTTCAAGAACTTGTCAGTGGAAGACTGGATTTCATACCTAGTTCAGCTCGAAAATTCACATAATTGTGATGTTTTTCAGTGGAGCAAAATATTATCCGTTGCTGGACTTGCAACCATAGTTCTAACTGGTACATGAATGCATGTTCTATTCTTGTGAGTTGATGAGGCCGGGATACTTTTTGGTCAGGTTTGCTTTCTTTTCTCAGCATAATTTGTTGGTAGGGTAAGTTCGCTACAATGCCTTTGAACTATGAAATCATGTCCCTTAAACAATGTTGTTTCACTGGGACATGTGAGTGTTGATTGATTCATATAGTGACTTGGAATGTTATTAATACACATGAATCTGTTATAGATATATAACTTTTCCATCTATTTTGCTTAGCGGTGGAGTCATTATAATTTCAATACCTTTTGCTTTATAGGTTGTCATCAGAAGAGTTGAAGCTGTAAGTTCAAGTAGAGTGAAAGCCTAGCCCCTCCCTAGTCCCCTCCTCCCCCGCATCCCCGGAAGATGCCGGCAGCAAAGCCCTCTCCGGTGGACGGCGAGGGCCCAGATTCTGATGGTCGGCGCGCTGGTTTCCAGTGCGGTGGCGTGGCGGGAGCGACTGGTGGTGATGTGAGCTTTGGTCTGCGTGGTCAGGTCGAGAAGCGGCGGCGCGCGGATGTGGCGTTGGTTGTCAGCCGGTGGTGGAAGCGTGGGTGCCCAGATCTAGGCCCGCGGTGGAGGCACGCGCTTTTATCTGTAATTAGTATTTTTCACTTTCAGAAATGTAAGTGGCTTAGTTATATCCTTGGTGTTATGTTATTATGACAGCACAATTACATGTAGTATGATATATTGTATGCATGTGTTATTGTACGAGAATATTATTAATTTCTAACTATTTTGTATTCTGATTTTTCCTTTTTTCTAG
The DNA here is from genome assembly GCA_947311845.1 of Poa pratensis. Lineage (NCBI taxonomy): Eukaryota > Viridiplantae > Streptophyta > Magnoliopsida > Poales > Poaceae > Poa > Poa pratensis. Next base: position 13,225,928 of record CAMZMU010000125.1, on the reverse strand, counting down.
AAATTTCTTAATTATTTATGTTCCTGGAATTTGGCTACAAATCGGAATCATTTATTTGAATGACACGGTATGTGTGAAAATACACAGTGAACTACGATGGTTCCCTCCCCTTCCCCTTGTGCCCAAATGACAGCAGGGTATTTCCCCACGATGGTAGATCTGGCACGTGGATCCCATGTGCACAGGGAAAATTCCCCCAACGGTAGATGTACCCTGGTTTTTCTTTCCCCAGCAACCAAATTAGCCCTAATTGTGTCTGTTTGGCTCGACGTTGCCCTAATCCACCTAGTTCTCGTCTCTACGGATGAGATACCGGAAGAGTGACCGTTGCAACTCGTAAGCACCACGCAGGATGCATGCTTAACTAACAAGCTCATCCATCCATCCACCAATGCAAAACGCCGTCGTCACTGCTCACGAAAAGTGGTGCTGATTGCTGTAGCAGCATGCCGCTGCGGTGTGCTCTGTGAGCACATACGTACTCCAAGCTACCGGGAGCCTCATTCGTCACACGCGGGAACGTGCAATTTCGACACGCGTGTAGCCGTCCGGATGCGGAGGCAGAAGCTTCCGGTCTGCACACACACACGCACGCACGGCCGGAACTCGTCGGCCACGTTGCGGACGAGACGACCCATGTTAATGTGGGGGTGGTGCTTCTCCACGCCTGCAGGCCGAGCGTGACAGTTAACGACGCTGCGCCCTACGGAACGCTGACCATCGGGCGGGCCCCATGCGCGTGGCGTGAGCAAAGTGTGTAAGGGGACTATTCCCTTACCGTCCACGTGACCTCGCGCGGCGCTGCACGGCACGGCAGCCCGGAAACGGCCGAAACAGCGGCCAAACCACGACGCCGCCGATCGCAGTTGGACGGACCGCCACGCCTTTTGACCGCGCGGGGAGGTGGGTGGTGTCGTGCGGAGCCGGCGCGGGAGAATGGCGAGCACCTCGCCTAGACGCAACGCAATGCAGGTGAAACCAAAATCACCGATCCCCTTTCCTCCCCAACTCTTTCCTTGCGTGCTTCCTTCCCCTACCGAGCGGCCGATACTTCCTCTTATATACCCCGTCTCCCTCTTCTCGTCTTCCCGCAGTGCTCATTCATTCGCTCGATCACCCTGTAAAGCCTCCACCTCCAGTTTTTTTAGTTAAGTAGATACACATACACGTACTCCAGTAGTAGTAGTAGACTGATACCATTACTTACAAGTGTCGAGTACAAGCGAGCGATTGGATTACGTTAGCACAACGTTCTCTTTTTTTTTTTTTTTGTGTCATTCATTCCATCGGAGATTTGGAGGAGCGCCTCTCCGACAGATCGATCATCACGGGAACTCCAAATTCGTTGCTTGGGTGATCCACGATGGAGGTCTGCTGCTGCTCCACCTCGGCGTCCGTCCTCGCCGGGGATCGCGTCGGAAGGAGGTTCGCCGCACCGGCGCCTTGGGCGGCGCGATACTGGGGCGGGAGGTCCGTGGTGCTTGCCCACCCGCTGCGCCCGGCCGCCGCGAGGCCCGCGCAGCCCGCCACGCGTCGGGCGCGCCGCCGGGGCGGGGTCATTACAGCCGTCTTCGAGCGCTTCACGGAGCGGGCCGTCAAGGCAGTGGTGCTCTCCCAGAGGGAGGCAAAGGGGCTAGGGGAGGGCGCCGTGGAGCCGCGCCACATGCTGCTGGGCCTCGTCGCGGAGGACCGCTCCGCCGGAGGCTTCCTCTCGTCGGGGATCAGCATCGAGCGCGCGCGCGAGGAGTGCCGCAGCATCGGCGCCCAGGACGCGGGGGCACCGACGCCGCCTCCGACCTCGGGGCTGGACACGGACGTGCCCTTCTCCGGGGGCTGCAAGCGGGTCTTTGAGGTGGCCCTCGAGTTGTCCAGGAACATGGGCTGCAGCTTCATCTCCCCGGAGCACCTCGCCATATCGCTCTTCACGCTCGATGATCCCACCACCAACAATCTCCTTAGAAGGTAAGTAGGTATCCTCTAGGAATTTTATTTATTTCTCACCCCAATTGTTCATTCTATTCCACCGTCCATTTTGGTGCTATTTGCTGATCAAATATCCACCCTCGATTTATCACAGAATCTGGTTAGTGCATGTTTCGTTATAAGAACAGGACATCACTCCAGTTTCTTTTTTAGAAACACGGTAGCACTTACCCCCTATGAATGTAAACACACTACCCCTATTAGCACTTTCGACAGACTCAGCCAGCCGATAGATCTTGTGAGGTTAATGAACTCATCAGAGGCGCCTCGCTCCAAATTTATGAGCCGTAAGTGTACAAATAGTAAACACTTAGTAATGCTACCCACAAAAGTTAACTTTGATAAAAAAAAACCGTAAGTGTACAAATAGTAATACTACACACAGCAGTTAACTTTGATAAAACCTTTCGTTTCTAAAAAAAAAACTTTGATAAAACCAAGGTCCCATGGTTCCATGCACTAGCCAACCCAAACAACATTCTGATGAAAGCGATAGTGTAATCCATATCAATTGTCACATCCCCTCTCATGTGTGACTTGGAGAGGTCAACACGTTTAACCGGAAGAGAGCGGCAGTCGGCGTCTCAGAGGTATGGGTTAAGAGGCCTATACAGGTCAAGAGGCCTATACTGGACGAGGCTACGAGAACTTTTCTGCGCAAATCAGGACTCGAACTCGATACTCTGGATTCTGATATCATTTCATGTTTCATGCACTAACTAAACAAGAAAAAATCAGCAATCTTAGAATAAACTACGAAAACTAGGACTCAAACTCGAGATCCTAGTCTATGATACCATGTCACGTTTCATGCACCAGCCAACGCAATCATAGTCTGAACTAATAGAATGGGATAGAGAACCCAGAGACTAATAGAATGGGATAGAGAACCCAGAGATACACTTTGTCAACCACTCACGTATGACTCGGGAAGGGAGTGCCAACACATGCAAACCGGAGGAGAGCGACGACGTATGACTCAAGAGGCCCATACGTTGATAAAGAGGGGGAAACATGCATAACGCAGAAAAAGGACTCGAACATGCACTAGCCAAGGCAATGAAAAATCCAAAACGATAGAAGGCCTAGGCAATTAACATATACATTTCAACACCCCCTATCGCGAAAAGGAGGAGAGGGATGGCGGGCCATCTCATGTATGACATAAGAGGCCTATACGTGGACAAAGAGGGAGCAACCAAAATTTTAGAATAAATTACGAAAACCAGAACTCAAACTCGAGACACTATATTCTGGTACCATACCATGTTTCATACACTAGCCAACGCAACCAAAAGTTTGGACTGCTGGTTGCATTGGGTAATGCATGAAGCTTGACATGGTATCAGGGCCCAGAATCTCAAGTTCGAGTCCGGAATTTTGCAATTTGTCTAACAATTATCGTTTCCCCTCTTTGCGTCCACATATATGCTTCATGCACTAGCCAACACAATCAACAGCCCGAACTGATGGAAAGGGCTAGTGCAATACTTCAACACCCACGTGTGATAGGGAAAGTCGACACGTGAATAGAAGAAGAACAATCTCATGTATTACAGAAGGGCTATTCATGGACGGAAAAGGGGGGAAACCGCAGTTTTAAATCAGGACTCGAACTACAATGTCATGTTTCATGCACTAGTCAAGGCAATCAAAAGTAAATTTTGATTGCATTTGCTAGTACATGAAACATGACAGTTTTGTAGGATCATTTTGGATGTTCAAAAGATAATATTCTTCTCCTTTCCACCATTTGTGCCATCATCGATGACACTTAACAAAAAAATCACTACATTTTTTTTGTTGTAGCCTGGGAGCGGATCCGAGTCAGCTGGCATCCGTTGCACTCACACGACTCCAAGGGGAGCTTGCAAAAGATGGCAGAGATCCGGCAGGAGCATCTTCTTTCAAAGTGCCGAGAAATCTCCTGCTGGAGCCGGAAGATCTGCTTTCACCAAATCCTTGAGTAAAAAGAAAGGTCAGGAACCACCTGTTGTACTGAAGCTTATGATCATGTTTTTGAGTATGGAATCTGAATGCACTTGTGCGTTCTCCATTTCAGAGAAAGGTGCACTAGATCAGTTTTGTCTAGATCTGACCACACAAGCTAGTGGAGGGTTTGTCGACCCTATTATTGGCCGTGAGGAAGAGATTGAAAGAGTCGTTCAGATAATATGCCGCCGGACAAAGAACAATCCCATTCTTTTGGGTGAGGCTGGTGTTGGAAAAACTGCAATTGCTGAAGGGCTTGCTCTTCGAATTGCAAATGGTGATGTCCCCATTTACCTCGTGGTAAGCTTGAATAGAGAGTGATGGATATAAATTCATGCAATTCTGAAATTCAGCTTGCACTGTTGCACATCAATTGTATTCACAATTTAAACTGTTATGCAGGCAAAGCGTATACTGTCACTAGATGTTGGCCTACTTATTGCTGGTGCAAAAGAGAGGGGCGAATTGGAGTCCAGGGTCACTAGTTTAATTCGTGAAGTCCGTGAAGCAGGTCAGTTCGTAATGCAATCTGAAATGTTATCAGATTTTATTTTGTAGTTGGTCATAAACATGATTGTTTTGTTTTTGTGCAGGTGATGTTATTCTTTTCATTGATGAGGTTCATAATCTTATTGGATCTGGAACTGTTGGAAAGGGTAAGGGTTCTGGTCTCGATATTAGCAATTTGCTAAAGCCCCCACTTGCAAGAGGCGAATTGCAGGTAATAGTTTCATCCTGCTTCTTTCTTAGAGGTGTCTAATGTAATTCATTATATATTTTTGCCATATATTGTATCTTACAGGGTATATTTTTTAGTGCATTGCAGCTACGACTCTAGATGAACACCGGATGCATTTCGAGAAGGATAAGGCTTTGGCCCGCAGGTTCCAGCCAGTATTTGTAGATGAGCCTAGCCAGGTATTAAAGATATTTCCATATGAAAGTGTACTATGGTTACGTTTGTTTTTTAACCATCCTTAAAACCTAATGCAGGAAGATGCTGTGAAAATATTACTTGGTCTTCGTGAGAATTATGAAATTTATCATAAATGCAAATTCACTCTAGAAGCCATCAATGCAGCTGTTTATTTGTCAGCAAGATATATCACTGACAGACAGCTTCCTGATAAGGCTATTGATCTTATTGACGAAGCTGGCAGTAGAGCTCGAATTGAGTCATTTCAAAAGAGGAAGGAAGGACAATCTTCCGTTCTCTTAAAGGGACCAGATGAATACTGGCAAGAGATAAAAGCTGTTCAGGCCATGCATGAAGTGGTACATATCTTGCACTGGTTGTATTGTGAGAAGAATAATCCATCTGATGATATTTAACATTTTAATATCCCTCATTACTCAGGTGTCATCTAACCAGATGAAATATTCTCCAAATGAGAATGATCAACAGAATGACAGTGCTAACACTGAAGCACCGGATCAGGATAAGGCTGGGTCAGCATCTATCTCACCACTGTCAGTTGAGGAGTAAGTTTTCTCATGTCAACATGTCAGAGAGTAATCTCTATTCCCTACATATCTGATCAGCATGGAACTTACTGTAAAACGCAGGCCAGTTGTAGTTGGAACAGAGGAAATTGCAAGAGTCGCCTCACTATGGTCGGGTATACCAGTCCAGCAACTGACTGCTGATGATAGAAAGATCTTAGTAGGACTAGATGATGAGCTCAGAAAGCGTGTTATTGGTCAAGATGATGCTGTTGCGGCAATATCGCGAGCAGTGAAGAGATCACGTGTTGGTCTCAGTGACCCTGACAGACCTATCGCTACGCTGCTTTTTTGTGGTCCTACAGGGGTTGGTAAAACTGAGCTTACTAAAGCTCTAGCGGCAAGCTACTTTGGATCGGTAAGTCACGAATCATGTGCTGATCATCCCGTGGTTATTTCAAAGATGTTTTGATATGTTCCACATAATGTGGCTTGACAAGATGTCTTTGTTGTTTTGAATAGGAATCTGCTATGCTTAGATTAGACATGAGCGAATATATGGAGAGGCACACAGTGAGCAAGCTCATAGGCTCTCCTCCAGGGTACATCGGATATGGTGAAACTGGTACTTTGACAGAAGCAGTCAGGAGAAAACCATTTACCGTGGTACTGCTTGACGAGATAGAGAAAGCTCACCCTGATATTTTCAACATTCTTCTTCAAATTTTTGAAGATGGGCATCTGGCTGACTCACAGGTACTGAATTGGTAGATCTTAATAATATATGTGCAACCGCTTTGGCTACATGTCCACACATACCATGAAAACAATCGGTTTTTAGAGGTTGATGTCAAGTTTCATGCACCAACATTAGAACCAAAAGACTGAACTGATTGAAACAAGTATGACTTGAGAATGCCTACACATGGAAAGAAATGGGGCAAGAGATTTTTTTATTAAATTGCGAAAGCCGAAACTTTAATCCAAGACCTCTACTATGATACCATGTCAAGTTTCATGCACCAACCGTTAGAACCAAAAGTCTTGGACAATCCACATATACTGCAGTTGAATAATAGAACTGAATTACTGGCTCCTTCCATAGTCAAGTAACACATCTTTTTCTTTACTAGCCCTTCGAACAACTTAAGTCAAGTGACTTGTTCTTAAGCACTTTGAGGATGGAACTTAAATAACACATAGATCTCCAGATGAAATTAGACTCGACAGCATACAAATCCAGATGCAGTAGACTTATTCTTCCTTAGATTTATCTTAGGCAGTTCCTAGGTCTCTCTGTATGATGAAAATCTTTTAGTTACATTAGCTTTCTGTGGATTACAGGGTCGCAGAGTTTCGTTCAAGAATACATTGATTGTCATGACATCAAATGTTGGTTCTACATCAATTTCCAACGGACGACGGAGTATAGGTTTCTCAACAGATGATACTGAGTCAAGCACATATATCGCAATGAAATCCCTCGTAATGGAAGAGCTGAAAGCATTTTTCCGTCCAGAATTGCTCAATAGAATCGATGAGATGGCTGTGTTCCGTCCTCTAGAGAAGACTCAGGTATGTTTCCCGCTTATACTTTGCGCTGAATTGGTATCACAGATACTCAGTGAACTTGGATACCATATGTCAATATACTGCAAGAACTGCCATTAGCCAGCCAGTCATAGCTACAAGTAGATTGAAAAAATTGTTGATTCGTATGTAGATATATGTGCTGTCCTGGACTTTGACCAAACGAGACACTAATGCTCTCCTTGACACACTTGCAGATGCTAGCAATTCTCGATATCATCCTACAAGAACTGAAGGGTAAGCTCTTGGCCCTTGGGATAGGCTTAGAGGTTTCAGATGCAATGAAGGGCCTGATTTGCCATGAAGGCTATGACAAGAGCTACGGTGCGCGACCACTGAGGAGAGCCGTCACCCAACTGATGGAGGATGTCATCAGCGAAGCAATTCTTTTCGGTGAGTACAAGCCTGGCGACACGATACTGGTTGACACCAACAAGGAGGGGAAACCATCCTTGAGCCGTCTGAACCAACAGATCGTCCAACTGTCTGAGCCACCACGGACATTCTGAATCTCCTGTATAGTAGAGTAGAGCTCTAATTTTTTATTCTTTCATACAACGAGATTAGTAATTCTTTCATAGGCAGGCACCAGATATTTCATTATGTACATAACACTCAGGGAATTAATCCCAGCAGCCTAGTTCAGAAATTACTGTGTATCGTCCTTCGGTTAGCAAATATATTGTTTTGAAACAGTTCAGATGCTGCAGGCTACTGCGACAACTTTTCCGCGTGCATCTACCTGTGGATGCCATATTTACAGATTGTTGGCAATGTTGATATGTACTTTGGTGAAGGTCATGATAAACTTGTAAAGTTCTCTTTTCGTGAATAGTGCAATGTCTCGCAAGCTTGGAAGTATTTGCTGGTGCCTTTTGGAAAGAAGTTCAGTAACTTCTGTTTAACATCTTGCTAATACAAGAGAACCTGAAGAATTTTGGTGGGTCCCATCCTTCATGTGTTTGTTCTCTTAGCATCCTAAGAAATAGAAAATCTACAGGCCTTTTGTAGATCAAGCTCGAGGAGCTAGCAAGGATGGAAGAAAGCTTGACCCTTTTAAACCAAACAACTCGAACTTTGTTTCTGAAAATCTTAAACAGCTCTGTTCGAGAGAGTGTTGAGCTTTATTTGGTTAGTGTGCACCAAATAAGCCCGATTTTTTTACAAAATAAAACTGTACTTTGAAGTTCAAAAGAATTATAAACAATTCCACATGCATATATATAGATACGCATAGTAATTGATTTATTATTTAATGAAAAAGAAAGCTCACTTAAGCCTGTGAGGCATTTGGGGTATCTAGTGTTGACAGATTCACCTCCATGGAGATTTGATACTTTACTGGGAGAAGTTCTACAACAGTTACAAAATTCAACAAATCACACTTCACTTTTTGAATCATAGAGCAGAATGATTGAGTTGAATCTCATAAGAAGCACACGAGTAATTTATTACTGGGAATTCAACAGAAATGCAAAACTGATTACTGTGTGATAATAACTAGAAAAACTAACTACTCTTCAACTTCAGATTAAGTACCGGTGCCAAGACAGCTTATCATCAAAACAGAGATGGAATTGCTTCGGATAATCCATAACTACCAAACCCAAAATAACCGCCGGCGAGTTGTCACTGTGCTTTCACCAACCCGGGATCCCTAGGAAGTATATATAAAATAGATCAAATAAATAAATTCAAGTGAGGGAAACGAATCTAGAAGCATAAAGTTCTTGTAGAATGATTCCAAACCTTTTAATTTGATCAAGTATGAGAAGTCTAGGGCCAGGGGGGATCTTCACATCTCTTAGAGAACTAAAGTAATAACATATTAAGTAGAGTATCATGAGTACATCGTACTTGCATAGGAGGTGAAAAGGTGTAGAACATAAATGAACCTAAATGAACTTACCTGTCAGTAAGAAGGGGCAAGGTATGATCAGTAAGAAGGCCCTTCTTGAAATTCTTCTCATATTTCTCAAGGCCTAGTCTTTGTAACATGCTCCTTCAACATCAATAATAGGTATCTTCACTAACACCCCGTTGCTTTGAGAACTTCTGCCCAATCTACATATATAGACCGATGAACAGAATTATTACACAATGATAATACCAGGACGACAAACATATTAGCTAGTTGTGGACTGATGACAAGACAACCAATTAGTAATTTCATCAAGATTAAAGATTAGGAATAAAGAAACATTCCTTTTGATTTCACTATACTAGTTTTGAAAGATAATATGGGTATTTAAACTCGCCAATTTAGCAAAATTCCATCCAAATTTATAAAAAATACATCCAGCTGACATGAAACAACAAAGTGGCTCTTTCATGCCCAAGATCCTTTTCTTGTCTTCTGGAGACCTAAGGCCTGTCAGCCCCCAGGTGGTTCCCACATGTGGCCAGGCTCAAGAATTCATAAGTGCTGAAGCAACCTTGTCATAAGAATACTTTGGATATGCCGAACATTTCCATGCAAACCATACGAACATGAGATCCATTATCAATTTTAAAAGGTAAAATACAGTTCAGAATGCTCCTGTTAAGCACAAGTTCTAGCTAATTTGAAGTTGGTTATGCTTCGTCAAATGTACTCCCTCTCTCCCATATTAGGATACCTATTAGTTTTGGTCAAAGTAAAACTTTATAAAGTTGACCAACTATATATATTAAAATATATCAACATCCCTAATACAAAATACATATAATATAAAAGCATATTTTATGATGGTTATAATAACATTGATATGATATTGTAGATACTAGATATTTTTTCCATATACTTTGTCAAAGTTTATAAATTTTGACTTTGACCTCCTAATATGGGAGGAAGGGAGTATAGAAGCAACTATCATTTCAACGTGGAAGGCAAAGCATTATTTGTGAACTCAATAATATTCCCATCCAAATCTCAAAATATCATAAGAAGGCAATACGACAGTAACTTGACCCTTCATCAACTATGATAAGTTAGTGATAAGATGGAATGAACAGAAAAATTAATCCAAACTGTAATAAACAACAAACATATCTCGATAATTACCATGAAAATTCCACCTTGGAATACTGCAAAAGCAACACCAGATGTAATGGCACTTGCGACTGGATTAGGAGTTCCCATTCCACTCACCAGAGAGAACAGAGCACCAGAACCAAAAGCAGCTGCCATGCTTTACAAACACAAACAGAATGTTTATTATCTTATGAAGTAGCAACTAACAAGTATCTATTTATTAATGATAATTAATGAAATACCACCAGAAACCTGAAGCTGACAAATAAAAATCATCTTTAGAGGCCAATTACTGTAAGGAATATGATTTGCATCTTCACATTGCTAATACTAAAATGCATATATCAGATACCAAACTGATAATACAAGTTATTTGTCCTTGAAATGCAGTGCCACCTTAAGTGAAATACCACAGCTTCACCCCCTCACCTGCCCTGGATGTCTTCCGCTCCACGTATCCTTCTCATAACACATGATATGCCTGCGTTTGCACCATTCATAACTGCAAAGTTCCGCGCTTGCACCAACGGTCCACCAGCTAAAGCCTGTGAGGCAAGCAGCTTCGTTACCAGTATATCTAAGAATATAAACTTACGATTCATGAGATATCGATGTGGTCAACATTTGCCATGATATCAAACTGAAAATGCTAGCCATTTACTTATAGATCAAGAGTCACAAGTAACAGGTCCCACAAGCAAACATCACAAATGAATGAGCTTACTGTATTCTAATTTGGGTTAGCGGTAGAACACACATGGCATAGATGTTTTTTAAAAATAGCTACGGAACATTGCATTGAAACTCCGTAAAGTACCGCTACTTTCTCAATTAGCCCCCTTAATTAGTTGTCCTGTGTTAGGTCTCCCTGAATTTGTCTCCGTTTCTCACATGACTGGAAATGGGTCACATGGTGCGCACTCGTATTGCAACATTAGCTTCCACCTAACAGAAACCTTTAGCCTAACAGTGAAAAAGAGCTACGACAGAAACGGAGACATGTATTGGGTGGCCCATGAAAAAACATAGGTTGGTGGGTTGCTATGGGAAAACAAATTGAGAAACCGTTGCTACCCAATTTTTTCACAGGACTATTCATCAAATTACTTTTCATATTATAGTTATGTCGATTCTTGCCTCATCGCCTGACTATGTTGCTCCGGACACCTGTATCTATGTCCATCCCAGATCAATCATTGTGTTTGCAACGATTTGTTCAAGCAGAACTGCAAATGTGCACTCTGAGAGGAACATTCAACCTCCATAATGTGGCAAGTTAGCAATAGACTCAAGCTCCATACAAATTCCTTGTACTCGATAATACATTAACTCCAGTTTACAGTCAAACAATAGATGAAGTCACGAAACTAAGGCAGATTGATTGTTTCATTTTACAAATACACCCTATATAAATCTTTATACTACCAACTCCATTTGAAAATAACTACTGTATATTTTTATTGCAAGAGACTAAACTACCAGTAACTGTAATATCTAATGTAGAATGTTCAATGCCTGAATCTGCATATAGGGAATACAAAGTAAAGCCACATAGTCAGTAGGGGTATACAGAACCACACACAAACTTGGTATCGAAATTTAAAAATGCCCTATATATCGGTGAACAAGAGATGCACTCTAAGCTTCTCAAACAGAAGGAGTACGTTGGTTAGTAGTAGCTATCAACCAAACAGCAACATGCTGAAAATCGCTCCTCTCCCTTCCAAGTCCCGCAATTCTCCACAATATGCCTCACAGAAAGCAAAAAGACTGACTCCCAATCAGCTAACATAAAAACAATCGACACTGGCCATTTGCGGCGGAGCAGCGCAACCTTGGGCGGAGCTTGGCCAAGCGCTGCAGTGGAGCAAGGGCATGGGGCAGGCCAAGCACAACAACGAAGTCAACGATGACTCAACGTGCTGCCCCAGCATGTCTTGTCATCCGCAATTTTCTGATAAAACTAATTATTAAATTAGTTTTCATATTATAGTCATGTCCATTCTTGCCTTATCACTTGACTATGTCGCTCCACTCACCTGTATCTAATTACATCCTAGATTAATCATTGTGTTTAACTGTCTATAACAATTTGTTCAAGCGGAACTGCAAAAGTGTACCATGAGAGTAACATCCAGCCTCCATAATGTGATGAGTTAGCAACTCAAGCTCCATACAAATTCATTGTAATCGATAATACATCTCCAGTTTACAATCAAACAACAGATGAAGTCACGAAACAAAGGGCAGATAGATAATTTCATTTACGAAAACATACAACCTATTTTATACTACCAACTCTATTTGAAGTATTCTAGTGTGTACTTTACTTGCAACATACTAAACTACCAGTATCTGTAATATCCAATGTAGTGTGCTCAATGCCTGCATCTACATGTAGGGAATACAAAATAAAGCTAGATAGTCAATAGGGGTATACAAACGACACACATACTTGACATTGGGATTTAAGTATGCCCTATTTATCGGTGAGCAAAAGATGCACTCTAAGCTTCTCAAACAGAAGGAGAAAGTTGGTGGGTAGTAGCTATCAACTAAACAATAACATGCTGAATATCAGGAAAACAAAACAATAACATGCCGAAAATCGCTCTACCTTCAAGTCCCTCAATTCTGTACAAGACGGCTCACAGGAATCATAAAGACTAACTCTCAATAAGCTAACATAAACACAATCCTACAATGGTCGTTTGCGTTGGAGCAGCTTAACCCTGGGCGGAGCTTGGGCAAGCGCTTCAGTGATGACTCAATGTGCTTCCCCAGCACAGCATGTTTTTATCCATGACAAAGGCGGTCTTCAGCAAATTAGAGAAACATATCGCTGGACGCTGGTTGCAATTTTGAGATAGCATGTTCCAATCGTTTACACAAGCACAAAAAAGAGAGAGTAGACGATATGGTAGGGTGGCAACCTGCGCCTGCTTGAAAGATGCCATGGCCTGGGGGTTGGCGTTGGGCGGAGGAGGTGGCATGGGAAACGGCGATCCCCCATCAGCAGTGAGTGAGCCCATGAGCCCCCCGAGCGCCCCACCCTGAACAAGTCCCACCGCCGTGGTCACCGCTGCCTCGACGTGGATGGGCTGCTTCGCCATCCACGCGCGGAACTCAGCCTCCAGTGCCTTCACTCGCCCGGTCCACTCCTCCAGGGGGTTGCCGCCGCGAGCCTGCGCCGCTGACGACGACGAGGAGGCCATCACAACCGAATCCCCTCTAGTTCTCGCCTACTCCTCGTGGGCCACGAGTCGTGGCTCGGCGTCTTAGAAAACTGCCACTCTTTATCCCCTCGGACTCTTCGCAACCCCGGCAGGCTGGCCTCACGCCAATTTCGTCTTCCGGGATTCGGTTGGTCATAAGGCCAGACTATCTCTAGCCCGGTCTAGAAAATTCCGGTTGATATTCAGATTTTGGGTCCTTTTTACGGCTCGAACAGGTCCCTGTTTTCTATACTATTATTAAAATAGCAAACTTGTGTTGTTGGGTACTTTAAATCTGGACCGTTTAATATCCGATCAAACGGCTCAGATCGTCCCAATATTTGACAACTCAACATTGTCTGTTTTGGACCATTTTATCCTCCCACCAAACCACGTAATACAACCAAATTGCCACCGTGCCCCGTTTTGAACCGTTTTACCCTCTCACCAAACCGCATAATACAACCAAATTGTCACCGTGCCACTGTTTCGTTTTCCTTTGTTTAGCTGTGCCAGTCCATGGCCATGCTCGCGTACGCGCTGTCCGTGGCGTCCCGCGAGGCCAGCCGCGCGTAGGGAACGGACGAGGTCGGCCGTGCGCGCCGCCAACCCCTCCGCCGTCTCCTTCTTCGCGCACAGGCGCGAGAACTTCGACCTCGAGATGCTCGCGCTCGACCAGTACCAGCAGAAGCTGTTCGACAAGGTGTCTAACGGCACGCGCAATCGCCCAGGGCAAGCTAGGGCGCTCCCAACGGCTGTACGACCCGAGGACCGACGGCGACGACCCGCTCGGCGCCACGGTGCCAGCGCGCGTACCCAGCAGCATGCATGTACGCCTGCCTCCGCCTCATCAGTCCACGGGAGGCTATGGGGTTCTCCGACTTCCAGTGTCCCAGCTCTGTCCCTGAAGCAGGCCGAGCTGGACATGGCGCAGGCAGAGCTCGATTTCTTCAAAGAATGGACCTGCTTAGCACGACCGTGGTCCAGTGCACCCAAGGTACGTCGCCACACTCCGCTGAGCCGCGTCGCGTCCAGCCCCTGACCACGGCAGGTGTCTGCTTGTGCCACCCGCGCGTGGAACCGCCTCTCTCCCCTCCCTCCAACGACAGGCGCCGTCCCAAAACTGTTCCTCCAGCGACCGGCGTTGTGGCGGCCGTAGGCATTGCCGAGGCATGGCCGCGGGGCGAAGCTCGAGGCGCAGACGCTCCATCTACTGGCGGCGGACCTTTGCCAGGGACGATGGAGCTGGGGGCGGCGAGCTGAGAGGGGCAAACGGCAATAGAGGCGGCCGGGAGCGAGACGGACGGGGGCGAGCTGCGCGTGTCGGGATCGAGATGGATGCGCTGCCGGCGGGGATGTGCTGCGTGGCCGACATGTACTGTACTACCTAGATGGAACGATCGATCAGTTTCTAAACCAGCTAGCTCGTGCGTTCGCGTCGGCCACAAGCGGCAGCAACACCACGGTCCCGAACCGTGCGTATACGAATACATATACATGATGTCATCAATACGTCATCATGACATCACTACGTCAGATGTTTTTTGCACTGGCTTATATTCTAGATGCATTGGTGTGATAAAAGGGATGATTAGTTTTAGTTATTAGAAGTTCCATCGATAATAATTAGAGAAAATAGGTGAAATATATGTATATGTAGCTCAATAGCATTTAAATCAATTGAATAGGTCAGCGGTGGACAAACATAATATGAGGAAATTTTGTTTTGTCTGGAATAAAAAGCATATTGGAGCAATATTTCTAGATTTAATCTACTGTTAAATAAATTTTAAAAATATATTGATCAAATAGTAGGTGTCGTGCGCTGCACGTGCACGTTCACTAGTTTAGATAAAAGGCATAAATGCCCAACTTTGAATTAACAAAGCTCAGAGGTACACATCTAACATTACAAGGTGTTGAGGAGAACCTCTCAAACAGCAGTACAAGGACAAACTAAAAGGAAAAGGGTCTACACTACGCCGAGCACCACATCCTTGCGTAAAACGGCCAGCCAAGAGGCAGGATCGAACCACCAGCGCGGAAACCACCAAGACGAGCACATAGCTTGACATCAGAGAGGGAAGCAGGAGATGAAAGATCGAAGCCTCTAGCAGTCGACGAGCTCGAAGGAGAGGTCCCTGTTTTGGCCTGGATAGATAAAAGTATTAGGTCGCACTAAATCAACCCCCTCATGAGGGATTTATGTTTAGCACCCTTTGATCCCCCTCCGCCGCGAAATCATTCCCTTCCGTGAAATTGACCAACTCCGGCGAGTAGTTTGTCATCCCATCCGCCGCGAAATGGAGCACGGCCTTGGTGTTGGCCTCCTCCGGGCGGCCACGATGCCGCGACGGGGTCATCGCTGCGGGTCTTGGAGTATTCCGCCTCTTCCAACAAACAGACTCGTACTCCTCCCTCACTGAGGACTCCACCGAGGACGAAAGCCGAAGAGCTCGCCGCAATCACCAACGACGACGAGCTGATGGCACACATCCAGGAGAAGTCCTTACGCTCCAAGACTCACGTGGAGAAGCGGTGCTGTTTAGGCGCTCGGTTGATTGAAGTGGTGCATGCGGACCTGCTCGCGCGCAGCCTCTGCTAGGACGGCAAGCACACGCCCCGCGCACGGCTGTGAGAGAAGGAGGAGCGCCGCCGGCGCCTAGTCCCAAGCGATCTTCGGCGCTGCTCTGGCAAGTAATGCGGCGGCACGACGACGACCCTTTTGGTTTGTTTAGGGCTAAAATTTAGGATTTCAACTAAAATTTAGCCCTATGTCAAATATAAACTATGTGTGCTCCTCCTATGAACTATGTTTCTTGATCAAAATCCGGCGCCAAGTCCTTTATAAATTTATTAAGTTCGCATATAGAGTATCTGCTCTGCCCCATGGTTTCTAAACTCGAAAATCGTTTTCGGGGGACCTGAAACTATTTTGGGGTACGGGTGTTTCTGGTATCTGCTATAGATGCTCCTTTTGGAAGACATCGGTGGCCAAGTTCTGCGTGAAGTGCCACTACTCCACAGCCTACCACCCTCAAACGGATGGTGAAACCGAAGTCTGCCCACACTTCTACGAGTGTTGATCAAGCCCAACTTGAAGAATTGGGAGGAGCACATCCCCACGCCGAGTTCACTGACAACCGTGCAATTCATGGCACGACCAAGCAAAGCCCCTTCGCATTTGTCTATGGCATCATCCCCTACACCTCGCTTGACATTCTTCCACTACCTCTCCACAAGCGTGGCAACATGGATGACGTGGGCCTACCTATCGGGTGCCCCACCATGAAGATACCTGGTGCATGCAAGGACTAGGTCCCAACAGGCGCCCTTCTAGGAGACAACGCTCAAGGCCCATGAAGAGGGCCCAAAGAAGACAGAGTGCGCTCCAAGGAAGGCGAAGCTTATGTCGGTAGATACCTACCTTACCTGTAAAACTAATCGGTTGCGAACTCCCGAAACCTAGCCTCCAATATAAAGGCTGGGAGGACCGCCGATCTAGTGTACGCTCTTATTCCACCACCAAAACCCTAGCGAGATCGATATCTCGCCGGGATCGCCATTGTAACACCTCCAACATCAATAACAGACAAGCTGGAAGTTGGGTATTATCCTCCGGGAGCCTGAACCAGGGTAAAATCGCCCGCTTGTCACCCGTCGTTACTACCAGCAGTACCACCTTTCTCCCTCTCAATCAACCTGGGGTACTCAACCCTGGGACTTGTCGTGGCCACCCCACGACAACTGGCGCCGTCTGTGGGAAAGACTAGTGCTGGAATCATGGTTTCACCGGCTCCATCTGCGATGACAACCGGCGACATGCCGGCAATCACGAAGTCGATCCGCTTTGGCTCCTTCGAGTTCGACCCCCACCCACCGGCCCACCGATCGGTGTACGCCGAGATCTACGGAGGTATGTACCTTGCTTTCGGTAACATGCAAATCCATGTGAACAAGTGGGGAACGTTCCGACCCTCCAACCTCGCGCCCCTGCCGGCCGCGGGACCCGCGTCTTCATCGACCGCGTAGATCGCATCTGCATCAACTACCGAACCCGCGTCCTCATCGACCGCGGAGATCGCATCTGCTTCGACTACGGAACCCGCGTCTTCATCGACCGCGGAGATCGCAACTGCATCGACTACCGAACCCGCGTCTTCATCGACCGCGGAGATCGCATCAGCATCGACTACTGAACCCGCGTCTTCATCGACCGCGGAGATCGCATCTGCTTCGACTACGGAACCCGCGTCTTCGTCGACTGCGGAGATGGCACCGGACCAACTACAACATCTTCGTCGCCCACGTCTCCTTCGACTGGAAAAAACGCGCCTCCATCGACTGCGACGACCATGACTACACCAGCTACGACATCGGCTGCATCTCCATCGATTCCGGCACCCGCGACGTCATTGGCTGCCACATCAAGCCAGGCCCAGCCGGACGAGTTCTGCACCGACTACGGCGTCTATCACGTCGCCTCCATCTTCGGCTCCGAGGATAGCTCTGGCGGTGAGAGCAGCAACAGCAACGCATATTCGACCGCGCAGTCCTACCCTATCCAAGTTTTCATGGTGGACGCAACCCAAAACGGAAACCCCGAGGGTAGCGCCTGCCGCGAGGAACCCGCATATCCGATGACAGTCATAATGCCGGACAAAGTAACAACCCTGGTGATCACTAGGGAGATGGGGATCAAGGCCATGAAACACGTCCAGAACTGCACCTACCCTCCTCCAGAGACGACCCCTGAGGAGATGATGACATACCAGTACCTTGTGTGGAAGGAAAACGAGAAGATGTTGCGCGAAAAAGCTGATCTGGCCAGGCGTAAAGACAACAGGCGCTCCAGAATGTGCATCCACCTAATGACAGATGCCGAGAGGGCTGCGACCACCTGCAACCTCGAGTCATCATTTATGACAGAAGACGCTGACGGATACCTATCCCCAAAACAACCTCTGGAGCTCTCATGTCGGTGGCCACGTACCTGAGGGCAACACAGCCTCCAGAGGGCGACCCTCGTGCAGCCTTGCACCGGCAACAAATCAAGGCGCTTCGCCTCGTAGAAGAGGCACTGATCCCAAAAACTCTACCCGTAGCAACAAATCAAGCACACGGAGATCACGACAGACGTGACCGTGAACGCGCAACATGCGGAGACCGACCCATTCGACACCTACAGGAGGGGAAGACGCGCGCAATGTCATTGTACAATGGCAGGTCGACCGCAGCCGCTCCAAGCGACCCATCAACACCCCGAGCCAAGAACTTTACTCAGATGGCGACTACGAGCCCTGTGGTGCTTCCTGCTTCAATCTTCGTATCCGCGACACAAGGATGCCGCGAGGCTTCAAGCTCACGTCCGAGTCGGTCAAGTTCGATGGCACACAGGACCCAAAACTTTGGCTTGATGACTACCTTATCGCAGTCAATTGTCAAGGAGGCACCACAACAACGGCTATGTAGTACGTCCAGCTGATGCTCCTGGGCTCAGCACGTAGTTGGCTCCAAAACCTGCCACGTAACTCCTTCGACTCCTGGGACCAATTCCGGGAGGCCTTCGTCAAGAACTTCGTCCGAACATATTCGAGACCCGCGACATTTGAAGAACTGCGAGCCTGCAAATAGCGAAGAGACGAGACACTGCGGTCATACATCCAGCGCTGGACCCTCATGCGCAACTCCGTAGGGATCATCTCAGAAGATAGAGCAATCGACGCCTTCATTCGTGGTGTCATCCGACACGACCTTCGAGAAGCCTTCGGTCGCCTTCAGCCAAACTCGAGAATCGACCTCATGAAGATCGCTAACGAATGGGCGGACGACGAGGATTCTGTGTGTAACGAATTCCCTGACTCGCCAAAGGAGGAAGGTGACTCAAGCAACTGGGGCCGCAAAGACAGCCACGACCGCCGCCGCAAGCGCAAACCCCGCTACGAAGAAGGCGAGGCAGTCGAGCTAGTGGCGGCTGGATTCGCCGACGCCCGAGAAGACCGAGGCCGCGACAACAACCGCCAGAACAGTCGAGGCCGGGAGGAGTATCAGAATAAAGGAAACCAGAGGCGCGAGTGGCGGCGCAGGACCCGCGACAACTCGTGACCAAAACTTACACCTGAGCAGGAGCTTGAGGAACCATGCAAATACCATATGTTCAGAAGCGTCCGGCAAACTGATTTCTAGCCATCTGCTGAAAGACTACCGGAAGATGCATCGCATTAACGGAGCATTCGCTTAGATCCTGAGTCCCGCACCAGCCGCACAACTAGCTCTACAAGCACCACCTGTAGCAGCACCTCAACCTACGCATATAGCAAGAGCAATCCAACACCAGCCGAGGCAAGAAGCACCTCCTGTAGCAGGGGACCAGTACCCTCAGCCTCAGGGACAGATGTACATGATACAGAAGGGACGTCCATCCAACCGGTGCCAGAAGCTGATTACACGCTAGGTCTACCAGGCCACCATGACGCCACCAGCCGTACCCGAGTAATCAAGGGCTCCGAAGTCAGCATCACGTTCTCTCACGAGGACCACCCACCACAGATACAGCGTCCAGGCCACGCCGCACTGGTACTCGATGCACAGATAGGAGGGTACGCAATGACCAAGGTCTTCATGGATGGCGGCAGTGGCATCAACATCCTCTTCGCTGACACCATCCGCAAAATGGGCAGATCTGTGGACAGCCTAGCCGAGTCCAGCAACACCTTTCACGGCATAGTACCAGGGAAAGCAATCTATCCTCTGGGAACCGTCGCACTCGAAGTCATCTTCGGCACACCCACTATCTTCAGAAAGGAGGTGATTGACTTTGAGGTGGTCGACTGGAAATCACAGTATCTGTGGCACCCCGATCCAGATGATCGAGTTACCCCATATACCAGCCCCACAAACACTGGATATATGACAACTTGATAAACAAAGACATAGCCAAATATATTTATGGCTCCGAGTTCGGATTATTACAATATTACAACATGGGGTGAGGCTCCAGCGATCGCGCAACAGGCGCACACAACAGTATGTACATTATTTTTCTAACATTGAGCCTCTATCAGAGATCGCAGCGGGTACGTAGGTAGTAGCGTGGCAACGTCGGCCTTATTCCACGGGGTTCTGCCTGGGACACTGATTCCTAGTTCTCGTACAGCGGGTACTCGGCGACGGGTGCAGCGGGGTCTGGCCACATGAAAAGCCAGGTGAGTACATTGAATGTACTCGCAAGACATTAGCCTAACATCAAACAAGGCCTATCTATATGGCATGGCATAAGTTCAGAAAGTAGCATGGCATGAGTTCGGGTATTTAAGTGCGAGTCCAAGCTTAACGGTTGGACTTAACTTACCTACTTACCTTAGTAGGGACGTTTCGTGTTATCAAGTGAGATCACGTTTCTCACTCAACAACTCGTAACCACAACTAGGCTTCCAAGCCTCTAGCCAACTCTGGCTCATTTCCCGATTCTCAAGTCCTTAGCCAACTCTGGCTAGACTCTCAAATTTCCACGTGATCATTGGGTTTCACATTAATTATTTCTCCAAGTTCGACTGGACTGACTCATAGCGTGACTTGACCCAAACATCGTCCCATAACCTAGGGACAAGGCTAGATTCTAGATTTACACTCTCGAGAGGTTGCAACTTTTATCCACACGCTGAAGTCTAGGCTTGTATCGCCGGTACTGAAGTACTAGAACCGATCATGGCGGCAGTACAAACCCACACTTCCACAACCGTTTATTCTACCCGGACACTCCCTGTGTATCCACCGACACGTCCAAGGGACCAGTCTTATGACGAAGTGAATCCGGCACGCCCCCAACAGATGAGCGATGCCTAGCTCCGGAACCTTCGCAAGACTAGCCCCGACCACAAAGGTAACGGACTAGACTTGCCAAATGGGTGGCGTCAAAGGAGGCTTGATAGAATACTCGGCCATGGTCCGCCCATATGAACGACGCATGTTTGTGCTGGTTGTGCTTGGTGAGTGGCACTATGCGACACAATCTAGTCGAGGGAGGTGGTTATCTTCTTAGTCCAATTTAATTCCAGCCTTCCAAGCAACACACGATATTCATATGGTAATTCAAGCAGTAAATAAAACATATTAACCTCCACATAACAATGTCCAGAAAATAAAAGGGCGTCAACCGGATGACTGTGGCGGAGCTACCTCCGACCAGCGCCTTCTCGTTTGACAAGGAAAAAGAAACGTCAACCGGATGACTGCGGCGGAGCTACCTCCGACCAGCGCCTTCTCGTTTGACAAAAGAAAAATAAACGTCAACCGGATGGCTGTGGCGGAGCTACCTCCGACCAGCGCCTTCTCGTTCAACAAAAGAAAGGGTGTTGTGAAGATTGTCGCAACAGTGGAACATGGGGTTCCCCTAGTACTGCCAAAGTGGGTCCACCCCATGTGGGCCCAAGATGAAGATGGACAAGACCAAGACTCAAGTCAAGCTGGCGGGTTCACCGTCAAGACACGCATGGCCTACATCGACTAAGGGCTCCGGTCCTGGGGACCTTCCGGGTCCCCGAACCAAGCAAGAAGGCCAGGAAGGACCCGAGAGCCCGAGTTCCCGGCAGGAGGCCAGGCTCCCTCTTGGGTACTCCCCACGTCCTGTGGATAAGCACTCCACCTCACCACGGAAGACTTGGGAAGCAAGGCGAAGGCAGCGCGGGCGGGAAGCACGTCCCGTGGTGGTGTCAGCTCCTGTCCACCCCCAAGGCGGACGCTCCCACCTAACCCAAAGGAGACGCTAGGCTGAGGAGAGGCCACGTCTCCCCCTAAACTAGATGAGGAGGGTCCTTCACCCCGAAGGTCCCTCACGCCCCTCACGTGACCCTGTGGCAACCCCTTAGCCTATAAAAGGAGGACCAAGGCACGGAGGAGGGAGAGGTCGAACCAAGGACGAACACAAGCTAGAACCAGAGCAAGACTAGACTAGGGCTGCGAAGGTAGAGAGGAAGGTGATCTCCTCCGGGTCAGGATCTGTCCTTCTTCTACCTCCAGCCAAAACCCTTCCGGGTACCCTGTCCGGGAGGTTCCATTGTAAGCCACACTATGAAGAACTCATCAATCCAGACATGCAGGAGTAGGGCTTTTAGCCTCCGGGCGGCCTGAACCTGGGTAGCTCCTTGTGTCCCTTTGGTTGCATGCTTTGATCGTGGAGAGGAGAGCTTGATCTAGACTCCGCCCAAGAAGACGATTCTCAGCCTCCTTCGCGCCCCGTGCCGAACCTAAAAGGGGGTATCCTATACTCCCGGTGTCCGTGCAACGAGACACGACATCTGGCGCGCCAGGTAGGGGGCGCAAGTGCTGGATTCGTCTTCTTCTTCATCAACCTCAAGTTCATCGTCAAGTTCTGCGTCAAGCTTTCAGTCCGTGTCAAGATCTTTCCACGCCCTCAACGCCTTCGGAACGGCGCTAGTTTCGGCTCTCGTGAAGAGAAGTACCGAATCCGACATCCAAGATGACAAAGAAGAGAAAGGGAAAGGCAGTTCCTGCGGTACCCCGGCCTCGGTTTCGTTCTTGACGAGTCCTCGCCGGCACCTGCCGCTAAAGATCGCGCCTTCGGAGTCCACTTCGTCCCTCCAGCCGCTTATGTCAGCTCTCTGGTCAGCAAGGGAAGACCTGAGGAAGGTGCCACGAACATTGATGTCCCTCTTTCCCCATGGACGCATGGAGCGAAGGAGGAACTCTGTTCCGACGCGCCGACCACAGTGCCGCTTCCGGAGGAGGAAAACCTCGACCAAGACACAAAAAGCGAGCCTCGGCAAGAAGATCCTCTCATCTACGTGCCCCAAGAACTCCAGATTCCTCTGCGCAAAGATGGCCAGCCTGGAGTGTGGTGCATGTACCACAGATCTGACCGGCACAGTCTGGAAGATTGCCGACAGTTCAACGACATCCAGATACGCCAGAAGAACGGTGATTGCTATTCGTGCGGAGAACCAGGACATATCAGCCGAGATTGCCCTCTCAACAAGAAGTCCAAGAAAGCCAAGAGGAGTGCCACAGCTGGGGTTCCTCAAAAGGGAAGATCTTTCCGGACCTTTGCCAATGCATCCACCCAGACTGAAGAGCTCCCGGAACCTTGCTTACTACCGCGCCCCCACAGATACAAAGCAGTCAAGGGCAAGCTGCAGCTAGCTGGGATCAAACCTTCATCTGCGGAGACGTGGCCCACGGAGAATGGGATCTCCCGGGTCACATCGTCACAATACAGCCTGGACCAAGTGGACCCCCTCAGAAGTACCGGATTGCTAAGTGGCTAGCATCAGGATCCCGCGAGTAAAGCAGCTTCAGGGTCTCCGGACCGGCACGAGCCAGCCAGATTGCCGGATCACCAAACAAGGAACATCCGGGTCCAGGAAACTAAGACAACCGTGGGGTCTCCGGACCGGCGTCTCTGATACGCCAGCAAGTCGCCGGATCACCAGTTGGGTGGTCTCCGGGTAACTCGAGCAAGTAGCACAAATGGTCTCCGGACCGGCGCAAGCCAGCCAGTCATGCCCTTGGTCGGCATTGGAGGCTATCTCGGTTGGAAGCCTTGTCCCCGCCAAGAATTGCTGGGCAAGGCAGAATTATGTCTGAAACACGGCATAGAAGACCCGCCTTGGCGGCAGCGCGACAGAACGATTACCGAGGTAGCCAGAAGGAGTCAAAACGCGAGCTAAGTATAAACGTGCTTGCACGGGCTTGTTCCCGGGTACATCAGTTTTATGTGCTTTGGCTAAGGCGAAAGCGGGCGTTCTCCTGGGGCAGCGCCTTCGCGATGACACTGTCAGTTTCCCTCGGGCAGTGGAGTCGTGGGCTGAGGTCCGTGCGGTCAGGAAACGGTGGGTCCTTTGGGGGGTTGCGCCCTGTGTCCGCACTTCAGATCAGTCTGAGTGCCCACGGCTGGTTAGCGCTCACACCTTTGGATCCTTCCCGAGAGCGTAAAGCCCCCACGAGTACGATAAAACTTATATACTTTGGGAAGAAGTTATTTACATTCAAAAGCATGAGTTCATAAGCCAGTTGGCAATATCAGTACAAAAGCATGGTTCACGGCCCCTGGTATTGTCCTTTTCAGGACTTCACAGGTTCACGGGTCATCTTCTCGGAGAGGTGCTTCAAGATCTCCTCCACCTGGCGGGTCACGTCTGGAGGAAGCGGCGTCCCGGGTTCAGGCGCCTCCAGCTCGGATAGCAAGGAGAGCTGCGGGTGTCGTTGGCGAAGCGCTGTGACAAACGGGTCGTCACCTGCCTCACTGCCTGTTCCCCAGCAAGGCGAGTGGCTCTGCTAACCTGCTCCTTGATACCTTTGATGAGCGAGGCCACGTACTTCAAGAACCCGGGATAGCGGGCGAAGGAAGTGGAATGGTCGGCCATGAGGACGGGGGAGAAGGCACTCCCAAGTTCGTGAACTCCTGCACGATGTCCAAGGACCCGTGGTTCATCTGGAGCAAGACGTTGTGATCATCACGGCGGTGGTGAGCGAATCGCCGTCGCTCTTTCTCAAGTGCATCCTTCGCTTCCGCCAGCTCTGCCTGCACTCCCGTCAGCTGGTTGGATACCTGCTCATGTTGGTGCCACGCAATCTGAGCTTGGGATTTGGACGCTTCCATCGCCGCACGCCCATCAGCCAGCTCCTTTGTTTCTTTCTTGCGAAGGACAGTCATGCGCGCATCTTTGTCCTTCCAGAAGTCAATTGCATCGCCCAGTTCCCGGATCTTTCTTTCCATGGCGACGCGGCCAGCCGTGGCCTCTTGCTTAAACTTCTCAGCTGTTTTGAGGGCCTGTTTCTGCGCCTCAATCGTGGCCGTCATCGCCTCAACCCGGGCGGACAAGCTATCTCTTTCGCCCCTGGCTCTCTGGAAATCCGAGAAGGCCTGTTCCCGCCTTTCCCTCTCGCTCTTGAGCTCGCTCTGGAGTTTAGAGACCTGCTTGCCTAGCGACGAGGCGGCTCTGCTTTTGGCTCGAAGGTCATTTTCGACCTCGCTGCGAGCCCAGCTAGCCACGTTCTCCAGGCCTTGTTCGAAGCGGTCCTCGTCCCGCTCCATTCTGATCTGGAGCTCCTCAAT
The DNA here is from genome assembly GCA_947311845.1 of Poa pratensis. Lineage (NCBI taxonomy): Eukaryota > Viridiplantae > Streptophyta > Magnoliopsida > Poales > Poaceae > Poa > Poa pratensis. The sequence goes on along the minus strand of CAMZMU010000125.1, from coordinate 13,200,619 downwards.
GGTGCCAAGGTAGTGGCGCTCTTCATCTTCCAGCTCGGCCTCTCGTCGCTCCAGCTCTTTCTCGCGGCTGGCCACTCGCTGTTCCCAAGCATAGAGCAGCTCTTCGTCCGCCGCCAGCTTCAGTTCACGGGCGCTAAGAGCTTCCTCCCCAGAGGGAAGCCGCAGCTCGCGAGCCTGCGAGTGCTCCCCTGCCGGAGACCGAGGGCACCAGCCGCGCCAGTTCGGCACGGGCAGAGGACAAGAACTCCGAGACATTGGAGAATGTCTTGGAGAACCCGGGGCCTTCCTCAACTCTCCCGGGTTCAGGGCAGGGGTCAGCGTTCCCGGGGCGGAGCCCCTGGGGATGTACCCGCCTGCTGCGAGTCCTCGCGGTCCGAGGGTCGCCTGGGGATCCACGTCGCGCCTCTCCCCAGGGCCTTCGCGCCGACAGCTTCCGCCTCGTCTGCGACGACCGGAGCCACCCCCTGGTCCTTGGGGCGGACTGGGGGCTCGGGGCTCGGAGTTGCCTCCATCGGAGGTGCCGGTGGAGCTCGACGCTTCGACGTCTCGCCTCTCCGGGGTCGTTTGCTTGGCCACTCCGGGGTCGGGCTCCTGTGCAAGAAATAAGAATCAGAAGTCAGGACGGCGGCAGAAGAGAAGCAACTCCGCTTCAAAGACAGTTGCCATCAAAACTTACCGGCGGGCTCTCTTCGATCCGGAGAAGCTCCATCTCTTCTGCACCAAGTCGTCAAAGAGGCCTGGCAAGGACAGGCTCTCCTCCCCTACCTCCATGTCTGCAAGGGGAGGAGGGATAGCCTCCGACACCTGATCAGACTCCTGCAACGACGGCGAGCTCGGCGGCACAGGCTGCTCTGGGAGTTCGTCACCCGGCGGGTTTGTCGCCGCCCCGGAAGGAGCGCCGGGGCCTCCGCCCGCAAGGTACTCCCGGAGGAGTCGCTTCGTCGCCTTCGTCATCCGAAGTCCCAGGTTCTTCAGGGGAAACGTCCCCGTGGGCAAGGCTTTGCCCCTTGCCTCTCCTTGAAGACTGCGTGTTTTGGGTGCCGGCGGGGGCTCGATCTTGGTAGTACCCGCCACCCCGTACTCATTACACTCTGGCATCGAAGATCGGATACCGTCGGCGGCCGGATCTTCGAACAGCGGCAAGGTCTCATCCTGGAACTCGAAGGGTACCCATGGCAATATGTAGCCCATGGACAGAGCCCAGGTGGTCTCTGTCAAGTGGAATCTGGACCGTGGAAGGCTGCTGCCCACCTGATTGAGTTCCCAGAGCGGGCGGCTCCGGAACTGCAAAGGGGCAATCCCCCTGTGAAGAAAGTCTGCCAGGATCATGGCACCCGTCACTCCCCTTGCACGAAGCGCAGCCAACCTGTTGATGACTGGAACCAGGCTTCCCCTTGAGAGCTTCTCTCCTTCGAGTGTGCCAGTCGCTCCGCTGGATAATATGGAGTCATCAGGTGGGGATTGGTCCCGTCAGCTTCGACAAAATACCAGTTGTGCCTCCATTCTCCAACCGAGGCCTTGGTGAATGTTTCCGGGTACTGGTGCGCCGCATCTCTCCGGAGGCAGAAAGAGACACCGCCAGCGATCCACTTGGACTTCCCCAGGCGGAACGAAGAAGTGGCGGAACAAGGCCACCGAGGGCATGACACCCGCAAATGCCTCGCAGGCATAGGCAAAAGTAGCAAGCATCATCACGGCATTGGGGTGCAAGTGCAGCATATGCAATCCGTAAGCCTCCAAGATTGCTGCGAAGAACTCGGAGAACGGAGGAAGAAGGCCGACGACAGAAATCGTGGAAAGTAATCACCTCCCCTTCTCGTTGAGGACCGCTCCCAGGGCGCACCACCACTCCCTCAGTACCGCGGAAGCTCGCGGCCAGGGATTGGCGGACGCGTTGAATGGCTTTCTCTGACGCATACTCACTGGGAGAAAAGAGGGCCTGAGTCACCCTCATCGAGGGCGGCGCTTCGGCCAGGGAAGCCTCCATCGCCATCTTCTCGGCGGCAGATTGCGACATCTTCCTCACTCCCGTCCTATCTCGCTTAGGCGGCATGGGCTGGGGGCGGAACAAGGAACGGCGGCGGCCAAGGCGGGGGCGGCGATTGGCGAAGTCAGGGAGAAGGAGTCTCCTGGGCGGCGATTTGGGGATTTCGGCGAATCTGGAGAGGTAACGGCTACAGTGGAAGCCAGTCGTGGCTTATAAGGCATCCCACACGTCACGTCGCGGCCCCATTACTCCGACGGACGTGGGGATCGAGGGGGCGTGCCGATTTCTGCGTGTTTCGCCCGTTGGATTCCAGGATAAGCAAGGGGTCCGTATGAATCGCAACGTTCGCCGTGATTCAGTCAACAGGACCCGGGGGCTCGTCTCTACCTCGCCTCGGCGGGTCCCCAACGGAGCTGAGAAGACCAGGTGCCCGGGACCCACTTTGACCTATCTTTAGGCCATGGCCCCGGCAGCTGGAGCAAGAGCCACCGGGACCATGCCCGGGGGCTACTGTCGCAACAGTGGAACATGGGGTTCCCCTAGTACTGCCAAAGTGATGTAGCCCCGCCTACGGCGTCTACACCAAGTGGCCCAATGACACGAGCAAGGGTCAAAGCTATACATGCTAAGGTGAATTCGCTCCTATCCAAGTGTGATCTCGACACTCCTATGAATGGTTTGCTACTTCATTCCGATACCTTGTGTGTGCTCAGCTATGGTGGACCTGAAGACCCCTATGAAGATGGACAAGAGTCGAGCCAATACGATGAAGGAGAAGAAGAGGAGATGGAGAAGAACTCCCCAGGCGACGGTACTACCGCTGGCTTAAGCGGTACTACCGCCCCTGGTCCTGACAGGCCGAACCAGCCCCACGCCAGCGGTATCGGCAACGATACCGCCTGGTCCCGCGAGCGTGGGAAGGATCAGCGCCCACCTCAGCGGCAGCGCTCGCTACCGCCACATGCTACCGCCGAAACAGCCTGTCGGACCCCTTACCCGATACCGCCAGCGGTACCGGCGGCGGTACTGGACGGTACCGGGGACGTGGGATGCGTGAAGCCCTCCCGCACTGGCGGTACCACCGGCTAACCCAGCGGTACTACCCCAGTGCGGGAGCAGTTCGGGCAGCAGGCCCGTGTAACCTTATCCTTTCACCTCGTTTTGGATCTAGACTATAAATAGGACTCCTTGGACTAGATCTAGGGTTAGACTATGATTTGGGAACTAAAGTAGAGCCTTGCTCCTTCTTCTCAAAGTGTCTCTTTCCTCCTATGGAGATGACTCAAGGCCTCCCCTTGTGGAGATGAACCAAGGCCTCCCCTTGTGGAGAAGATCCCTGCGTGGATACCAAGGCTCCTCTTGTAGTTTGCTACTTGCCAATCTTTCATCCTAGGGTGATTCTATTGGGTTGGTTGGATTGACCAATTGGACAAACAATCCTAAGAGTAAGGTGTGCTTGGGAGAGGAGGATTGGGGGCTGCCCACGGGGATTTGTTACCAGTCGATTCTTGCCGGGTTGCTACTTGCTATTTACCCTTGTGTGTTTGATTTCCCCTCTTTGTGTTCATCGTTCTTCGCGTGGTCTTCGCGTTCATCTTTCCCTCCGCACAAATCCGTGAAAATTGGGACCTACCCGCATCATATGGTATCAGAGCTCTAGGTTGACACGGGTTTGTTTTGTGTTTCCACCAAAATCCACCAAATTTTTCTTTGTTTTTGAAAAATTCGAAAATTTCCACCAAAAATAGCCTTGCCTTGATTCGAGCCGATCTGTCGATTCGTTGCGTTTTTGGTAGTTTTTGTCCATGGATCTGTTGCTTTAGGACCCCCTCCACCTTTGTTTGCGTTTCCTAGCCTCAATTTTGCCATTTCCCCACGGATTCGAGGAAGTTTTGGAGCCCAAAATCGCACAAAAATTCGAGCAGAAAAGTTGACAGCGGTACTACCGCCAGCTTAAGCAGTACTACCGCCAGGGCGAAAATTTTCAGAAATTTTTCTTTTCCTCGGTTCATTTTGGCAATTCTCCTTTGTTGTTTGGGTCCTTCGCTGGTGTGTTCCACACGTCTACGACATCGACAAGCTTCCGCAGCGACTTCATCAACACCAAGTGACGACGTTGCGAAGGACTCGACTTTCCCCCACCATCATTTCCGTTGTGAGCCCTTCTTCCTTTCGCGAAACTTAACCTATTGGACTAGCTCGGTGATATTGCGAGGCATTGCACGTGTTGAGTGTTTGTCTTCAAGTATTGGCGAGTGTGTATCGTTAGAGAGCTTGGCACTAGCAAAAGAGAAGGAATCATCATCAAAAAGCAAAAAAAAAAAAAAGAATCAAGTGGTGCCAAGTTTCATCTCTTGTAGGTTGCGACAAAGCTAAGACCGCCAAAGTGAGTGTGAGTGTTAACTCTTGTGCAAATCCGTTGCCCACAAAAAGCAATTGAGCTAGCGTCCTTCTTGTGTTGGGTGACATTTGAGCACGTAGTCTTCGTTAGGTTGCATATCTTCGAGTGCTCGCCCTTTGGTCGCCCAACCCCATCATTCGCTTTTGTGTGTGTTTCCTTGATACTTTGTGGTTGGAGTTTCTTTGGTAATTTGATCATTGTGGATTTTCTCTACCTTTGACAATATACTTGTCGGCGGGTTTGCTTGTTTCGTTTGCCACTTCATACCTTCCTATCCTCATAAGTGTGTGTGTTGGGTGTTAGAACCGGATACTCTCCTCTCAAGCTACATTATACTTGGGATATAGTTTGTCTTGGTTTTTTTATCACACATCTCACTTGATCTTGAGAAAATGTTTAGGGGAAGTACAAACGGAAGCTCAAGCTCGGATGAGGAAATCCATGGTGGAGTTCGCGGTGATCATGGCTATGTCACACAATCCGAGTTTGTCGGTCTTCGACACCTTGTTCGTGATGGCTTAGGCCGCTACGAGCGCCGTCTCCAAACTCATGATGCCAACTTCAACGCAATCAATGAGAACATGGAGCGGATGACCGAAGCTATCAACAACCTTGCGCGACAACGAGCTCCTTCACGCTCAAGCCGTACAAGAAGCACCTCAAGGTCGACACAAGCACATCATGGACGTCATGAACCTCGACAAGAGTGTCAACATGATTCAAGGAGCGACGCCCATGAACGACCTCCTCCTATCGTTGAATAACCACATGATCTTCACGCGAACAATGCCAATGCGCATCAAGAACAACCTCACCAAAATGATGATCATCGCGCACGCATACCATCGCCACCACCGCCTCAACGTGATCGTCATGACCCATTGGCTAATGACAATGGCGTTCCGGGTGCGCATGACTTTGGTGAACAAGGACGTCACCCTCGTCATGCTCCAAGGCCACGTCATCAAAACCATGACAATGCGAACAATGTCGAGCAACCCGTTCCTCAACAAGAGCTACCTCCTCAACATGCGCATCGTCAAGAGCTTCCTCATGATCGTCACCAACACCAACGTTCCGAGTCAAGTGATAACGAGTCAAGCCAACACAATGGTGATGGACTCAACCGAAGGAGACGTGGACGTGCATTCCCACGTGGTGGCCACCGTGACGACTATGATGACTTGACCAACGTCCACTTTGACATACCCAAGTTCTACGGCACAAGTGATCCGGAAGCTTACTTCTCATGGGTACTCAAGGTTGACAAGATCTTCCGCGTGCAACGCTACTCCGACATTAAGAAAGTTGCCTTAGCCTCGATGGAGTTTGAAGAGTATGCCCTCTTGTGGTGGGAACAACTACAAGATGCTCGCGTCGCTAACCACCAACAACCAATTGACACTTGGGTTGAGATGAAAGAAACGATGCACAAGCGCTTCGTGCTGAGCCATTACACTAGAGACTTGTACAAGAAGTTGCAAGAGTTGAAGCAAGGTTTGAAGTCGGTTGACGAGTACTACAAGGAAATGGAAATCTCCATGATGAGAGCCAATGTCAACGAGTACGAAGAGCAATCCATGGCTCATTTCATGAATGGACTCAACTATCCCATCAAGAAGATCGTGGAGTTCCAACCATATACCAACTTGGTTGAGCTAGTACATCAAGCTTCCAAGGTCGAGCGCCACGTGCTTGAAGAGCTCAAATACCTCAAGACAAAGGCATTCTACGCCAACAAGCCTTCTTCGTCAACTCCTACACCTTCACAAGATCTTCCTCAAGCGCATACTCGAGGTCCTCCAAGAGTATCTACATCGACACCTCAAGCGCCTCAACCTTTCAAGAAAGTACCTCCTACTTCCAAGGCACCTCAAGGATCTTCATCCGGCACAAGACTATTGCAATGTTACAAGTGTGGCGGACAAGGGCACAAATCTTTTGAGTGCACCAACAAGAAGGTCATGATCATCAATGACATGGGAGAGTATGAATCTATGAGTGAAGATGAGTACAATGCTTTGAACAAGGTCGCCACAATGCAAAGTGCGCAAGAAGTAGAAAGTGAAATCTATTGTGATGGCAACAACAAAGACCCTTCCTTGGTTGTGGCAAGAGCTTTAACCGCCAATGTTCAAGTAGAAGAAGACCAAAGATGCAACTTGTTTCATACAAGAGCGGGTGTCAATGGAAAGTCCATCAAGGTCATCATAGATGGTGGAAGTTGCCACAACCTAGCGAGCAAAGAACTTTGTGATAAGCTCAACTTGAAGTTCAAGAAGCACCCACATCCCTACCATGTGCAATGGTTGAGTGATACCGGAGCCGTCAAGATTCAACACATGGTGCAAGTGTCCTTCAAGATTGGAGCCTATGAAGATACAGTTGATTGTGATGTTGTGCCTATGAACGTTTGTCACTTACTCCTTGGGCGTCCGTGGCAATTTGACAAGGGTGCTATGCATGATGGAAGGACAAACTACTATAGCTTCAAGAACAACGACAAGACCTTCGTCCTTCGTCCCATGACACCAAGTCAAGTCATCGCCGACAACGCCAAGACTATTGCAAGGGCACAACAAGATCGTTTGTCAAGTGAGATGAGTGGTGAGCGAGAGACCCACCATAAAGTGAGTGAGAGCCACAAGCCAAATGAGTGTGACACTTCAAAGAGAGTTCCCACAAAACTTACACTATGTGCCACCAAAAGAGTGATAAGGGAGTTGAGAGAAAACCCATCCACCCTCCACTTTGTGCTCATATGCAAGGGTGAAATTTCTATGACTAACACTTTCACAAACCTTCCTCCTTCTTTGTTGTCTCTTTTGAAGGACTTTGAAGATGTCTTCCCTCAAGACGTGCCACCGGGACTACCTCCTCTACGCGGCATCGAGCACCGCATCGACCTTGTTCCCGGCGCACCGCTACCAAACCGTGCTCCTTACCGCACCAACCCCTACACCGCGCTAGACATGCTACCACTTCCACTCCGTGAACAAGTTAACATGGACTTCGACAAGCGAGCCGCTTACATGAAGAAGCTCCATGAGGAAACAAGAACTACTCTCGAGAAGCACAACAAAGAACATGCTACGAAGATGAACAAACACAAGCGCGCCATGATATTTGAAGAAGGAGATCTTGTGTGGCTACATCTTCGCAAAGATCGCTTTCCGGATGCAAGGAAGTCCAAGCTTCACCCTCGTGGAGATGGACCTTTCAAGGTTATCAAGCGCATCAACGACAATGCTTACAAGATCGACATCTCCAACTCCAAATACTTGGTCCATGACACCTTCAACGTCGCCGACCTCTCGCCATACTATGGAACATCAAGCGATGAAGAGGACCAAGAGTCGAGGACGACTCTTTTCCAAGGGGGGGGGGAGATGATGTAGCCCCGCCTACGGCGTCTACACCAAGTGGCCCAATGACATGAGCAAGGGTCAAAGCTATACATGCTAAGGTGAATTCGCTCCTATCCATGTGTGATCTCGACACTCCTATGAATGGTTTGCTACTTCATTCCGATACCTTGTGTGTGCTCAGCTATGGTGGACCTGAAGACCCCTATGAAGATGGACAAGAGTCGAGCCAATACGATGAAGGAGAAGAAGAGGAGATGGAGAAGAACTCCCCAGGCGACGGTACTACCGCTGGCTTAAGCGGTACTACCGCCCCTAGTCCTGACAGGCCGAACCAGCCCCACGCCAGCAGTATCGGCAGCGGTACCGCCTGGTACCGTGAGCGTGGGAAGGATCAGCGCCCACCTCAGCGGCAGCGCTCGCTACCGCCACATGCTACCGCCGAAACAGCCTGTCGGACCCCTTACCCGGTACCGCCAGCGGTACCGGCGGTGGTACTGGACGGTACCGGGGACGTGGGATGCGTGAAGCCCTCCCGCACTGGCGGTACCACCGGCTAACCCAGCGGTACTACCGCCAGTGCGGGAGCAGTTCGGGCAGCAGGCCCGTGTAACCTTATCCTTTCACCTTGTTTTGGATCTAGACTATAATAGGACTCCTTGGACTAGATCTAGGGTTAGACTATGATTTGGGAACTAAAGTAGAGCCTTGCTCCTTCTTCTCAAAGTGTCTCTTTCCTCCTATGAAGATGACTCAAGGCCTCCCCTTGTGGAGATGAACCAAGGCCTCCCCTTGTGGAGAAGATCCTTGCGTGGATACCAAGGCTCCTCTTGTAGTTTGCTACTTGCCAATCTTTCATCCTAGGGTGATTCTATTGGGTTGGTTGGATTGACCAATTGGACAAACAATCCTAAGAGTAAGGTGTGCTTGGGAGAGGAGGATTGGGGGCTGCCCACGGGGATTTGTTACTAGTCGATTCTTGCCAGCTTGCTACTTGCTATTTACCCTTGTGTGTTTGATTTCCCCTCTTTGTATTCATCGTTCTTCGCATGTTCTTCGCGTTCATCTTTCCCTCCGCACAAATCCGTGAAAATCAGGACCTACCCGCATCACAAAGTGGGTCCACCCCATGTGGGCCCAAGATGAAGATGGACAAGACCAAGACTCAAGTCAAGCTGGTGGGTTCACCGTCAAGACACGCATGTCCTACATCGACTAAGGGCTCCGGTCCTGGGGACCTTCCGGGTCCCCAAACCAAGCAAGAAGGCCAGGAAGGACCCGAGAGCCCGAGTTCCCGGTAGGAGGCCAGGCTCCCTCTTGGGTACTCCCCCACGTCCCTGTGGATAAGCACTCCACCTCACCGCGGAAGACTTGGGAAGCAAGGCGAAGGCAGCGCGGGCGGGAAGCACGTCCCGTGGTGGTGTTAGCTCCTGTCCACCCCCAAGGTGGACGCTCCCACCTAACCCAAAGTAGACGCTAGGCTGAGGAGAGGCCACATCTCCCCCTAAACTAGATGAGGAGGGTCCTTCACCTCGAAGGTCCCTCACGCCCCTCACGTGACCCTGTGATAACCCTTTAGCCTATAAAAGGAGGACCAAGGCACGGAGGAGGGAGAGGTCGAACCAAGGACGAACACAAGCTAGAACCAGAGCAAGACTAGACTAGGGCTGCGAAGGTAGAGAGGAAGGTGATCTCCTCCGGGTCAGGATCTGTCCTTCTTCTACCTCCAGCCAAAACCCTTCCGGGTACTCTGTCTGGGAGGTTCCATTGTAAGCCACACTATAAAGAACTCATCAATCCAGACATGCAGGAGTAGGGCTTTTAGCCTCCGGGCGGCCTGAACCTGGGTAGCTCCTTGTGTCCCTTTGGTTACATGCTTTGATCGTGGAGAGGAGAGCTTGATCTAGACTCCGACCAAGAAGACGATTCTCAGCCTCCTTCGCGCCCCATGCCGAACCTAAAAGGGGGTATCCTATACTCCCGGTGTCCGTGCAACGAGACACGACAAAGATCCACAGATATATTTATATAGATGTGACAATATTCAATGCATCATGGCATGTGAGATGCAACAACAACCAATTTAAACAATCAAGAAATTTTCTAAAGTTCGACCGAGCTTGAGATCGGGTTAACGTCTTGCCTTCAGCAGTGGGGTATGGTTCGGGAACAACTTCCACTTCGTTGGAGAGGTTTAAATCTAACAAGGGAAATAAAAATGCATCAAAAACCTGATCATTTTGGTTCCAATGGAAAGATATTTTCAAAACAAAGCTACCAAAATTGGTTTCCCATTTTTCTGATCATTTTTTAGGGAGATATGGCCTTTCAAAGTTGGACTTAAATTCTGCCAATTTCAAATAAAAAAATAAAACAGAAAACGTTTCGGGAAATGAATAAAAATCTGACAGCGGGACCCACCAGTCAGTGGCTCAGTATTTAAAACGTTTTTCCGCGCGAAATTAGGGAGAGCACTGTGTTGCTCCGGCGAGCTCTCCGGCGGCGATTTCCCGCGGCTAGGGCGACGGGGAGGTGAGGGAGAGGGAGCAGGGCGGCTCGGGGAGGCGTGGCGCAGCTCGTCTGTGCACTCGCGATTGCCGGAGAGGTCGGACGGAAGTAGACCTTCCTCTCCCGCGGCGACGGCGACCTGTCGAGGAAGGATACGACGACTCCGGCCACCAATCAACCAGGGGGAGGTGGCTAGGGGTTCATGGTGGTCTGTGGTGGTGGTGTGGGCGAGGAATCGATGGGGGAGGTGCTGGTGGCGAAGAAATCGGGCGGAGACAGTACGGCTAGGGCTGGCTCGATTCCAGCGAGGTGTTGCTCATCCGGTCTCGATACTGCGGTGGAAGACGATTGGGAGGGGGAGAGTGGTGGTGCGAGGCTTGGTGGTTGCTGGGGAGCTCCATTTATAGCGATTCGAGACGGTGGCCGCCGAGGCTAGCACGGTGAGGTGGCGGGTGCTATGCTTGTGCACTGTCTGGGCGGTGCGTCGTGGAGCTGACGGTGGCGGCGCGTGGCGGAGCACCTCACGAGCACACAGGGGAGGGGAGAGGCACGGGGTGGCGATGGAGAGGCTGACAAGCGGAGTCTCCGGTGGACTTTGCTGCGCGGCGCGTCGGCTTGCGTCAGTGGCGAGGGGGGACTGGCTTCTCTGACGACGCGTGGGTGCTCGACGGTGGAGAGGGTGGAGGGGGCCCGTTGGGCACGGTCTGGGGAGAGGGGAGGCAGAACGGCAACGACCAGCACGTGGCGGCGCCGTTGGGTGTGGCTCTGCCGGCGGTGACCACGTGACAGGACATGCCAACATCGGCATCGAGCTGTAACTCCCAGCTCAGAGCTCCAAATGAGATGAGGTTTGAACCACTGAGTGCCAAATTGAAAATCCTTCAACTTTGTGATTAAAGTTTTCCCAAATTCGAAACTTGGTGCGACTAGAATTCTGGAAAAACTGCACTGGTCAGAAAGGAAACATTTGATTTGAAGAAGCAAAACATTTTTGTTTTGGCCAACCTTTTTCTCTGAGGTGTAGACACCTTTTGGGCTTGTAACTAGGTCCTTGCGTACCACTAGAAAAATCATTTGACTAATTTACAAAATCATTTGAGTTAGAGGGCAGAAATTGGGTAGAAAAGATTTGAGGTAAATCCCCAAGTGTGAATCAAATATTTTTGCATAAATATACTATATACTGCCTAGGGATCATTCCCTATTTTTTGTAGAATTTTTAGATCAATATTTCAAGTACTTCTTTTGGAAAGCTCAATTAAATGGATTTTGGTTTACAAAAGAAAGAGGATTTTCAGAAAATGTTTTTGGGGTTTTGGGACCAAGAAATCAAGATACCAAGTGAGAGAGAACACAAAACTCAAGATTCCAGACTTGGACAAGGTTTTGTAAAAGATCAAAAATTGAAAAGGTCGTTTAACCAAGGCAAATTAAATCCAAAGCCAATAACAATATTTTTAATAGAAATTTTTCGAAAGGCCAAATTTCAGGATTCCTTTTGCTCGTTGAATAGGTACACGGTACTGAAAGATAGTGTTGTTCCCATGGCATGTTGCAGGCTTGTCCAATATTTGGAGGTAAACTGTGTGCCTCTTTCTGACACGATGGGCTTCGGAACCCAATGGAGTTTGACAATCCTGTTCACATAGAGCTGTGCTAGCTGGTCCGAACGGTACGTTGTCTTGACGGGAATAAAGTGAGACACTTTCGTCAAACGGTCGACAATGACCCAGATGGAGTCATTTCCTCGGCTAGACTTGGGAAGTCCGATGATGAAATACATACATATGTTGTCCCACTTCCACTAGGGTATTTTAAGGGGTTGGAGAAATCACGCGGGTTTCTAGTGCTCGGCTTTCACTAGGTTGCACACGTTGCAGCATGCAACATAGTAGGCGATCTCCTTCTTCATACCGGCCCACCAGAATATTTGCTTCAAATCTTGATACATCTTGGTACTTCCCGGGTGGATAGAATAGGCAGACTCGTGGGCTTCCCTGAGGATTTGCTGCTTTAGCGTGGCCTTGTCGGGTACACAAAGGCGATTACCGTAGTGGAGCACTCCTTGACTGTCCAATGAAAATTTCTTGGCCTTACCCAGTGGTATTTTGATCTTGATCCCTTTTATGCCGGGGTCGTTGGCCTGCTCGATTTTTATCTCTTCCTCAAGGTTTGGTTTCACCTGCAAGGTGCTTAAATAGGCCCTGCTTCCCACGCACACGTTTAACTTTGCGAACTCTTTCTCTAAACTTGGCTGCATCTTTAGGGGCTTCCTGCTTAGGGCATCTGCTACCATGTTGGCCTTCCCTAGATGATAATGAATTCCAAGGTCGTAGTCCTTGATTATCTCTAGCCATCTCCTTTGCCTCAGGTTGAGGTCAGGCTGGGTGAAGATGTACTTCAAGATTTTGTGATCAGTGTAGATCTCGCATCTTCGACCAATAAGGTGATGTCGCCAAGTATTCAGGGCGAGTATGACAGCGGCCAATTCCAAGTCATGCGTGGGGTAATTCAGCTCATGGGTCTTGAGTTGCTTTGATACATATGCAATGACCTTCCCTTCTTGCATGGTACGGCCCCTAGTCCATTTCTGCATGCATCACAGTATACGGTGAAATCCTTGCCATCATCAGGCAGTACTAGTATTGGGGCGGTGGTTAATTGGGTCTTCAACTCGTTGAAGCTTTCTTCACATTCGTCTGTCCAGGTGTACTTGTGATTTTCTTTAATAAGTCTGTCATGGACTTGGTTATGTTGGAAAAGTTCTCAATGAATCTTCGGTAGTAACCAGCCAATCCTAGGAAGCTTCTGACTTCCGACACATTGGTGGGTGTCTTCCAGTTCAGCAGGTCAGAGATTTTGTTGGGGTTTACAGCCACACCGGCTCCTGACAATACATTTCCTAGGAACTCTACTTCCTTTAACCAAAACTGGCATTTGCTGTACTTGGCATAGAGTTGTTGCTCACGTAGTCTTCCGAGAACCAATTTGAGATGTTCAGCGTGCTCCTCCTCATTCTTGAAGTAGATGAGGATGTCGTCGATGAATACCACAACGAACTTGTCGAGATATTCCATGAATACCTTGTTCATCATGCCCATGAAGTAGGCGGGAGCATTGGTTAGGCCGAACGACATGACAATACATTCATACAGTCCATATCTGGTGGTAAAAGCGGTCTTGGGAATATCACTTTCTCGGATCTTCAGCTGATAATACCCAGTGTGGAGATCAATCTTGGAGAATACACGGGCACCACGGAGTTGGTCAAATAGATCATTGATTCGTGGAAGTGGGTACTTATTCTTGATGGTGACATCATTGAGAGCGCGATAGTCAATGCATAGCCGGAGCGTGCCATCGCTCTTCTTTGCAAAGAGAACTGGTGATCCCCAAGGCGAAATACTTGGGCGAATAAACTTCTTCTTGATTAGATCATCGAGTTGTTTCTTCAATTCCACTAGCTCGGGGCTTGTCATACGGTAATGTTTCTTGAATATTGGGTTTGTTCTGGGTACAACTTCAATGGCAAATTCAATATCACGGTCAGGGGGCATTCCGGGTAGCTCATCCGGGAACACGTCTGGATATTCACTGACCACATACACCTGTCCTATCTAAGGGGCTTGGACAAGAAACATCTTTGCATTTATCTGGTGGGGTTTATTCGGCAAGTAGGTGGTGCGTATGCCTTCTGGGTTGGTGAGGGTAACTGCCCCGGTTGCACAGTCAATCTGGGCTGCATGCTGGGCCAACCAATCCATACCAAGAATGGCGTCGAGGCCGGGCACATTGAGAGTGTTGAGCTAAGCTGGGAATTTCACTTGGTTGATGCTGATGGTCAACTCTTGAGACGGTGTTTGTTTTCATCTCTGAGGTGGGGGTTTGTATCACCAAAAGATGGCCCAAAGGGGAAATGGAAAAACGGTGTTTGGCAACAAAATCCTTCGAGATGAAAGTGTGGGAATCGAATAAAATCAGTGCGGGTTTAGTGTTGATAGTACACGTACCAAGCACTACATCCGAAGCTCCGTAGGCTTCCTCTGCGTACATGTGGTGGACACGGGCAACTTGAGGTGGCTTGATTGCACTGGCAGGGTGGTTGTTGTTGGAGTTGTTGTTGTTGTTGCCGTGGCTGTTGTGAAGGGGGCAATCCTTGATGTAGTGTCCTGTCTTGCCGCACTGGAAGCAGGAGTTTTCCCTCTTGCAGTCATCCACTAGGGGACGCTTGTGGTAGAATCCTTCGCGTTGATATCCATCCTTCCTGGGTTGATTCCAAGTGTTCTGAGGTGTTGAGGTCTGGTTGTTGGGCTGCCATGTACGTGGCTTTGAAGTAGTTCCTTCATGCTGGTTCTTACGTGGCTCAAACTTCCGCTTGTGAGAGTCATAGATTGTGCGGTGCTCTTTTTCTGAGATTAGTGCAGTGTTGATCATGGCCTGAAAATCTGGAAACTGTAAAACGCTGAGCTGAGTCTTTATGGCCTGATGCATCCCATGAAGGAACCTGTCTTTCTTCTTTTCCTCTGTGTTGGTGTCCTCGGGTGCATAGCGAGCAAGGTTGTTGAACTTGGTCAGATATTCATTGATGGATTTGCTGCCTTGCGTGAGTGCCAGAAATTCCTGCTGCTTCATTTTTATAAGGCTTGAGGGTATGTAGGCCTTGCGGAAAGTTTCCTGAAATTCTGTCCAGGTGACAGCGGTTCCATTGCTCCTTGCGTCCTTTTGATTGTCTCACCAAACGTTGGCAGGGCCTTCAAGGTAGTGGGTGGCGAAGGGCACCTTGGCCTGCTCATCTATGCGAGCGAGTTCCAGTTTCTTTCCCATAGTACGGAGCCAATCATCAGCCTCAAGCGGGTCGTCAGCCTCTGAGAACTTTGGTGGCTGAGTACGCTTGAAATCCTGCAGCTTGGAGTGTCCTGGGCGTGAGGCACCATGGGCTTGCATGTATGTGCCAAACTCTCTCATGATCTGTGTCAGGTGCTGAGTATGACGTTCATCCATCATCATCATGAACTGACTTGGACTTGGTTCCTGAGTTGGTGGGGAGGAGGTGATTGCGGGGGCACGGGATCCTCACCCGCTTGTCGTGCGGAACGACGAACCGGGGTTCCTTGGCTGCCACTTGCACTGCTATTGGACCTCATCCTGGATGGTTGAATGTGGTGACGCGTACCAAGAGCATCCATACGGGGAAAAAGTGCAACATCCAAGAAAAACCAAATGGAAACAAGATTTGCATAGACAACAAAGCACGGTGATATACAATGGCTGGTTGGGTTACAAGATCCTAGTTCCTTGCTACCTTACACGAGATGCGAGATAAAAGATACAAGCTACTCGATACAAGATACATGATACAGAGTACATGATACAAGATGCATGATACGAATTACACGATACAAGATGCAGGATACAACTCTACCACTACATTATTCGAGCAGGCGATACAGCGGAAAGGTAAGATACACTAGGCGATGCAGTCTCCGAGCTCCTAGAACTCCATCTCGAGGGGTGTCGCTGGTGGGATGTGTCGATGTCCTCCCTCGTGGGGCTGTAGTCGGGTGAAGCGCGGTCATCTTGGGAGTCTCTGGAGTAAGAGGGTGTGTCGGCACGGACGTGACGACGCTGAGATCGTACAGGGGTGAAGCACGAGTAGTGGCGAGCGGCGCTGCTACGAGTGCGGGGAGGTGCCGACGGAACGGGGGGTGTGGAAAAGCGGGCGATTCCCATCCTGATCTGCTCGAGGGAGCAATGGGTAAAGGTGGGGAACCGAGGTGGGTGGCGAGAAGAACTAGCTCCAGATGCTCGTTCATCTCGGCCATAGCTACGTTGGCACGAAGCGAGGCAAACTGGATTCAGGTAACATGGAGATACTGGTGGAGGAGGGCGGTGTACTGAAGGAGGGCGGTGAGGGGTGAGCGGGGCTCACCTGGGTTGGGAAAAAGGAGGTCCCCGTTGTCTAAATCCAGCCTCGGGAAATAGGCGTAACGGGTGCACAGCCTCATGACTGTGTCGTACGTACGAAGGTAGACGATGGCGTCTCCTGCAGCCTCATGTATGGCTCGGGTCGCCTGAGTAGAGACACCGGAAGTAATGGCGTGGATGTTTCCATCGGCCACCGGCTCTGGGCGCAGGTGGACGGTGGCGGTGAACTCAGTAGCGGCCCCGTCGGGACGGTTGTAGTACACGCGGTAGATCGGGGGAGGTGAGCCTGGGTAGAGGTGATCCCAAATCTCAGCGAGGAACTGTGGAAAGCCGGGAATGTGTACAACGGTGGTCTCCGTGAAGAACTCGGACGGTGCCATCTGTACCAGGGACAGAAGCCAAAAAGGTGAGCGTTAAAGTTTACAAGCGCAAACAAGTACAGAAACAATTAAGAAGTAGGCAACGCGGCAAGCTCTATCCAAGCTCTGTGGCACCCCGATCCAGATGATCGAGTTACCCCATATACCAGCCCCAGAAACACTGGATATATGACAACTTGATAAACAAAGACATAACCAAATATATTTATGGCTCCAAGTTCAGATGATTACAATATTACAACATGGGGTGAGGCTCCAGCGATCGTGCAATAGGCGCACACAACAGTATGTACATTATTTTTCTAACATTGAGCCTCTATCAGAGATCGCAGCGGGTACGTAGGTAGTAGCGTGGCAACGTCGGCCTTATTCCACGGGGTTCTGCCTGGGACACTGATTCCTAGTTCTCGTACAGCGGGTACTCGGCGACGGGTGCAGCGGGGTCTGGCCACATGAAAAGCCAGGTGAGTACATTGAATGTACTCGCAAGACATTACCCTAACATCAAACAAGGCATATCTATATGGCATGGCATAAGTTCAGAAAGTAGCATGGCATGAGTTTGGGTATTTAAGTGCGAGTCCAAGCTTAACGGTTGGACTTAACTTACCTACTTACCTTAGTAGGGACGTTTCGTGTTATCAAGTGAGATCACATTTCTCACTCAACAACTCGTAACCACAACTAGGCTTCCAAGCCTCTAGCCAACTCTGGCTCATTTCCCGATTCTCAAGTCCTTAGCTAATTCTGGCTAGACTGTCAAATTTCCACGTGATCATTGGGTTTCACATTAATTATTTCTCCAAGTTCGACTGGACTGACTCATAGCGTGACTTGACCCAAACATCGTCCCATAACCTAGGGACAAGGCTAGATTCTAGATTTACACTCTCGAGAGGTTGCAACTTTTATCCACACGCTGAAGTCTAGGCTTGTATCGCCGGTACCGAAGTACTAGAACCGATCATGGCGGCAGTACAAACCCACACTTCCACAACCGTTTATTCTACCCGGACACTCCCTGTGTAGCCACCGACACGTCCAAGGGACCAGGTCCTATGACGAAGTGAATCCGGCACGCCCCCAACAGATGAGCGATGCCTAGCTCCGGAACCTTCGCAAGACTAGCCCCGACCACAAAGGTAACCGACTAGACTTGCCAAATGCGTGGCGTCAAAGGAGGCTTGATAGAATACTCGGCCATGGTCTGCCCATATGAACGACGCATGGTTGTGCTGGTTGTGCTTGGTGAGTGGCACTATGCGACACAATCTAGTCGATGGAGGTGGTTATCTTCTTAGTCCAATTTAATTCCAGCCTTCCAAGCAACACACGATATTCATATGGTAATTCAAGCAGTAAATAAAACATATTAACCTCCACATAACAATGTCCAGAAAATAAAAGGGCGTCAACCGGATGACTGTGGCGGAGCTACCTCCGACCAGCGCCTTCTCGTTTGACAAGGAAAAAGAAACGTCAACCGGATGACTGTGGCAGAGCTACCTCCGACCAGCGCCTTCTCGTTTGACAAAAGAAAAAGAAACGTCAACCGGATGACTGTGGCGGAGCTACCTCCGACCAGCGCCTTCTCGTTCGACAAAAGAAAGGGTGTTGCGAAGATCCACAGATATATTTATATAGATGCGACAATATTCAATGCAGCATGGCATGTGAGATGCAACAACAACCAATTTAAACAATCAAGAAATTTTCTAAAGTTCGACCGAGCTTGAGATAGGGTTAACGGCTTGCCTTCAGCAGTGGGGTATGGTTCGGGAACAACTTCCACTTCGTTGGAGAGGTTTAAATCTAACGACGGAAATAAAAATGCATCAAAAACCTCTCTTTAAGCCATCAAATAAATGCCAAAAAAATAAATTCCAAATAAATCCATTTTGGTTCCAATGGAAAGATATTTTCAAAACAAAGCTACCAAAATTGGTTTCACATTTTTCTGATCATTTTTGAGGGAGAAATGGCCTTTCAAAGTTGGACTTAAGTTCTGCCAATTTCAAATAGAAAAATAAAACAGAAAACGTTTCGGGAAATGAATAAAAATCTGACAGCGGGACCCACCAGTCAGTGGCTCAGTATTTAAAACGTTTTTCCGCACGAAATTAGTTAGAGCACTGTGCTGCTCTGGCGAGCTCTCCGGCGGCGATTTCCCGCGGCTAGGGCGACGGGGAGGTGAGTAAGAGGGAGCAGGGCGGCTTGGGGAGGCGTGGCGCAGCTCGTCTGCGCACTCGCGGTTGCCGGAGAGGTCGGACGGAAGCAGAGCATCCTCTCCCACGGCGACGGCGACCTGTCGAGGAAGGATACGATGACTCCGGCCACCAATCAACCAGGGGGAGGTGGCTAGGGGTTCATGGTGGTCTGTGGTGGTGGTGTGGGCGATGAATCGACGGGGGAGGTGCTGGTGGCGAAGAAATCGGGCGGAGACAGTATGGCTAGGACTGGCTCGATTCCGGCGAGGTGTTGCTCCTCCGGTCTCGATGCTGCGGTGGAGGACGATTGGGAGGGGGAGAGCGGTGGTGCGAGGCTTGGAGGTTGCTGGGGAGCTCCATTTATAGCGATTCGAGACGGTGGCCGCCGAGGCCAGCACGGTGAGGTGGCGGGTGCTGTGCTTGTGCACTGTCTGGGCGGTGCGTCGTGGAGCTGACGGTGGCGGCACGTGGCGGAGCACCTCACGAGCACACAGGGGAGGGGGAGAGGCACGTGGTGGCGATGGAGAGGATGACAAGCGGGGTCTCCGGTGGACTGTGCTGCGCGGCGCGTCGGCTTGCGTGGGTGGCGAGGGGGGACTGGCTTCTCCGGCGACGCGTGGGTGCTGGACGGTGGAGAGTGTGGAGGGGGGCCGTTGGGCACGGTCTGGGGAGAGGGGAGGCAGAACAGCGACGACCAGCACGTGGCGGCGCCGTCGGGTGTGGCTCTGCCGGCGGTGACCACGTGACAGGACATGCCAACATCGGCATCGAGCTGTAACTCCCAGCTCAGATCTCCAAATGAGATGAGGTTTGAACCACTGTGCGCCAAATTGAAAATCCTTCAACTTTGCTGACTAAAGTTTTCCCAAATTCGAAACTTGGTGCGACTAGAATTCTGGAAAAACTGCACTGGTCAGAAAGGAAACATTTGATTTGAAGAAGCAAAACATTTTTGTTTTGGCCAACCTTTTGCTCTGAGGTGTAGACACCTTTTGGGCTTGTAACTAGGTCCTTGCCTCCCACTAGAAAAATCATTTGACTAATTTACAAAATCATTTGAGTTAGAGGGCAGAAATTGGATAGAAAAGATTTGAGGTAAATCCCCAAGTGTGAATCAAATATTTTTTGCATAAATAGGCTATATACTGCCTAGGTATCATTCCCTAATTTTTGTAGAATTTTTAGATCAATATTTCAAGTACTTCTTTTGGAAAGCTCAATTAAATGGATTTTGGTTTATAAAAGAAAGAGGATTTTCAGAAAATGTTTTTGGGGTTTTGGGACCAACAAATCAAGATACCAAGTGAGAGAGAACACAAAACTCAAGATTCCAGAATTGGACAAGGTTTTGTAAAAGATTAAAAATTGAAAAGGTCGTTTAACCAAGGCAAATTAAATCCAAAGCCAATAACAATATTTTTAAAAGAAATTTTTCGAAAGGCCAAATTTCAGGATGTTACAGTATCACACCATACTGAAACGCAAGACGTTCGCCCGGTTCATGGAAGTTCCGCACTATGCTTACCTGAAGTTGAAGATGCCAGGGACAAACGAAATCATCACCGTGAGCGACAACTTCCAGCGGTCAGACAACTGCGACCGCGAGTTCAACAAAATCTCCGAGTCCTTCGGCATGCAGCAGCAACTCGAGGAGCTCTCGATCAGCAATGACAAAACTCTCTTCCCTGAGAGCTAGAGACCGGCACCCGACTCTGCTTTCAGTGCAACAAATGACACAAGGGCGCACTAGGTGCACCCGACCAACGCTACGAAGATGGCTCTAGTGTCGTCGAGCTTGCCTCCCGCATAGGAAAGCATGCTCGTCGAGTTCCTACATGAGAACTGGGAAATCTTCGCCTGGTGTCCAGCGGACATGCCAGGCGTACCTAGGGAACTCGCCGAGCACCATCTACAAATTTATCCAGATGCCAGACCTGTTAAGCAATCCATGCGCCGCTTCTCCGAGCCGAAGCGCGTCGCCATCAGGCAATAAATTGACAGACTACTTCACGCCAAATTCATTCGCGAGATCAAGAAATCAGACTGGGTCGCTAACCCGGTGCTAGTACCAAAGAAACACACAGACATCGTCCGCATGTGCGTCGACTTCACCGCCCCCAACAAGTGTTGCCCGAAGGACCACTTCCCTTTGCCGCGAATCGACCAGATAATCGACTCCATAGCTGGCTGCGCACGCTTGTCTTTCCTGGATGCCTACTCAGGCTACAACCAGATAAGGATGCGAGTGGAGGACAAGGAAAAAAACTTCCTTCATCACACCCCATGGTGTCTACTGCTACACAACCATGCCCTTCGGGCTCAAGAACGCTAGTGCCACGTACCAGCGCATGATGCAGTCCTGCCTCAAGGACCAGATCGGACGAAACGTCCAAGTCTACGTCGATGACATTATCATCAAGACCAAAGAAGAGGACACGCTCCTCGATGACCTGCGCGAGACCTTCGCCACGCTCAATCGCTACAACATCAAGCTCAACCCAATCAAGTGCGTCTTCGGCGTGCCACCTGGACAACTACTCGGGTACCTCGTATCCGCACGAGGCATCGAAGCAAACCTGGAGAAGATAGAAGCAATCCTGACAATGCCATCCCCGACCAAGCTTCGGGAGGTTCAGCGCCTTGTCGGTCGAGTCGCAGCACTCAGCCGGTTCATTAGTAAGTTGGGTGAAAAGGCTCTCCCTTTCTACCAACTGATGAAGAAGTCCGACACCTTCGAGTGAACGTCGGAAGCTCAAGCAGCCTTTGCAGATCTCAAGCGAGTCTTGGCGACTCCACCAGTACTTTTTGCGCCACACGAAGGAGAACCTCTATACCTCTATGTCGTTGCCACCAACAGGGTGCTCAGCACCGTCCTCGTCATCAAGCACCAAGAAGAAGGCCACGCCCACGTCGTCGTCCTCGTCGTCGATCCACGTCAGCATGAAACAGCCCGTATATTACCTCAGCGAGGTGTTATCCATATCCAAACAGTGGTACCCGCATTATCAGAAGCTGGCCTACGGTGTCTTCGTGACTTTACGCAAGGTCGTCCACTACTTCGTCGAGCACCCGATCACTGTGGTTAGTGCCTCGGCGCTATCGGATATCCTCACCAACCATGATGCAACAGGACGAGTTGTCAAGTGGGTCATCGAGCTGGGTCCATGGGACCTGAAATACACGCACCCCAATGCGATCAAGGCACAAGTACTTCCAGACTTCACAACCGAGTGAATAGAGGCTAAGCTGCCTGATGTGCCTGATCTGTCCAATGCATGGACCATGTACTTTGATGGCTCCAAGAAATTCGAGGGTGCCGGGCAGGCATCATCGTGACATCGCCAAAAGGCGATAAGCTGCGCTACGTACTGCAGATGGACTTCCCCAAACCCTCAAACGACGAGGCAGAGTACGAGGCCCTAATACACGGCATGCCGATGGCCAAGAACTGCGGCGCTACTCGCCTCATGATCTACGGGGACTCGAACCTCGTCGTGCAGCAAACCATGAAGGACTACGATGCTACAACAGAGAACATGATTGCGTATCGGGACCTCTACAACATCATGGAGGGCCACTTTGATGGCTGCGAGCTGCGGCACATGGGCCGCGCAAGTAACGAAGAAGCAGACATGCTAGCCAACCTCGGCTCGACCAAAGCCACAGTCCCACCTGGAGTTTTTGTCGAGTGCATCAAACACCAGTCTATCAATCTCAAGCAACCAGTGGTAACCTCTACACCAGCAATGGGCACCAAGGACCCACCAGCAAAGGACCCTGCAGTACCCAACGCAGAAGATCAACACATAGAAGTCCTCCTCATCGAGCCAACATGGACAAACCCTTTCCTCGCATACATGTTGCGTCGGGAGTTGCCGGCGGATACGACAGAAGCTAGGCGCATCACTCGCCGCTCCAATGCCTTCACGATCATCAAGGGAGAACTGTACAAGCGTAGCATATCCGTAATCCTGTAACAATCACGTCAAAAAAAAGAATCATGTAACGATGCAGAGACCCAGAAGATGGCAGAGCAATACTATTCGACATCCATGCGGGTACCTGTGGACATCATGCTAGCAGTCGAGCCTTGGTTGCCAAAGCCTTCCGAGCCGGGTTCTACTGGCCCACGGCGATGCAGGAAGCCGAAGACATCGTCAGGAAGTGCCTGGGATGCCAGAAGTTCGCCACCAAGCTGCACGCACCTGCTTCAGAGCTGAAAACAATACCACTCGCCTGGCCCTTCGCCCAGTGGGGACTCGACATGGTGGGACCATTGAGAAAATCATCCCGCGGGGACACACACATCTCCTGGTGGCAGTCGAAAAGTTCACGAAGTGGATTGAAGCTATACCCATAACAAGCTCGACTGCCACAACAGATGTTAACTTCATCAAGTCCATCATCTTCAGGTTCGGGGTCCCCCACAACATCATCACTGACAACGGGACAAATTTCACCGCCGATGACTTCAAAGACTTCAGCATGGACCAGGACATCAAACTCAACTACGTCTCAGTCGCTCATCCCTAGTCCAACGGGCAAGTCGAAAAAGCAAACGGCCTAGTCTGCAGCGGCCTAGTCTGCAGTGACAACTATTGTCTTCGACAAACAAATCGCAAATTTACACTCGGGGGCAGCCCCCCATGGATATACATTGTTCATTTACAACTTAGCTCAACGAGCATACAAATTGCACTCTCTAATCTATAGGCTCCTCCTTCGGAGTGCTCCATTTGCCTCTGGACCTGTTCAATAACTTTCCTCGCCGAGCCAAGAGTATCCGCATAATGTTCCTCCGAAGGCAGGCCATCGGTAAGCTTCTCAATATCGAGGTGCGGGCGGTGGACTCGCACATAAGCAAAGGCAACATTGGCTCCACCCACAAGTTGAGCGTGCAAGAACTTCTTGATCGCCTTGCCTTCGCGGAATCTCGTCAACAGAGCAGGTATACCTTGCGGTTGTTCATTATGTGGGAACAGCGCTCGGTGCACCCGAGCTAGAGTACCCCGGCAAAATTCCAACAGCAAACCAGCGCGCGAAGCTCGATCTTGCAGAACAGCGAGCACCCGAGCCCTTGATCTGTCAGACCAGAAGTACTGGGAGCCGGAAACCGAGCTAGTCGCAGCTCCATCCAGGCGTTCTTCTATGTGTGCCTTCTCGGCTCTCCAGTCCGTGCACACACCTGCATTGGCGCAACAAAGAAACAAAATAAGAAGCAGTCGAAGAAAAAGCCACTCACAGTTGGAAGTTCTTCGGGCGCACTGACATTCTAGGCTGTCAATTCACTATGTCCAGCTCTCCAATCAAGTATTTTCACGTTCAGACGAGGGCGCAGGGCTCGACTTCAACGCGTCCAGTTCACCCGCGCACTCTTCAGCTCCTGCTCCAACTTCGAGATTCGAGTCTTCATATATGACATGACGACCTCATCATTTCTACTCCGGGCAGTCGGCTGAGGAGGAGCACTCACGGAGGGAGAGTCGCCAGGTGCTCCAGGTGCCTTAGGCTGCTCAAAAGCAAATTTCAACAACATGAGACCACTGAATACAAAGAGTCAACAAGGCAACACACTCGGGGGCTAGGCCCCGACAGAACATTCAAACAGATATAGACTGCGAAGCCAAAAGCAGATATATATTGACAGTCAAGTGCCATCAGTTCATTACAAGGCAAAAGAAAAGGGGAAGTCAACAATAGAGCCTACGACGTCGACTCCGACCTAGACCTAGCTGCATGAGTAGCGACTTCCGCAGCACGTCGCTCCATCGTGGCCACCATGTCCTCCGCCAGTCGCGCCGCTGTCTCCTTCACTGAGCTCAGTGGAGCCATTCTTCCATCAGGTCTCCGTGGAAAGTCCGCTACGACCTTCTCGAAGTCACCCACAATACCATGACCCAGCAACAGCTTGAATGTGGACTCCGAGTCGCGTTCCGTTTGGGCGCGAGTGAAGTCCGCCATGGTGGAAGATTCCGAGCCAAGTACTGCAGCCAGACCATCAACAGTCGCGGGTGGCGTCCCCTACGGAAAGATGTTCTTGTGCACTGCAGCAAGAGCACCAGTCGACTTGGCGAGTGCAGCCTTAGCGTGAGCGCACATGGTGTCGAACGCGCTGACGGCCTGGTCTAGCGAGACGTTGTCGCTCGTCGCCTACGTAGAGGGTGCTGCGCCAAAAGCATCTGCAAAAACAACAATTCAAGTACCAATTCGAACGAATTGGGAGACAAAACTTCAAGCAAACAACACATGGGAATGAGGTCTTACCTCCCACTTCATGGGCAAGCGAAAGCAGGCGCTCAGTTTGCGTCTTCTCGCGCTGCAGGATGGCATCCTCTCGGCCCTTAGCTTCCTTCAGCTTCTGCTCAGCATCAGGTTTAGGGCCTCGAGGTTCTTCTCCAGTTCTTGCACCCGAGATGCAGCAGCCTTCCGGTCACCTGTAGGACGCATGACATTTTCAACCGGAGTCTAAGCTTGAGTGGAACCAAATTAAACAAAAACCAAAGAATCACTTACCTTCAGACTACTCCAGAGCAGCGCAGAGCTAGTCCCTCTCTTGCTCCATCTGGACATAGGCTGCACCCGACTCCATGAGGTTGCGGTAGAAGGGCTGCAAGACGCAAAGAAAATCCATGAATTTGAGCCTATGCCCAACTATATTAGTTGCACATAGCCTCGGGGGCTACTCCCATCGGGAGCGCTGTCGCGCACCCGATAATCTAGACAATCAGAGGACACTTATGTGGTCATGCAGCGACGCAGCACCTGAAGAAGACGGAGCGTGCGCTTCCGGGATGGACGGAGCCGAAGACTTCACGACCTCAGTAGCGGCCGCCGCAGCCGCCGAAGGCACAACCTCCGGAACAGTCAGCTGCGACTCCGCACCACTCGGAGCCGACGCCTGCTCTAGGACAGGCGGAGGGGACACATCCGTGCCGTGCCCAGCACTGCACATAAAGTTTACAACTCAAGCAATTGCACATAAAGAACGACAGAGAAGCCTAGCAACTACAAAGGTGCTCACCTCATTTCCTCGCCTTCGTCGCTGACGAGGGAGTCAAAATCGAAGATCCGCCAAAATATGACGTATTGCCAGCTCGGGCGGGAGGCGCTATGTTCAGCGGGACAACTTCCATCCGGTCCTTCACGCTGGGCGACGAGGAACCCAAATCGTCATCATCTTCCAGCTCCACCCTACGGCGAGTCCTCGGAAACAACCTTCGCCTTGTCCAGCCGGCGACGCTTGGGCAGCTGTTCGTCGTCATCCTGCTTCGTCTCCTCCACCTCCTCTTCGGGTGAGGTGTTTGCGGAGGGAATGGAGAAATCCTCATCGGCCGGCTCAACCTCCGGAAATTCCACCACAAAAGTCGTTCCATTCTCGGGTAGAGGTGGAAGACAAGAGAGGGTCGGGTGATCCTGCAAAGCAAGCACAAGGTGTTCAACACAACAAGCAACATGGAAGAAAATACTACTCGAAGCAAATCAAATCTCACCTCAGGTAGTGGGTTCTCAACCCCAAATGGAGTAACTGGGTAGTCGATGTTGCAGTCCTCTGTAGCTTTGATGCTGGTCACAGACCGCATAGAGTTCCCGAAGGCATAGCGGCTGCACGCGCCTCTTCAAGAACGTGGCAATAAGGTGGACTCCACTCACCTCTTTGCCCACCATCTTCATCAACTCGAAGATCTTCCTCAGCAAAGGCACCACTTCCACCTTGTCTGCACTTGACAGCATGTGTGACTAGGCGTTCGACTTCCTCAGAGGCTTGTTAGCCACGAAGTCGGGGATGCCTCCTGCTCAGTGCGGACGTAGAACCACTTCTTTCGCCAGCCTTGGGCGGACTCGACCTGCTTCACCGCGAAATAGGAGGTGTCGCCGCGAACCTGGATGCCGAAGCCGCCAAGTGGATAAGTGCCACCAGCACCCGCATTCCTCTTGACGTTGAAGATGGTCTTCCACAAGCCCAATGCAGGTGCACTCCCAAGAAACATTCGCAAAGGACGATGAAGCACGCGATGTGGAAGACACCGTTCGGGGTCAAATCGTGCATCTGCACCCCGTACGCGTACAACAACCCGCGGACAAAATCGTGCAGCGGGAAAGAGAATCCCCGACTCAAGAAATCCGCAAAACACACACGCTCGCCAGGTCGAGGTTGAGGGAATACCTCTTTCTCGGGTGCGCGCGTGGCCAGTTGGTCCGCCGGCGGCAGCAGCCCATCTTCACGGAATCCATCTAGGTGGTTGATGTAGCCCAACCTAGGCCCATCACCATGTCAAGCATTCCAACACATCACAAGTCACCATGGACATCAAAGGCGAATTCATTCCTCTTAGATAACTCATTTCCCACCATTTTGGATGGTATACTATGTCATCCTCCATCCCTTATTGATGCTAGGCTTGCCACGACGACTACGATTACACGGGAGGTTAACCAAGGTGCACGAGGAATGACGAACGACAAGACGGTGGCTTGAAAGAGGAGAAGGAAACGAGGAGATGGACAAGACGAAGGAGCCGGAGAAGCAAGCCCCAGGAAGGCCGGCCTCAGCCCGGCCCAAGCCTGGCCCAGCCTAGGCCGGTCCTCCATCCGACGCGTCCGGCCTCAGGCCGGCCTCGGCCCGGCCAGGCCGGTTCCCCAGTCCAGCCTGCGTGTTGTTTGGTCCAGCAGGGAATATTCCCTTGTATCCCTTCCCACCTACCCCTTTGGGTCAAACCTATATATAGGACTCCCTTCCCTTCTTGAGAGGATAGAGTCTATGATGAGAGAGAGTTGAGCATAGGCTCCTTACCCACCCCTTTGTGGTGTTGCCTCCCTTGTGCAGAAGATCCCCTTGTGGATTCAAGGCATCCTCTTGTAGGGAAGATCCCTCTTGTGGATTCAAGACCTGTACTTGTAGTTTGACTACTTGTCAATCCCTCATCTTTGGGTGACGCTATTGGATCGGTTGGATTGACCGATATGAGAAACAATCCTAAGAGTAAGGTTGCTTGGAGATTGAGAATCGGGGGCTGCCCTTGGGGATTTGTTAACGGTTGATTTCGTCCGTGTTGCTTTGCTAGTTATCTCCACTTTCCCCACGAATTCCCCTTGTGTTCTTCGTGTTCTTCGTCTTTCCGCATCAAATCCGTGAAGATCGGGCACCCCTAGAGGCATGGCCTTCACCATATGGTATCAGAGCATGGTTGCCACGGATTGATTTGTGTTTCCACTCCCAAATTTTTCTTTGATTTTGAGAAATTCGAAAATTTCCACCAAAAATAGCCACAAATTGCTTTTGGATCGATCTGTGAATTGAGTGCGTTTTTGCAAGTTTTGATCCATAGATCTATTGCTCAACTAGTTGATCTTGCTTCCTTTGCATTCCCATGGCCAAATTCCATTGATTTCCCCTTCGATTTGAGGTTTTTCGGGCCGTTTTTTCCGCCCAAATTAGTTAATTTTCGAGTTGGGCACGACCTACAGCCGAAATCCGGCCTCAGCCTGGCCTAAGTCCGGCCTGGCCGGCCTACCTCCAGACGAAATCGGCCTCAGCCCGGCCTCGCCCAGGCCGACCTTCCTGAAAACTGGATTTTCTCAAAATTTGTTTTGGCCATATATTTTGATTCCGGACTCCGTTTTTGGTGTTTTTCGGCTCGTTTCGAAGCTACGAACAAGATCTCCATCACCATTGTGGAAGATCCATCATCCACCACCACCAAAATTCGTGGGCAAGCGCGAAACTTTTACACCAAAGGGTGAAGATTGTCGACTAAGTTATAATCATCACGAATCTTTTCCCCTTGCCATTCCTTTGTGAGTCACACTATATCTTTGCGATTACCATGTCCTATTGAGTCTAGCTCTTAATGATTGCTTGCGCTTTGCACATTTGCACCGTGTAGTTTACGAGCAAAAGTATTTGCGCTAGTTGACATATATCTTGTGTTGGCATCAAAGAAGTGTGTGTGCAAAAGAGAAAAGAATCAAAAGAGCAAAGAGAAAAGAAGCAAAAAGTGCAAGAAAAGAAAAGAAAGAGACACCACTTGCCATATATCTTGTAGAAAGCACGCAAGCTCGATGAACATCTAGTAGGTGGTACATTTTGTGCAAATCTAGTAGCCCACCAATAATTTGCAATCGAGCTAGTGGCTCTCCTTGTACTTGTGCAACACGAGCTTATAGTCTTTGCTAGGAGATTTAGCTCACTTCTTGGTTGCATAAGTCCCATTTATCTCTCCGTGCGTGTGTTTCCTTGAACTACTTTCCTATCTTTTGAGATTGACTTGTTTTGCTTTGTGATCATCGTGGTTCTCTACTTGCCTTTACAATATCTTGGATTTCGGACTGGTTCGATTTGCTTTCCAGCTACCATACCTTTCTATCCTCATAAGTGTGTGTGTTGGGTGTTAGAACCGGATTCTCTTTCGTCAAGCAACTCTATTCTTTCGATATAGTTTCTCTTGGTTCTCCATCACCCCACATATACACTTGGTCTTGTGAGCTAACATGTCTAGGGAGAGCGAATCCAACTATGGAGGCGAAGATAATGATGAGTACACGATGAGCCACATCGACTATGACCCCCATGATATGACAGAGCATCACCAAAACTTCCGCTACCACGACTCCGACTATACAAGTGTCAACGACATGGAGCGGTACCACGACTTCAACCAACCTTCATCATATGGTACCGACTTCGACTCCGCAAGCGTGCATGACATGGAGCATCACCAAGACTTCCGCTACTATGACTCCAACTCCGCAAGCGCCAACGACATAGACATGATGGATCCCTACAATGACTTCGAAACGACAAGCGTCTACTACATGGATCCCATGGGTGACAAATACTATGAACATGACTACAATGACATGGTGGAGCACATGTACAACCACGACTTCTCGAGCATGGGCGACTACATCGACTACACCTTCGACAACATGCAAGAAGTGACGAACCCCATCACCACCGTGTTCAAGAGTGGCACCACCAAGCTTGTTGGGAGAACCTCCTATGGTTCATGCTCAAGACGGAGCAACGAGAAGACCACCATGCATTCATCCTATGAAGCTCCATCAACTTCAAGAAGGCGTCATGAGAAAGACATTGCCAAGAGCGCCAAGCTTCGACATTCTACATCAACAACAAGACAGCGCACCAAGAAGTGCATCGACACGGCCAACCGAAGCCAAGGCCAATCTAGTTCAAGAAGGCGCCACAAGAAAGACACCAAGGTGGACCATACCATGTCCAAGCTTGAAGACGACATCGACACACTCGCCAAGCTTCGGAACATATCACCAAGTTCGAGTGGAACCACCAAGGACCTTCGACGACAAGCACGCCGACGTCGACATGAGGAGAAGCATCCGAACGACTTTCGACGTCAATTCTCCCCTCAAGAACGCCAACGCCGACATGAAGAGAAGTCAAGACGGAAGGCACGCCATCAAGCACCTATGCCTATACTCCAAGTTCAAGGTGCAACCTCCACATCCAAGATGGCGGCAAGTGCACATCCTATGGTGCCTCCTTCTAGTGTTGATTCTATTGTTGACAAGTTCATGGCCGACATCGACAAGTTCTTCGAGCAACGGTCAAGCTCACGTCGATGCCACAAGAAGCATGTCAACACTTGTGAGGACACAACCAAGACGGCGCCCTTCTCAAGCACTTATCATGACATGGTCCCTAAACCAATTGCCACCACCACAAAGGCCCCCATATGGAGAGATAAAGACCTTATATGTGACAATTGCCAAGGCCAAGACCATGATCCACGAGAATGTCCCAATCTCTTGTGCCCACTATGCAATGGAAGAGGTCACATAATGTGGGAGTTCAAAGTTGGTGAACAAGAAGGTGACCACGACGATGAAAAGATGGTCGAACATGGGATTTTTCCTTCGACCACGGAGGCGTGCATGGAGTATGCTTTCATCTATGACCATGGGTCAAGTGTTGATGATGTCGAGCATGGGATGTTCCCTTCGGTAATGGAGTCGAGTGATGATGCCCCTCTTATGGCATCGACCTTTGAAGGCGACGAGGTCAAGAAGGTTGAGAATGGGAGTTTCCCTTCAACCATGGTGGCGTATGGAGTTGAGGAAACCGAGCCTATTCCTATGAGCTTGAGTTATGAGATGGTACCAATCCCATGTGAGAATGAGAACCACTTAGCCCACTTGAGTGAGAGTGAGAGTGAGTTGAGTGCCTCCACCATATGTGAGATTGAGTGCTACCACTTTGAGGGAATGAGTGATACACCACATGAGTTGAGAGAGGTAGTTGATAGGTCTTGTGAGTCCATTTCGAATTCTAACAACTTACCATCTACCTCTAGTGTGCTCTCTCATTGTGTGCTAGGTTCCGTGAATGATGAGACGCCACTTCTCGACACAATGATGATTCAAATGGAGAAGATGTACATGGAGGATGATGATGATGCCACCCCATGTCTACTTCAAATTGGACAAGTCAGCTACACGGAAGCCCCTACGACTTTGACACCTACTTCACATGAGCGGGACTATCAAGGTATGGGTGTTGATGTGACCATGATCCCACTAGTGGACATGATGAATGTTGATTGCTTGCATGAATTAGATGATTCTTTTGATGTCACTTATGAGTGTTTCCTTTTCCCATGTGATACCTTGCCTCAAAACAATGTTGATCATGTGGATTCTTCTATTGGTGATAAAAATACCATTCACTTGTTTTGCAATCAATGTTTTTGCTACTCTCCCTTCATTGCAACCAAAACGATGAAAACTTGTTCTTTCAAATACTTGATTTGCAATGATGAGCCCTTGATTTATAATGAGATTGCACCCATAGCTCTCTCACATTTTAGAGATTTTACATTCTCTCTTATGGAGCTTGTTCCAACCTTCACTTTGAATGGTAACTATCCACATATGTCATATGTTCCCATTGATTTTGATGTGGTTGGTGATATGCAAATGAAGAGACACTTCATGATGGATGATGTGTTCATATACCATGCACACAACTTTTTCATTTGGTTTTTCGTGTGCATTAGGCCTCATGCTATATTGTCAACCTCTCTTGAGCATGAGTTGACAAAAAGAGCTCTTGAGAGTATACACTTGAGTTGTGGATTAAACCCGACTCTAATACCCTTCCCATGTTTTGCATAAAACAAGTTCAACAATTTCTCTTGGTTTTGGTTTGTTTGCAAACATGTTTGTGATATTGCTTTCCCCTATGGCAAGACAAATTTCCCCATCTTTTATGTGAATGATTTATGTGTTGCAACAAATATGATGAACAATTGTTCTTTTAAATGGCTTGTGTGCAACCATAATGACATTTTGAGCATGTCTTGTCATGAGTGTTTTGGTTTCTACCCATTTGGTGTTGCAACAAATATTTTGATTACTTGCTCTTTCATATGGTTTGTTTGCACCCATGATGATATTTTGGACATTCTTCATTGTGTGTTTTTACCCAACTCTTCTCTTATTGCATCAAGGATGATAACAAATTGTTCTTTTCAATGCCTTGTGTGCAATAATGATCATATGATTCAAAATGAGATAGCTCCATAGCCTTCTCAAATTTTCATGGAGTTTTTGTGTTACCACATTTTGAGGATGTTTCGAGAGATTGCTTGCACATTGACCTTGCATATGCTTTCGCTTTACCATATTTGTGTTGTGCTAATGGTGTATTGAACATGAATGGACATGTCATTGATGATATGCTCCTCTATCTTGCACACACATGGTTTACTTGGTCTTTGTTGTGTAGGTCCTACCTTTAGATGAGCTACCATGAGTGGTTACGCCTTCGCATTCCGATGACGGAAGATCTTGCAAGACGGAAACATCGGCATCTTGCTAAGGTGACTTCCTTCTACATAAGCGCTCATGCGATGACCTTCAAGCATTGGCTACTCTTTCAGTGTTGTTTCGTCTTCCTTGTGAGTTTTATAGGTTACTTGAAAGGCGAAGGGGCATTGAAGAAGTGCCACATCATTTCCATCAAGCACGACTACGTGGTGAACCACACGACAAGGTCTACACATCTATCTCCTTGCCATGATGATGAGCAAGAGTCGAGGACGACTCTTTTTGAAGCGGGGGGAGATGATGTAGCCAACCTAGGCCCATCACCATGTCAAGCATTCCAACACATCACAAGTCACCATGGACATCAAAGGTGAACTCAATCCTCTTAGATAACTCATTTCCCACCATTTTGGATGGTATACTACGTCATCCTCTGTCCCTTATTGATGCTAGGCTTGCCACGACGACTACGAGTACACGGGAGGTTGACCAAGGTGCGCGAGGAATGACGAACGACAAGACGGTGGCTTGGAAGAGGAGAAGGAAACGAGGAGATGAAGAAGAGGAAAGAGCCGGAGAAGCAAGCCCCAGGAAGGCCGGCCTCAGCTCGGCCCAAGCCCAGCCCAGCCTAGGCCGGTCCTCCATCCGACGCGTCCGGCCTCAGGCCGGCCTCGGCCCGGCCAGGCCGGTTCCCCTGTCCAGCCTGCGTGCTGTTTGATCCAGCAGGGAATATTCCCTTGTATCCCTTCCCACCTACCCCTTTGGGTCAAACCTATATATAGGACTCCCTTCCCTTCTTGAGAGGATAGAGTCTATGATGAGAGAGAGTTGAGCATAGGCTCCTTGCCTACCCCTTTGTGGTGTTGCCCTTGTGGATCCAAGGCCTCCTCTTGTGGAGAAGATCCCTCTTGTGGATTCAAGACCTGTACTTGTAGTTTGACTACTTGTCAATCCCTCATCTTTGGGTGACGCTATTGGATCGGTTGGATTGACCGATATGAGAAACAATCCTAAGAGTAAGGTTGCTTGGAGATTGAGAATCGGGGGCTGCCCTTGGTGATTTGTTACCGGTTGATTTCGTCCGTGTTGCTTTGCTAGTTATCTTCACTTTCCCCCACGAATTCCCCCTTGTGTTCTTCGTGTTCTACGTCTTTCTGCATCAAATCCGTGAAGATCGGGCACCCCTAGAGGCATGGCCTTCACCAGTGGTGCTCCTTGATGGATGACTTGGTCCAATCGCCAGGGATCTTCTTCAACGTGTCCACGCCCGCGACATCGACAGCGGCGGCGGTCGTCGCACTGCTCCCCCTCTTGGCCTTCGTTGCCGCAACGTCGGCGGCGGCGGACCTCGCCGCAGCCCCCACCTTCTTCGCGCCAGCCTTCTTCATGGCTATCAGCTAGCGGAGGATGTGCGGATGGAGCTTGGGTAGAGCGGCAATGGAGGAACGGCGCGAGGTGGAAGACGAAGCAAAGTGACGAAGTGGCAAGAATGGGGATGCAAATCCATCTCCCCCGCCGCGGTGAAATAAATATACCGCGGCGCCGCCAAATCTCAACCGTCCAAACTGCATCGGCGGCAACAGTTTACATCCAACCCTACACGTGGCGGCCGCGGAACGCAACCGTCGCAAGCCACGCCGCCCACTACGCATGAGAAAAGAGGAAACCATCATCACGTCCCGAAATTTTCGAGTCGTGCGGTCAAATCAGAACTGAAGCGGCGTCGTTCCTGGTCAACACTGACACTAGGACCACAGCAACGCGTCCCATCAGCGGCGTCGGGCAAGCAAAGATAGTCATGCATGACGTCAGCCTCACAAGCTGAAGAGTCACTCGAGTCCGGCTATCGAGTCCCCTCAACGGACCCTCGCATCACTCGACTGCGACGCATATTCGCCAAAGCATTTCACATACTAGGCCAACAGGCTGAAGGGACTACTTTATTTGTCGAGTACCCAAATCATTCTTCATTCACTCCCATCGGGAGCGTATTAAAAAAAATTGTTCGACTGGGACGGTGCAGGTTAATTGAGATTAACCTCAATTGCAAGAAACTCAACTTAATCTCGGGGGCTACTCCCATCGGGAGCGCTGTCGCGCCCCCGATAACACAAGACTATTGGACCGTCGGGTCCCGAAGCAAACAGTCGAGTTTTTACCGACCAAAGCTACTCAGCTCTATGCAAAGTCTACGACTACAGCAGTCACAAAACATTCTATGCCCGCGATGCGTCCGCCGCATATGATCCTCGGATGTTGCACCAATAGTGCAAAGATAAGACCCGCCGATCATTCGAGCCGGCCAGGGCCGCACCTGCTGCGCTCACCCTGTAATTCCCATGCCAGCATGCATGAAGAAAATCCCGGCGGACGCGTTGGGTATTCAATGTATCATACTGTAGTTTGACCTCTATAAGACCTCCGCGGTCGGAGTCGAAACTGACCAGTTCTTTCCAGGTTCGTGTCTAGGGACTCGAACTTGAGGAAAGATAGTTAGGTTTTTGCCCAAGTGCATTTAATTGGTCCCGATCCGTCGAGTGAACCAGGCCTGCTATGTCACCATCCCTAGAACCTGTCAACTAGACAACAAAACATGAACAAAACAACAGTCGAAGCACTACCGACTCGAAACAGACGCTTTACAACAGGCAAAACACGACGTGCGCTCGGGGATGAGTCCTTGCCCGATTCTTCGAGTCGACCAAGAACTCGGGGGCTACTGACGTGGGCCTACCTATCGGGTGCCCCACCATGAAGATACCTGGTGCACGCAATGACTAGAGCCCAACAGGCGGCATACTAGGAAACAACGCTCAAGGCCCATGAAGAGGGCCCAAAGAAGACAGAATGCACCCCAAGGAAGGCAAAGCTTATGTCGGTAGATACCTACCTTACCTGTAAACCTAATCGGTTGCGAACTCCCGAGACCCAGCCTCCAATATAAAGGCTGGGAGGGCCGCCGATCTAGGGTACGCTCTTATTCCACCACCAAAACCCTAGCGAGATCAATATCTCGCCGGGATCGCCATTGTAACACCTCCAACATCAATAACAGACAAACTGTAAGTAGGGTATTCTCCTCCGGGAGCCTGAACCAGGGTAAAATCGCCCGCTTGTCAGCCGTCGTTACTACCAGCACTACCACCTTTCTCCCTCTCAATTAACCTGAGGTACTCGACCCTAGGACTTGCCATGGCCACCCCACGTAAATGGACTTCAAGAAGCGCATCGAGTACATGAAGAAACTACACGAGCCAACAAGGCTACTCTTGAAAACACCAACTAAGACCGATGGTCCAATGCCAAGAGCTCATGTGGCAATTTTGTTCTAAAAGATCGCCAAGGAATCGAGGAGAGAAGAGAAGAAAAGGAGAAGTATGCAGACACCGGACTGTCCGGCACCATAGGCCGGACTGCTCGGCTCTACAAGAAAGAGCCAGAGGATGCCAGGCACGTTCAGGACTTGCCCGTCACCTATCCAACAACATCTGTATTGTGGCTGGGCTTTCCGGCGCCTAAAGCTCTACATCCACGAAAATCCCCAGCCGGATGCGAAGGAGCAGAGCGCCGGACTGTCTGGCGCCTGCATGCATTCAGAACACGGGCTGCAACCCATTGATACGTTCAAAACGTATCTGCCTAACATCCCCCGCGGTCGCAACGAGAGACTCAGACGCTATAATAGAATAGGTTAAGATTGACCACACTTGTGGATTCCGTGTTATCTGGTATATATAGATAGTTTACAAGATAAACATAGAAACAAATCAATAGTAATCCCTAGCCATAATGACCTGATTATAAAATATCTCAGGCTCCAAATATGGTTGAGTAGTACAACCGCATATGCTGTCTGCCTAACAATTCAAAATGGATGGAGTAGCAAACTACAAAAAAATTATACCCACTTGGAAAATAAACAACGACAAAAGTCAGTCATTCACAACCACTGATGAAGGATTCCTCGAAATAATAACAATTAATAGTACCCACAAGCAGGTCGCAGGGAGGCCCCCTAAAGAATAAGCACAAGTTCTATATTCTCGACAAAACTTAGCAAACATGATAGGTTGATGACAAAAACAACTGGAAGTATGGTGAAATACTGTTGTACCCGGAGCAAAAGCAATAGAGGACACAAACTCAATGCTATATGGAGATTTACACGTGGACGAGTAGGACTTAGGCACAGGCGCCCTGTCGCCTGTCCCGGTGACAAAATCAAACTCCTTTGCACAACTTACGGGGAGGCCCTTGACCGAAATGGAACATATATGAGGACACAAGAAAGGTTCCAGAAGAATATGCAGCCACGACTTCCTCTCCACACATCACTAAAAACTGATGTAAATGTCTCATTTGCTCTCTGTTAATAGATTCTTACTAAAATCAGGAAGCTCTCCCGCGCCTCTTCACCATTCTCAGTCTTCTGTTAGGACGCGCACTGGTAGGTACAAGGGAAACTGGAAGCACCCTCCATGTTTCCTGTCGGGGACAAAACTTTGCAGCCAACAAGCAAAAAACTTTGGTGACCCGCATCTTGGAAGTTAATAAATACAGATCGGGGGACATACCAATGGGAAGGGAAAAAACAAGAATTGGAAATGGGATTGCATAAGTCTAATCTTGGACCCTTTTGTTTAGCGATCCAGTCGGGGCAGTGGTTGGGTTACTCAAGTCTCTTTGGTGGGCCCAGTAGATTTAGACTCACGGGGCTCAGAAGCTACAGTATAGTCTGGTTAGGTCTAGCTTGCGCACAGGTGGTGTGCGTGTGGTGTTGAGTGTGTGTGGTGTGAGTTGTGCGTGAGTTCAGATACTACAGCTGTACTGTAAAAAGGAATTCTCAAAAAAAAAAAGTCTCTTTGGTGGGACCTGAAGTGTCACCTCCACTGGATAAAGTGTCAAAACCGGCCGAAGTCGATGGGATATCCTGGTGGTTTTCTTCGCCAGAGAAAGTCCGGGATCTTCCTGACCTGGCACGGATGTTTGCACCCATAGGGAATGGTTCCTATAAGATATGAAAATACTATTAAGTCAGCAGCACTATTTTATAGAACAACCTTAAGAGCAACAAATATACTTTTGAGAGAAGAGATTTAAGTTATAGACTCCTATTTTATAGAACAACCTTAAGAGCAACAAATACACTTTTGAGAGAAGAGATTTAAGTTATAGAACTTGTGCAAGGTGTTGTTTTACTTTAATCCTTCAAACAGGGCTTATGCGAATGTTTAAGTACTATCAAGGTTGTACAAAGTGTTGTGGACAGAAGAGGGGCAATGAAATCTACCAAAACAACATAATATGGTAAAAGAAGCAAAACGAAAAAAAGCATACCTGATCCCCTGCATTAGGGCCATTGGAATGGAAGAGGATGGGGCGGCAGCGCTTGTCCTCATTCATCAAACTGGAGTTCTGGAAATGACCAATCAGAGCTGATTTCCCTTGGATTCTGGCATAAGCAAGTGATGCTACCTTCTCACTGTTAAATTTTTCCCACTTTTTACCATTGAAAGTCTGCAAAGGAAAAACAAAAGGATCAGGATATGTTGTTGATATTTCACACTGGATATGATATAATGTTCAATGGCATGAACCTACAATCATAAGGCAAGATAATCATTATTGCCTTCAAGAACCAAGCACTTGACAACATTATATTATCCATTCCCGCAAAAAAAAATGATATTATCTATGATCATGGTCTCACCTGATAAAATGGAACAATGTGCTGAGGATTGGTCATATTGATGAAAGCATAGCCAACATTGCATTTGTTCTGGAAAAGTGAGGAATACAGAATCCCCTTTAGTCATACAAATAGGCAAAATTATCTCATCAAATATGAAGCAATTGTTGCAGAGGAATTACAATTAGATCACCTTGAAGTCAATTGGCAGGTAAATGAAATCATAAGTTCCCTTATGAGTTTCATCAATAGCAGTTAAAAGCATCTTTGAGGTGTACCTGAAATCCAAAGGCAGTCAGAGCATACAGAAATTGATAGAGGACAAAATAGAAACGGCTGGCCAACAAAGTGCAGCCTAAATTAGAAAGTTCTGTGCACATACTTGTTCGGGATGTTCTTTATCATCAGCGTAGTCCGGGAGTCTTCACCGCACAGAATACAGTCGACATCAAGCTCATATTGCCTTTTATTATCGGACTGATTTGCACTTGACTCATTTCTTCGGCTCCTCATCCGCTCACCAGATGGATCAAACGATGGAAGGGGAACCACAGGATTCCTTCCATCGAACAGACCCCTCTGCTTAGGAGATGGCGTGTCAATCTGTGCAGGAGACACATCTGGATCCATACAATTGCCTCTAGTTTGAGAAAATATGTTATTAAGCTCCACTGGGTGAAGCTGACGGCTACCAGGATATCCTTTGCTTCCAACACTGCCAGGATGAAAACTTACTGCTTCTGTCAAATCTCCTGCATAGCCATGCCGCCTATCCCAAACTGATGGATTGATTGCCGGTGCAGATCCAACATGGTGATGTTGCATGGGAGGTACATTCTCAAGCATGTGGAGCGGGGGTCTTGGTAATCCATGCATCTGTGCAGGCAGGCGAGATGGAACATTGTTGACAAACGATGCCGGGTTTGACCAAAGCACGGGAGAACTGGGATGATGATGGAAGTTATTTGAATTATTCCACATTAAATTCTGACCATGGAGAGGAAGGCTTCCACTTCGTGAAAACCCAGGAGCTGTAAATGAAATAATACCCAAGCAAGCAATGATTAATTAAATAGCAGATACTCCATGACTTGGTCTATCTTCAGAATGCTTTTTTTTTAACAAAGCTTCAGAATACTTTAGACTTGCAATTGCTGACATAACATTAATGAACCTAACAGTTTTGTTATCATCTTCATAAAACTTCGCGTATATGTACTTGGTGGATGAAACTGAGGGGAATGGTATGAAATAAACACAAGTCAACAAACAAAGCAGATTATGATATCCAAATTTACCTCCTTCAACACGATCAAATGTATGTCCATTGAGGTTACTGGAGCCCACTTTAGGGAGGTGCCTGCTGTCCATCGCTTCAACTGCTCTTGAATTACTATTACTGCCAATTGGCGTCATGGTGTTGTAAGGGGCCCCACTAGTTAGTTCACCCATGCCTTGAAAACTATAATTCATGAGTCCGTTCATCCGACCAAGCGAATGGCTAAGCTCACCATGGGTAGCTGGATTTACACCGGATGTAATCCCAACGGGAGAGGATAAACTTTGCGGTCTGATAGAGGATAGGCCCAATAATGACGCATCTCTGAATGGGCTCATTGATGCCTGAACTCCAGAAAGCGTATCCTGGATGCTCCCATTTTGGAGGCCAGTGGAAGTGTTTGTTGCCAAATTAGTTGAACCTTGCAGAATGTCCATACAAGTCAGGAACGACAACTATTAGAAAAAACATAAGTTGAGAGGAAACTATAAATATCTTACCAAAAGAAGCCCTTGATTGGCTGATTGCGCTTGGATTCCCCAGTTTGTATACACCAAACTCTTCCTGCCCTAAGTCTGGAGACATGTGCTGCATCAAGCTGTTATAACGAGAAACTAAATCACTCTCAAAGCCATGGTATGCTCAAAATATTTATTTTCAATGGTTAAAAGATCCAGACATCAAAAACTAATTAGGATATGTCATATCGCTGCATCAGACAGAACTATTATTTGGGAACAGTAGGCACTCTATCAAAAAAGAAATGCTATTTTACCAATATGTTTGCCGACTGCATGTTCAAATTATTCAATCTACCATTCAACTAAATTGTTCTTGCACACGTCATCCTGGAGATAACATGGAATATGAATTTAAACACGAAGGTCGAGAAAGCTACCGTCTAGTACCACCGAAATGGCTGTTCCCCACTTTGATTTTCTTGCCAGCTATATTGTTCCTGTTTAAAGCACGTAATGCAGCTTCGGCTGCTCTGATATCATAAAATTCAATTATTTTGACATGACCCTTTTGTGGAATGTCACAAATCTGCAATTACCAAATAAGCATATGTTATAATCCTTGTTATACTAGTATAAAGCTAATGTAAGATCATACCTCCTTGATTTCACCAGAGTCACCAAATACCCGATGGAGATCATCATTTGTTACTGATGGATCAATATTAAACACTACCAGAGTTCCCTGGTTAACATCCTTATCCGAGGGGTTGTCCTAGATTAAAAAAAAACAACAACAAATGAGCACTACACTTCTGCACATATGCATGAGGCCTATAACTTAAGAAACAAGAACCTGATTAACAAAACAAAAAACTGCTAGCATCATACTTATTAACACTGTACCAAGGACATAATCATATATTAAATAATCAAGCCAGGAAGACAGAAGAGAAAACATTCTGGGTTTTGTGACAATTGACGAAGTGATGGCTACCTTCGGAATTGAGTAATGTATGTCAAGTTTCCTACGTCTGAGTGGCTTATTTTGAAGTGCCCTCATGGCATTTCGTGCTGACCTTATATCATAATAAGATATCATCACAAAACCACGATGTTTACATGCAGTGTAAAGGGTACGGATGTCTCCATAATGCTGCAAAGAAACAGTAAATGGATTTCAGGAATCAAGTCTGATGTATCAGAATCACATTAAGTTGAACAAAAAATTGAAAAGTAACATACCTCAAATATGAGCTTCAGCTCAGAATCCTCAACATTGCTATTAATGTTCCGAACAAAAAGAGTTCTGGAAGGGTGCTCCCCGTGCGGATGTTCACCATTCAGTGCACCATTTGGAAACCCAAGTCCATCGTTAGATCCACCATTAAATTCTTGCAATTTTTTATTTTCATCAGTTTCGAGCTCCATCCCACCTCCAGTGCAGAATATATCATCATCAACATCCTCCCCACTGTTAGCATGAGCTGCATACCCAACTTCGTCAAGAACATCAGACAAAAGTTCATCGTCATCAGGAAGTAGGTCTCCAATTATTTGGGCCTCAATTTCCTCAGTCAACTCGAAGGGCGCATCATTGATATTCAGATCAGCCTTTTGAGTAGGCTGACCGAAAAGAGCCTTCTTGGATGTTAATCTCACTGCAGAGTTATCAGATAAAAACATATAATCAGCTAAATCACACCTTGCAAATGAGTGGTTGAACCAGAATAATTTATTGTTTCATCTCTGCACCAGAACGCACGAGAGTAATAGATATACTGGTACCAAACTAAGTGAATTGATTATTTGGCAACAGTAAAGAAATAGGAGACAAATGAAGCAAGATTCTTAAAAAAATAAGAAAAATACATTTTTTTTACCCTTCGTATTCAAGTATGCTCTTTCTTGTCATTTCTCTTTATTCAAGAGAACAACCATTAAAGATAGCATGTTAGGAGATGATATAAATGAAGATCGATATGCTATGGTGTAATACTAGGAGACGGGAGAAGGTCCACAGACTGGTTCCGCCGGTTGACATATTTATAGGAGGAAAAGATTAAGGTAACTCAGCAGATTTACTATAAAGAGTGGATATTTCTTAACGTCATGGTTCATTGCTCAGTAGAACCACACTAATGAAGTAACTAGAAATGATAAAGAAGAATGGCTCACATTTCTTGTAAAAAATGTCCGAGAGTGAGCTTGAGAAAAGCCCATTCTCGTTGCAGACACCATTTGCGCTAGTCCTTCTCACATCATGAAATAAAGCTGTCGCCTTTACGGATGAATCAGATTGGCAGCTAGGATCTTGATCAGGCCTCCAAGGAGATGGTCGCAGGTTAGGATGCCTATCTTGACTGAACAGCTTGTGCTCAAGACTATATGCAGTTTTCTGGTCCCTTAGATCATATTGTTGTAGAAACTCTCGTCGACCCACAATCTTTGTCCCAATTGGTTGAGGCTTTTCAAGTGGAGAAGATGCAACCGAATTGCTTCCTGGTAACAAAGGGAACCCATCAATGTTTGAGAAGAAATGGTGTCAATGAAATATAACAGAAACACATCAACCATCATGAAAACGAGAGCAGAGAAAAAAAATGCGTACCCCTCCGCGTCGCCTCCTCTCTGGGCGACGGGAGGGGCGAACCCCAGCCACCCGCCGCCGCCACCTCCCCCACCACCTTCCTCCCTCGCCGTCCCCC
Organism: Poa pratensis; assembly: GCA_947311845.1. Lineage (NCBI taxonomy): Eukaryota > Viridiplantae > Streptophyta > Magnoliopsida > Poales > Poaceae > Poa > Poa pratensis. The sequence continues at coordinate 13,157,909 of CAMZMU010000125.1, read as the reverse complement.
AAGGCTGCCGCCGGGAGAAGCCCGCGCGACGCCGGTGAAGGGGGTGGCGGGAAACTTCCGCTCGCGGAGCACTCCAGCAGCTCGAGGAGGCTACTGCTTGCGGGTGCGCCGCCGCCTCACCACCCCCCGCGCTCCCCCGCCTCCCTGGCCCCTACGCCTGCCCACGGCGGCCCCTCGGCGAGCTTGGCGCGGCCGTGCTGCTCGTCGGCGCGGCTGTGGCGGCGTCCTGCTGCTCAAGCCCATCTGGGCCCAGATGGGCTTGGCGGGCCGCGGCGCCGTTCGTCGTCAGCTCTGGGGGGCTGCTGCTCCCGCCAGGCCCCGGTGGTCCGGCCGTCGATCCCGGCCCCGGGGTGCCGTCGGTCTTGACGGTGCTCGGTTGTACCGGCGCGGGCGCTCTTTGGGTCCGTCCTTGTGGCCGGCGCGGTGCTCTCCGGTGGTTGCAAGGGTCGTCTCCTTCTTCACTTGGCCATCATCCTGCAGCGGGGCGTCGTTGGGGATGGCTGGTGCCGTGGCTTCGCAGATGGCGGCCATGGTGGTGATGTGCTCCCTACGTGGGGGGCCGTCGTGGCTGGGTGCCGAGCCCCTCTGTCTTGCCATCAGTGTAGTTCTGATGTGCCCCATGGTTCTGTAGATGGCAGCCATGGGTGCGGTCTCCTCTCCGATGTGAGGCGAGCCGTGGCAGAGGTGGTGGGAGCTTCTCCTTGCCGGTTGCTAGACCCTCGCGTCGGATTCTTGTCGAAGTATTTGGTGTGGCTGGCGTGGGTGGGCTTCGTGCGTGCTCTAGGCTAGCCCACCCTTCGGGTAATCGAACCCAGGTGGGGTTGGGGTTGCACTCGGTGGTGCTACGCCTTGCGACTACGGCGACGACCTCCACGTTGCGGTGAGGGTATCTCCGATACCCTTCTACTTCAGCCGGCGACACACAGGCGTCGTGGCGTCGTCTATGCCGCGTGCGACCTTTCGACCATGCCCCCGACACAGGTGGTGTCGGCGCGCTGTGTGGTCTCGGATGCGTGCTGCTTGATTACGTCGATGGTGCAGTGTCGCAGTGCTTGGGTCTCCGCTGCCATGTCCGGTCTACTTCCCATTGTGATTGCAGTGCTTGGGTCGTGATGAGTTCTTCATCAATCAACTGTCGCTGAGGATTCTCAGAGTAACCCCCTCTTGTGTGTTGTTGGCGTGCGTTCCTTTTCTTTTATTTCACTCTGGTGTACACTGTAAACTCTGGTTCATTTGAACCTATCTTGTAGAGGCTGCAAAGCCTCAAGGCAACTTTTGATATATATTCAGGTGGGGATTACTCCCCCCGGTGAAAAACTCAAAAAAAAAAAACGAGAGCAGCAAGGACACTGCATGGGCCTAGGGGGGTCTCACATGCACTGGGGTCAAAGTTTTTTCTTCTTTTATAATTTGCCCACGAAATCATTTTGTGCACCCTTGTAGCTTATGTGAAAAGCACCAGAGTAACCAAGACATAGGATTTAAAGAAGCCTACACACAGTTTGCAAATCAAACTGCTTGACCTCAATATAGAGAGGAAAAGGTAAGGCTTACAATCCTCTGGTTTGCTAGCATGCATAAGAATCAAGAATGTGACTTGTTCCATGTCCCAGCAACACGAAAAAATTACAGCTAGAAGCATCCTACTGCCTAATACAAAAAAAAATGATGACCAAAAACGAATTCAACGTTGACAGAATCAAACCAAGCACGCACCCTTGTTATGAGATAAAGATTCCTGCTTCCAAAATCCAATTTGCCTCTGCAAATTTAGAGGACAATTATGAGAATAGTTGATAAATGGCATAGCCACATGAATACCAAAACGGAACTTGTTGAAGCAAGAACTTGAGCAATGATTCAAAGTTTCTGGGATTACCTCCGTGGGGAGGAGAAGCTCCTCACTGAAGGAGGAAGCGGCCACGATGGGATGTCTGTACTGAGACAAGTGGTGCCTCTGATCCATGGCCTAAGATGGCATCCTGCAGGCACCAAACCATAGAGTATATTAGACACAAGACCTGCCAGCACCTCTGGTAGCTCAATTTGGTCGGATAAAAGTAAATTGGTGTATTATTTTTCGTTGCTTGGCTGAAATGATACACCTTTGGGGGGGCAAAAACGCACAAACTGCGGCAAATTTAGACTATCCCAAGGGGCTGCAGGAAATGTGAAAAAATTAGTGCTTGCAAGCTTGAAAGGTCAATCGTTTCGTACTGCCACAACCGCCAGAATTGACAAATCGGGAACCCGATCAACTGATACGCAAAATGTTCAGTTTCCCAAGAAAAAACAGCATAGAAGATGTGGAATTTAATGCGCCTCGGGCTACACAAGCTCCAAACAAGCGAGTATCCAGTGATCAAAGAAATAGCGAAAAAAGATCGAAAATTCCGTACAGCCCAAACCAAATTGCCCCCAAAATTCAAGTGCAAATCACGCCAACTCCCACAATTCAGTCATTTCCGAGCAAGACCAGCTATAAAATAGCACAAAACAAGCAAGTCCTCACCAGATCGATGCCTGCAGCAACCTCAACCTCTTTAGAGCCAAAAACAACCCACCAATTCGCAAGCTGCAGAGAGAGGCGGGAGAGATGCTCCGATGAGCCGCGGCCGCCCCTCTCGGAGCTGGAAGACGGCGGGATCACGCCGCCCAAATCAAGCACCCGCAGCCCAACGTGACGGCGGGGACAAGGACCCCCTTGTCAGGACCTGCTCTGCTTCCTCTGTTCTACAACTGTTGGATGCTCTAGTACCTCCAAGTTAATTAAGTGCGTTTCTTAGTTTTGTAATAAAAGAACTGCTAATCAAGTCGTGACTCACGGTCGAGTATATAAGGCCGGTGAGGGGTGGTTTGGAGGGCACGACACACCAAACACAAAACAAATCTTCCTGCCATGTATCTAGCTTTCCTCCTAGTTTTCTTGTTATTTTGTCTTTTACCAGCTCTTCCCTGCAATTTATCCTAGTTCATCTTGATTCCTGTCTAGATTTCTTTCCTTAGTAGCTTAGTCTAGCTGGAGATCCTGACAATTGGTAACCAGAGCCAGGTTCTAGCCACAATTTTTTTTTCTCCGCCGGGGTTTCTCGATCTACTTGATTCGAGTGTAAAATTCCTGTGATTCGTCGGATTTGGAAGGAAGGGGCTCGTCGAGTGCGGCCGCGTCAAGATCGACCATGCCGGCTCGCACAAGGTCGCAGGAGGCGCTCGACCGCGCCGACGAGGAGGCGGCGCTGCTAGCGGCCGCTGAAGCTCAAGCCAGAGAAGAGGAGGAAATCGCTGGCCGCCTACCTCGCGAATTCCTCAAGATGGCGAAGCGAATCGACAAGCAATAGTAGTCGGTCGACGAAATTCACGGTAACATCAACAACTTGACTGAGATGGTCGCACAGTTTGTCATGAACTCCACTGCTTCGGATCCATCACAGCAGCTACACCCTCCTGGAAACCGTGGTTCGAATTTCTCTACACCTATGCACAATCCGCCTCACACATCCCACCCAACCCTGAGCCCCATATTTGAGATTGAAACACCAAATTCCACACCCCATACTCATCCCCAACCACATCCCAGCCAGCTTCCGCAACCACGCTTCAATTCCACACCATCGCCCAACCAAGCTTCTTCTTCATACACTCCAAATTCACAACCTTTAGCCAACCCAACCCATATTTAGGCTTTCACAAACCCTTACTCACATCCGCACTTGTACCAACCATCCTATCCTCAACAATTCAACCCTTTCGCAAGCCAATCCCAGCCACAATCACCCCACCAAGCCAATTTCCAGCCTTTACACCCATTTTCCTATCAACCACAGCAATACTACCAGATGCCAATTCCACAATACTCTTATTCCCAACCTCAACCCACTACTGTCCCGTTGAACCAATCGTGGTAGCCACCGATGTCTAACCAGGCAAACAGAACTTCAGATAATAGGCAGTCGCAGGAAAGACATGTGCAGCGATTTCCAGAAGTTAGGCCACAAGGTTATGGCAACCAAAACATGGAACCACAGATCAGAACTCCTAGCATTGAACTCCCTGTATTTGCTGGTGAAAATGCGGCAGCTTGGCTGCTGGAATGTGAAGGAGTGTTTGATTTGGCTGGCATACCCAATGAAAACAAGATCAGATGGGCTAATGCACACATCAGGGGCAGAGCAAAAACATGGCTACAGAACTCAGGGTGCAATATTCAGACAACGAGCTGGCAGCAGTTTTGCAACCTGTTATGTGAGAGGTTTCCAGGCCCAGGAGCTGAGGAATCAATGGAGCTGTGTCAACATCTCAAGCAAGTGAATTCTGTTGACAATTACATTGATCAGTTCGAAGACTGGATGTCAGTAATGAAACGTGATCATAGTTACTTACAAGAGGAATTATTTCACCTTCGTTTTCTGAGTGGCCTGAAGGATGCAATCAAATATGATACTAAGTGTCACAAGCCAGTTACCTTGAGAGAGGCATATTGGTATGCAAGGAAACAGGAACAATCTCACCTGTGCAACAACAGAAAACAAGTCAACATTATTGCAAATCGTCCAGCTCAGGTCAATTCCCAAAACAGAAATGTCCCTGCTAAGGAAATCAGGCCTAAAAGTGGGACCGACAAACAACCTGGAAGAAAATGTTGGTACTGCCCAGAAATTTGGTCTGTTGGTCACAAATGTAATGAAATGAAAAATCTCTTGCACATTTTACAACTGCAAGGATATTCAGATGAAGAAGCTGATGAAGTGATACTGGCACAAAAGGAGGATGCTCAAGCACCACAGAAAGCAGAGGACCAAGAAGCTGACAAGGCTAAAGAAGTCTATATGTCAATTTCTGAAACAGCATTAAATGGGTTACCCACAGATGAAACTATGTCCCTGCAAATTACTATTGGAGGAGTACAAGCTATAGCTTTGGTGGACTCAGGCTGTTCAAAAACTTTCATTGATCAGGAGTTTGCTATTAAGCTGAATCTTCAAACAAGAACTACATCTGCTCGAAAAGTCAGTATAGCAGGTGGTGGCACACTCATCACAGATGCAGTAGTGCCAAACTATCCTTTTGCTGTTCAGAAAGTAAAGTTCTGTTGTGATATCAAAGTGCTGGCCTTAAAAGGATATGATATTGTCTGGGTGTCTCTTGGTTGAAACAATATAGTCCAACAACATTTGATTGGATTAATCGGACCTTGAGTATCAAAAAGAAGGAGTGCAACACACCTTCAAGGATTACCTCCAGCAAACGAAACCTCAGAGGATTTCAGCTAAGCAGTGTGCAAACATACTGAAGAAAGGAGCTGCAGGTTACATGATTCAGTTATACCTAGCAACACCTAGTGAAGAGGAGACGCTGGAGGAGCAACATCCTCTACCATCAGTAATCACAGAACTCTTGGAGAACTTTTCATATGTGTTTGAAACACCTACAGGCTTACCTCCATCTAGAGATTGTGATCACAGGATACCACTGAAAGAGGGATCCATACCACCAAACATCAGACCTTACCGCATGCCACATAAACAAAAGAACGTGGTCGAGGAAATGATAAAAGAAATGTTAGCTTTGGGTGTGATCAGGCATAGCCACAGCCCATATTCTTCACCAGCTCTAGCAGTAACAAAAAGGGACAAGACATGGCGATTATGCACTGATTTCAGGCAGGTTAATGATCTAACCATTAAGAACAAATATCCCATTCCGGTGATTGAGGATCTTCTTGATGAGTTACAAGGAGCAGCAGTCTTCTCTAAGCTGGATCTTCGGTCAGGATACCACCAGATAAGAATGCATCCAGATGATATAAGTAAAACTGCCTTCAGAACTCACTCTGGTCATTATGAATATTTGGTAATGCCTTTTGGCTTAACCAATGCGCCTGCAACATTCCAAGAGCTTATGAACAAATATTTGCTGACATTTGCGCAAGTTTGTGTTGGTTTTCTTCGACGATATCTTGGTTTATAGTAAAGATATCAAAGAGCATGCAGAACACTTGCAAATTGTGCTGCAACTGCTGAGAGCAAATCACTTGAAGGCAAAGAGATCAAAATGCACATTTGCAGAACCTCAAGTGAGTATTTGGGACACATAATTACAGCTGATGGTGTCAAAACTGATCCAGCAAAAATAAAAGATGTAGCTAATTGGATTACACCAGTTAATGCAACTCAGCTGAGATCAATTCTTGGGCAGCAGGCTATTATCGCAGATTTATTAAAGGTTATGCCACAATTTGCAAACCTCTTCATGAAGCATTGAAGAAGACAGGTTTCAAGTGGGGACCTGAACAGGAACAAGCTTTTGCCAAACTAAAAGAAGTAATGACAACCCTCCACTACTGGCTCTCCCTGATTTCAATCTACCTTTTGTCCTGGAAACAGATGCTTCTGGTGTGGGACTAGGTGCAGTATTGATGCAACTAGGAAGACCCTTGGCATATTTCAGCAGAACATTGGGAGTTAAGGCTCAAGCACAGTCAATATATGAAAAAGAGGCAATGGCTATTCTGGAAGCTCTCCGCAAGTGGAGACACTATTTTCTGGGTCACAAACTGATTATAAAAACTGATCAGAAAAGCCTGAAATACCTCACTAGTCAAAGACTCCTAGAGGGAGTTCAACACAAGCTAATGCTAAAGCTTCTGGAGTTCGATTATGAAATTGAATATAAAAAGGGTTGTGAAAACTCAGTCGCGGATGCTTTGTCCAGAAAGGTACAACATTATCATCCAAACACTTGCTTTGCATATCAGCTGTGATACCCAAGTGGATTGAAGATGTGGAAAAGTCTTATGAAAATGATGCAAAATGTGTCCAAATTCGACAAGAGTTAGCATTAGACCCAAACAGCCATGCCAAGTATTCAATTTCTGCTGGAATACTTAGATACAAAAACAGAATAGTAATTGGTGAAAATTCTGAACTTTGTGACAACCTTTTCCAAGCATTTCATTCCTCTCCAATTGGTGGTCATTCAGGACAAAGAGTGACATTACATCGTTTGAAGCAACTGTTCTTCTGGCCACATCTGAAACAGTTTGTAGCACAGAAAGTATCGCAATGCCCAGTCTGCCAGTTATCAAAAGGTGAACATGTTCATTACCCTGGGTTGCTGGATCCACTCAACATTCCTAAAGTGAAATGGGCAGAAATTAGCATGGACTTTGTGGAGGGATTACCCAAATCCAAAGGAAAGGATGTCATCCTGGTGGTAGTAGATAGACTCACCAAATATGCACACTTCATACCACTATCTCATCCTTTTAACACTCAGCAAGTAGCTAAAGCTTTCATGGATAATGTCCAGAAATTGCATGGACTTCCCCAGGCAATTGTCTCTGACAGGGACAGAATCTTCACTAGCAAATGTTCACAGCATTGGATGTAAAGCTCAAATTGAGTACAGCTTATCATCCACAGTCTGATGGACAAACAGAAAGGGTAAATCAGTGCCTTGAGCAGTATTTGCGAGCTATGGCTTTCAGAGAACCGAAAAAGTGGATGGACTGGCTATCTTCAGCAGAATGGTGGTACAACTCAGCCTATCATACTTCACTGAAGCAATCCCCATTTGAGGCACTGTATGGCTATCCTCCACCTCAAATTGCAGAAGTAATGATTCCCCAGAAATGGAAGATCAAACAGCAAGTACTCTTCAAGACCAGCAAGAAATGATGAAGGTTTTGCAGGAGAATCTTCTTAAAGCCCAGAACAGAATGAAGAAGTTTCCTGACATGAATAGAGTTGACAGGCAGTTCCTAGTTGGTGACTTGGTGTACTTAAAGATGCAGCCATATAGGGAAACAACTCTGGGTCTCAGAAATGCTCTTAAACTCACATCCAAGTACTATGGGCCGTTTCGGGTGATTCAGAAAGTGGGGAATGTATCTTACAAACTACAGTTCCCAGAAGGTACCAAAATGCATAATGTCTTTCATGTTAATCAACTGAAGAAGCATTTGGGGCCAAATGCAGTGCCAAATTTGTCCCTACCGGTGTTAACTCCAGAAGGGAAGATCAAAATTGCACCACTACCTGTATTGCAGTCAAGACAAATTCCAAGATCAGCTGGGGAGTATGACATACCGGTTGATCAGTGGCTTATTCAGTGGGAAAATCTGACACCGGCAGAAGCAACATGGGAGGACGTTCTCTTCATCAGAGCAGCTTTTCCTGATTTCGAGCCTTCAAGTCTCGTCTCCAGCAGGCGGTATTGTCAGGACCTGCTCTGCTTCCTCTGTTCTACAACTGTTGGATGCTCTAGTACCTCTAAGTTAATTAAGTACGTTTAGCACTGAGTGTGCTTACTTTTGTGATAAAAGAACTGCTAATCAAGTCGTGACTCACGGTCGAGTATATAAGGCCGGTGAGGGGTGGTTTGGAGGGCACGACACACCAAACACAAAACAAATCTTCCTGCCATGTATCTAGCTTTCCTCCTAGTTTTCTTGTTATTTTGTCTTTTACCAGCTCTTCCCTGCAATTTATCCTAGTTCATCTTGATTCCTGTCTAGATTTCTTTCCTTAGTAGCTTAGTCTAGCTGGAGATCCTGACAATTGGTAACCAGAGCCAGGTTCTAGCCACAAATTTTTTTTCTCCGCCGGGGTTTCTCGATCTACTTGATTCGAGTGTAAAATTCTTGATATTCGTCGGATTTGGAAGGAAGGGGCCCGTCGAGTGCGGCCGCGTCAAGATCGACCATGCCGGCTCGCACAAGGTCGCAGGAGGCGCTCGACCGCGCCGACGAGGAGGCGGCGCTGCTAGCGGCCGCTGAAGCTCAAGCCAGAGAAGAGGAGGAAATCGCTGGCCGCCTACCTCGCGAATTCCTCAAGATGGCGAAGCGAATCGACAAGCAACAGCAGTCGGTCGACGAAATTCACGGTAACATCAACAACTTGACTGAGATGGTCGCACAGTTGGTCATGAACTCCACTGCTTCGGATCCATCACAGCAGCTACACCCTCCTGGAAACCGTGGTTCGAATTTCTCTACACCTATGCACAATCCGCCTCACACATCCCACCCAACCCTGAGCCCCATATTTGAGATTGAAACACCAAATTCCACACCCCATACTCATCCCCAACCACATCCCAGCCAGCTTCCGCAACCACGCTTCAATTCCACACCATCGCCCAACCAAGCTTCTTCTTCATACACTCCAAATTCACAACCTTTAGCCAACCCAACCCATATTCAGGCTTTCACAAACCCTTACTCACATCCGCACTTGTACCAACCATCCTATCCTCAACAATTCAACCCTTTCGCAAGCCAATCCCAGCCACAATCACCACACCAAGCCAATTTCCAGCCTTTACACCCATTTTCCTATCAACCACAGCAATACTACCAGATGCCAATTCCACAATACTCTTATTCCCAACCTCAACCCACTACTGTCCCGTTGAACCAATCGTGGCAGCCACCGATGTCTAACCAGGCATACAAAACTTCAGATAATAGGAAGTCGCAGGAAAGACATGTGCAGCGATTTCCAGAAGTTAGGCCACAAGGTTATGGCAACCAAAACATGGAACCACAGATCAGAACTCCTAGCATTGAACTGCCTATATTTGCTGGTGAAAATGCGGCAGCTTGGCTGCTGGAATGTGAAGGAGTGTTTGATTTGGCTGGCATACCCAATGAAAACAAGATCAGATGGGCTAATGCACACATCAGGGGCAGAGCAAAAACATGGCTACAGAACTCAGGGTGCAATATTCAGACAACGAGCTGGCAGCAGTTTTGCAACCTGTTATGTGAGAGGTTTCCAGGCCCAGGAGCTGAGGAATCAATGGAGCTGTGTCAACATCTCAAGCAAGTGAATTCTGTTGACAATTACATTGATCAGTTCGAAGACTGGATGTCAGTAATGAAACGTGATCATAGTTACTTACAAGAGGAATTCTTTCTCCTTCGTTTTCTGAGTGGCCTGAAGGATGCAATCAAATATGATACTAAGTGTCACAAGCCAGTTACCTTGAGAGAGGCATATTGGTATGCAAGGAAACAGGAACAATCTCACCTGTGCAACAACAGAAAACAAGTCAACATTATTGCAAATCGTCCAGCTCAGGTCAATTCCCAAAACAGAAATGTCCCTGCTAAGGAAATCAGGCCTAAAAGTGGGACTGACAAACAACCTGGAAGAAAATGTTGGTACTGCCCAGAAATATGGTCTGTTGGTCACAAATGTAATGAAATGAAAAATCTCTTGCACATTTTACAACTGCAAGGATATTCAGATGAAGAAGCTGATGAAGTGATACTGGCACAAAAGGAGGATGCTCAAGCACCACAGAAAGCAGAGGACCAAGAAGCTGACAAGGCTAAAGAAGTCTATATGTCAATTTCTGAAACAACATTAAATGGGTTACCCACAGATGAAACTATGTCCCTGCAAATTACTATTGGAGGAGTACAAGCTATAGCTTTGGTGGACTCAGGCTGTTCAAAAACTTTCATTGATCAGGAGTTTGCTATTAAGCTGAATCTTCAAACAAGAACTACATCTGCTCGAAAAGTCAGTATAGCAGGTGGTGGCACACTCATCACAGATGCAGTAGTGCCAAACTATCCTTTTGTTGTTCAGAAAGTAAAGTTCTGTTGTGATTTCAAAGTGCTGGCCTTAAAAGGATATGATATTGTCTGGGTGTCTCTTGGTTGAAACAATATAGTCCAACAACATTTGATTGGATTAATCGGACTTGAGTATCACAAAAGAAGGAGTGCAACACACCTTCAAGGATTACCTCCAGCAAATGAAACCTCAGAGGATTTCAGCTAAGCAGTGTGCAAACATACTGAAGAAAGGAGCTGCAGGTTACATGATTCATTATACCTAGCAACACCTAGTGAAGAGGAGACGCTGGAGGAGCAACATCCTGTACCATCAGTAATCACAGAACTCTTGGAGAACTTTTCATATGTGTTTGAAACACCTACAGGCTTACCTCCATCTAGAGATTGTGATCACAGGATACCACTGAAAGAGGGATCCATACCACCAAACATCAGACCTTACCGCATGCCACATAAACAAAAGAACGTGGTCGAGGAAATGATAAAAGAAATGTTAGCTTCGGGTGTGATCAGGCATAGCCACAGTCCATATTCTTCACCAGCTCTAGCAGTAACAAAAAGGGACAAGACATGGCGATTATGCACTGATTTCAGGCAGGTTAATGATCTAACCATTAAGAACAAATATCCCATTCCGGTGATTGAGGATCTTCTTGATGAGTTACAAGGAGCAGCAGTCTTCTCTAAGCTGGACCTTAGATCAGGATACCACCAGATAAGAATGCATCCAGATGATATAAGTAAAACTGCCTTCAGAACTCACTCTGGCCATTATGAATATTTGGTAATGCCTTTTGGCTTAACCAATGCGCCTGCAACATTCCAAGAACTTATGAACAAAATATTTGCTGAGCATTTGCGCAAGTTTGTATTGGTTTTCTTCGACGATATCTTGGTTTATAGTAAGGATATCAAAGAGCATGCAGAACACTTGCAAATTGTGCTGCAACTGCTGAGAGCAAATAACTTGAAGGCAAAGAGATCAAAATGCACATTTGCAGAACCTCAAGTTGAGTATTTGGGACACATAATTACAGCTGATGGAGTCAAAACTGATCCAGCAAAAATAAAAGATGTAGCTAATTGTATTACTCCAGTTAATGCAACTCAGTTGAGGTCAATTCTTGGAGCAGCAGGCTATTATCGCAGATTTATTAAAGGATATGCCACCATTTGCAAACCTCTTCATGAAGCATTGAAGAAGACAGGTTTCAAGTGGGGACCTGAGCAGGAACAAGCTTTTGCCAAATTAAAAGAAGTTATGACAACTCCTCCACTACTGGCTCTCCCTGATTTCAATCTACCTTTTGTCCTGGAAACAGATGCTTCTGGTGTGGGACTAGTGCAGTATTGATGCAACTGGGAAGACCTTTGGCATATTTCAGCAGAACATTGGGGGTTAAGGCTCAGGCACAGTCAATATATGAAAAAGAGGCAATGGCTATTCTGGAAGCTCTCCGCAAATGGAGACACTATTTTCTTGGTCACAAACTGATTATAAGAACTGATCAGAAAAGCCTGAAATACCTCACTAGTCAAAGACTCCTTGAGGGAGTTCAACACAAGCTTATGCCGAAGCTACTGGAATTCGATTATGAAATTGAATATAAAAAGGGCTGTGAAAACTCAGTCGCTGATGCTTTGTCCAGAAAGGTCCAACATTATCATCCCAACACTTGCTTTGCCATATCAGCTGTGATACCCAAGTGGATTGAAGATGTGGAAAAATCTTATGAAAATGATGCAAAATGTGTCCAAATTCGACAAGAATTAGCATTAGACCCAAACAGCCATGCCAAGTATTCAATTTCTGCTGGAATACTTAGATACAAAAACAGAATAGTAATTGGTGAAAATTCTGATCTTTGTGACAAACTTTTCCAAGCATTTCATTCCTCTCCAATTGGTGGTCATTCAGGACAAAGAGTGACATTACATCGTTTGAAGCAACTATTCTTCTGGCCACATCTGAAACAGTTTGTAGCATAGAAAGTATCGCAATGCCCAGTATGCCAGTTATCAAAAGGTGAACATGTTCATTACCCTGGGTTGCTGGATCCACTAAATATTCCTAAAGTGAAATGGGCAGAAATTAGCATGGACTTTGTGGAGGGATTACCCAAATCCAAAGGAAAGGATGTCATCCTGGTGGTAGTAGATAGACTCACCAAATATGCACACTTCATACCACTATCTCATCCTTTAACACTCAGCAAGTAGCTAAAGCTTTCATGGATAATGTCCAAAATTGCATGGACTTCCCCAGGCAATTGTCTCTGACAGGGACAGAATCTTCACTAGAAATGTTCACAGCATTGGATGTAAAGCTCAAATTGAGTACAGCTTATCATCCACAGTCTGATGGACAAACAGAAAGGGTAAATCAGTGCCTTGAGCAGTATTTGCGAGCTATGGCTTTCAGAGAACCGAAAAAGTGGATGGACTGGCTATCTTCAGCAGAATGGTGGTACAACTCAGCCTATCATACTTCACTGAAGCAATCCCCATTTGAGGCACTGTATGGCTATCCTCCACCTCAAATTGCAGAAGTAATGATTTCCCCAGAAATGGAAGATCAAGCAGCAAGTACTCTTCAAGACCAGCAAGAAATGATGAAGGTTTTGCAGGAGAATCTTCTTAAAGCCCAGAACAGAATGAAGAAGTTTCCTGACATGAATAGAGTTGACAGGCAGTTCCTAGTTGGTGACTTGGTGTACTTAAAGATGCAGCCATATAGGGAAACAGCTCTGGGTCTCAGAAATGCTCTTAAACTCACATCCAAGTACTATGGGCCGTTTCGGGTGATTCAGAAAGTGGGGAATGTATCTTACAAACTAAAGTTCCCAGAAGGTACCAAAATGCATAATGTCTTTCATGTTAATCAACTGAAGAAGCATTTGGGGCCAAATGCAGTGCCAAATTTGTCCCTGCCGGTGTTAACTCCAGAAGGGAAGATCAAAATTGCACCACTACCTGTATTGCAGTCAAGACAAATTCCAAGATCAGCTGGGGAGTATGACATGCCGGTTGATCAGTGGCTTATTCAGTGGGAAAATCTGACACCGGCAGAAGCAACATGGGAGGACGTTCTCTTCATCAGAGCAGCTTTTCCTGATTTCGAGCCTTGAAGTCTCGTCTCCAGCAGGCGGTATTGTCAGGACCTACTCTGCTTCCTCTGTTCTACAACTGTTGGATGCTCTAGTACCTCTAAGTTAATTAAGTACGTTTAGCACTGAGTGTGCTTACTTTTGTAATAAAAGAACTGCTAATCAAGTCGTGACTCACGGTCGAGTATATAAGGCCGGTGAGGGGTGGTTTGGAGGGCACGACACACCAAACACAAAACAAATCTTCCTGCCATGTATCTAGCTTTCCTCCTAGTTTTCTTGTTATTTTGTCTTTTACCAGCTCTTCCCTGCAATTTATCCTAGTTCATCTTGATTCCTGTCTAGATTTCTTTCCTTAGTAGCTTAGTCTAGCTGGAGATCCTGACAATTGGTAACCAGAGCCAGGTTCTAGCCACAATTTTTTTTCTCCGCCAGGGTTTCTCGATCTACTTGATTCGAGTGTAAAATTCTTGAGATTCGTCGGATTTGGAAGGAAGGGGCCCGTCGAGTGCGGCCGCGTCAAGATCGACCATGCTGGCTCGCACAAGGTCGCAGGAGGCGCTCGACCGCGCCAACGAGGAGGCGGCGCTGCTAGCGGCCGCTGAAGCTCAAGCCAGAGAAGAGGAGGAAATCGCTGGCCGCCTACCTCGCGAATTCCTCAAGATGGCGAAGCGAATCGACAAGCAACAGCAGTCGGTCGACGAAATTCATGGTAACATCAACAACTTGACTGAGATGGTCGCACAGTTGGTCATGAACTCCACTGCTTCGGATCCATCATAGCAGCTACACCCTCCTGGAAACCGTGGTTCGAATTTCTCTACACCTATGCACAATCCGCCTCACACATCCCACCCAACCCTGAGCCCCATATTTGAGATTGAAACACCAAATTCCACACCCCATACTCATCCCCAACCACATCCCAGCCAGCTTCCGCAACCACACTTCAATTCCACACCATCGCCCAACCAAGCTTCTTCTTCATACACTCCAAATTCACAACCTTTAGCCAACCCAACCCATATTCAGGCTTTCACAAACCCTTACTCACATCCGCACTTGTACCAACCATCCTATCCTCAACAATTCAACCCTTTCGCAAGCCAATCCCAGCCACAATCACCCCAAAGCCAATTTCCAGCCTTTACACCCATTTTCCTATCAACCACAGCAATACTACCAGATGCCAATTCCACAATACTCTTATTCCCAACCTCAACCCACTACTGTCCCGTTGAACCAATCGTGGCAGCCACCGATGTCTAACCAGGCAAACAAAACTTCAGATAATAGGAAGTCGCAGGAAAGACATGTGCAGCGATTTCCAGAAGTTAGGCCACAAGGTTATGGCAACCAAAACATGGAACCACATATCAGAACTCCTAGCATTGAACTCCCTATATTTGCTGGTGAAAATGCGGCAGCTTGGCTGCTGGAATGTGAAGGAGTGTTTGATTTGGCTGGCATACCCAATGAAAACAAGATCAGATGGGCTAATGCACACATCAGGGGCAGAGCAAAAACATGGCTACAGAACTCAGGGTGCAATATTCAGACAACGAGCTGGCAGCAGTTTTGCAACCTGTTATGTGAGAGGTTTCCAGGCCCAGGAGCTGAGGAATCAATGGAGCCGTGTCAACATCTCAAGCAAGTGAATTCTGTTGACAATTACATTGATCAGTTCGAAGACTGGATGTCAGTAATGAAACGTGATCATAGTTACTTACAAGAGGAATTCTTTCTCCTTCGTTTTCTGAGTGGCCTGAAGGATGCAATCAAATATGATACTAAGTGTCACAAGCCAGTTACCTTGAGAGAGGCATATTGGTATGCAAGGTAACAGGAACAATCTCACCTGTGGCCCCTCGGCGAGCTTGGCGCGGCCGTGCTGCTCGTCGGCGCGGCTGTGGCGGCGTCCTGCTGCTCAAGCCCATCTGGGCCCAGATGGGCTTGGCGGGCCGTAGCGCCGTTCGTCGTCAGCTCTGGGGGGCTGCTGCTCCCGCCAGGCCCCGGTGGTCCGGCCGTCGATCCCGGCCCCGGGGGTGCCGTCGGTCTTGACGGTGCTCGGTTGTACCGGCGCGGGCGCTCTCTGGGTCCGTCCTTGTGGCCGGCGCGGTGCTCTCCGGTGGTTGCAAGGGTCGTCTCCTTCTTCACTTGGCCATCATCCTGCAGCGGGGCGTTGTTGGGGATGGCTGGTGTCGTGGCTTCGCAGATGGCGGCCATGGTGGTGATGTGCTCCCTACGTGGGGGGCCGTCGTGGCTGGGTGCCGAGCCCCTCTGTCTTGCCATCAGTGTAGTTCTGATGTGCCCCATGGTTTTGTAGATGGCAGCCATGTGTGCGGTCTCCTCTCCGATGTGAGGCGAGCCGTGGCAGAGGTGGTGGGAGCTTCTCCTTGCCGGTTGCTAGACCCTCGCGTCGGATTCTTGTCGAAGTATTTGGTGTGGCTGGCGTGGGTGGGCTTCGTGCGTGCTCTAGGCTAGCCCACCCTTCGGGTAATCGAACCCAGGTGGGGTTGGGGTTGCACTCGGTGGTGCTACGCCTTGCGACTACGGCGACGACCTCCACGTTGCGGTGAGGGTATCTCCGATACCCTTCTACTTCAGCCGGCGACACACAGGCGTCGTGGCGTGGTCTATGCCGCGTGCGACCTTTCGACCATGCCCCCGACACAGGTGGTGTCGGCGCGCTGTGTGGTCTCGGATGCGTGCTGCTTGATTACATCGATGGTGCAGTGTCGCAGTGCTTGGGTCTCCGCTCCCATGTCCGGTCTACTTCCCATTGTGATTGCAGTGCTTGGGTCGTGATGAGTTCTTCATCAATCAACTGTCTCTGAGGATTCTCAGAGTAACCCCTCTTGTGTGTTGTTGGCGTGCGTTCCTTTTCTTTTATTTCACTCTGGTGTACACTGTAAACTCTGGTTCATTTGGACCTATCTTGTAGAGGCTGCAAAGCCTCAAGGCAACTTTTGATATATATTCAGGTGGGGATTACTCCCCCCGGTGAAAAACTCAAAAAAAAAAATGAGAGCAGCAAGGACACTGCATGGGCCTAGGGGGGTCTCACATGCACTGGGGTCAAAGTTTTTTCTTCTTTTATAATTTGCCCACGAAATCATTTTGTGCACCCTTGTAGCTTATGTGAAAAGCACCAGAGTAACCAAGACATAGGATTTAAAGAAGCCTACACACAGTTTGCAAATCAAACTGCTTGACCTCAATATAGAGAGGAAAAGGTAAGGCTTACAATCCTCTGGTTTGCTAGCATGCATAAGAATGTGACTTGTTCCATGTCCCAGCAACACGAAAAAATTACAGCTAGAAGCATCCTACTGCCTAATACAAAAAAAATGATGACCAAAAATGAATTCAACGTTGACAGAATCAAACCAAGCACGCACCCTTGTTATGAGATAAAGATTCCTGCTTCCAAAATCCAATTTGCCTCTGCAAATTTAGAAGACAATTATGAGAATAGTTGATAAATGGCATAGCCACATGAATACCAAAATGGAACTTGTTGAAGCAAGAACTTGAGCAATGATTCAAAGTTTCTGGGATTACCTCCGTGGGGAGGAGAAGCTCCTCACTGAAGGAGGAAGCGGCCACGATGGGATGTCTGTACTGAGACAAGTGGTGCCTCTGATCCATGGCCTAAGATGGCATCCTGCAGGCACCAATCCATAGAGTATATTAGACACAAGACCTGCCAGCACCTCTGGTAGCTCAATTTGGTCGGATAAAAGTAAATTGGTGTATTATTTTTTGTTGCTTGGCTGAAATGATACACCTTTGGGGGGGGGGCAAAAACGCACAAACTGCGGCAAATTTAGACTATCCCAAGGGGCTGCAGGAAATGTGAAAAAATTAGTGCTTGCAAGCTTGAAAGGTCAATCGTTTCGTACTGCCACAACCGCCAGATTTGACAAATCGGGGAACCCGATGAACTGATACGCAAAATGTTCAGTTTCCCAAGAAAAAACAACATAGAAGATGTGGAATTTAATGCGCCTCGGGCTACACAAGCTCCAAACAAGCGAGTATCCAGTGATCAAAGAAATAGCGAAAAAAGATCGAAAATTCCGTACAGCCCAAACCAAATTGCCCCCAAAATTCAAGTGCAAATCACGCCAACTCCCACAATTCAGTCATTTCCGAGCAAGACCAGCTATAAAATAGCACAAAACAAGCAAGTCCTCACCAGATCGATGCCTGCAGCAACCTCAACCTCTTTAGAGCCAAAAACAACCCACCAATTCGCAAGTTGCAGAGAGAGGCGGGAGAGATGCTCCCATGAGCTGCGGCCGCCCCTCTCGGTGCTGGAAGACGGCGGGATCACGCCGCCCAAATCAAGCACCCGTAGCCCAACGTGACGGCGGGGACAAGGACCCCCTTGTCAGGACCTGCTCTGCTTCCTCTGTTCTACAACTGTTGGATGCTCTAGTACCTCTAAGTTAATTAAGTACGTTTCTTAGTTTTGTAATAAAAGAACTGCTAATCAAGTCGTGACTCACGGTCGAGTATATAAGGCCGGTGAGGGGTGGTTTGGAGGGCACGACACACCAAACACAAAACAAATCTTCCTGCCATGTATCTAGCTTTCCTCCTAGTTTTCTTGTTATTTTGTCTTTTACCAGCTCTTCCCTGCAATTTATCCTAGTTCATCTTGATTCCTGTCTAGATTTCCTTCCTTAGTAGCTTAGTCTAGCTGGAGATCCTGACACCCCTCACGCGGCGAGAGGGAGGGTGAGAAAAATGGAGAAAGCTACAACACCTACCTAACCCTAGAGGAACGCAACAACAACAGCAACTACGACCCGCCTCTATCCGCTACCCTGCATTCGCCCCCACGCCTCCTCCCTCTCCGTGAGGGCTCGCCGAAGTTCGCCGGAAACGGGCTCCGGCGAGAGTTCCCGGCGAGCTGGTGGTGAGACGAAGGCGCTGCGGACAGTAAGGATGACTCCAACGGGCCGACCCAAACGGACGCGTGTTTGGTCCGCGTTTTGTCCGTTTGGGTCGGGGCACGGACGCGCGTCCGGCCCAACGGGACGACGCATCGAGTCCGCCCGCATGTTTTTTTTAGTTAAACAAGCCATATATGGGTCATTTTCATTCATATATAGGGGGTGGGCCGACGCATTGAGTCCGTCCGGCCAGGGTTTTTGATCATTTTGTGATGCCACGGCCTCAAGCACGACCGTGCATGCCCCAACATGGCCCTTGTACTGCCCCTGCCAAGCAAATTGGCAGTTCCTCCACTCCCAGTGCATACAATCTATGCTGCCAAGCATCGCAGGGAACCCTCTGGCCTCGTTGATGGCCAAGAGCCGGGTCATGTCGGCAGCATTGGGCTCTCTCAAATACTCGGGGCCGAACACCTGCACCACGGCCTTGCAAAACTTGTACATTGCTTCTAGGCACGTGGACTCGCTCATCCGCACGTACTCGTCCACAAGATCATCGGCAATTCCATATGCAAGCATGCGAACGGCGGTGGTGCACTTCTGGTATGATGAAAAACCGAGGGCACCACATGCATCTGGCTTGCATATGAAATAGTCATCAAAATGCATCACCCCCAACCGGATACGGTTGAACAAAGATCTTCTCATCCGGAAACGGCGCCGGAAAATCTTGGGAGGATACGTGGGTCTGTGGGGACGAAAGTAGTCCCCACAGAGCTGGAGTTGGCCAGCTCTCCGGTTTCGGTCCAATGCAGGAGAACGGCCCGGCAACGAGCCTCGGAACACCGGCCGCATCCTCTCAATGTACTCATTGACGATGAGGGTGGCAACCAGGCCGTCACTCTCATCGTCCGAGGAATCATCCGATGATGGCGCGCACAGGATGTAGTTCTTGTAGTACCATTCATCGGAGCTATCCATGGCCGAGTTCGTACCTGCGTTGGTGCCGGGGCGGCGTTGGTGTCATGGGCGCTCCGAGAGATGTGGCCGCAAGGTTCACCAGCCGTGGCGGGGAGGAAGCAGCTCCGGTGACCGTCGGGGAAGAAGAGCAGCAGACGGCGTCCCCTGAATGGCCTGCAGTGCCAAATCGAGGGAGCGACGGCGGGGTGGCGGCGGGAGGGGCGAGAGAGGCGGAGGAGATTGGGGTGGGGAATGGTATGACGTGAGGGCCAGGGGCGGACTAGGGCAGGACACGCTAGCGCTCCGCTCGCGTCCGCGCCCGACGCATCGATGGCCCAAATTTGGACCAAGAATGGGTCGCGGCGGACAAAAAACGGACCACGGTCCATTTGCGTCGCCCCGTTGGGCCGTGTTTTTGGCCCCCGCGGACTGATTTGCACTTGACTCATTTCTTCGGCTCCTCATCTGCTCACCAGATGGATCAAACGATGGAAGGGGAACCACAGGATTCCTTCCATCGAACAGACCCCTCTGCTTAGGAGATGGCGTGTCAATCTGTGCAGGAGACACATCTGGATCCATACAATTGCCTCTAGTTTGAGAAAATATGTTATTAAGCTCCACTGGGTGAAGCTGACGGCTACCAGGATATCCTTTGCTTCCAACACTGCCAGGATGAAAACTTACTGCTTCTGTCAAATCTCCTGCATAGCCATGCCGCCTATCCCAAACTGATGGATTGATTGCCGGTGCAGATCCAACATGGTGATGTTGCATGGGAGGTACATTCTCAAGCATGTGGAGCGGGGGTCTTGGTAATCCATGCATCTGTGCAGGCAGGCGAGATGGAACATTGTTGACAAACGATGCCGGGTTTGACCAAAGCACGGGAGAACTGGGATGATGATGGAAGTTATTTGAATTATTCCACATTAAATTCTGACCATGGAGAGGAAGGCTTCCACTTCGTGAAAACCCAGGAGCTGTAAATGAAATAATACCCAAGCAAGCAATGATTAATTAAATAGCAGATACTCCATGACTTGGTCTATCTTCAGAATGCTTTTTTTTTAACAAAGCTTCAGAATACTTTAGACTTGCAATTGCTGACATAACATTAATGAACCTAACAGTTTTGTTATCATCTTCATAAAACTTCGCGTATATGTACTTGGTGGATGAAACTGAGGGGAATGGTATGAAATAAACACAAGTCAACAAACAAAGCAGATTATGATATCCAAATTTACCTCCTTCAACACGATCAAATATATGTCCATTGAGGTTACTGGAGCCCACTTTAGGGAGGTGCCTGCTGTCCATCGCTTCAACTGCTCTTGAATTACTATTACTGCCAATTGGCGTCATGGTGTTGTAAGGGGCCCCACTAGTTAGTTCACCCATGCCTTGAAAACTATAATTCATGAGTCCGTTCATCCGACCAAGCGAATGGCTAAGCTCACCATGGGTAGCTGGATTTACACCGGATGTAATCCCAACGGGAGAGGATAAACTTTGCGGTCTGATAGAGGATAGGCCCAATAATGACGCATCTCTGAATGGGCTCATTGATGCCTGAACTCCAGAAAGCGTATCCTGGATGCTCCCATTTTGGAGGCCAGTGGAAGTGTTTGTTGCCAAATTAGTTGAACCTTGCAGAATGTCCATACAAGTCAGGAACGACAACTATTAGAAAAAACATAAGTTGAGAGGAAACTATAAATATCTTACCAAAAGAAGCCCTTGATTGGCTGATTGCGCTTGGATTCCCCAGTTTGTATACACCAAACTCTTCCTGCCCTAAGTCTGGAGACATGTGCTGCATCAAGCTGTTATAACGAGAAACTAAATCACTCTCAAAGCCATGGTATGCTCAAAATATTTATTTTCAATGGTTAAAAGATCCAGGCATCAAAAACTAATTAGGATATGTCATATCGCTGCATCAGACAGAACTATTATTTGGGAACAGTAGGCACTCTATCAAAAAAGAAATGCTATTTTACCAATATGTTTGCCGACTGCATGTTCAAATTATTCAATCTACCATTCAACTAAATTGTTCTTGCACACGTCATCCTGGAGATAACATGGAATATGAATTTAAACACGAAGGTCGAGAAAGCTACCGTCTAGTACCACCGAAATGGCTGTTCCCCACTTTGATTTTCTTGCCAGCTATATTGTTCCTGTTTAAAGCACGTAATGCAGCTTCGGCTGCTCTGATATCATAAAATTCAATTATTTTGACATGACCCTTTTGTGGAATGTCACAAATCTGCAATTACCAAATAAGCATATGTTATAATCCTTGTTATACTAGTATAAAGCTAATGTAAGATCATACCTCCTTGATTTCACCAGAGTCACCAAATACCCGATGGAGATCATCATTTGTTACTGATGGATCAATATTAAACACTACCAGAGTTCCCTGGTTAACATCCTTATCCGAGGGGTTGTCCTAGATTAAAAAAAACAACAACAAATGAGCACTACACTTCTGCACATATGCATGAGGCCTATAACTTAAGAAACAAGAACCTGATTAACAAAACAAAAAACTGCTAGCATCATACTTATTAACACTGTACCAAGGACATAATCATATATTAAATAATCAAGCCAGGAAGACAGAAGAGAGAAACATTCTGGGTTTTGTGACAATTGACGAAGTGATGGCTACCTTCGGAATTGAGTAATGTATGTCAAGTTTCCTACGTCTGAGTGGCTTATTTTGAAGTGCCCTCATGGCATTTCGTGCTGACCTTATATCATAATAAGATATCATCACAAAACCACGATGTTTACATGCAGTGTAAAGGGTACGGATGTCTCCATAATGCTGCAAAGAAACAGTAAATGGATTTCAGGAATCAAGTCTGATGTATCAGAATCACATTAAGTTGAACAAAAAATTGAAAAGTAACATACCTCAAATATGAGCTTCAGTCAGAATCCTCAACATTGCTATTAATGTTCCGAACAAAAAGAGTTCTGGAAGGGTGCTCCCCGTGCGGATGTTCACCATTCAGTGCACCATTTGGAAACCCAAGTCCATCGTTAGATCCACCATTAAATTCTTGCAATTTTTTATTTTCATCAGTTTCGAGCTCCATCCCACCTCCAGTGCAGAATATATCATCATCAACATCCTCCCCACTGTTAGCATGAGCTGCATACCCAACTTCGTCAAGAACATCAGACAAAAGTTCATCGTCATCAGGAAGTAGGTCTCCAATTATTTGGGCCTCAATTTCCTCAGTCAACTCGAAGGGCGCATCATTGATATTCAGATCAGCCTTTTGAGTAGGCTGACCGAAAAGAGCCTTCTTGGATGTTAATCTCACTGCAGAGTTATCAGATAAAAACATATAATCAGCTAAATCACACCTTGCAAATGAGTGGTTGAACCAGAATAATTTATTGTTTCATCTCTGCACCAGAACGCACGAGAGTAATAGATATACTGGTACCAAACTAAGTGAATTGATTATTTGGCAACAGTAAAGAAATAGGAGACAAATGAAGCAAGATTCTTACAAAAAATAAGAAAAATACATTTTTTTTACCCTTCGTATTCAAGTATGCTCTTTCTTGTCATTTCTCTTTATTCAAGAGAACAACCATTAAAGATAGCATGTTAGGAGATGATATAAATGAAGATCGATATGCTATGGTGTAATACTAGGAGACGGGAGAAGGTCCACAGACTGGTTCCGCCGGTTGACATATTTATAGGAGGAAAAGATTAAGGTAACTCAGCAGATTTACTATAAAGAGTGGATATTTCTTAACGTCATGGTTCATTGCTCAGTAGAACCACACTAATGAAGTAACTAGAAATGATAAAGAAGAATGGCTCACATTTCTTGTAAAAAATGTCCGAGAGTGAGCTTGAGAAAAGCCCATTCTCGTTGCAGACACCATTTGCGCTAGTCCTTCTCACATCATGAAATAAAGCTGTCGCCTTTACGGATGAATCAGATTGGCAGCTAGGATCTTGATCAGGCCTCCAAGGAGATGGTCGCAGGTTAGGATGCCTATCTTGACTGAACAGCTTGTGCTCAAGACTATATGCAGTTTTCTGGTCCCTTAGATCATATTGTTGTAGAAACTCTCGTCGACCCACAATCTTTGTCCCAATTGGTTGAGGCTTTTCAAGTGGAGAAGATGCAACCGAATTGCTTCCTGGTAACAAAGGGAACCCATCAATGTTTGAGAAGAAATGGTGTCAATGAAATATAACAGAAACACATCAACCATCATGAAAACGAGAGCAGAGAAAAAAAATGCGTACCCCTCCGCGTCGCCTCCTCTCTGGGCGACGGGAGGGGCGAACCCCAGCCACCCGCCGCCGCCACCTCCCCCACCACCTTCCTCCCTCGCCGTCCCCCAAGGCTGCCGCCGGGAGAAGCCCGCGCGACGCCGGTGAAGGGGGCGGCGGGAAACTTCCGCTCGCGGAGCACTCCAGCAGCTCGAGGAGGCTACTGCTTGCGGGTGCGCCGCCGCCTCACCACCCCCCGCGCTCCCCCGCCTCCCTGGCCCTAGCGCCTGCCCACGGCGGCCCCTCGGCGAGCTTGGCGCGGCCGTGCTGCTCGTCGGCGCGGTTGTGGCGGGGTCCTGCTGCTCAAGCCCATCTGGGCCCAGATGGGCTTGGCGGGCCACGGCGCCGTTCGTCGTCAGCTCTGGGGGGCTGCTGCTCCCGCCAGGCCCGGTGGTCCGGCCATCGATCCCGGCCCCAGGGGTGCCGTCGGTCTTGACGGTGCTCGGTTGTACCGGCGCGGGCGCTCTCTGGGTCCGTCCTTGTGGCCGGCGCGGTGCTCTCCGGTGGTTGCAAGGGTCGTCTCCTTCTTCACTTGGCCATCATCCTGCAGCGGGGCGTCGTTGGGGATGGCTGGTGCCGTGGCTTCGCAGATGGCGGCCATGGTGGTGATGTGCTCCCTACGTGGGGGGCCGTCGTGGCTGGGTGCCGAGCCCCTCTGTCTTGCCATCAGTGTAGTTCTGATGTGCCCCATGGTTCTGTAGATGACAGCCATGGGTGCGGTCTCCTCTCCGATGTGAGGCGAGCCGTGGCAGAGGCGGTGGGAGCTTCTCCTTGCCGGTTGCTAGACCCTCGCGTCGGATTCTTGTCGAAGTATTTGGTGTGGCTGGCGTGGGTGGGCTTCGTGCGTGCTCTAGGCTAGCCCACCCTTCGGGTAATCGAACCCAGGTGGGGTTGGGGTTGCACTCGGTGGTGCTACGCCTTGCGACTACGGCGACGACCTCCACGTTGCGGTGAGGGTATCTCCGATACCCTTCTACTTCAGCCGGCGACACACAGGCGTCGTGGCGTCGTCTATGCCGCGTGCGACCTTTCGACCATGCCCCCGACACAGGTGGTGTCGGCGCGCTGTGTGGTCTCGGATGCGTGCTGCTTGATTACGTCGATGGTGCAGTGTCGCAGTGCTTGGGTCTCCGCTGCCATGTCCGGTCTACTTCCCATTGTGATTGCAGTGCTTGGGTCGTGATGAGTTCTTCATCAATCAACTGTCTCTGAGGATTCTCAGAGTAACCCCCTCTTGTGTGTTGTTGGCGTGCGTTCCTTTTCTTTTATTTCACTCTGGTGTACACTGTAAACTCTGGTTCATTTGAACCTATCTTGTAGAGGCTGCAAAGCCTCAAGGCAACTTTTGATATATATTCAGGTGGGGATTACTCCCCCGGTGAAAAACTCAAAAAAAAAAAAACGAGAGCAGCAAGGACACTGCATGGGCCTAGGGGGGTCTCACATGCACTGGGGTCAAAGTTTTTTCTTCTTTTATAATTTGCCCACGAAATCATTTTGTGCACCCTTGTAGCTTATGTGAAAAGCACCAGAGTAACCAAGACATAGGATTTAAAGAAGCCTACACACAGTTTGCAAATCAAACTGCTTGACCTCAATATAGAGAGGAAAAGGTAAGGCTTACAATCCTCTGGTTTGCTAGCATGCATAAGAATGTGACTTGTTCCATGTCCCAGCAACACGAAAAAATTACAGCTAGAAGCATCCTACTGCCTAATACAAAAAAAAATGATGACCAAAAACGAATTCAACGTTGACAGAATCAAACCAAGCACGCACCCTTGTTATGAGATAAAGATTCCTGCTTCCAAAATCCAATTTGCCTCTGCAAATTTAGAGGACAATTATGAGAATAGTTGATAAATGGCATAGCCACATGAATACCAAAACGGAACTTGTTGAAGCAAGAACTTGAGCAATGATTCAAAGTTTCTGGGATTACCTCCGTGGGGAGGAGAAGCTCCTCACTGAAGGAGGAAGCGGCCACGATGGGATGTCTGTACTGAGACAAGTGGTGCCTCTGATCCATGGCCTAAGATGGCATCCTGCAGGCACCAAACCATAGAGTATATTAGACACAAGACCTGCCAGCACCTCTGGTAGCTCAATTTGGTCGGATAAAAGTAAATTGGTTTATTATTTTTCGTTGCTTGGCTGAAATGATACACCTTTGGGGGGGCAAAAACGCACAAACTGCGGCAAATTTAGACTATCCCAAGGGGCTGCAGGAAATGTGAAAAAATTAGTGCTTGCAAGCTTGAAAGGTCAATCGTTTCGTACTGCCACAACCGCCAGAATTGACAAATCGGGGAACCCGATCAACTGATACGCAAAATGTTCAGTTTCCCAAGAAAAAACAGCATAGAAGATGTGGAATTTAATGCGCCTCGGGCTACACAAGCTCCAAACAAGCGAGTATCCAGTGATCAAAGAAATAGCGAAAAAAGATCGAAAATTCCGTACAGCCCAAACCAAATTGCCCCCAAAATTCAAGTGCAAATCACGCCAACTCCCACAATTCAGTCATTTCCGAGCAAGACCAGCTATAAAATAGCACAAAACAAGCAAGTCCTCACCAGATCGATGCCTGCAGCAACCTCAACCTCTTTAGAGCCAAAAACAACCCACCAATTCGCAAGCTGCAGAGAGAGGCGGGAGAGATGCTCCGATGAGCCGCGGCCGCCCCTCTCGGAGCTGGAAGACGGCGGGATCACGCCGCCCAAATCAAGCACCCGCAGCCCAACGTGACGGCGGGGACAAGGACCCCCTTGTCAGGACCTGCTCTGCTTCCTCTGTTCTACAACTGTTGGATGCTCTAGTACCTCCAAGTTAATTAAGTGCGTTTCTTAGTTTTGTAATAAAAGAACTGC
Source organism: Poa pratensis (assembly GCA_947311845.1). Taxonomy (NCBI): domain Eukaryota; kingdom Viridiplantae; phylum Streptophyta; class Magnoliopsida; order Poales; family Poaceae; genus Poa; species Poa pratensis. Next base: position 13,131,153 of record CAMZMU010000125.1, on the reverse strand, counting down.
TAATCAAGTTGTGACTCACGGTCGAGTATATAAGGCCGGTGAGGGGTGGTTTGGAGGGCACGACACACCAAACACAAAACAAATCTTCCTGCCATGTATCTAGCTTTCCTCCTAGTTTTCTTGTTATTTTGTCTTTTACCAGCTCTTCCCTGCAATTTGTCCTAGTTCATCTTGATTCCTGTCTAGATTTCTTTCCTTAGTAGCTTAGTCTAGCTGGAGATCCTGACAATTGGTAACCAGAGCCAGGTTCTAGCCACAATTTTTTTTTCTCCGCCGGGGTTTCTCGATCTACTTGATTCGAGTGTAAAATTCCTGTGATTCGTCGGATTTGGAAGGAAGGGGCTCGTCGAGTGCGGCCGCGTCAAGATCGACCATGCCGGCTCGCACAAGGTCGCAGGAGGCGCTCGACCGCGCCGACGAGGAGGCGGCGCTGCTAGCGGCCGCTGAAGCTCAAGCCAGAGAAGAGGAGGAAATCGCTGGCCGCCTACCTCGCGAATTCCTCAAGATGGCGAAGCGAATCGACAAGCAATAGTAGTCGGTCGACAAAATTCACGGTAACATCAACAACTTGACTGAGATGGTCGCACAGTTGGTCATGAACTCCATTGCTTCGGATCCATCACAGCAGCTACACCCTCCTGGAAACCGTGGTTCGAATTTCTCTACACCTATGCACAATCCGCCTCACACATCCCACCCAACCCTGAGCCCCATATTTGAGATTGAAACACCAAATTCCACACCCCATACTCATCCCCAACCACATCCCAGCCAGCTTCCGCAACCACGCTTCAATTCCACACCATCGCCCAACCAAGCTTCTTCTTCATACACTCCAAATTCACAACCTTTAGCCAACCCAACCCATATTTAGGCTTTCACAAACCCTTACTCACATCCGCACTTGTACCAACCATCCTATCCTCAACAATTCAACCCTTTCGCAAGCCAATCCCAGCCACAATCACCCCACCAAGCCAATTTCCAGCCTTTACACCCATTTTCCTATCAACCACAGCAATACTACCAGATGCCAATTCCACAATACTCTTATTCCCAACCTCAACCCTCTACTGTCCCGTTGAACCAATCGTGGTAGCCACCGATGTCTAACCAGGCAAACAGAACTTTAGATAATAGGCAGTCGCAGGAAAGACATGTGCAGCGATTTCCAGAAGTTAGGCCACAAGGTTATGGCAACCAAAACATGGAACCACAGATCAGAACTCCTAGCATTGAACTCCCTGTATTTGCTGGTGAAAATGCGGCAGCTTGGCTGCTGGAATGTGAAGGAGTGTTTGATTTGGCTGGCATACCCAATGAAAACAAGATCAGATGGGCTAATTGGTATGCAAGGAAACAGGAACAATCTCACCTGTGCAACAACAGAAAACAAGTCAACATTATTGCAAATCGTCCAGCTCAGGTCAATTCCCAAAACAGAAATGTCCCTGCTAAGGAAATCAGGCCTAAAAGTGGGACTGACAAACAACCTGGAAGAAAATGTTGGTACTGCCCAGAAATTTGGTCTGTTGGTCACAAATGTAATGAAATGAAAAATCTCTTGCACATTTTACAACTGCAAGGATATTCAGATGAAGAAGTTGATGAAGTGATACTGGCACAAAAGGAGGATGCTCAAGCACCACAGAAAGCAGAGGACCAAGAAGCTGACAAGGCTAAAGAAGTCTATATGTCAATTTCTGAAACAGCATTAAATGGGTTACCCACAGATGAAACTATGTCCCTGCAAATTACTATTGGAGGAGTACAAGCTATAGCTTTGGTGGACTCAGGCTGTTCAAAAACTTTCATTGATCAGGAGTTTGCTATTAAGCTGAATCTTCAAACAAGAACTACATCTGCTCGAAAAGTCAGTATAGCAGGTGGTGGCACACTCATCACAGATGCAGTAGTGCCAAACTATCCTTTTGTTGTTCAGAAAGTAAAGTTCTGTTGTGATTTCAAAGTGCTGGCCTTAAAAGGATATGATATTGTCCTGGGTGTCTCTTGGTTGAAACAATATAGTCCAACAACATTTGATTGGATTAATCGGATCTTGAGTATCACAAAAGAAGGAGTGCAACACACCTTCAAGGATTACCTCCAGCAAATGAAACCTCAGAGGATTTCAGCTAAGCAGTGTGCAAACATACTGAAGAAAGGAGCAACACCTAGTGAAGAGGAGACGCTGGAGGAGCAACATCCTCTACCATCAGTAATCACAGAACTCTTGGAGAACTTTTCATATGTGTTTGAAACACCTACAGGCTTACCTCCATCTAGAGATTGTGATCACAGGATACCACTGAAAGAGGGATCCATACCACCAAACATCAGACCTTACCGCATGCCACATAAACAAAAGAATGTGGTCGAGGAAATGATAAAAGAAATGTTAGCTTCAGGTGTGATCAGACATAGCCACAGTCCATATTCTTCACCAGCTCTAGCAGTAACAAAAAGGGACAAGACATGGCGATTATGCACTGATTTCAGGCAGGTTAATGATCTAACCATTAAGAACAAATATCCCATTCCGGTGATTGAGGATCTTCTTGATGAGTTACAAGGAGCAGCGGTCTTCTCTAAGCTGGACCTCGGTCAGGATACCACCAGATAAGAATGCATCCAGATGATATAAGTAAAACTGCCTTCAGAACTCACTCTGGTCATTATGAATATTTGGTAATGCCTTTTGGCTTAACCAATGCGCCTGCAACATTCCAAGAGCTTATGAACAAAGTATTTGCTGAGCATTTGCGCAAGTTTGTATTGGTTTTCTTCGACGATATCTTGGTTTATAGTAAAGATATAAAGAGCATGCAGAACACTTGCAAATTGTGCTGCAACTGCTGAGAGCAAATCACTTGAAGGCAAAGAGATCAAAATGCACATTTGCAGAACCTCAAGTGAGTATTTGGGACATATAATTACAGCTGAGGAGTCAAAACTGATCCAGCAAAAATAAAAGATGTAGCTAATTGGATTACACCAGTTAATGCAACTCAGTTGAGATCAATTCTTGGGCAGCAGGCTACTATCGCAGATTTATTAAAGGTTATGCCACAATTTGCAAACCTCTTCATGAAGCATTGAAGAAGACAGGTTTCAAGTGGGGACCTGAACAGGAACAAGCTTTTGCCAAATTAAAAGAAGTAATGACAACCCTCCACTACTGGCTCTCCCTGATTTCAATCTACCTTTTGTCCTGGAAACAGATGCTTCTGGTGTGGGACTAGGTGCAGTATTGATGCAGCTGGGAAGACCCTTGGCATATTTCAGCAGAACATTGGGGTTAAGGCTCAGGCACAGTCAATATATGAAAAAGAGGCAATGGCTATTCTGGAAGCTCTCCGCAAGTGGAGACATTATTTTCTTGGTCACAAACTGATTATAAAACTGATCAGAAAAGCCTGAAATACCTCACTAGTCAAAGACTCCTAGAGGGAGTTCAACACAAGCTAATGCTAAAGCTTCTGGAATTCGATTATGAAATTGAATATAAAAAGGGTTGTGAAAACTCAGTCGCGGATGCTTTGTCCAGAAAGGTACAACATTATCATCCAAACACTTGCTTTGCTATATCAGCTGTGATACCCAAGTGGATTGAAGATGTGGAAAAGTCTTATGAAAACGATGCAAAATGTGTCCAAATTCGACAAGAGTTAGCATTAGACCCAAACAGCCATGCCAAGTATTCTATTTCTGCTGGAATACTTAGATACAAAAACAGAATAGTAATTGGTGAAAATTCTGAACTTTGTGACAAACTTTCCATGCATTTCATTCCTCTCCAATTGGTGGTCATTCAGGACAAAGAGTGACATTACATCGTTTGAAGCAATTTCTTCTGGCCACATCTGAAACAGTTTGTAGCACTGAAAGTATCGCAATGCCCAGTCTGCCAGTTATCAAAAGGTGAACATGTTCATTACCCTGGGTTGCTGGATCCACTAAATATTCCTAAAGTGAAATGGGCGGAAATTAGCATGGACTTTGTGGAGGGATTGCCCAAATCCAAAGGAAAGGATGTCATCCTGGTGGTAGTAGATAGACTCACCAAATATGCACACTTCATACCACTATCTCATCCTTTTAACACTCAGCAAGTAGCTAAAGCTTTCATGGATAATGTCCAGAAATTGCATGGACTTCCCCAGGCAATTGTCTCTGACAGGGACAGAATTTTCACTAGCAAATGTTCACAGCATTGGATGTAAAGCTCAAATTGAGTACAGCTTATCATCCACAGTCTGATGGACAAACAGAAAGGGTGAATCAGTGCCTTGAGCAGTATTTGCGAGCTATGGCTTTCAGAGAACCAAAAAGTGGATGGACTGGTTATCTTCAGCAGAATGGTGGTACAACTCAGCCTATCATACTTCACTGAAGCAATCCCCATTTGAGCACTGTATGGCTATCCTCCACCTCAAATTGCAGAAGTAATGATTCCCCAGAAATGGAAGATCAAGCAGCAATACTCTTCAAACCAGCAAGAAATGATGAAGTTTTGCAGGAAATCTTCTTAAAGCCCAGAACAGAATGAAGAAGTTTGCTGACATGAATAGAGTCGACAGGCAATTCTAGTTGGTGACTTGGTGTACTTAAAGATGCAGCCATATAGGGAAACGGCTCTGGGTCTCAGAAATGCTCTTAAACTCACATCCAAGTACTATGGGCCGTTTCGGGTGATTCAGAAAGTGGGGAATGTATCTTACAAACTACAGTTCCCAGAAGGTACCAAAATGCATAATGTCTTTCATGTTAATCAACTGAAGAAGCATTTGGGGCCAAATGCAGTGCCAAATTTGTCCCTGCCGGTGTTAACTCCAGAAGGGAAGATCAAAATTGCACCACTGGCTGTATTGCAGTCAAGACAAATTCCAAGATCAGCTGGGGAGTATGACATACCGGTTGATCAGTGGCTTATTCAGTGGGAAAATCTGACACCGGCAGAAGCAACATGGGAGGACGTTCTCTTCATCAGAGCAGCTTTTCCTGATTTCGAGCCTTGAAGTCTCGTCTCCAGCAGGCGGTATTGTCAGGACCTGCTCTGCTTCCTCTGTTGTACAACTGTTGGATGCTCTAGTACCTCTAAGTTAATTAAGTACGTTTAGCACTGAGTGTGCTTAGTTTTGTAATAAAGAACTGCTAATCAAGTCGTGACTCACGGTCGAGTATATAAGGCCGGTGAGGGGTGGTTTGGAGGGCACGACACACCAAACACAAAACAAATCTTCCTGCCATGTATCTAGCTTTCCTCCTAGTTTTCTTGTTATTTTGTCTTTTACCAGCTCTTCCCTGCAATTTATCCTAGTTCATCTTGATTCCTGTCTAGATTTCCTTCCTTAGTAGCTTAGTCTACCTGGAGATCCTGACACCCCTCACGCGGCGAGAGGGAGGGTGAGAAAAATGGAGAAAGCTACAACACCTACCTAAACCTAGAGGAACGCAACAACAACAGCAACTACGACCCGCCTCTATCCGCTACCCTGCATTCGCCCCCACGCCTCCTCCCTCTCCGTGAGGGCTCGCCGAAGTTTGCCGGAAACGGGCTCCGGCGAGAGTTCCCGGCGAGCTGGTGGTGAGACGAAGGCGCTGGGGACAGTAAGGATGACTCCAACGGGCCGACCCAAACGGACGCGTGTTTGGTCCGCGTTTTGTCCGTTTGGGTCGGGGAACGGAACGCATCGAGTCCGCCCGCATGTTTTTTTTAGTTAAACAAGCCATATATGGGTCATTTTCATTCATATATAGGGGGGTGGGCCGACGCATTGAGTCCGTCCGGCCAGGGTTTTTGATCATTTTGTGATGCCACGGCCTCAAGCACGACCGTGCATGCCCCAACATGGCCCTTGTACTGCCCCTGCCAAGCAAATTGGCAATTCCTCCACTCCCAGTGCATACAATCTATGCTGCCAAGCATCGCAGGGAACCCTCTGGACTCGTTGATGGCCAAGAGCCGGGTCATGTCGGCAGCATTGGGCTCTCTCAAATACTCGGGGCCGAACACCTGCACCACGGCCTTGCAAAACTTGTACATTGCTTCTAGGCACGTGGACTCGCTCATCCGCACGTACTCGTCCACAAGATCATCGGCAATTCCATATGCAAGCATGCGAACGGCGGTGGTGCACTTCTGGTATGATGAAAAACCGAGGGCACCACATGCATCTGGCTTGCATATGAAATAGTCATCAAAATGCATCACCCCCAACCGGATACGGTTGAACAAAGATCTTCTCATCCGGAAACGGCGCCGGAAAATCTTGGGAGGATACGTGGGTCTGTGGGGACGAAAGTAGTCCCCACAGAGCTGGAGTTGGCCAGCTCTCCGGTTCCGGTCCAATGCAGGAGAATGGCCCGGCAACGAGCCTCGGAACACCGGCCGCATCCTCTCAATGTACTCATTGATGATGAGGGTGGCAACCAGGCCGTCACTCTCATCGTCCGAGGAATCATCCGATGATGGCGCGCACAGGATGTAGTTCTTGTAGTACCATTCATCGGAGCTATCCATGGCCGAGTTCGTACCTGCGTTGGTGCCGGGGCGGCGTTGGTGTCACGGGCGCTCCGAGAGATGTGGCCGCAAGGTTCACCAGCCGTGGCGGGGAGGAAGCAGCTCCGGTGACCGTCGGGGAAGAAGAGCAGCAGAAAGCGTCCCCTGAATGGCCTGCAGTGCCAAATCGAGGGAGCGATGGCGGGGTGGCGACGGGAGGGGCGAGAGAGGCGGAGGAGATTGGGGTGGGGAATGGTATGACGTGAGGGCCAGGGGCGGACTAGGGCAGGACATGCTAGCGCTCCGCTCGCGTCCGCGCCCGACGCATCGATGGCCCAAATTTGGACCAAGAATGGGTCGCGGTGGACAAAAAACGGACCGCGGTCTGTTTGCGTCGCCCCGTTGGGCCGTGTTTTTGGCCCCCGCGGACAGGAACGGAGGCGCGCGGAATCGATGCGTCGCCCCGTTGTCGTCATCCTAACAACCTAATTAAATCGGGTCGCGGGGCCAGACGCCGATTTTTATATCGGACCCCACGGTGACGCCTGGTGAACGTAAGCGCGGAGCACGGAACCGCGACACCAGGGACGACCGGCTCCCATATATTCCTCTGACATGTTGGCCCAGATGAGAAACGTTTCCTCTGACATGTTGGCCCAGAGAGAAACGTTTCAACCTGGTAGTGAGTGGTCAGTTTTAGGCCCAACTGTGCATATTTGACGAGCCGGAACAAAATCGGACCCAAGCGGCGCGCTCAATAGTCCAAATATTGCCGGCACACCCAAATACAGCGTCCGGCAACCTCGCTTCGCGTCCAGGTTCTAGGGACGCAAGCGGGCATGTTGGCAACCGCAGCAGCGCGGCCTCGTCGAATCCTGATGAGCAGGCTGACGCGTTAGCGACACAGACCATCTCTTTTCTTCTCTAACGTCCATTGCGGTCTGAACCCCTCTCTTGCCTACTGAATCGCTAGAGCCGTCACCTCCCCCCCCTCCGTCTTGTCGACGCTGCCTCCAGGCACTGTCTACTACCTTCCCCGCCGTACTGTCCGTAGTATCTTCTTGTTTGCCGCAGTTGGAATCCTCTTACCCAGGTTGATCATGATTTGCCTCCGGGTATGACTGCAGATTTTGTTGTTTTCTCGCAATGAACGGTGAAATCTGAGATGAAGGAGCACACGAGTAATTGCAAAATGATTTAGTTGCGCATCTGTGGGCACTCAAAGGACAACATGCCGACCATCCTATTGATTTAGAATAATTGTATGAACTTTTTTAATTATATTTACGAACAATTTTATGTGTTCAACTTTGTAACACGATTTTATTCCAGACTTTATTTCAGAGTAATGTTTTAAATTTAACTGGGAGCGCCCGGCGGGGCGTGGAGCTCCCAACAGGCGGCAACGCTTGCCGGCGGGCCCAATAGCGCATGTCCGGCAACTTTGCCGGACGATGTATTGGGCGCGCCGGTGGAGATGCTCTTACGCCGATGGGTTATTAGGGCATCCGTAATGTATAAGGTGAGATTTTACTATAAGCTGGGTCCCACTTTTCTTTTTGAATTCTCCACAATGTATGAGGCGTACTTTTGCTATAAGCTGGGACCCACATATCTTGTCATATGGCTACATGCATGAGATAGAGGAGAAAGGTAAACAATTTTTTATTGCTTGCAAATGACCCATAAGCTTGTGGTCATCCATAAGCTTGTGGACAAGTCTATTTTTTCCACAATGTATAAAGTACGCCATAAACGTTGCCACGCCATCCTTATGGTGTGGTTTTTGCAACATTGCATATGCCCTTAGAGCACTTGGCAAAGATGTAGCGTCAAATTTGGCTACTACGAGTCGGGGGAGGCACACGATGACTTTGGGCAGGATGCGAGCTAGAAGTAGCTGGTTAGAGAATACTAGAAGGGTTGGTGCGTTTTGCTGCGCTTGAGGGTATTCTGTCTGAGTAAGGATTAGGTCTAAATTTATTCCCTTTTTAGGAAAATATATTGTATGTATTAGTCTAACACCTATAATATAAATTGTATAAGAGAAAAGTAACAACTTTAGATTTGTTAGTCTCTTAACGAGGCGAGCCCGACAACTGGTCTGTAGAGGCGGAGGATCCGTGCAAGGCGGGGCTAGTTGAGGTGCAACCGGAGGCAGAGTTGTTGTGTGTCACTCGTGCTCGTGCTTGCAGGAAAGGAGGAGGCATAGTGAGAAAGGGGTGAGAGGAGGCAGCTCGGGTGGCTCGTTAGCCGGATCTACTAAAGGAAGTCATTGGTGGTCGCGCACGTGAGGAGAGCGGGGACTACACTCGAGGCCGAATCCCTCCCGATCCATGGTGCCCTTGATCAGTTGTCATTAATTCGCAGTCAATTTGGCAGAGCTGTGGCGGAGCTGCCGGATTTGAGGCCGAACCAATGGTTAGGTAGCGGTGGTCATCAGAGAGAAGCGTGAGGGCAACGTGAAAACTATGATTGACAGTTGTTGATAAGGGAACAACTGTTCAACCCAATGGATATTCACAACGCCACACGCTTGCGCAACATAGCCGTCGACCACGAGCGGTTTGCAATCTACCAATTCTCGGTGGAACGACAGATCACACTCTAACTTTGGTAGCACAATCTCCAGATCGAAACAAAGTGTCGACCAAGCCAGCGAAGGCACCAGGATCTTACTATGTCGCGCTTCTCTGAGCAACTGCACACCGATCAGATCCATGGGTCTTCGTTTTCCCCTGCTTCCTCTCTGAGGGTGAACCTATGCAGAGACCAAAGTCGCCTTCTTCAGGTACCACAAAACATATCAAATCAAAGAACTACTATTGAGCATAGGCGCAGACCTGAATCTAGTTACCTGTCAACTGGATCTAGCAGAAACTTGATCCCTTCAATCTTCGTTGCTCTCCCGTAGAGATACTCCATTCTAGCCGCGCCGCGGTTTTTCTATCTCCGCAAACCTGGTACGCAGTTCATGGACCACAGGAACACGAAATAAAATGCCAGATACATGCTAATATACGAACTGACAATTTCAGCAGTATGGCAAGTTGCTTGCAGGACAAGTGCTCATCATCATTATCAGTTATTAGACATATAATTCTATATACTAAGAGTCGTAGCTTTTGATTTTTGTCCGATTTTTAGCCTCCGCGCGATTTTTCTGCGCGCGACAGCTGTCCTCCCGAGACCACGCTGGAAAAGTCCGCGTGGACTCGCGCGGAGACGCGGCGAGGCGTGCAGGAGACGACTCACACGGAGCCTGTACGAGACGATTCACGCGGAGTCGGCTTCGACCGTGGGCTCGGGCGTGCTTCAGCCGGTCTGCTGGACACGTGGGTGGACACGTCCCACAGATTGTTGTTCGGCGGTATGTGCGGACGTGTCCACCGCGTGTTGACGTGGCTTCGCTCTACGCCTTACGCGTGTCCGTGCGCGTTGGTTGAGTGATCCTATATAGGTCGTAGTACACTGTGGTACGCTTCGGTTGTTTCTTTTGTGGCTTCTTTTCCTTCTGTTCTTGGTCTTTCTTCTTTTCTCTTCTTCTTCGTTTTTCTTCTTGGCTGTTTTTCCTTCGGTGCAGTTGTGTTTCGAATAGATCTGGTGTTCTTCCTGTTTTTTGTCCACGCGTTCTTTTTTGTTGTCTTCTTCGTGTTTCGGCTGTTTGTAGCTTGCTTTCTTTGTGGTTTTTTAGGTTCGGGTCTTTGCTTTTTGTTCGTTCGACTGTTCTTCCTACTCTTCTTCGCTGCGTTTTCTTCTTTCTGTTCCTGGCGCTGGTTGTATTTGTTGCTTGTTTTCTTTGCCGTTTTTTCTGTTTGGATCTTGTGTTTATGTTCGTTTGATCCGCTCTTTTCCGGCGGGTTTGTTCTCCGTTTATTTGATGTCACTACTAGAATCCCTCTACTCAGTGACGGATTTGTCGCCACGGTTATGCTATCCGTGGCTGATGTCAACTATTTTTGACGCTCTCGGTATTTCTCGTCACGGATCCATGGGCGGCCCGCCCGGCCCAGAAAAAGTCAGACGAAATGGCCTTAACCGTCACGGATATCAAGGGGCCTTCCGTCACAAGCTATTTTGCGGGCTGAACAAGACGAACCCGCACACAAACCATCACAGGCCACTGGGCTTCGGTAACCGACACACATGGACCCCACCCACTGCGCACCCACATTTTGTCCGACGCCTCGCTGTCAGACCTGGACCCACACTTTTCCCACGCCAGTCCAAGAGATGTGGCAGACGGACCCACATGTCAGGCCGACACAACCTCTGTGCCGCACGTGTACTGGAACAGTACCAGTGGAAACCACCTGTCAGCAGGGAAACCAATATTTTGCGCACGTTCCCTTACACGTGTCTATCGGCCATCACGTCACGCAGCTGGGGGACCCGCGTGTCAGTATGGGACCCACATATTAATTTATTCAGTATATATATTTAAATAACGGAAAAATAATTTTATTTATTACAAATGTAACAGAAATAATAATTATTTCAGATGGGACCTACATTTTTTCAAGATATATATAAATTGTAAAACAATATCTAAAATATTACGAATTTAAAAAATAAAATATTTCACCAAATCTGGGACCCGCGTGTCAGGTTTAGGCCCATCATATTCGCGCACATGCGCCTCCACGTGTCCAACATAGGCAGAGTTTGGGCCGGATCACTGGGGATCAGTGGGCTGAAGCTGCAAAATAAGCAGATTTGGCCCAGGTTCTGCACATGTTTGTTAAGATCACGTGATTCACGTGCGGTCCGGCGAGTTTGGGCCAGATTCTTAGCGCACGTGCAAGCTTCCACGTGTCTATCCTAAAGTAGCTTGGCCCATATCAGTGTGGGTAAGTGGGCTACAGATTCGGAATAAAAAAGTTTGGGCCAAATCCTTCGCGCAAGTGCTCTTCCACCGTCCATCAGAATCAAGCCTGGCCTCGATCATTGGGAATATGTGGGATGAAGCTGCAAACTGGAAATTGGGTCAGATTATTGAGGTTAAATGGACTGAAACTACAAAATAAGCAAGCTTGGGCCAGCTCTGGAATGCACATGGCTCTGCCTCTGCAGATAGGCCTCTTTGGCAGGCTTATGTGGATCGGATTCATCGTGGGCAAATTTACTTATTTTTAATCTGCATGAAATTTCTTTCGTCCTGTTTGTCAGTTTTCACTGTGGGCCAAAAATTAAATCAGCGGTACTGGGCGAGAGGTCGAACCCGCGACCTTGCCATACCGCTGCCCAAGTGATCCAAAGTTTTATTTATTTTGACATTTAAGTGATCAAAGTATCAAAGAAGAGAGGATCGGGGCATTGAGAGGCTTGTCTCCATCTTGATTTGACCAGATTAAAGAAATTAAACATACTATCAGAAAGTTTTTCCAAATTTAACATACTAATGAAAAAGTTATTGTGGAAATATTCCGATGATAATTAATTTGGCAATAACATGAAAGTTAATAAAAATATAGTTGTAACTAATCGAAATAGGCTTTATAAATAAGGCAAAAAATTAATTGGATTATTTCAACCGAGGCAGTTCTCGCACCATGCTTCCACGTTCTACTCGCCGAGGCAATTGCACTCAGAAAGTAAAGTTGCTCCTCTCCGCATGCATCCCCTCGCTGATACAAATAGCTAGTAGTATGCGAAAAAGATGACTGTGCGAAACTGAAGCGAGGAAGAAGTAGTATAGCTAAGATGTTAAATCATATAACCAGACTGAATCATAAAAGCAAGCTTCATTCAATCAGATTTCGTCCCGATTTCATTAATAAGAAATCTAATATGAAACACGTTACAGGTCTGAAAAAATACATCCAGACCATAGAAGCCATGTTAACATCATACTCAATCAGAACTTCAAACTTATTACAGACCATAGAAGCCATGCTAACATCATCCTCCAAAGCTTCTCGAACCAAATAGAACATCACAGGAAACTTCTCGCAACATAACACCTACAGGAGTACAAGCCAACAACAATATTTTCTTGCAGTTGCCCAACCTTAATTCTTGTCAACCACCACCTACCAAACGTTTGCTTGAGGTAACCAAATACTCCAGCAGCACCACGCCCTGCACAAAATGATCATCAATGTAAAGATATAAATATTAACACAGCAGGGTTACTGAATCTGTAAAGGAAGAAAAACAGTAAACTGTGCCAAGATTGCAGGGTTACGAAGTGGGGGTTTTATTCTAAGCTTTTAATTTACATCTTTGGAAATATAAATCAGTGAAAAATATGCCTCTTTCCTAGATCTAACATCTTTATATTCTATTACTAAATTACTAAACAATCCATTAGAAGATTACACAATGCAGCACAAGCACCACACGGTGCCTGGGACCAGGAATAAACAACCAATCAATTCTCTGATAGTAGCACCATGAAGACATGGACGTACCTGGATACACCAGCATCTCTGGAGTTATCAATGAGCTCTGATTACTCCAAATATGTGAGATCCTGGCTCAGGGCTTAACAGGATTGATAGAATACTCATATCAATAAGTTGCAACTTCTTTTCCGGAAGCTCATCTGGAAGGAACTCCGAGGTTAAGCGTGCTTGGCCCGGAGCACTCCCAAGGATGGCTGACCGACCGGGAACTCGTTCCCGGGTGTGCACGAGTGAGGACAAAGTGCGCAGAAAAGACTAGTGTTGATCTGTGGGGCCAGTCTGGAGATCCTAGCGAGCTGCCAGGGGTGATAGGCCCGGCCCGGGGGTGGCCGGGGTGTTACAAAATATCCATGCAGCAAAAAATAGGCGTAAGAAATATCGAAATATCCTCAATTTCGTTGGATCTTCCTGTGGCACAGAACATAGGCGTAAAAAATTGTATTCCAAATAATATAATAGCAAGCATGGATTCATTTATAACTATGGATGTAACTTCCTCAACAACATGAACAAGTAATGTGCCAGATATTGAAGTACATCTGATGGAAGTAATTACACATCTTTCCAATGGTATCGGGAAGATGTCTGTGAGATTTGCCAAAGATATTGCTTACCGAATTGGACTAGATTATGATAACCCTCTACTTGAGGTTTTCAAATAAGGTTTGGTGGCTATAATTGTTGTTGACCCTGATTCATTTCGTCATCTTTCACATCTAGGCTATGTGAAGTGTGTGCACACTTCAGCTGTGTTGTGTGATGTTCCCCTTCAAGCCTCCCAATCTTCCTGACATTTTGTGCAGTGTAACCGAAATATGGTATTGTTTGCTGTCGAATTCCTCTTATCTACACAAGAAAAAAGACGGATGAGCACAACTAACATGAAATAAATTGGGGTGCTAACGAAAAACGAAAATATGGCATTTTAACTAACGGTGTGTTTGGTTTGGGTCACCAAGTAGAATGTAATGTAATGGTTCTACACCTAGCCCACATTCTTGTGTTTGGTTGAAAAATGGAATAGAATGGAGTGGTTCACCAAAAGAGAATATTCCCACTAGATTCGGAATGTAGTCGTTCCACCGAATCTGAGGAATGTACACGTTCCTCGTGCTAACCAACCGCAAACCTCGCTCTTACCTGGAAACAAAACACCGATACCCAAAACCAGGTCGCCTCCCTCTCTCCCACCTCTAGCGGCGCTGCTACGTAATCTAAAGACGGTGGGTGGCAGAAAGGAAAAGGAGCCGGCAGCAGTGGCGGCCGGCCAGCAGATGCGGACAGCAGCAGTGGCTCTGTCGGCAAGCTGTAGCGCCAATCAGCGGCTCCGTAGGCAAGCTGTGGCGGCAAGCAGCAGCCCAAAGCACGATCTCCACCTAGAAATCCATCGATAAATTCATTCCCTGATGCATGTTGTCTTGCTAGTTTTTCTTTCGGATCTGTGCTAGCTTTATTTGCTGTATATAAGTGAAGTATATAAGTTGTTATTCATCTGAATTTTGGATCAAACAAAATTATGGGAAATAATATCACGACCTGTGTATTAAGGGGTGGGCTAAGCCAAATTCTCTCAATTCCATCTCTCCAACCAAACGAATGAGTAGAACCATTCCTTTCCACTTTTAGCTACAACCAAACACATAAATGAAACCAACACATTCCTCTGGAATGTAATTACATTACATTCCACTTGGTTCCTCAACCAAACACACCCTAAACGAACAACATTGCCATGTTAACTAAACATAAAAGGGCAGCATTTGAACTAAACGAGGAACACTGCAATCTCAACTAAAACATGTGGCATGTTAACTTATACTCCTTCCGTTTCTAAATATAAGACGTTTCAGGTGCGGAATGAAATAAGTGAATATGCAAAATAAAACATGTCTAGATACATGTAAATACATATGAATCTAGAAAAGACCTAATCCATCTTACATTTATAAACGTAGGGAGTACTAAACAAGTTGAATGCAAATGATATTAAAAACTTGTGGCATGTTAACTATATATATTAAAAGGTGGCATGGCAACGATATTAAAAAGGGTAAGTCAACTAAACACATATCTATGTCATTTTTGGCTCCACCTACCTACCTTGAAGAGGCTCTTGGGCGGGTTTCGTCTCTCCCGGCGAAGCCGGATCCGATAGACCAGCGGATCCCACAGATCGGCACGCCACGGGACAGATCCAGGAGCAATATCCAGCTGCTCTACTCGGGAAGAGGTGGAGAAGGTGAGGCCGGCAGCTCCGCTCGTGAAGAGGCGCGGGAGGAGAGGGCGGCCGCTCTGCTCATGAAGAAGGGGGAGGGCGCAAGATCGGCAGCTCCAATCGATCGCTCGGCAGGAGCGGCGAGGCCAGCCGCTCCGCCCGCTCATTGAGGTCGATCGACCGCGTAGGTAGTGCCCAGATCTGGGAAGAGCGAGGGTGTTAGGGTAATAGGGTTGCCTGAGGGTTATGAACTTGCAAAATATATATGCGGGAAGGATTGATTTTGTTAGGCAAATGTGGGCCGCATGGGCCGGTTGAGAGTGCCACAGGGATACAATTACTAGAATATCCTTGCCCTCACACCGAGGTCAGCTAGACTTTACGGGTAGAACGGCCAATTCTCTCCATGCGGGCGCCAATTCGGTGTGCCCAGAACATTTCAGACAAGTGGGTCCGCCTCACCTCCGTACTACTACTTCAGTCCTCCGAGCAAGGCAATATCTTCCCTGTTTCCCCTTCCCACCATTACTGCCCCTTCTTCCCTCACATCCTTCGCCAACATGTCTGCCAAGCGTATTCTCGAGGAGAAGATGAGGTGCTAGCTTCCCCCCGTTTATGAGCCAGGAGACCGAGGTTACTTTGACTCTTTTATCTTTGTTTTACGGCAATGCTCAGACTTTTAGATCTGTTCACAGAATCCCACATCCTTCATCACCGTTCGGTTGCCCGCTACGTCATCTTCTCGCGAAACAACGGGGAAGTTGCCCATTAGCTCGTACTGGAAGCAGTTCGTGAAGAAAGACACTGAAGCTACTACGACTCCCCTACCTTCTAATTCGCATGAGATGCTCAAGCTCGGGGGAGAAGCTGTGCGAAGGGAAACGGTCTTGCCCGCACGAGCAGATGAGGCGGCACCTTATGAACCGTCGGGATTGCCGGCGGGCTAGAGCAATACGAACGAGGTTACTTCCAGTCGCTAATATACCCTTCCTTTTAGCGATAACAGTGATCGGACTTAGATCTATTCACTTTAACATGAATATAAATATTTACCTTACAGGAGTGGTTAAACTGGAGGATTCAGTGCCTGGAGTCGATGGTTTTGGACTTGCACCGCGAGTTAAAACAGATGGAGGGTCAGAATATGATGCTCATGTCTGCCTTGAATTGTACAGTCATAAGAGATTCCGCCATGATGGAGCATGCTCGAGAACTGCGATCTCTAATGGAGGCAACAACCCTGAACGTCATGGCACCTGACTGCTAAACCAGATGATTTTATCCCCGTGTAGTAGAACCGACGACTTTTGTGTAAATTATCATAAGTAGGTGTCTTCAACTATATAAACTGCCTCCCGTGTAAAACCTTGGCCACTGGGAAGATTTGAGGGTCCTATGACGCTGGTGTTCGATGCACTGTTAAAGCTGTGTAACACGTAGTTTATGCAGTGCCTACAGGTCCAGGCTCTTTTGAGCTTGTCGTTGGTTAACAGACCTGATCGCAGGTTTAGTATAAATGGTACCACCTCTACCTGTTGCTCTAAAATTTCTTCGCCTAGCTGATGGTACCAAATGTTTGTTTGTCGTGATAATGCTTCTTATCATTTTTCGACTTATTAGAGGGCACATTTTAGAAACTAAGAGACATTCCTTTAATTATGAGAAACTAGCTACTAACGTTTAAGGAATTACGATCAACAAACGTTAGTATGTTTGTTTGCCATGATGCAAACCTTTCTGTGCATCTTAGCGGTTTTCGACTTATCAAAGGGGGCATTTCAGAAATTAAGGACCTTCCTTAAATTAGGAGACACTATACATTGAAGTTTTAAACAATTATGATCTACATGCGGTTACAGATGTTTGTTTGTCAATATGCAACTTATTAGGGCCGGAACTATAGGAACTAAGAGACCTTCATTAAACTATGAGAAACTAGCTATTAAAGTTTAAGCAATTGCGATCTACATGTAGTTACAGCATGCTAGTCAACTCTTCACATATTCCCATGGTAATTTGAACAAAGTAACAACTTCCCATTCCGATTTCACTCAAATAGAGGGACAAATGTCAACATTACATCATTTTTTCTAGTGGTTACATCAGTGCTAGGCAGCAGCAAAATGTGCACAACCAAAATTGGTAAGAAGATGATTTTGAGGCACCGGGTGTCAACAGGTTCGGGTGGAGCGCATCAGGATTCGTTAGTGTCGTGGGGTTATCTCGGCAGATGTCATTGCGATGACTTCGTGGATGTGGGGTTTATGCGAATCGAGCGTCTCCGAGCTTAAGATCACAGGGCACGAGGAAGACAATGTTTACCCAGGTTCGGCCCCTCAATGTGAGGTAAAGACCTACTTCCTGCCTATCCTAGATTGGAATTGATATGAATATGGTGTTACAAGGGTTGGCGATCGAGGTAGCGAGTCACCGTATGATCTAGGGTTTAGGGCTTGGATCCCTTCTACGTCCTGCGAGTCCTCCTTATATGCACGGAGGCTCGCTAGGTTACAAGGAAAGTCTATTCCCTTAGGAAAGTGTCGACCAGAGTTCTTCTAGGAGACTACATATCTTCGTGTCGTCCAAGTCAAGTTATCTTCGGTCTTCTAGATCCTTCTTGCCGCAACCTTGGATCGGCCCATCTTCGTGTAAGCCCTTTTAATCGGTGCGGCCGTGATCCCATAATGAGTGGCACTTCTCTAGTGAGTCGCGGGTTAAGTATTCCCCCGACATTAGCCCCCAAGGTCAACTTGGACTTCACAGGCTAAGCACTTTTCAGCTATTTACGAGTTTTGCTTCACTTTGCTGATAAGTCGCAACGTTGAATCGTCCTGGTTGAACTTTGTCTTCAATACCGTTAACTTTTAAGGTCACCGTATTCTTATGTGACTCCTGGCCCGGCCAACGGAATATTCCCCCCTTTTGCTGAACCACCGACTTCTCCGGCGCTGTAGGCGCAGTCTGTTCCGTTAATTTCGGGATCCTTTGTTTATAAACGCAGCTGCAACCTTAGGTCAAAATTGACTCTTCATTCTTCCCAATCGCGCCGCCTTCTCACTTTCTACCGCTCCAGCTCCGATTCCCCACTCCTTTTTGCTGAGAACTCATGGCGCCGAAGGGAAAGCTAGCCGGGAAGGAACCCACGGAGGAGAAAGCTTCGCGGAAGATCTCCTGCAAATGGGATAAATCTTGGGTGACAGAAGATCATCTCAAAAGGCTGGCCACTCAAGGCTTCCTGCCGCCAAAGGAAGAATGCCATTGGCGGGTGCCCGGCGATGAGGTGGTGCCAAGCCCCCAGCCCAACGAATTGGTGATGTTCGTAGAACACGTGGACCACGGGTTCACGCCGCCGGGCTCTTTCTTTTTTCCGAAATCTCCTGAAGCAGCTCGGGCTGCGTCTTCACGACATCGGTCCCAACTCCATGCTCCAGGTGAGCGGCTTCCATGTCCTCTGTGAGGACTATCTCAATGCGAGCCCTAGCATCGATCTGTGGCTCGCATCCTTTAGTTGCAATAGCCAATTAGAAACCAAAGGCGGCGAGTACGTGCAATGCGGCGCCATTGCCTTGCAGCGTCACAAGAACTCCATTCTCCCTAGGTTAGCTTTAGCCAATAGAGCCAGAGATTGGCAGAAGTCTTTTTTCTACTGTCAAGATACGTCTCCTGAAGGCGAAACTCGTCTCCCTCCTTGGTCCAACGCGGCTTTTGTGCCCTCCGACTTGCTAAGAGCCAAACCCTGGCAGTCCGTCATGTCTTTTGTAACTGAAATGCTGGGGAAGATCCACGTCTTGGTTAGTCGCGGCTTGACTGGCCTTGACCTTATTTCTTGCTGGACGAAATGGAGGATCCAGCCCGTAAGCCTCCAGAAGCAACTCTTCATAGAATATTCTGGCCTTCCTGGTGATGTAGATCACATAGGCGCTGAGGCTTGGAAGCCAGAAGAATGGGTGGACTATATTTGCCGCGTGACCGAGGAGAAGAACGTCTCTTTTGACAAGGTGGGCCTTCCACCTTTTAGTGCGAAGAACAAGCCTTTCGAGGTAATCTTTCTTCACTATAGTATCTTCAATTTTGACTCTACCTACTTGGTTTTCTTTGAGTAATCTCTCGCTCACATCCGTGTTAGGCTGATGAGAATTATTGGTCGGCTCCTGTTGCTGACCCGGGCACTGCCTCTGCAAAGCGTGCCCCAAAAAGGAAGTTACTGCCTGACTTAGAGGGCAGTGATGATGTTAACATCCCTTCTGTTGCCTTCGCGGACTCGGATGGTGACTCAACTGAGCTGGAGGAGGACGAGAGCCCTTCAATGGCTGTCAATCCTTCCGTCGCTGAACCCACTCCTCGGCGAGCCTCGAAAAGGCTGTCTCGCGAGGAGCCAGAGATTAAGGGTGTTGAAAACCCCGAGATCATTAAACGTCGCAAGTCATCTGCGGCTTCCTCTGGACCCAAGCGCATGTTTAGAGCCACTGCTTCCGCAGATGACGACATGGGCGTCACTTCTGGTGATTCAACTTGCCTAAGCTCTTATAATTACTTTTGCCTCTTTAAATACTGATACTCATCTCATGAACGTCTTGTAGATTCCGGGATTCAGACTTTGTCGTCTCCTTCGAGCGACAACCTTCCTCTTAATATTAGGACGGCACCAGGGTAAGTTCTCTTTTCACTTGGTGTAACCACTTGTGCCCTCCTTTCCCTGCTTTTTATGCTTTTGCTTAATTTCTCGCAGGTCCAAGATTGATGATGAGGACGTGACCACTCTCACTGCTGTCACAGGGGCTACTACTGAACCCCCTCCTACAACTTTGGAGCCATTGATGCTTTTGGCACGGTTGTTGCAAAAGAGGGTGTGGCCACGACTGACGATGTGCCTTCCCATACATCTCCTGATGATGCCACACCTGAGGCGGCTTTAGAGGATGGAACCGTCAACGCAGCCGCTCAAAGTATAGAAGAAACTTGCCCTCGTATCGAGGATGTCAATACCAGTCCACTAAGGGCCTCCCAGAGTCTCCACCAAAGCCACTGGTATCTGAGCCTGAGTGGCATCATGCACAGCTTGTGCCACATGGAGGGGTTATTCCCTTTTCTTCAAGCAATCGTACTGATCAGTTATCACAGACCATTCTGGCTGCTAACGACAAGCATTCAGCTGAGCTGCGTGAAGCGCTACTTCACCTATCCACAACTTACAAGGTAATGACCTTTGAGCTTTCCATCTCGTCAGATATATCGCTAGCCCCCAAGGTCAGGGCTTTGCTTATTGAGAAGTGAAGGCTTGATCCTTATACTAACTTTATTGTGTATGTACATGACCTTGTCTTGTATGACTCGCAGGGGAGCTGCAAACCGCTCTGGATGAGAACAAGGCATTAAAGCTGAAGATCCAGCAAGGTCCTGATGAGGTTGAAAGACTTCAGAGCCTCCTTGCTCAGTGTGAGGAAGATATGAAGAAGAAAGATCAGAGGATCGGTGCCCTTTCTGATCAAAATTATATTCTTTCCGAGCAAGCCAAATCCGCCGAGCTGCGGCTTAAAAATGTTGAGGGTAAAGCCCAAAAAAGAATTGGAGAACAAGAGCAGCAGATCCGTGCTCAAAAGGATGCTATTGCTGAGGTGAATGAGCAAGTGCGCCTTAAACTTGTCCAAATTGACCAACTTGACAAGGATCTTGCCAAACGGACCAAGGAGCTTAAGAAAGTTTCTGACTCTGCTGATCTTGTTCACGGGCTTGTGACCATCATGACCCAAGAACTCTCTGGTAATAGTTGCGTGATTCCTCTCTGTACATCATTTGTATCATCAGCATGTCTCCTAATACCGTTGTCTTGCTTAGCAGGCAAGGATTCTCCTCTTACTCTGGGGCGCACCCAAGAGTAGCTCAATCACCTTCGCGAGTACACGAGGAAATCTTTCGAGGTCCTGAAGCAAATGTCTGCCTGTCTTCTGCCCTCCAAGCCTGCCCCATCTACTGGTGACGGTTTACTGAAGAGACTGTCCAAGGCAGCGCATTATTTTATTGACTGGAAGGAATCCTCGGCTCACGCTGGAGCGACTCATGTTCTCGTACTTGCCAAAACATATTATCCTAGCTTCGATGCTGCCAAGGTATCTCAGGGCAGGCCACAAAAGAGATCTGACGGCACGGACTTTCCTACAGATGAGTACCTGGCAACTTGGAAGAGCATGCGCGGCTTTGGCACACAACTTGTTGATGGGGTTGACCTTGCGACTTACCAAGGGAAATATCATCCTGATGGTAAGAAATTTGAAAGGCTGCCTACGGCTTCTGCTGGGGTGGATGATTCTCCAGGTACGAGCTCTCCCCCAAGTGCAGTTAACTCTGGTGGTGGCGCCGCAGCAGCTGCTGCTGGTAAGCCGCCAATGCCGTCCTCTCGCAAGCAAAAGGCTGTGAAGAAGTGATCGTAAAAAACATGGTTATGATGATTCAGCCCTTAGTGGCTTGTAATAATTTTTTAAGTATGTGTGGGCTTGATACAATGATCAGCCTGTTAGTACTTTGATTGTTAAAATTTGTTATGACCACGTAGGGGGTCCTTTTGATTTGTCTCAAATCTTTTAGTCAGGCCCTCGCGTGGCTCAGTATTTCCCAAGCAAAATGTGTGTTCAGGGTCGAGTAAGTCCATGATAGGAGTTCAGACTCGATTGACACCACACGCTGGTACTTTGGTCACATATTGCGAATCGCATCCGAGCTAAAGCTGAGTATAATCAAGAAAAATGCCAGTGATTTGGCGATTCCAAGGCTACAAGCTGAGCTCATAAAGCATCAAAGTCCCCAAGGAACCAAATGATAGATAAAATAAAAGACTCAGCGACTCAATTGGTAGTTTGAGGCGAAACGACGACCATCTGCATTGCAGAGGCACTGGCTTTATTTCATAATCATGGTACGACTGCACGTAGGCGGCGGTCGATTTTTATACAATGTATAATAATTTTTCGCACGTAAGTGGCGATTTGATATTTAGCGGGTGCAATAGCCGTGACGAGCTCTAAGTAGCTTTGAATGATAACCGGCTCTAGTTAGCTGTGAATGTGGTACTCAGCTGCAATAGCTGTGACGATAGCTCTAAGTAGCTGGGATGATACTGGGACCCAGAGTGGTCAGAACTTGAGTCGCAAATTGTGACTTATGGCTGGGCGCAGCTTATAAGGAGCCGCGTCGAGGGCGATTAATTGCCCTTCTTTTTCTGTTGTTCCACGGCTTTAGCTTTTCTTGCCTATCTGTTGGCTGTTAGCTTGATCCGCAAGTCTGGCAGATGTCTCTTTGCTTCCACAATATCATCGAAGTTTTGTTGAGGTTCGTGTACCGCGAGTCCTTCCGCAACACACGCGGCTCTAGCCATGGCTCTATCTCCTTCTTCGCATTCCATTGCTATTTGCCGGTCGCCATCAATAGTGATTACTCCACACGGGCCAGGCATCTTGAGTTTGAGATAGACGTAACAGGGCCTTGCCATGAATCTTGCAAAGGCTGCTCTGCCAAATAGTGCATGGTATGGGCTCTGGAAGTCCACTACTTCGAACCAGATGTATTCACTATGGAAATTGCTCGGCGTTCCAAAGGCTACCTCCAAGTTTATCCGTCCCAGCGGCTGTGCTGATAACCCAGGTACGACTCCATGGAACGACGTCCTAGATGAGTGTAATGATTTCTCCTGCAGGTGCATCCTTTTGAAGGTCTCGTAGTATAATATGTTGATGCTGCTGCCTCCATCCATTTACACTTTGTTGAGCTTATAACCCGCAACTTGGGGTGCAACCACTAACACGAGCTTTCCTGCTTCATTGATCTCCTCAGGGTGGTCGTCTTTACTCCAAACAATGGGCTGCTCGGATCATTTAAGCCATTGGGGAACGGCTGGTACTACAGCGTTGACGAGCTGATTGCGTTGCTTCAATTTCTGTTCTCTCTTTGATGTGTTAACCATGATCGTGTGATACTGCCCAAGCTGCTTAGGGAATTGCGGCTGATCTACAGGTGGAGTAGGTGCTACATTGTTGTTTCCTCCGCTTTGATCGCCTCATCCGTTAGCCTGGTTGCCATTGTTCCCGTTTAGTGGAGTCCCTTCTCTCCACTTCCTGTAATGATAGCATTGAGCTTTTGTGTGGTTGGGCGGCTGTCCTTCCTTTCCTACGTGAATATCGCAGGGGCGGTTGAAGACTTCTTCAAGATTAATGGGGCGAGGATTACGTCCTCTACTATTGTTGCCTTTGAAGCGAGTGTTGGTGTTTGCGACTAATCCAGAGTTCCCTTCCTCATGTTTGCGCTTGTTTTGACTTGCGCTATTGTTGTTGTTGGGGGTCTGCTGGTGTGCTTTGTTGTTACTCTTTTTCGCTTTCCCCGTAGTTTCGTCCTCCTCTCCATCTGATGCATCCTTAGTCTTACCTGAACCAGCATACTTGTTAGCCGTGGCCATAACCTCGCTGAGACTTTTAACTTTGTCTTTCATGCGGCCAAGCTTATGTATCAGCGGCTCAAATCTGCAATTCTTCTCCATGACTAAGACAGCCGAGCTGGCTGGTATGCTGTCTGAGGAGTGTATGATCTCTGCCACCCTTCTCATCCAATGGCGACTTGATTCGCCTTCCTTTTGTACACAACGCTCTAGATCCTCTATGCTGCAGAGGCGTTTGCAAGTCCCCTGGAAGTTCTGGATAAAATCTTCCTTCATCTCATCCCAGGAATTTATTGAGTTGGGCGGTAGATTTTGGAGCCAAATATGGGCGGCGCCTTCTAACACCATGTTTAGGTATCAGGCGCATATTTCTTCGGAGGCGTTGAGGATGCTCATGCCCATCTCGTAATTGTTCAACCAGGTGGTGGGATCCATGCTGGCGTTGTAATTTGCGACTTTGCGTGGCCCCTTAAAATCTGCTGGGAATGACTCAGATCTGATCCGCTCGCTAAAACATACTGGCCCCTTAAGTCATGTTGATAAGTTAGACGGAATTGGCCTTCCAGGTGCGTTGGTTCCCCTTGATGCTGTGGTGCTTCTATCCTGGCGACGACTGGCTGAGTTTGTGGGGGATGTATTCTTGTACCACTGGTTGGTCTCTTTCTCTTTGGCGCCGAGCTGAATCTAAACATGATAGCATAAAGTGGAGAGAAAACCATCTAGCTACTGCCATGGACCCGTAGTCCAAGGATGAAATACTCATGCATCACTCCGGAGGCAGGCATGGTGATGTAGAGCCCTCCGGTGATGATTCCCCTCTCCGGCAGGGTGCCGGGAAGAGCTTCTGAACCCTCCCGAGCTAGGGTTGATGGCGGCGGCGTCTCTGGAACTTTTCGTGGATAATGGCTCGGGTCTTTAGGATTTTCATGTCGGGAGGAATAAATAGGCGAAAGGGCGGCGGCTGGAGACGCACGTGGGCCCCACACCACCCCACGGCGCGGCAGGGGGGCGCGCGGCCCCATGGTGTGGCTGCCTCGTGGCTCCCCTCCGTCTCTCCTTTGGACCCAAGTTTCGTCCAATTCCGAGAATATTTCCACACTAGCTTTTCTGGAATACAAAAACAGCAGAAAACAGGAACTGGCACTGTGGCATCTTGTTAATAGGTTAGTCCCAGAAAATGCATAAAAATGCTATGAAGTGTATATAAAACATGTAACAATTGGTATAATATCAACATGGAACATCAGAAATTATAGATACGTTTGAGACGTATCAAGCATCCCCAAACTTAGTTCTACTCGTCCTCGAGTAGGTAAAACGATAAAAACAAAATAATTTCTGAGGTGACATGCTACAATCATAATCTTGATCAAATAATATTGTAAAGCACATGTTATGAATGAAGTGATCCAGGTCAATGGTCTATAGTTTGCTAGCAAGTAGATAATGAGCAAACAACTGAATCATATAAGCAAAAACTTTTCATGAATAGTACTTTCGAGACAAGCATCAAAGAGTTTTGCATAAGAGTTAACTCATAAAGTAATAGATTCTAAGTAAAAGGTATTTAACCAACACAAAGAAAGATTTAAGCTTCAACAATTGCTTTCAACTTTCAACATATATATCTCTTGGATATTTGTCAACACAAAGCAATATAATGAGTGCAATATACAAGCATATAAAAATTGTTGCACCAAAGTTGACACTAGTGTTTGCTTCTAAGATAGAAAGAAGTAGGAAAACTGACTTAACATAAAAGTAAAAGAAAGGCCCTTCGCAGAGGGAAGCAGGTATTAAATCATGTGCTAGAGCTTTTTAAGTTTTTGAAATCATAAAGAGAGTAAAAATAAGTTTTGAGAGGTGTTTGTTAAATGTCAACGAATCAGAAAATGGAAAGTACAATATGACCCCTGCCAACCAGACTTTTGAGAGCGGCTCCCATGAAAGACGTTATTTCTACCAGCAAGGCAGATCATCCCTCTTTCTGTTTTGTTTACACATGCAGATATTTCACTGTTTGTCATTGCTTGACAGATAAATCAGGGCAAAAATGTGAAGAGAATTAAGCGGTTAAAGTTGTAATTAATTGGTACTGGGCACCCCATTTGCCAGCTCTTTTTGCAAAATTAATGGATAAGCGGATGTATATGCCGCTAGTCCGGTGGTAAAGTCTGCTTGACAGTTGACATAAAGACATCCACCCCGTCCTCATGAGCTTGGTAAACATTGACACAAAATAGGAGTAATAAAGTTTGAATAGTTTAAAGGTAGCACATGAAAAAATTACTTAGAATAGCAAGGAAATACCACATATAGGTAGTTATGGTGGACACAGATGGCATGGATTTTGGCTCAAGGTTTTGGATGCACGAGAAGCATTCCCTCTCAGTACAGAGTTTAGGCTAGCAAGGTTATTTGAAGCAAACACAGGATATCAACCGACACGGCAAGACTTATATGAAAACATATTGCAAGCATTATAAGACTCTACACTGTCTTCATTGTTAACCAAACCCTTTTACTAGAAAATATCTAGACCTTAGAGATAGGGCAAACCGTTGCTTCCCAAGAAGAATGCAACTAAGTTTGTGCATCAATGCGGAGTTCTTGTTAGGGATAACATCCCGATAAGCACACCCTTATGGTATAAGCCAGCAAACCCGGATGGAGTTACTTATGTCTCGGAGAAAGCGAAAAATGAGCTTTGGGACAAGCTCATTGCACATTTCACCCTACCGGTCTTGGATTCTATCGAACAGACAGAAAAGATGACGACAAAAGTTAAGCAT
Organism: Poa pratensis; assembly: GCA_947311845.1. NCBI lineage: Eukaryota > Viridiplantae > Streptophyta > Magnoliopsida > Poales > Poaceae > Poa > Poa pratensis. The sequence continues at coordinate 13,104,815 of CAMZMU010000125.1, read as the reverse complement.
TTCACTCTTAAGAAGATGGCTGAACAATTCAATAACTACAATAACAAATTATACCGTGACTTTGTCAAAGATAATAAAGCTCCAGATTTCACTAGCACACTAGAGAGGCAGCGGGCTCACTGGGACGCATTTCTGGAGTACTAGGATTCAGAACTAGCTAAGGAAAGGTCGGCAAAGAATAAGGAAAATGCAGCGAAAAAGAAATATCATCATAATATGGGTCCAGGTGGCTACAGAACTGCCGAGCCTAAGTGGGATCAAGCTGAGGCCGCCATGCGCGACAAAGGAGTAACTCCAGCAACAGAGGCCTGGCAACGTAGTATAAGAAATTGGATACTTGGGCATGGGGCAAAGTATGACACGGAAACAGGGTAGATACAAGTTGATGAAAAGAAAGCAATTTCTGTAGCAAAGAAAGCAATTGTTCAAGCAATCGACGACGTCCAAAAGGGAAAGTTATTCCCGACAGAGAGAACGACGAGCTGACACTGGCCCTCGGGAATCCTGAAAAACCAAGACGAACACAAGGCCTTGGAGCGGATACGCCGTGGAAGCTTGGGTTTCCCGAGGACGTCGAATCTTATAGAAGCCGAGAGAGGGCAAAGAAGAGGAAGGAGCAGGAGGAGGAAGACCGGTTGAACAAGCTAGAAAGGGAGCGCAAAGAAATAATTGCTATCGTAAGGGACCAGCAGAAGCAACTAGACGAATTTTGCGAGCAAGGGTCAACTCATCAGCTACAGCAAGATAGTCAAGGCGGCGCCCCATCTCAAGGAGAAGCTGCGTGGCTTCCTCGCGGGTCGGTGCTGATGAGGCACCGATGGATCGCTACCCCGTGGATGATATCAGGGAGAAGACAAGTTGTGAGCTACATGTGGGAGTGAGGAACTTATCCTTGAAGGCGGCGGACGGCTATGCTTTAACTTGTGAATCTACAGCACGGTGGCATTGCAACCCGATTTCATATGGCTATGGTCGTGTAGGCGTGGATCAGCTTGTACCGGGATATGAATCACTAGAGCTTGACATCCCTGGAGCTGAAGATGAGAGGACACTGGGAGAGGTCGTGGGTGGTATCATTCTATGGCGCAAAAAATACATCGTGTTTCCAGGCTCGGCGCCAAGGCGACCATCGCCTCCTCAGATTCGCGATTCACCACCTCTACCTCCACATGATGATGAGAGGGACGATCACCACAATACAAGTCCATCTCGATCTCTGCCGCCGCATCAGCCGACTCCGCCGCCTCCGCCCACTAAGGCTCAGGGCCAAAAGGGGAACCGCACCGCTTCGTCGATGGGTAACCGACGCGGACCCCGACAGGAGCCCCTCCCAAGAGTACCGCCGGCTCCTCCCAAGAGAGCTTATGACCTGACTGATGAGGAAACCGCCTTGGTCGTGAAGGCCGACGTGAAAAAACAGCTTGCACCGAGAAAGCCCGAGGAAAAGCAAACATTTGATCCGAAAACCATAAGGTGGGCTAAGGACTTTATTGAGCAACCATCGCAAATTCAGATGAATTTGCCAGATGACTATTCACGGATTTTGAGGAGATCAGCTAGCTCCCACATGACGGGAAGTAGTAGTGCCAGCGGGAAAAGAGACGTTGCCTAGCTCGGAAAACAGGCAAAACGGTCGATCTCCCCGCTCAAGGTGTTACCCACTGATCAAGCTACTATGAGCTTTGCGGCGGAATTTGCTGCAAGAGTTGGTATTACTATTTCTCAAGCTATGGATGGCGGCACAGATATCCCCACCGACTTGGATGCATGAGTATGGAAATGGGAATACGGGAAGCCTCTGCTTCCACCTAATCAGATCGAGCTTCTACCAACAAAAATGCAAAGACTGCATGAGTGGTACTTGACAGTCACAAAGAAGGGGCGAAAAGTCATCCCTGTGAAAGTTACAGAAGATCATTTCACGGGTAAAGACGAGGCACAAATTTATCTTGAAGAACTCTGTATGTTATACAAGATTGACGCCCTCGACATCAGTCTCATCAGTACCTATTGTCTGTAAGTGATTCAATCCATTTATTTCTATAATAAAGTCTCTAGCTCAGCTCGTTCATTTCCTGTAATTAATTATCCTCACTACGCTATTATGCAGAATGAAGAGTGATGAATGTGACCAAAAAGGAATATTTGACATTGGGTTCATCGACCCAATACGAATCAATGCAGAGTTGCTAGAGAAGTTTGCCAAGGAAACGGAGAACAACTTGCTAAGATTCATAGAGAGGCAACATTACAAAAAGAAGATACTGTTGCCTTACAACTTCCAGTAAGAGTGTTACTGTCTTGTACAAATTAATTTTTGGTTAGTCGATGTTAAGTGTAACTGATGAGTTACTGATGTTTATAAACGTGCGCAGATTCCATTACATTCTGCTAATCATTGAAGTTGACTCCGGAAGAGTTGAAATCCACGTCTCATTGGTGAAACCCCAAAAGATGTAACCAAACATTTTAGACGCGCTCCAAAGGTAATTTCAATCATTATCGCACTATATCGGTCTTCTGAGATATCAAGTAATTAACTAATAACTCATTTATTCATTTTTTTTCCCGGGCAGGATTTGGAAAATTTTCACCCAGAGGACACCTGGTGAATTTGAAGAGGAGCTTAGTTTTCATCATGTCGAGGTAAGTAATCTTTAATTCTAATACCATTATATCATGCTTGATTATTATTATTTTGATTGAATTCTATTCTCGTAAAGTGCGAGAGGCAGCCACCGGGGACCAATTTGTGTGGATACTTCATTTGCGAGTGGATTCACAAGGAGGTCAGTGAGCGGAACGCAGCGACACGGATAGAAGTACGTGAACAAATATATTCACAATTTTATTTTATTACCATCAATTAATTGTGTTGAGTGTCGTTGTTATGATGATTGATATTCATATTGATCTCCTTCTTTCATAGTTCGATAAATTGCGAAGTAATCTGCAACCAAAGGAGCGCTTTATAGGAATTGCGGAGAAAATGGGGGGATTTTTGATGGACCATGTAATGAACCCAAAGGGAAAATACAATGGCACGGAATAGATGTGATTTTGATGATCACATGTAATCGAATAGACGCGCTCTAGTCCCGGTTGTGATCTTCCTGTAATAAAATAGACGGGATCTACTCCCGGTTGTGATCTCCATGTAACCGAATAGACGGCTGATACGTCTCCAACGTATCCATAATTTCTGTTGTTCCATGCTTATATTATACCATTTGCTACATGTTTTATATACACTTCATATCACTTTTATGCATTTTCTGGGACTAACCTATTAACAAGATGCCACAATGCCAGTTCCCTGTTTTCTGCTGTTTTTTGGTTTCAGAAAGTTAGTTCTGGAAATATTCTCGGAATTGAACGAAACAAAAGGCCAAGTCCCTATTTTTCCAGCACGTACACGGAGTCCGAAGGAGAGACGAAGGGGAGCCACGAGGTGGCCAAACCACAGGCTGGCGCGGCAGGGGGGCCCACCGCGCCGCCTGGTGGTTTGGGCCCCTTGGGGTCCGCCAACATCACCCCTTCGCCTATTTATTTCCTGAGACGTGAAAACCCTAAAACACCGAGCCTTTCATCCAGAATATATTCGCTGCCGCCGCCGTCATCAACCCTAACTCGGGGGGTTCTGAAGCTCTTCCCGGCACCCTGCCGGAGAGGGGAATCATCACCGGAGGGCTCTACATCGCCATGCCTGCCTCCGGAGTGATGCGTGAGTAGTTCATCCTTGGACTATGGGTCCATAGCAGTAGCTAGATGGTTGTCTTCTCCACTTGTGCCATCATGTTTAGATCTTGTGAGCTGCCTATCATGATCAAGATCATCTTATTGTAATGCTACATGTTGTGTTTGCTGGGATCTGACTTATATTGATACCTATGTGGAACTGAATATTATATTATCGTGTCTATGTCATTTGTGATCTTGCATGCTCTCCGTTACTTGTTGAAGCCTTGGCCAAGTGAATACTTGTGACTCCAAGAGGGGTATTTATGCATGATAGTTGGGTTCAACCTCTATTTAACCTGGGATAGTGACAGCAAGTTCTAAGGTTGTAGATGTGTTGTTGCCACTAGGGGTAAAACAGCAATGCTTTATTCAAGGATGAATGTATTGTTTACATTACACACATTACTTAATGCAATTGTCTGTTGCTTGCAATTTAATACTGGAAGGGGTACGGATGTTAACCGGAAAGTGGACTATTTAGGCATAGATGCATGCTGGATAGCGGTCTATGTACTTTGTCGTAATGCCCAAATGAATCTCATAGTAGACACCACAACTCACACATGCATGTTATATGCACTTATCAATTGTCAATTGCCCAGCTGTAATTTGTTTACCCAGCATGTTAGTTATCTTATTGGAGAGACACCACTAGTGAACTGTGGACCCCGGTCCATTGTTTTACTTCTGAAATACAATCTACTGCAATCATTGTTCTGTACTGTTTTATGCAAACAAACATCATCTTCCATACGATACGTTTAACCCTTTGTTTTCAGCAAGCCGGTGAGATTGACAACCTCACTGTTAAGTTGGGGCAAAGTAATTTGATTGTGTTGTGTAGGTTCCACGTTGGCACCGGAATCCCTGGTGTTGCGCCGCACTACACTCCTTCACCAACACCTTCGAAGCAACCTCGTTTTCCTACTGGTTCGATAAACCTTGGTTTCATACTCAGGAAAAATTTGCTGCTACACTCATCATACCTTCCTCTTGGGGTTCCCAACTGACGTGTGACGTACAAGCATTGTTTCTGGTGCTGTTGCCGGGGAGATATTCCCTCGTCAACTTAGCGCTAGCAACGGGCTCTAGTCCCGGTTCTCAAAAAGAATTAATTAACCATGTATTTTGCAAGAATTCGTAGTTTTAAACAAATTATTAAATAAGGTGGGAAAACAAAACAAAAAAGGCAGAGCCAGCGGCTGCCACGTTGGGACGTCTCTAGTGCCGGGTTGTATTACCACCCGGGACTAGAGGTCATCGACCAGGCGCTCTGCAGCGCCCACGTGCGGAGACCTCTAGTCCCGGTTGTAACATAACTGGGACAAGAGGGGGGGCCTCTAGTCCCGATTCCATACTCCCGGATGTGAATCCGGGACTAGAGGGCCTCACCACCCGGGACTAATGCCCCTGTTTCCACTAGTGCAGATCGATGGTCATCACAGAGTTCGCAAACTAGAAAGACAGATCGATCACAAACTAAAAACTTTAGCATCACCATCATCAAGTATAGACAACAATACACTCTAAGCATACATCACAAGTTATTACATAATAACAGGTTCAGACGAGTCTGCTCTTCTTTGCCGCCAGGCGATCTGATCTTCGCACCTAACTGGTCAGAGCAAACAGGGTCAGAGCAGAAGGGTTCAGAGCAGACGGAATCGGCGGCAACGGGCACAGAGGACATGGGACGAAAATCTCCAAAATCCAAGTCTCCGGGCGCTCATCGAAGGGCGAATTCAGTTTGACGAGGTACTTCCAACGCGCTGCTACTTCAGCGCCCACTGTATAATCTCCCATAAGTGCTCCCTAAATAACCCCAACGACGGCTCCGCCACTTCTGTCGGGATTGAGGAACCTTGGTGGCGTGGAATAATGCGCTTCCGCTCCTGCAGCGCCGCCTCTGCATAAATCCGTCTCACAAATGCGCTCCTTGCATGTGGGGCTACCCATGCTCATCATGCATCGCCGGTGCGAACCGCAACACAAGCGCCGAAAAGGTGCCCTTCATCTCATGCAGCAGCCATGACACATCGGAAACAGGAGCCTCACCTCGCGACCCCTGTGCCGCAGGGCTGGTTCCATTGGTGGGAGGGGGAGGGGGAGGAAGCATCTGACATGCATAGTAGTGCACTGGATTGCGGCGTACCAGATGAAATGAACTGGATGGAGGGGTTTTTTCAGGGATGCCTTTTTTATTACCCACCCCCAATTGGTGGGGCCCCAAAGGTGAAACGAGTCTCCTAGCTGTTGCCGGTGACATGGCAAAGTGGTGGGTCCCAAAGTGTAAAACGATCTCCTCTCCGTTGCTGATGAGATGGTAAAGTGGTGGGTACCATAGAGAAGGAAACGGGTTAAAGGAGATGGCGCGCAAGGGCATATAACTAATTTCTTCCTCGAAATAGGCTTTCGCCCAGCTTTATAAATAAAGCCACATGGCCGAACCGATACAAGGTGATGAGGGAACCCTCTTACAAAGCAGATCAAAGATAAAAGAAAAAACATAGGAGGAGCCGCACCCTCCACAACACACCCAAGACAACCGACTAGGGGCGAGCCTATGCCTCCTTGTGAAAGTGTCGGACATCATCGCCCCGGTCCCATCATGCTATCACCGGAAAGGGCCGCCTGCCCTCTTGCTCCGGGCCATGGAGTGACGATCCTTCCAGCAGATACTGAGTTCCGGGACTGGAGACAACTAAGTCACATGTAAAGATAGGAGGCCGCCAAGAATGCCTCATACCGGGGCCGAAGTGCATCGAGATAGGATCCGAGCATGTCCGTCGATGCCAGCATGGCAGGACCAAAAGGGTGACACCATCAAGAGGGTGACGACGCCACACGTCGCCATCGCCGAGACCGAAACAGTCAAGGGTTTTCACCCGGAGCTCTGGTGTGGGGGAGGTAGCACAACGACGCCCCCAGGAGGTTCTCAACACCCATCGGCATCGCCGTCGCTGGCGCCGAAGCGCTGGGCCTTCGCCCAAAAAAACCTCCGCACCATATCACAGGATCCACGGACCGCCCACTACTGCCAAACGGGACCTCCATGACACGATCTGGGCGTTGCCATTGCCGAAGCACTGCCAACACCAAGACTCACCGCCGCCCGCTCTTCACCATCTACATGGCCAAAGAGAAAAGCCACCAACACCGATACATCGCTCGCTGGAGAGCCAACCACGCGGTCCATCTTCCGGGGCCGCCGCCCATGCGTCCAAGGTCTCGCACCAGCGGGTCAACAAGCCCCATGGAGTGGAGGGAGATGACCTTGCCAGATCTGCGCCCGCCTGTCGCAGATCCAGGACACACACGAACATACGACAAAGGGGGCGTTTCGGGAGAAGGTGGCGAGCATGACGGCCACGGCGCCTCCGCGCCTCCCACATGCGACCCTTTGCACGCATCCCAGAGAGCCCAACCTGAGCCCACCGAGTTGCTGCCCAGATCTAGGCCCGCAGCCCATATTTGGGCCCGCCGCCGCCACCCCCATGGTCACACCGTTGCCGGAGCTCGCCAGCAATAGTGGACAGCCGCCACCGCGCTGCCATCTTGGCCACTCGCCCTCCTCCCTCGCCGCCGCCGGCGAGCGCCACCGGGCAAAGCCCGCGCGGTACCAGCGGCGGCGGGTCTTCCTTTCCCCGCGCGTGGTGAGGTTCTCGCGGGGCGGCCCTCTCAGGCGAGGTACGGCGGGGGAGGAGGGAGGAGGGAAGGAGGGGGGTGAGGGGGTGGTGTAGTTTGGTGGAGTCGCCCCGGTCGCCGCTGGGGCAACGCGGAAAGACTATGCTTTGTGTGTTGATTAACCATAACTAATTTCTTCACAAGCCATTAGTGGCACAGTCACAATTCATGAAATTTTGATGGCAGCCATGGAATATCGGATCTGGACCGAATTTCCCTTTATTTTATTGAGTATGCAAGCAAGTTAGACTTATTACTGCAACACATGTTGTAAACAATTTACTCAATAAAACATGTTTTGTTTATTGAGTATATTTTGTTTGTGTCTACGGCTACTGCAACACATGGAGTATATTCAACTGACACAAACAAAACAAACAAACAATTAAGTAGTAGGCGAGCAAACGTGTGGATGTGGATGGGAGCTACATGCTTTGATTACTTGAGTGGCTTGTAGTTGTAGTAGCCGTAGACGGAGTTGAAGGACTGCAGCACAGTCATGGCGAGCAAGACCATGGCGACGACGATCGACGTGGTCACCCATGGGTTGGTGAAGTAGTTGCTCACCAGAGCGGTGCCACCTTGCTCTCTCGTATGTGTTGACCTCGTGCATCAGGCCGGCAAGGTAGTTCCGGTCGTCAGAGGTGTTCGCCTCCTTGCAGAGGCGGCTGAAGAACCCCATGGCGACATCGTCCCTATCGCCGTTCATGTGGTTGACCAGCACCCCGCTCCCGTGGAGGAGGCGGACGTCCCCGGTGGTCTTGATGAGGCAGTCCATGAAGATGGCGTACGCGGCCGGGTGTGGTCGGGAAGGTCTGCTCGAAGAAGATGAGGTTTCTTTTTTTTTCGGGTAAAAGATAGATATATTAAAACTCCGTTCTTACAGAAAGATCCAGAAAAGAAAACAAATTACAACCGGGTCTCTCTGGATCCCGACCACGATGGCGAACAGGACGAGCCGGTGGCATGCTGCTGCCGCTGCTCCTTAAACCTTGGTAGAACGGAGCCAGCCCCTCCACAGCCGGGAAATCGCCGGACAATGGCTCCGAAGAGCCTACACCCTGGGTCGTCGTCGTCGCCGCGAAGCTTCTGCAATCCATCTTCCACTTATTCATCTTCTCCCCGATCTGACGCCAATCCAGAACGGGCCGGGGCTGGAAGAGCTCGCGGGATCCGAAGATCCTCGTGCCCGAGGACATCGAGCGCACGACGAGAAAGCTCCGAGGAGCCCCGCCGCCGGAGAGGACACGCGCCGACACCAAACGCCACACCGACAGCACCACCTCCTCCTTGACGCCACTAGCAAGCACCCCACCACTACCTACACTATGTACAGGCCGGGATCCGAGGCTTCCCCACCCTCCCACCGCCGGAGCGGCCGCCGGAGGGAGGGGAACCCTCGAATCATCGGCGAGCGAGGTGGAGCGACGGGTAGAGCACAAAAAGTCGCCTCTCTCTACTGTAGACGAAGAGAGGAAACGGACCAAGGAACAGTCTACTTCACGAAAGTATCAAAATTATCACGGTCAATCTTGTATGTATATATATGCGAAGAAGATGAATATGGGGTTTCAAAACAGGGGTTCACTGTAGTCGAACAACTGGAGCGGCGGGATCTCTGATGCCTCGGCGGCGGAAGCTGACGTCGAGGAAGCTCAAGGCACCACGCTTACGTGCACAGAACCGAACGTCGGCCTCCTCCAGCTCGTTGGCGCACGGCACCCACCGCGTGAGCTCGGGCGACAATAGTGCGACCTGCAGCTGCTGGTGGATGGACTCGTCCGACGATGGTGATGGCGGGAAGTCGACGGAGAGGTAGAAGAGGTGGAGGCCATCGGTGACGAGGGTGTCGTCGCGCTCGCCGGTGTTGCCCGTGAGGTGCTTGAAGAGCTTCCGGAGGACGAAGAAGGGGACCTGGTTGCTAAGCAGCAGTAGGTTGCGCTTCATGGTTCCCCACACCCAGCACCGCCCGAACAGGTAGGTCCACTCAGCGTAGTCGCTCTCCATTGCGATGGCGCCGCCACCTGATGAAGAAGATGGACTTTTGGCCATCCGTGCATGCTTGAGCAGGCGGTAGAAGACAAAGCAGCCGTCCAGCAGCATAGTGATCGCCAGCTGCTCATCATCGCTCATGGCGCCCTGCTTGCTACTGTATGAGAGTATGAGGCACGAATCTGCAGCACCAGCCGCATTATCGTGTGGAAGCAGTTGCTTCGCAACTGCTCGTGTACCTCCGGCGACCAGGCTGCCGACTCTCCTCCCACGACGAGCTTGTGGACGCAGCACCTCTTGTAGTGCTCCAGCGTGAGCATGCTAGCCGTTGTGCGCTCGCCGTCGAAGAGTGGGCCGATGCTGACGACCTTTGGGGTGTAGGCGCCCTTGTTGCCCTCGGCGAGGTCCCCGGGGACCTCGCAGATTGTTGGCGGCCATGCTCACCTCCTCCATTGTCAGTTGTCACCAAACGCAGCTGGGGTGTCTGCTGCTGTTGCTGCTTGCGGCTCTTCTCTTCGTCGGCTGATGATTGATCCATGCAGATAGCCAGCCAAGGTCATTCATTATATGGATGCAAATTTATGTGTCACTAATTAAATACACGGAAAAAATATCCATTCTAGAAATAAAATAGAAAGAGTAAAGGAGTGACCTGCCCAAAGGGAAATTGGGAATGAAATCGTTACCTAGCTTCTTGACTTGTGGGGTCGAAGCTGGCAACATAATCGGTGGACTATCATCAATATCACACAAATTTTGGCCAGAAAAAACAATGTTGTATCAGCCTACTAAAGAAGAAAGCGTAAGAGACGACGACGACGACGAAGAAGCAAGGTTACGCGCCGTCCTCCTACTCCACCGAGCTTGTTTAGACTCCGTCAGGGACCTACCCGCACGACGTCCACGTGAAAGACCTACCGTGACCTCCTCGGGAAACCATGGCCATAAAGTAACACTATCCATCTTCAAGCGACCCAGGAAGGCAAAGTCAGCTATTATCCGAAAGGAAGACAGATGCAAGATTCGTCGCTCAGGGGCTCATACGTCCGCGGACTGCAGAGTCCTGCAAGCATGGGTCAACGAGAAGGCAATGCAGGAGCGCCTGGGAAGGAGAAGACAGACGGACAAAGAGTTCTTTCCATTAGATTACCCACCACCTAACGAGCTGAACCATCTCTGGACCAGGTCCATGACTCGGAGGGCCACAGAGAATGAGAGAAGCAGGCACAACAAAACGCGACGACAAGCCGTGGAGACAATGGAGCGCTGAATTCTACTCATACATGAAGATCTCCTTCATGGCGACCGGATTACTCTTTCCGCATCTCACCCTATGTGGCAAACGTCTGGATTCAAGGATGCCTTGCAAACCCCACAGTCATGTTTGGAACCGTCTCATCCCAACAGCTGGAGCATTTACAGATACCTCCGACATACGTCCGCTTCTCTGACGAAACAACCGACCTCAACCACGAGATACAGGAGGTCACTCTACCCATCACCTTCGGGTCTACCGGAAACTTCATAACCCAATTCTGCACGCTCCGAGTCGAGGCCTCCCACGCGCAGTACCCCATCACCCTGGGACACCGACACTTGGCAGTTTTCGCCGCAAAGCTCGATCACCAGAACCGGGAGATCACCTTCACAGGACCTTCAGGAATCATCAGGATCACCGAGGACTCCATCCACGGTGGTCTCGGACAGGCACAGGACAGTCAAGAGACCACGAGAGAAGGCCCTTCGACCTCCGAATCTTTGCTTTTTGGTATGATCAGATCAGGAGCACGGTTAGCAGCTCGTGCAGTCCAGTCATTTCTACCAGACAGGTCAGCCCACGCAATATAGGAACCAGCATTACAACCGTACCCAACCGTCTGCCGAGAAGTGCAAGAGCTCACAGTACCATTCAGGCCACAGGCGCCTCGCTTTCAAGGAAAAAGACCTCTCCAATCCTCAGCTCTATCACCCACATGGGATGCAAGGCGGCGAAGGAGACTAGAACTGCCACGCCGACCCGTGAAGTCAACCAGCAGTTCGAGCTCCAGCTCGAGGGCTTCAGAATCCCCTATAGAGAGAGGCGCAAGTCAAGTTTCGGGACAATCGCCATGCTAGCTACCCCAGACACTGACCAGAACGAAGAATCACCAGTAAATCCCCCGCCATACCACATCGGAGCAATGGTCGACCACGTCGAACAGAACGACTAGGCAAGAACGTTAACCTACCCTCTGTGGGACGGACCCTGCCGAGTGGAGCGCATAGAAGGAGGAAGATATACGTTCTTTCAATCAACAATGACGTCCTGCCAGGGCTCTTCAACGCAAGCCAGCTCAGAATCTCGCACTTGACTGCTGCTCGGACCTCCGGCGACAATACACCCAAGGAAAAGCAGCGCAGCACGCAAGCTCAACTTGGACTGAAAAAGGAGATGCCAAGAAACGCCTGGTAACTATGTGCCCGAAAACTACTAAAAGGCTGCCCGCTCAAGTCATCCACACTTGATCGAACACCCGGGGGCTGCACTTAGGGGCACACAAAATCCACCATCCTTTCAAATTTATTTCTTCAAAGAAACATATATTATGTCATGTTGGGAACAACCGTTCCCATCATATTGTGCCTCTTATGCCTCTCAAAATCTTTGGTATACAGGAACCTATAACAAATGGAGCACGCTCATCGCCAGACGCTCGGGGGCTCCGCATCTACGATCGCGCAAAGCAACAAACGCGACTAGCTACTAACTCGCAACAAAGGGCCCTACTAAAACTTGCGTGCTCACTATACCACGGTATAGTTTTAGGGGCACTTTGGTTGGGGCACTTTTCAAAGTGCCCCAAAAGCTAATAATTAGTGGCATTTTAGCAAAGTGCCACTAAATGGCATAGCTTTAGGGACACTTTGATGAAATGCCACTAAATGACATAACTTTAGGGGCATTTTGATGAAATGCCCCTAAATGTCATAGATTTAGGGGCACTTTGATGAAATGCCCCTAAATGACATAGCTTTAGGGGCACTTTGATGAAATGCCCCTAAATGTCATAGCTTTTGGGGGCACTTTAATGAAATGCCCCTATATGTCATAGCTTTAGGGGCACTTTGATGAAATGCCCCTAAATGTCATAGCTTTTGGGGCATATTCTCAAAGTGCCCCTAAATCTCACTACCCAAAATCATATCATTTTAGTTCATAACTTGAACAATAATTAAGCAGTTCACATCAAATTACTACATAGTTAATATCACAGCAACATATTACAGTCCATAACTTGAACAATAATTAAGCAACATAGGTACTACTACCACAGAGTTTACATCACAACTTAGCAGGTCACAACAACATATTACAGTCCTTACAAAGTATTACACAATATCACAATACTAAACTTAGTTCCACACATACTAAACAATCATGACAAACACAGGTCTTTACTTGAACAATAATTAAGCAACATATAACAACTAAGCATTCAAATCTACATCAGAAGCTTCGAAGTTTCTGATCCTGCAACCCTACCTTAACCCGCAACACTGAAATCTTCCACTGCTCTAAACATTGTTAATGATCTCCACCAACCTGAGGTAGATTGCATCAGTTTTTGGTTCAATCTTTACCATTACTAGTGTATCTCTTGCAATGTTCTCTCCGTGCACAATCTGATTCATGCCTTGTACAAAGACAAGGTGTCCATTCCACCAGTCCGTCTCCATCCCCCATGTCGGCATTGCCTGACGAGAGTAGACGCCGCCGCCACAGCCGCCGTGCACACGGCTCAACCGCTCTCCACGAGCCATCGCCGTCACGTCACCCTGCAAGCCGCCACTCCATGCACCCGCCTGCACGCCCGCCGTCATGGGATCCTGAGGCCGCCACCGCCATGGGAGCCTGCACGCTGGCCGCCACGGGAACCTGCAAGCCCGCTCCCTGCGATCATGTGCATCTATAGATCAGCGCAATACCACATCATTCTGAGTTCTGTTGGTAAGATGGCACTGTAGTAAACCTTTTTTTTTGCATCTTAACAATTAACTAAGTAGAATGTTTATATGGTCCAATATGCATTGATCGATGGTATAACCATCTCCCAGCAGAAGCTATGTTAATCATTACTGTCAGTTTTCTTATTTATGCAAAATCTTTAATAAAGATATGAAATCTGATTTATTTGCACGATCAGGTTTGAGATGGTTTCAAACGTCAGTAACTAGCTCTTTTAAATTTTGTGTTGCCCCAAATATCTGAGTGTATGCTTATCTATTGTATAGTACTGTGATCCATTTATCTACAGTACGTGGTTGGAAGAAGATGAATAGAACTGTCCGGCCATTGAGGCTGGTGAATTTACATGGTGAAGAAAAAGAATTTCTACTTCATCAGTTGCCCAAAAAAAAATTTATCTGACTGACCGTGAATTAATGATGTTTATTATCTCCTTTGATTTCTTATTTCTAAATTGCAGTCATATGCAAGGCATGTTAAACCAAACTGTAACATTGCTAGAAGTGGGGACAAAGTATTTGCAAGTTTGATTCGCATGTGCTATATTTGACACTCTGACATGCCAAGGGTTTAACCACTAAACTTCTAAGTCTATTCTTCACAGTCAAAAGGAACTGGCCAATAGGTATGCAACTCAATGGTCCCTTTGCGTCTATTCTTCACTGTCACTCCCAAGTCTCAAATACATGCATTTTGCCGTATGTTTCTTGTTTATTAGATCTTTAAAGAGGGGTGATTCCTCCAAAGATCTTCATATTGCTCACTTGCTCCACATTGTAGTTCGAGCGCCTGCATCCCACCTCCTTACTCGCCATTATTCTCTATTTGTTGTTCTGCTAGACCTCTATGGTGGCAGTTGCATTATTTCGAATTTTTGAAGTATACTATCTCCCATGTATTTGGTATAGATATTTATAAGAAATATATATTTAAGATATCCAATATTTTGTGAACTTGGTATTACCATTTATTCAACCTTACACGTGCATTGCACGTGCACGATTACTAGTTTTGCAAAAATTACCACATATACATGTTCCAAACTATAAGACTGAAACTATTACATCCACAAACAGCTTCTAAAACCACAAACAGCTTCTGAAACTAAACTTAGCATAAATTAAACTTAGCAGAACATAAACAGTTTCATTTCTACCACATGCTGGTAATTATCCCAACGATCTTAGTTGATCTCCTGGTTTGGACACTTCTGTGTCAACCAGTGTTCGATAATTTCGAAGTGAACAAAAAAAACGTGACGCATATGCTTTACAAAACTAGCTAAATGACGCTGAAAGTCTCATGGCGGCAAGTAGCTCTAAGTGATGTTGCTGTCAATCGTTGGATGGATAGGTCGTTATCTATCAGATGTTGCATAATAATGATAGGGAAGAATATATATAGTTTTTGAGAATAGTTTTTTTTATAAAGATAGTAAATCAACAGACATGCAAGAATGAACTTGCCTATGGCGATTTACGCCCTTCGGGGTTATAGGGTGTTCGTTAAAACACCGAGTTCTGAAAATAGCAACGTAGTCTTGATAAGGACTATAGAAAAATCTGGCAAGATGCTATTATGCATAGTCATGAGATGCATCGTCACCCCAAAATACCCGAGTTGTGATTTTTAATACTTTTTCAAGTATTTGAGAGTTTTGTATTAATTAGAGAGTTTGACAACGATTTACATGAGGAACAAGTTCAAAGTGATTGAACTTAAATAGTTCATATATTTGAACTTTAAGAATTTATTTTCCCATATTATTTTCTTTTAGAAAAAGTTTATGAAAAAGAATTTCAAGTCGTTTCCACTTAAGAATCCTTGACTTTTTCATCCACGAAATATTTGCTAAAACTTCAGATAAAACAAACAGTAAAATTCCTCATATTTTGTAGAGTTTGTTGAATATTTTTAGTTGATATTTGTGATATTTATATTGGCGTTAAAATTCATTAAAGTTTGAGTAAATTAGATTTGGTGAATTATTGGTATATATATTTATAGGAATTTGGTTAAACTTTTCCTAAGTAGCTAAATGGGCTGGTCTAATCCTATATGGGCCAATTAGCACGTACACGTACGCATTAGTCTGGACGAGTTGGTCCAGACTCTAGACCAAGTGAACCACGTACGCACACTGGAACCAGGACGCAGTGTCATAAAAAAAAAAAACTGGACGCAGTAGGCACGCACGCACGCGATCCATCTCTCTCTCGTTTCCCATTCTCCACCTCCGGCGATTCGCCGCCGCTGCTACGCCACGCTCTGGCCGGCCCCGGCCTTCACCGGCGCCGCCGCTCGTCAGCACATCTCCGCCACCTCCGGTTCCCTCGATTACCCCACTTCTCTGCCCTGCTCTCCGCTAGTTCGGCCCCCGTGTCACGCTGGCAGTGACACCTTAGGAGTACTTTACGCCACCTAGTGTCGGATGCGTACTTCGGTGGCGTTGATCGAGTCATGTGTGTGGGTCGGCTGACCTGTGGGCCTGTGTGCCATGTCGTGTGCGTGTATAAGGCTAAAGCCAGCAATCCTGTAACAAAACCTTATGACTTGAATGAAAGGGAGAAATCCGAATTCCTCTCTCTGCTTCTCTCTTCTGTGCTTTCTTCTTCCTCACGATAGTCATCGAGCTGTCCAGATCTCACGCTACCAATCATAGTAGCCAAGGGACACTACAGTTGGTATCAGATTCTTCGATCCCGGGAGCGACTCCGACGCGCGTTTGATCTGAGGATTTCTAGCTGTAAAATCCTGAAGTGCCTCTCGGTTTCCTGGTCCTCAGATCGCGACGCAACGGCACCCGTCAAGCCATCCGCGCAGACCCAGTTGGTGCTGGCTGCGATGGCGGACACGGCGGCGCTCGCGGAGGCGGAGATCGCGAAGATCCACTCCGCCCTGGATCTCCTGCACGGCGCGGTGGCGTGGGTGGACAAGCAGCAACAACAGATGTGGGCGCAGTTCGACGCGCAAGCAGAGGCCGTACAGGAGAGCGCGCGTCTCCATGACGCCACGGCGCGCGCGCTCCACAAGTTCACCGAGCGGATGGAGGCGTTCGAGCGAAGCGTCCCCAATTCACCACCACGCGCAGAGGATGATCCGGATCGGGAGGCGGAGGTGATTCAAGCCAGCAGCAACGCAACGCTGCAACATGTCGCCCCAAATTGGCGAGGAACGACGGCGAGCGGATCTTCGAGTGGTGGCGCTGGTGGCGGTAGACCGGCGACGGGGATTGGCGATGGAATTATGGGCGGCGGGGTCGGTGCTGGCGGCGGTAGACCAAACACACCTCACGGCGAACTATCAGGTCGTACTCCTTTGCCAAAAATGTCTGTACCTCGATTTGATGGCGAGTGGCCACGCATTTGGAAAGATCAGATCATGGATTATTTTCGTATTTTCAATATAAATCCTGCTCTGTGGTTAACTACTGGTACTCTGCATCTCGATGGACAAGCGGCAATGTGGTGGCAGTCCCATAAACTGAAACATGTAGTCACTACTTGGCCACAATTTATCTTAGCAATAGAGGAACAATTTGGCCAGGATGATCACAGAAGGGTCATGAAGGAATTGGTTAACCTGAAGCAAAAATCATCTGTGGAGGAGTACCAGAAAGAGTTTCAGGCACTAGTCTATAAGGCAATGATGTTAAATCATAATTATGATGAGTTCTTGTTTATTGCCCATTTCATCCATGGTCTGAAGCCAGAAGTCAGAGCAGCTGTTGAATCTCAGGTTCCTACAACATTAGAACGAGCATACTTGGTAGCACGAGTGCAACAGGAGGTTTGGGAAACAAACAAGCTCAAGAT
Source organism: Poa pratensis (assembly GCA_947311845.1). NCBI lineage: Eukaryota > Viridiplantae > Streptophyta > Magnoliopsida > Poales > Poaceae > Poa > Poa pratensis. Next base: position 13,087,577 of record CAMZMU010000125.1, on the reverse strand, counting down.
GCATTATCAACCTCGTTCTGAAGCAGGTCATACAAAAGCTGATGGTGGCCGAACCTTGGTAGCTGCAAATTCGGGTGGACTCTGGAAGGACAGACAACTCCGAGACTATCGTAGAGCCAACAACCTGTGCTTCAAATGCGGTGAGAAGTACGATCCCACGCACGTCTGTGCTAAGAAACAAGGTGCAGAGTTACATGCTTTACAAACTGAAGAAGCAGCAGTACAACAGTTATCTGATGAAGTGTTGAATTTATTGGAGCTGCAAGATATAGCACACGCAGAGCAGCTCAGTCTGTCGATTCATGCTATAGCTGGGACAGAGGGTGCTGAGACAATTCGCCTCAGAGCTATGATTGGAAATCAGGTTCTGCTGATTCTTGTAGATTCAGGAAGCAGCAACAGTTTTGTCACAGCGTCAGTGGCAGCAAAAATTCAGTGTACACTGAAATCAATTGAGCCGGTGTCGGTTAAGGTAGCCAATGGTGAAATGATGCGGTGCACTCACATGGTACCTGATTTAACATGGTGGTGTCAGGGTGAAACTTTTACCACACCTATGAAAGTGCTCGAGCTTGGAGCTTATGACGCAATCTTGGGTATGGACTGGTTGAAGAAAAATAGTCCTATGTTGACAGACTGGCAGAACCAGACTCTGACATTCTCTCATAACGGCAAGATGGTGACACTGACAGGAATGCATGCACCAACAACTCCTGTGACTGAACTGCCGGCAGAGCAGCTTGCTAAGTGGATCAAGGGTAATGACATTTGGGCTATGGCAGTGATTACATCAGACACAGATGTTGTGGTAAGCAATAACCCAACTGAAATTCAGGCAGTATTAGACACATTCTCGGATGTTTTTGCAACACCAACAGGATTACCTCCTGAGCGCCCCTATGATCATGCAATTCCATTAACGCCAGAAGCAACTCCATTCAACTCTAGACCATATCGATATTCTCCTGCGCATAAGGATGAAATTGAGAAACAGGTCAGAAGTATGTTAGATGCTGGCATCATTGTCCCTAGTATGTCCCCATATGCATCTCCTGTATTACTGGTGCAGAAGAAAGATGGTAGTTGGCGATTTTGCGTCGATTTTCGTCGCTTGAATGAACTCACCATCAAGAATACTTTTCCCATGCCTGTTATTGATGAGTTACTGGACGAACTTGCTGGCGCCAAGGTGTTCTCCAAACTGGATTTGCGGGCAGGATATCACCAAATCCGAATGCTTCCTGCAGATGAACACAAGACTGCTTTTAAAACTCACCAGGGACATTATCACTTCCGAGTCATGCCATTTGGATTGTGTAATGCACCGGCTACTTTTCAATGTGTGATGAATACGGTGCTTAGTCCATGTCTTCGCCGTTTTGTCTTGGTGTTTATGGACGACATTTTAGTGTACAGCCCTACAATGGAAGCACATGTAGCTCACTTGACTGAGGTACTGACTCTACTCCGCACCCATCAGCTGTATGTCAAAGCTAGTAAGTGCTCTTTTGCTTGTCCTAGTCTGGAATATCTTGGGCACATAATTTCTGCTGAGGGAGTGGCAACTGACCCAAAGAAAATCGAGGCTATGTTGCGCTGGCCGACACCAATGTCTCTGACAGAGTTACGAGGCATTTTGGGCTTCACGGGCTACTATAGAAAGTTCATTCGTAATTATGGCATTATTGTGAAACCACTCACAAATTTGCTTAAGAAGAAGAAGATCTTTGAATGGACTGAAGAGGCAAATGCAGCATTTCTGGCTTTAAAGGAAGCAATGACGACAACACCTGTGTTGCAGCTGCCGGATTTCCAAAAGCAATTTGTCGTCGAAACTGATGCTTGTGATCAGGGAATTGGTGCAGTGCTGATGCAAGACCACCATCCTCTCGCTTTTCTCAGCAAACCCTTGAGTGTTAAACATCAGCAGCTCTCCATTTATGAGAAAGAGTTCTTAGCTCTCTTGATGGCAGTCGAACGTTGGAGGCCATATCTGCAAAGGGGTGAATTCCTGATCAAAACGGATCACCACAGTCTCTGTTATTTGGATGACCAAAATTTACAGTCTCCTTTGCAGCGTAAAGCTATGGCTCGCCTCATGGGCTTACAATTCAAGATAGTGTACCGCAAAGGTGCTGAAAATTTGGCGGCTGACGCTTTGTCTCGGGTGGGCCACCTCATGGCAATTCAATCGTGTGTGGAAGTGCAACCTGCGTGGATGCAAGAAATCGTCAACTCTTATGTCAATGACCCTGAAGCGCAACGTCGTCTGACAGAGCTTGCAGTCACAAGTGTAGATTCACATGGTTACGAGCTGAAACAAGGAATCATTTGGTTCAAGGGGCGTGTGTGGCTGGGAAAAACTCTGCATTACAAACAAGGTTGATTTCAGCCTTTCATGCAAGTGCCATTGGGGGACATTCCGGCATGCAAGCCACATACCAGAGGCTGAAACGCTTGTTTGCTTGGCAAGGGTTGAAAGCAGCTGTGGCAGATTTTGTCAAACAATGTGATATCTGTCAACATGCCAAACACTCAAACCTGCATCCTCAAGGGCTCCTCCAACCACTTCCTCTACCTGCAGGTGCGTGGCAGGACATTACCATGGATTTTATAGAAGGTTTGCCAACTTCTGAGGGATCCAATGCAATTTTGGTGGTTGTGGATCGTTTCACTAAATATGCCCATTTTGTGCCTTTACATCATCCTTTCACTGCTCCAGTCATTGCCAGAGTGTTTGTCGATTCAGTGGTAAAGCTACATGGCATGCCTCGTTCCATTGTGTCCGACAGAGATCGTATCTTTACCAGCAACTTCTGGAAACTGTTGTTTGCAAAGCTGGGCACTAAACTGAATTTCACCACTGCATATCACCCACAGTCTGATGGACAGAGTGAACGAGTAAATCAGAGTCTCGAGATGTATCTCAGATGCTCTATACAAGAAAATCCCAAGCAATGGAAGCGATGGTTGCCTCTAGCCGAGTTTTGGTATAATTCATCTTTTCACACTGCTCTGGGATGTTTGCCATTTCATGCTCTATATGGGCATGAGCCAAACGTTGGTGCCATACCGACGTTGGAGGTGGACCTGCCTATACCAGTAACTGAGATGTTAGCGGAGAGGAATGCTCATATGGAGCTACTCAAGAAGCATTTAGCAGCGGCTCAAAATCGAATGAAGCAGAAAGCTGATAAGAACAGAACAGAAAAGACATTTGAGGTTGGCGAGATGGTGTTGTTAAAACTACAACCCTATGTTCAGCAGTCTGTGGTAAATCGTCCTTATCCGAAGATCGCATACAAATTCTTTGGTCCCTACAAGATTTCTGAACGCATTGGACAGGTAGCTTATCGACTGGAACTTCCAACTGCTAGTTTGGTACACCCAGTTTTCCATGTTTCACAGTTGAAAGAGTACCGAGCAGACTACACTCCTGTCTTTACTGAACTGCCCAAGTTACCGGCACTGGATCTTCTTGACACGGAACCTGACAAGATTTTGGAGCGTCGAATGGTGAAGAAGGGAAGTTCCGCGATCGTCCAAGTTTTGGTGAAGAGGAAGCAGCTGGACGAGGACTCGGCGACCTGGGAAGATTGGGACGTTCTCACATCGAAGTTTCCTTCAGTGCTTGCTTGGGGACAAGCAAGTTCTTCGCCAGGGGGTAATGTCACGCTGGCAGTGACACCTTAGGAGTACTTTACGCCACCTAGTGTCGGATGCGTACTTCGGTGGCGTTGATCGAGTCATGTGTGTGGGTCGGCTGACCTGTGGGCCTGTGTGCCATGTCGTGTGCGTGTATAAGGCTAAAGCCAGCAATCCTGTAACAAAACCTTATGACTTGAATGAAAGGGAGAAATCCGAATTCCTCTCTCTGCTTCTCTCTTCTGTGCTTTCTTCTTCCTCACGATAGTCATCGAGCTGTCCAGATCTCACGCTACCAATCATAGTAGCCAAGGGACACTACACCCCGCGGAACCCTAACCCTAGCTCGCCGCTAGTTCGGCCGCCGGCGCAATTCGCCCGCCGCCGAGCCTCCTGCTACGCTACCTCGTCGTCAACGACTGAATCCTCGATCTCCCGTTCGAGTACGCTGCCTCGGCCTCCACTTGGACCTCAGCGCTGCTCGGCTCCCTCGACAACCTCGAGCTCTTGCTCGACTGTGCCTCCTCAAGCTCCTGCGCTTCCGCGCCTCCTCGTCGACAACGGTGGCACCATCGAGCCCCTGCTCGAGTATGCCATCTCGGTGTGCTGCCCGTGTCGACCACGAGCTCCACCTCGAGCCTCTACCTGAGCTCTCACTCCACCACGGCCTCCCTCTGCTGCTGCCTACCGCAACCTCGACGCCGGCGGGATGGCTATCAAATAGGAGCAACCACGGCGTCGCCGGTCTAGTGCCCCACAGTGCTGCTGGTGCTACGGTGGTCAAGGTGTGGTGCGGTGCTGCTGTTGCCGACGGGACGGCAGTGGGGCCGTCACCGCAACCTCGGCGACAACTCCTAGAACTGCTTCCTCTACTACACCTACTCCAACCCCTCCAAACTCTGCTACGGTTGCTACTACCCAAGGTGAGTTCTCTGCTGTGACCGGCTACTGAGCCGATGAACTACTGGTCTTAGGTCGTGTTTGGGGATGTACTAGCTTAGGATTTAGGTCCAGAGTTTTAACTGAAGAAAATCTTCAGTTAGGTCCAGAGTGCTGTGCTGTGTGTGATGCTCCTGTTTGGATGATTTATTCATCCAAGCCTCTGTCATACTTGTGACTTGTGGACACTTAAGTCTGACGAAACTGAATATCTATTCTACACTGTTAACTGAAGAAATACCTTTTTTCATGGTAATATTCCTGTCAATTAACTTCAGAGAGAGAATCTAGATAATTTGCTTATCTAGATGGTGTTCTGGATGCTTGCCACGAATTTTAGATGATTTGCTTGTTTATTTGGGTGATTTAATTGTTTCTGGACAGCACCAAGTAGCTGTCTAGTAGTAGATATAATCTGCAGTTTATTTTAGATGCATTACCAGATGATTTACTCATCTAGTAGTTGTTTTAATTAATAATTAGCTTGCTGGCTTTGATTGGCAGATGGTTTAGCATGTTCTTATGCTGTAGGTGAAGGTGCCGAACAAGGACAACGTCGTCTTCATCGCCATGGCCAAGAGTATGGTCTCCGTTCTGGTTCATGCTTACCCTGCCTTGCATGCTACTGTTTTGATAGTACTAGCTATGATATATTCAGAAACTTAACTCTGAGTGGAGAGATAGTCACCATCTGTATATATATAGTTAGGCCACTGACATGGCATCATATATTTTGTTGATGAATGGCTATCTGGAGTCGACTCGTCTAAATTGACATGCAGAACAAGTAATTTTTATTCACATGACATGCTCACTAATTTGGTGCTAGCTGGCAGCTAGCGCAACAGGTGTAGATGGTAGTGCTTATAGCTTGAGATACCATACTGATCAGACCTCAAGTCAATGGCTTGAACCAATCAAAATAGAAATGTCAGTAGCATTTCCCTTTGTGATATCTCTTTTTTGCTCTTGTATTTCAAGCAGCCTGGACGTGTATTATTCTTCAGTTGCATATGGAGATCGGTTTATACACATTGCACTAGCTTACGAGTGTAGCTTTCGGTTGGCCTTTTTCTGTGAAATGTGTGGTTCACAGTTCATTGTATGGTTGCTTGAATGCTAGTACCATATGCAAATCTGCATGACTTATAGATATATTTTCCCCTCTTCATGTTTATTTGTGCAAAAACATGAACGCAGTGAGTTTGGCATCTTCTACTCATTTAACATTTTACTCTTTTTCTGATATTTTAGGAATTAATAATGAATTAATTGCATTTCTTGTTGTGAACAGAGCAGAATGGAGTAACCATTGTCTTAAAACCTGTGGTGTTGGGGGTTGTGAGGTGGCGACCGTAGTCACCTTCGTGCTTCTACCTCCACTGGTCTTGCCGTCAGCTCAACCTTGGTGAGGCCCAGCTGCTTTGCCTTCTTCAACTACAACTAGGGTGAGTTGCTCCATGTGGTCATGAGTTCCTTACTTCGTAGTTACTACATAAGTTGTTGGTGACTGAACCATTTTTCTTTGGTGATATGCATCACATAAGTGGATCTGAGCTTTGTTTAGAGTAGTTGATGATATTCTGATGCAACCTGCATGTAGGTTTGCTGATTGACCATATTCGCATACTAGTATAACATCCACAAATACAAGAATTTGGATCTGATCTGGTATGGCTGCACGATTTTTTCCTTGTTGGTGTCAAATTCAGTTCTGGCAGGAGGATGCAACCGTTGCTATGTATCATTCCTCTGCAGTGTATGTTGTTGCCAAATGCTTGGAATATCCTCTGTCCTGACCCATGTTTGCATACATATAGATACTCTGCTGCCAACAATTTATTTGCCTAGACCACTAGCTAGTGGCTGCCTAGTATATATGGCCCTTGTGTTTTTCAACTTGATACTTTGTCCGTCTAGTGCTTGAGGTGCTATCCTAGGGGTTCTAGTGCTGCTCTGGTTCATCCCGATGATGAAATAGCTCATGTTCGTGATGCTGATTTAGTGGTGCTCTCTGTGGTGGTCTTAACTAAATATTTAAGGTTTGAGTTTGGTTGGTGGTCATGTGTCGTTCTTTTTACTGGCCATATTTTTGTTTCAAAGCATGCCTGATAATTACTTGATGATGTATTTTCTTTTATAAATTATGCAATGAAATGTTTGCTAGGTTCATATTGGATGTTTTTATGTACTGCTTGTGTGTGGTATTAATGATTCATGATCATCCTAGCATGCTAGATTGGTTTTCTCTGATCCATTACATATTACGTTGTTATTGTGGTCTGGGTTAGGCTTTAAGATGCACATTCTGATGAGCTCAGGTCTGTTAGTACAATATTGTCCAATTGGGCTCATGCATTTTCCCCTGTTGTGGTGTAGGCTGCAGGTGAGGCTCATCGAGGCTGGGGCGAGCTTGCACGCTCTATGTCGTGCTGCTGGGTCTGCTATCCAGCGGACAAGGATGGTTCTTAATATTTGCCGATTTGTATATTCTTTCCACTGAAGGTTGCAACTTACTTTCACTTCATGGCATTACTGGCTCAGTATGGTAATACACTACTATAACAGATTACTATTTAGAAACTGGTGCTCTAATAACAGATTGCTGTGATGTGCTGTGATGTTTAGAATTTGATTCAAATTGATTGTTGTGATTTGAATAACAGATTTAGGATTCATTTTGAATTTGCTAGGAAAGACCTCTGATTGGTTTAGGGGCAGTTAATCAAACTGACACTAAATACATTTAGAGGCATTTTGAAATAGTGTAACTAAATACATTTAGGGGCATTTCCTCAAAGTGCCCCTAAATGTATTTGGAGGCACTATGTCAAACTGCCCATTTAGGGGCATTTCCTCAAAGTGCCCCTAAAAGTATTTAGGGGCATTTTGAAATAGTGCCACTAAATACATTTAGGGGCATTTTTAAATAGTGCCCTAAATGTAGGGGCACTTTCCATTGTGCCTCTAATGAATACTTTTAGGGGCACTTCTTGGGGCACATTATAAAGTGCCCCTAAAACTTTTAGAGACACAAGTAAATTGGTCACTTAAAAAAAGTGCCCCAAATACTTTTAGGTGCAAAAAAAGTGACATTTAGGGGCACTATGAAGTGCCCCTAAAACTCAACCGTGATGTAGTGGCTCTCTGATCTCCGAGACCAAAAACTTGCTCGTAAAGCTCAGGGTCCAGTCTTCGCCCAGGGCCTCCGAAGATCGCCCATATCTATGTTTGGCTATGGGAACGGTATTGTGGACACCGCGAGTAGCGACATGGCTGTTGGTGGATCAATGCTCACTCCGACCGCTTATGCCAGAGGCCTCTCAAACGGTCGGTACAAGCAAGCCTAAAATTACGACGGAGGGCCTCAAAAACCTTCCACCACAGGTAACTGGAACACGGAGACCATCAACGGGGATTCAGCTTGCATGCATCTCACAAACACTCGAGTATCTAACACCTAAGATCCAAAAAAAGCGTTGGATGCGCTGATGGCGGACGGACGGGCGCTGCACGGCGGCGGCGGCTCACTCTGCCGCCCAACGGGCTATCGCCGGAGCGGGAATCTCGCACGCCGGTGTGCGGCTCCGGTGGATCGCAGTTCTCCTGCCTCCCTGAGGAGAACCCGTCGGAGGATGAGGACTGCCGCTCCGAGGTTCCTTTTGAGTCTACAGAGGAAGTTCTGGTGGAGGATCTCAAGCAGGATTTCTGGAATGACATCGGGTTCCCGATGCCGGCTTCTCGGGTCTGGGAGAGACGATCTTCATCGCCTTCGGACAGCGTGACCCAGGCTGTGCCACCGATGCTGGGCATGCCGGTGAGTCCACCTAAGTCGCGCGGCGCTGCGGGATGCAATGGTTCTCCATCGACGCCGGCGAAGGGTGCGGTGGTGGAGCGGCCGATTAAGGTTGGCTGGAGAGGACCTCTACCTTGACCACGGACCTCGCCGCCGGCGGCGCTCGGCATGTTTCTGCCAGACCTGCCAGGAGATGATGCTGACTGCGGCGGGAGCTCGCCGGCGAGCGCCACCGATCCGGGGAACGCGGATCACGTTGGGTCGCCGGGCATCAGGACTCAAAAACTGCTGACAGATGGGCCCCTGGTGCATGTGGATCCTGTCCGTTCGTCGCCGTGGGCGTACCTTGGCCGTCGTTTCGCTGGGCTGTGGAGAAAATTGGAGGCCGACCCGGGTAGGGTTTCCATCACTGCGACAACCCCGCTTGACTCCGCCACCGCATCAACGCCACACGACGCCACTTTGACTCCGTCTCGTCATCGTCCTCATCGACTTTGCTGCCATCCCGTACCACAGCGCCGCCACCACGCACCACAGCACCGTCCCCATCCCCGCTGGTTCGTTTCTTCGCGGCAGTGGTCGCGTCTCGGACGGCGGCCATGGCTGGAGCCGTGAGAGGGCCCCCGCCCGGTAGTACCGGAGCTGGGACAACGGGAGGGCAAGAGAGAGCGGTGCCACATGCTCAGCTGCCACCGACAAGACCGCCGTTGCTCTTCAGACGAAATGCCGGCCCCGGCTCGGGTCGGTCAGTGGTGCCGCCCGTCATGGCTGGGCATGCCTTCGCGCAGTCCTCTGCGTCGGTCGCGGCCACCAATCCGCTAAGCTCGACAACGGTGCCGTTTGTGGTGGGTGCTGCGGCTGCTCCCAAGCCCACCCGGAAGAAGGAGAAAGGGGCTGTGGCGACTGCAGAGACGCAAGATGCTGCTCCGGTTGGTGCTCAAACAGTTGCTGTAGCAGCGGGGACTCCAGCGCCTCCTGCCTTGACGGCACCAGGGGCCCCGAAAGCTAAGAGAAAGAGATGCTCTCATTGCAATGCCACGGCTCATGACACCAAGGATTGTTCAGTAGACAGATACTGCTATATCTGCAATAAGATTGTCCACCCGACGGCGCGTTGCGCTACACTGAGGTTGCCGAAGCCATATGCGGGACTGGGAGGTATTGGGAGCGAAGATATCATGTTCAGCCACCTTCCAGATGGAGTTTTCAAACCTGATCTTGCTCCGAGCTTGGCACCGGTGGCTCTTGTGACGGTGACTGGCGAGCCCGTGTCTGCGAATGTGGTGCAGGCTGTACTAGCGCGCATTTGTCCGATTCAGTCTGTGTGGTGTTGGGAGGCTATCCCGCATAAGGAAAATTCCTTCTTGGTCAACTTCCCGACAGCAGCAGATTTGGAGAGGCTGAGTGGGCTTGTGCTTGGGGTGCCGAATCAGGATTCCAGGATCACTTTGGGGGTGTGGAGTGCCGAGGAGATACTGCATACTGATGTGTTGACTCCGGTTTGGGTTCATGTATCAGGTGTCCCGCCTCCAGTCCGTCACTTTCTGGGTATTTGGGCAGTGGGCACCCTCATTGGCAAGACTATGGATGTGGACCTTCTAGCCCTGCGTCGTCACAATGTGGTCAGAATTTTAGTGGCCATGAGGCAGCCACGGTTGTTTGTTACTAAGGAAGTTAAAGCTGATGCATTTGTTATCCTTAAAGGGTATACTTTCCGGTTCCGTAAGGAGGGAGCGGATTGCGTCCCAGAATCGGATTTTGTGCCCTACTTGTGGAGGCGCCATGAGAAGGATGATGAGGGAAATGGGTTTGATGAGAGGAACAACAATAATACTGTGCTTCAAAAGTCTGCCCAGACGACTGATGGTGATAAATCGATGCCGCAAGCGGATACCACAGGGCCGGGGTCGTCTACCCTCGGGCTGGTCGGATCAATTGATGTGCTGCGAGGAATTGCGGTCACGCCTTTTAATCCGAACCCGCAAACTGCGAGGGGCAAGGCTTTGGTGGCTCGGTGGTCTTCTTCACCACTAGCGGATATGCGCGCAACAACTCCTCCTTTGATGATGGAGGCTCCCGTCTCGCCGCTGGTGCAGCACACCGTTCAGCTACCGGAACGTCAGGGTACAGCAGAGGACGCACAGCAGGCTGTCTTCAAGGCTGCAACCCTTGCTGGGCCGCACAGGTCGACGCTGACCGATGCGCTTGGCTCTCCTTCGCCATGTGCGCTGGCTGAGCAGGACTTGGCACGCGTCGACGTGCTGGGCCGGCCTGCAAGCGGTGTCGAGCAAGACGAGCCGCCCAGCGAGGCCGCCCATGGGCAGCGACTGGTGCAGGACATGCAGGCAGCAGCGGGCGACGCCTACCTCGACAACGCCACGCGCATGGATGCCGCTGGATCGCTGGAGGAGCAGGCCCAGCCTGTGCAGCGGTCACAGCAGCCTCTTGGGGTCTCCAGCTTGGACGTCACAGCCACACCGTCGCCTACAGGTGTCATGACACTGCGAGTGGACTCTACCTCACCTATGTCCATCCCGGTGTCGACACCAGTGAGGCGAAGCGGGAGGCACACCGTGGCTGCGGACGGGACCGCTGCCACGGACGAGGACTATATGGTGAAGGCCATGAGATGCAAGGCTGAACAGAACCTCGACAACGTTGGTACGGTTAAAAACTCCAAGTCTTTCCTTGATTTTTCAAATTCTAGCATTTCAGCTAAATTGAATAGTGTAGGAATTTCTTTGGGTAATAGCGCCACTAAGGTAACGGTATCGACTAATGCTTTGAGACGTTTGGAATATGACCGGTTAACGGTTACTCCAAAAAGATCGGCTAAGTCGTTTACTCCCCATGAGGAGGAGGAGGAGCTAAATGACACAATTGATGTCCAGCTCTTTTCACATCTTGTGGGTGATGTATCGGAGGGTGGTTTAGAGGAGGCGATGCTTAGCTCATTATATGATCTTAAAGCATGCGACCGAAAATCTAAATCAGACTCTAATAAGAAAAATAAAAATAAAACGCCACGGAAAAAGGCGAAATTGTCCACTCCTCCAATTGTTTCTCAATGTATTCGAAAATAGCAGAGATCTTCGCGACTTGGCTAAACATGTTCGTATTGCTGATTTAATTCAGGAGCATAAATTTGATTTTGTGGGCATTTCAGAAAATGGTAAACGTGACTTCCCTGTGAGCCTACTTAACCGCCTATTTGGCGGTGTAGAATTCACATGGAAGTCGCATCCACCACGTGGCAGATCTGGGGGCTTACTACTAGGCGTCAGAAAAGAAACCATGGATGTGTTGGCTAGTTCGGAAGGGGAATTTCATATTAAGTTCCACATTCGCAACAAAGTCGATAACTTCACATGGAGTCTTGTCGCTGTGTATGGAGCAGCCCAGGATGAGCATAAGTCTGCTTTTCTCCGTGAACTGGTAAACCTAGTAATAGACAATCCATACCCTATAATTATAGGTGGTGATTTTTATTTACTAAGATTTCCGCATGAGAAAAGTAGAGGTAGATTTGACAACCGTTGGCCTCTCTTATTCAACGCTGTAATTGACAGCCTAAGCTTGAGAGAGGTATCAATGGCTAGGAGGCAGTACACTTGGGCTAATAGCCTCCCAGAGCCGACATACGAGAAGCTAGACCATGTACTGATGGACTCGGATTGGGAAGTAAAATACCCACTGGTCTCAGTACGGGCCCTAGAACGTATCGAGGCACTGTCAGATCATGCCCCCATACTTCTAACCACTGGATCACCTAACCCACATTATAAACGTCAGTTCAAATTCGAACTTGGATGGTTATATAGGGAAGAACATGGTTAAAATGGTGTGGGAGAGGCCGATAGTTGGTCTCAGTCCAATCCAAAGGTGGAATAATAAAATACGCGCTTTGCGCAAACACCTGAGTGGTTGGGCTAGACATATGGTAGGCCAGTTAAAAAAAAGGAGAAGCTCCGCTTGTCATCTATTATAGATGATTTGGAAGCTTTTGCTGAAGTGCGACCGTTGTCAATGCAAGAGATTGAATTGAAAAATCGATCTAATGCGGAGATGGCAAGTCTTCTTTGTGAGGAGGAACTTAAATGGTACCAACGATCAAAAGCCCAATTTATTTTGGAGAGAGATTCGAATACGAGATACTTTCATAGTCTTGCTAATGGCAGACATAGCAAGAAACTCATTTATTCTCTCAACCAAGATGAGGGTACGATTGAGGACCATGAGGAGCTCAAAGCATACATCACGAAGTATTACAAAAATTTGTTTGGAGAACCCGAGGACGATAATTTCGCCCTGGATGAATCCCGAACGGATGACATAGTACAAGTTTCCGATCAGGAAAATGCCCACCTTATAGCCCCTTATTCAGAGGAGGAGGTAAAAAAGGCGGTTTTCCAAATGGAACATAACAAAGCACCGGGTCCAGATGGTTTTCCTGCTGAGTTTTATCAAACTTTCTGGGACATAATCAAGTCGGATTTGTTAGAGATGTTTCATGCAATGCATGCTGGACAGCTTGAACTATTTCGCCTAAACTTCGGTGAGATAATTTTGTTGCCAAAGGTTAATGAAGCAGAAAGGATTCAACAATATAGACCTATCTGTCTTCTAAACGTTAGCTTCAAAATTTTCACTAAAACCGCTACTATTAGGCTAAATTCGGTGGCTGATAATGTTGTGAAACCGACTCAGACGGCTTTTATGCAAGGCCACAATATCCTCGATAGGGTAGTAACCTTGCATGAGACTATTCATGAGATGCATCGGAAGAAGCTAAATGGAGTCATCCTAAAAATTGACTTCGAAAAAGCTTACGATAAAGTCATGTGGTCATTCCTACAACAAACACTCAGAATGAAAGGCTTTTCTGATGAGTGGCGTGCTATGATTCATAATTTCGTTTCTGGAGGAAGTGTTGCCCTCAAGGTCAATGATGACGTTGGTGTTCGATGAAAAGCAAAACAAAAAGATATGACAAACACACAGTATATATGGGAACTCTGTATCTTTATTGATCATTGTATTGAATACAAAGTACATGTACATGCTCCCATAGGAGTTTGCCTATTTTGCCTTCTACAACAACGAAGGAGATCTGACTGAAGAGATTGCGTGTAGTCCGCTGAATTCCCGGCGCTTTTGCAAGGCATCCGGTTAATTACATCTGCAGGATCAAGCCTACAGAAAACCTCCGATTAAGCTGCGTCGTAGTCGTCGTCGTGTTACATGAACCAGGTGAAGAAGAGGGGCTTTGTTCCACCGAAATACGATCACGAGATGATCTCGACGTATGTAATTAAGAGTGAGATTAAATAGATGAAGAGGGTGGCCTTTGCCTCGTCGGTGCCCAGCCATATAACCCGAACTTCATCAAATTGGACATGTATATGTGTTGCTTTTGCCTCGTCGGTGCCCAGCAACGGTGTGTCCCATCTCATCAAAATTAAAACGTGTTGATACATAGTGATCGAGCCTCGTCGTCACATGGTGATGATTCTGTCTAGCCTCGTCGGCACTAGACGTAAGATGAATATGATAATTTTGACCATCGTCTCATAGAGATTAGGCCATGGATTTGAGCTAGACGACTAATAAAGCATGCCTTTGCTCTTTTTTAGTAAACAAACTCCTTTGTAGGAAACAAAATTGTACATCGCCGATATAGATGAGACAATCAAACAATGACTTTGTGATGATTCTCGTAAACTCCGCATGAACGACGTTGATAAGGCAGTCGTTGCTATGGTTATACTTCACATGGTGCGACTTTGATGAGACGATCGCTACCACGATTGTAGACTTTCACGTGGGTGACGTTGATGAGGCGATCAGCACCACGGTTGTAAATTCACATGGGTGACGTTGATGAGACGGTCATCACCACGTTTGTAGATTGACACATGGGCGACGTTGATGAGGCGATCAGCACCACTGTTGTAGATTTTCACATGGCCGACGTTGATGGGGCGGTCGTGCCATGGTGGTAAGAAGAGATAGCACGAATCATGGACTCCGCAAGATGATAGATCGACTTGTATGGCACTTTGTTGACGATTGCTTTGCATGGATCCATACACAAAATATACTCTTTTTCTCATACGAGATCAACCTCACGATCGGATCTTACAACTTACCCGATTGATGAAACTATCGTCATGTCGAGGCTCCGGAGCAGCGCCGCTGACGGGCGCTAGGTGAGACGTGTTGTTCTTGGCTAAGGCGGCGATCTGATCTCGCCTATTCCTGCGCGTGTGTGATTTTTCTGGTTGGACGTTTCTCTCGTATGCCCTCCGTCCCTCCTCGAAGACGAGGGATTGCTGGCCTTTATATAGGCGTCGGCAGGGCTCGAGTCGGTTCAAAACGCGTCCCGTCGATCCGATAACGCCTGGAGTTTAAACGAACCATACGTATCTCCACAGGCGCACATGACGTAAGCCATGAAATCAGCCGTATCCAAAACGATCATCGTTACTCAAACAATCAAGTCTTGGGACATGGATAGTCTATGACCTGTGGGCCCATCATTTTGTATTTTATTTCATCTGGACGTGGAATTCCCAGGATGATTTTCACATGCATGAGCCGAACGATCAGAAGCTTGCTAGCTTATACGTGTACACCTCAATACTTCCGAAAATCATATTTTCTATACGATGAGTCGAAATATTAATATGTTTGCACCATTATGTTGTGCATAATTAACTCTATGAGAAGAGTCCAATATCATAATAGATTCTTTCATAAATATTTTGTACATCGTGGGACCCACATGTCATTCACAAGAATTCTGTTAACTCATATTTATATTATGAATTTTTAGTACAAAAATTCATCAAACAAATGCCCCCCGCCGAGTGTAGTGCACTAGTAGAAAAACCACCTTTCGTCCAGAGCCAAACCAGCCATTAATCCCGGTTCATAGAAAAACCGGGACCAATGCCTGGCACTGGTCTCGGTTCGAGCTGCCAGGGCCCCGTGGACCATTGGTCCCGGTTCGGTTGGGGACATTGGTCCCAGTTCCGGTTCGTGGCACGAACCGGGACCAATACCCCTCCCCTGCCTATAAATAACCCACCCCCTCTCTTCTCTCCTCTGTTTTTTTTTCTGGTTGGATTGGTGGGAAGTGGGTGCTAGTTTTTTTTTCCTTTGCCACGCACAAGATGTGTTCGATGAAATGCCCGAGCCACACTTAAGTTCACACAAGATGATATCCTCGGCCGAGGTTAGCAACTTTATCCTTTTCATCTGTAATTGATACAGAAATATTGCACGTGTCGATGTACGGTGGTCATTTCACTATTCAAGATGTTATTGTAATGGTATTTGATAAACTTAATTATATGATGCAGATGGATGCACGGATGCGATGGATGTACGGCGAACGACGCAGTTCCGAGTTTATTGCAGGCCTGCATAAATTTCTCGAAGTGGCTGAGGCAAACAAAGTGGATAATTTTATGCCTTGTCCATGTGAGAAGTGTCGGAACGTCAGGGAGTACTCTAACCCGAAAACCATTCAAGACCACGTGCTTCGGAGAGGTTTCATGCCCAGCTATAATTGTTGGACCAAGCACGGAGAAAGAGGGGTTAGGATGGAAGACAATGAAGAAGAGGAGGATGATGACAACTATCCTATGTTCCCTGAGGAATGCGGTGATACTGTAATGGAAGACGTTGAAGAAGAAGGAGGTGAACATCGGGCATCAGATGAGCCCGCTGATGGTCTTGGTGGGGTCATTTCTGATGCAAAGCGAGAATGCGATACAGAAAAGGAGAAGCTAAAGTTGGAGGCCATGCTAGAGGATCACAAAAAGTTGCTGTACCCAAATTGCGAAGATGGCAGCACAAAGCTCGGTACCACACTGGAACTGCTGAAATGGAAGGCAGAGACTGGTTGTTCTGACAAGGGATTTGAGAAGTTACTGAAAATAATGAAGCCGAAGCTTCCAAAGGATAACGAATTGCCCGAGACTACATACGAAGCAAAGAAGGCTATCTGCCCTCTAGGATTAGATGTGCAGAAGATACATGCATGCATTAATGACTGCATCCTGTACCGCGGTGAGGAGTACGAGAATATGGATAAATGCCCGGTATGCAATGCACTGCGGTACAAGATCAGACAAGATGACCCTGGTGATGTTGAGGGCGATGACGAGCCCCCCCGGAAGAGGGTTCCTGCTAAGGTGATGTGGTATGCTCCTATAATACCACGGTTGAAACGTCTGTTCAGAAACAAAGAGCATGCCAGGTTGTTGCGATGGCACAAAGAAGAGCGTAAGAAAGACGGGAAGTTGAGACACCCCGCCGATGGGTCCCAGTGGAGAAAAATCGACAGAGAGTTCCCGACATTTTCAGATGACGCAAGGAACTTAAGATTTGGTCTAAGTACAGATGGCTTTAATCCTTTTGGGGAGCAGAGCTCCAGTCATAGCACTTGGCCCGTGACTCTATGTATCTACAACCTTCCTCCTTGGTTGTGCATGAAGCGGAAGTTCATTATGATGCCAGTGCTCATCCAAGGCCCGAAGCAACCCGGCAACGACATTGATGTGTACCTAAGGCCATTAGTTGATGAACTTTTGCAGTTGTGGTCCGAACCAGGTGTACGTGTGTGGGATGAGCACAAACAACAGGAATTTGACCTACGAGCGTTGTTGTTCGTAACCATCAATGATTGGCCTGCTCTTAGTAACATTTCAGGACAGTCAAACAAGGGATACAATGCATGCACGCACTGTTTAGATAAGACTGAAAGTATACATTTGGGAAACAAGAACGTGTACCTGGGGCATCGTCGATTTCTTCCGAACAGTCATGCCGTAAGAAAGAAAGGCAAGCATTTCAACGGTGAGGCAGATCGCCGGAAGAAGCCTAACCTCCCTGATGGTGATGTTATATATGACATGGTCAAGGATTTAGAAGTAATCTTTGGAAAGGGTCCTGGCAGTCTATCTGTTCCGAATGACGCTGACAACCACGTACCCATATGGAAGAAGAAATCTATATTTTGGGAGCTACCCTATTGGAAAGTCCTAGAGGTCCGGTCTTCAATCGACGTGATGCACGTGACGAAGAATCTTTGCGTGAACCTGCTAGGCTTCCTGGGCGTGTATGGGAAGACAAAAGATACACCAGAAGCACGGGAGGACCAGCAACGTATGAAAGACCCATACAACAAGCAGACGGATAAAGGGCGTCAATACTTAAGCAGCTACGCTCTTACCAAAGCAGAGAAGGAAATCTTTTTTGAATGCCTGAGCAGTATCAAGGTCCCGGCTGGCTTCTCGTCAAATATAAAGGGAATAATAAATATGGCAGAAAAAAATTCCAGAACCTGAAGTCTCATGATTGCCACGTGATTATGACGCAGTTGCTTCCGGTTGCATTGAGGGGGCTTCTACCGGAAAATGTTCGAGTACCCATTGTGAAGCTATGTGCATTCCTCAATGCAATATCTCAGAAGGTCATCGATCCAGTAACTCTACCAAGTTTACAGAAGGCTGTGGTCCAATGTCTTGTCAGCTTCGAGTTGGTGTTCCCCCCATCATTCTTCAATATTATGACGCATCTCCTGGTTCACCTAGTCGACGAGATTGCCATTCTCGGTCCTGTATTTCTACACAATATGTTCCCCTTCGAGAGGTTCATGGGAGTCTTGAAGAAATATGTTCATAACCGTGCTAGGCCAGAAGGAAGCATCTCAGGAGGTCATTGAGTTCTGTGTTGACTTTATTCCTGACCTTAAGCCGATTGGTGTTCCTGAATCGCGGCATGAGGGGAGACTGAGTGGAAAAGGCACGCTAGGAAAGAAAGCACTGATATGTAGGGACGGGCATTCTTTAACTCAAGCACACTACACAGTTCTACAAAGTTCCACCTTCGTGGCTCCGTATATCGAGGAACACAAGAATTATGTACGCTCCAAGAACCCGGGGAGGCTGACTCCTGGATTAAAGAAAAACACATGGAGACTTTCGGCAGTTGGTTGCGATTACAGCTCATGAATGACACCACTGTCGGAGATCAGCTCTACTTGTTGGCCGCGTCACCATCTTCGACTGTATTGAATTTCCAAGGGTACGAGATAAATGGGAATACATTTTACACGATCGCCCAAGATAAAAAGAGCACCAACCAAAACAGTGGTGTCCGCTTTGATGCAACAGACGAGAATGGGCAAAAGGACACATACTATGGTTACATAGAGGAGATATGGGAACTTGACTATGGACCTACTTTTAAGGTCCCTTTGTTTCGGTGCAGTTGGGTCAACATGAAGGAGAAGGGATAAAGGTAGACCAGCTGTACGGAATGACAACAGTGGATCTCAAGAATCTTGGTTGTTACAGGAACGAACCATTCGTCCTAGCCAATGATGTGGCTCAGGTTTTCTATGTGAAGGACATGTCCTCCAGACCGAAAAAAGAAAAAAAATAAGCAAACGAATACATCAGACGATGAGCCAAAGCGTCACATAGTTCTTTCAGGGAAAAGAAACATCGTGGGAGTCGAGGACAAGACAGACATGTCAGCAGATTATGATAAGTTTGATGAAATTCCGCCCTTCACAGTGAAAACTGACCCAAGCATCCCGTTAAATAATGAAGATGCTCCATGGTTACGGCCGAAGCGATCATAGGCCAGGGACATACGCGAAGAAGGGTTCATGGCATTTATGTAAATCAATGTGATGTGTAGTAATGTATTAAACCTTTATGTGGTGAAAACCATAATACATAGCTCGGGTCCATTTTTATTTAACCATAATACATCACGAATAATATCACTAACTTTTGTTCCACGGGGTGCTGAGCGGCCGGCGCTGCGCACCCAAAGAGCAGGAACCATCACAGGGTCAATACTCACGTGAGAAGGATCCCTATGAAGAACCATCCACCAACCGGGACATCGTCGCCGAGATCTGAAAAAATGAGTGGGGAATTTGATCAAACACCTAGGTAGGGGAGGGAGAGGGCAGCACCTTGGTAAAAACACGCCCAAAACACACGGTTTCCCCGTCATACAGCCCACCGGTGGCTCGTGAGACGGCAAATCGGCCTTCGATCCAAACAGCGGCAAGACGTCTCTGATGATTTGCAACCGTCCGAACAAGTGTTGGGGATGTTGCTAATCATCAGAGCGCCTTGCCGCTGCTTGGATCCGACCGAGGGGAGGGTTCACCTTCAGCCTCCGCTCTAGGAACTCCTGCCTCTCAGAAATCTTGTCTCTGCTACCCGGAACTGCCAGTACAATATAGTACGTGTGCTTCTGAGTGCTGAACATGTCCGGGAGGGGGGCTATATATAGGGTACGTGTGCTTCTTTAGTCCCGGTTGGTAACACCAACCGGGTCATGTGGCTCACGAAGTGGTCGTGATACTGCTGATCCAACAGCTCACAATCCCTCAAAGAAACACACCCCTGATCCAACGTCTCACAAGCGCTTGAAAGAAACACACGATCCGTGTGCTTCTTTAGAAACGCGGGCTTTGCGGTCACGACACGTGTCCTCCCCCAGCGCTGCCCTGGGCACGTGTCCTCCCCCAGTGCTGCCCTGGAGGTCTTTATATATTGTCGCCGACGGGGTAAACCCTAATCCACCATTCCTAGCCACGAACGCATCGTCTCCACGAGATGGATCCGCCACGCCCGCCGCAGCGCCTTCTGGATGAGGTCTAGGTGCTCGGCAGAGCGCGCTTGGGCGGAACCGCGGGAGCCTATCCCGCCGTATGCCCATGAGACCGGCGTGGAGAGGAATGCCCAGCTACCGGCCTCCTGCACCACCAGGCACCGCCGCTCCTCCCGCGGAGGAGGAGGAGGACGACGACTTCGACTGGAGCGACGACGGGGAAGAGGGTTGTGGGTTGCAGATACAGGAGGCCATGGAAGCCTCCTTCCAGTCTGTCCGCGACTACCCTGTCCAGCGAGCCAAGACTGCCTACCAACTCAAGGCGAAGGAGGCTTCCGAGCTGGATTGGGCGCTGAAAGACTCATCCTCCATGGATCTTGCCCTCCGCCGCAAACGTGCGCGCGAGAACCGGGCGGCCGCCCACGACACCCCCCTAATCCTACGGCCTTCGAGACAGCAAGTCCGTTTATGTAGAATAATATTGGTGATGTTGGATCAGGGGTGTGTTTCATCCATAGAATGCTTGTGAGACGTTGGATCATGTGTAATAATGTATTAAACCTTTTATGTAATGCATTCTATGGAATGTATTAAACCTAGATGTGGCTCACGAAGTGCTCGTGATACTGCTGATCCAACAGCTCACAATCCCTCAAAAGAAACACACCCCTGATCCAACGTCTCACAAGCGCTTGAAAGAAACACACGATCCGTGTGCTTCTTCCTTATTGGTGGGATTCCCTTTAGTTCCGGGTGGTGGCTCACAAAGTGATATCCAACAGCTAACAAGCCTTCAAAAGAAACACACCCCTGATCCAACGACTCACAAGCGCTCGAAAGAAACACACGATCTGTGTGCTTCTTCCTTATTGGTGGGATTCTCACTATATATATGTAGTCATGCATGGCCTCAATTGGCATAGCACATCTAAACTCATATCTGCAACCTCATCACTCTCCCATGGCTTCCACCGTACCTACTCTAACCTACTCGGAGGCAGAGGCGCTTTGCGCCTCGAACTACCCCTGCCCGCCCGGCTACGACGTCCCCGCCGGCTGGAGGCTGAGCACCGGAGGCGTGTCGGTCCCTCCTGTCCCTCAAGGTTTGGCGCGCCGGGCGGCCATCACGAACCACTACTACCTCGAGCTCACTCCGGAGCAGCGGATGGATCCCCACTGGCATCCCGACTACCGCCCGACTTGGGACGCCTTCTTCATCAATCGGCGTGAGAGGGCGCTCGCTAGGTACGAGGAGGACGGCCCGCCTCCTTCGAACATCAACGAGGCCGGCCGTCGGCTGTGGTGGAGCGGCCGGACTCTCCAGAGCGTCATGAACTACATCACGGCCGGCGATAACCCCCACCTGCGCTACCCTCGCTTCCAGTCCAGGCGAGCGCCGCCCGACGACAGCGACGTCAACGGCGGCGACTACGACGACTACGAGGACGAGTATTATAGGCCTAGGCAGGAGTATGACAAACCTATGGTTCGTCTATGTACCCAAGATTGTTGTCATTAACTACTTCTGGTCTAGCTAAGACGACAGATCGTGTAAAATGTATTCTTTATCTCTGCATTTCCAAGTCTATGAAGAAGTTTTTTGTAAACTATGTCAAAACTCAAGCTTATCATTTATCCTACCAACTAGTACACATGAAAGTACTCCATGCCAAACGATTTCATTTTTTGAGCATTTTTTTCACTTTCTTTGACTTTTTTTAAAAAACAGTCAAAATGGCCGTCGTTACTATTCATTGTAAGCGGTCGAATTATCCAAAACTATCGACGGTTCTGTGATATAACCACTACTTGTGCACCTTAAAATCATCGACGGTTTTGGTTTATTTATTCAAATTTAAATACTTTTCATGTTGAAAGTCTTTTCAGATTCAAAACCATGTGAAATTCATATTCAAACACCTAAATACGAAAAAAAAGGCAGGAACAACAATTCAGAACTGAAAAGTTCGAAATAATTTTGAAAAAGGACTCTTTGGTCCCGGTTTATACCAAGAACCGGACCAATGAGTCCATGGACGTGCGAGCAAATCTGGCATTAATTGCCAGGACATTGGTCCCGGTTGCTACCACGAACTGGGACCAATGAGGCATTGGTCCCGGTTGCTATTGGTCCCGGTTCGTGGCAGCAACCGGGACCAATGAGGCCTGGTATAAACTGTCTGCCCCTTCTCCTTCCTCATTTCATCTCCAAATCGACGAAGGACACTGAAGCGCGCGACGGAGCGAAACTACGCCGTGAGGCTGCCCGACCTCCGCGCCACCCCCATGCCGCGCCCCGCCACCGCCGTCGACGTCCGCCGCGCCCTGGACGGCCGCGCCACCTCCTCCACGCGCCACCTCTCCTCCACGGCCGCGCCCCCCACTTGCGCCCTCTACGGCCGCCCCCACGTCGTCGACGCCGCCCCCGACGCCGCGCCGCCCCAACGCCGTCGATGCGTCTCGCGCCCCCGACGCCGGCCGCACGCCCACACCCCTGCCCTGCCCTGACGCCGCCTCGCCGTCGCCGCCCCCCGACGCCGGCCGCACGCCCCCACGCCGTCGACGCCGCGCCGCCCCAATTTGGTAGCATTTTTTTTGGATCCCTGGTGATTTTTTTTGTACAATGTATATTTGTTGTTCACCAAAATGTTAGCCAATTTACAGTGTTTAAATATGTTTTTATTTTGTTGTAGATAGGTAGCATTTTTTTGTGAGCATTTTTGAAATATTTTGTAGAATGTTTAAATATGTAGTAGTTTGGGATGGTCAATCATGTTTGAATATTCGCCCAAATGTTGGCAAAATTCGTGTTTGCAAACATGTTTTTTATTTTGTAATAAACAGGTAGTATTTGTTTTTGAGCATTTTTTATATATTTTGTAGAATATTCAAATATGTAGTAGTTTGTAATGGTCAATCATGTTTGTATTTCGGGCGTCAATATTTAGTTGGAATTAGAAGAAATGCACTTGAATTACATCTAAATGGTGAAAGTTTTAAAATTTGAATTTCGGTCTTATGGCATAAATAGTGAATGTTTTTTTTATGTTAATGCTCATATGCTTGTCATATTTTTAACACGGTGGTGGGAGAAATTCAAATTTGAAGCTGTGGTGGGAGAAAAGTTAACGAGTTTACGAGTTTACGATACTAGTTTACGGGTTTACGAGTTTACGATACTAGTTCCGACCTTTACGAGTTTACGATACTAGTTTATGAGTTTACGAGTTTACGATACTAGTTCCGACCTTTACTAGTTTACGATACTACTTTACGAGTTTACGATACTAGTTCCGACCTATACGAGTTTACGAGTTTACGATACTAGTTCATGTGGTCCGATACGAGTTTACGATATGTGTTAGCAAAATTTTTGTGGGTAGATGTATCTTGACATATGGAACAAGTTACCCAACTAAAGTTTTGTGCATTGTTCTTAATTTGCAGAAACTATGGAACGAGACGAAAATCAGGAAAACATCCTCGAGGATATAATCCGCGGGCCGGAAGATGTTGGCGATGTCACCTCGCAGTTTCTGAACAACTCCGGTGAGGGAGATGAGTCTCTCAACCGAAGAGACGGCTCCGGTGAGGTAGAACCCGACGGCTGGGGTGAGGGAGAAGTCGGCGAGGGAGAAGCCGACGAGGGAGAAGCCGAAGGCTCCGGTGGAACATTAAATGTTGCAAACTCCGGCGAGGTGCATATACATATATTAATGAAGCCGAAGATTGTATTAATTAAGCCTCTGCTGTCTATATACATATATTAACGCTCTTTCTTCTTTTAGCCCTCCGGATCGAGCAAATCTTCTGTAAGGACAAAACGAGGCCCAGCCAAAAAGTTGGGCGACCAAGAAAGGTACAGGATCGAAAAAGTCGCTGAAGACGGCACACCGACTGCTCCCCCTGATGTTAAAAATAAAATGGTAAAGCAATGCGGAGTTCTTGTTAGGGACTACATCCCGATCACCGTTCGAGAATGGCATGCCAAAGGAGGGAGGAGTAAGATATGTCGGCGAGGTGGGCAAAGAAAGACTTTGGAGAAAGCTCATGCTTAATTTCACCCTGCCGGCGCCAGAGGTGGATCCAGATGAGGAGGATCCAAATGAGGCAGAAAAGATTGCCCGGAAAAACATGGAGCAAAAAGTCAAGGACTGGGCTCTTAAGAAGATGGCCGAGCTATTCAAGAACTGGAAGAAAAGATTGAACACGAGTTTGTCGAGAAAAATAAGACTCCGGACTTCGATAAAGGGTATGAGAAGATAAGGGACGACTGGGAAGAATTTGTGGCGTACAAGAAATCGGAGGAAGCTCAGGAAAAGTCTGCAAAAAATAAGGCAAATGCTGCTAAAAAGATCTACCACCATACTATGGGGCCTGGTGGCTACGCCTTTAGCATGCCTAAGTGGGAGAAACTTGAGGCGGACCTGCTGGCTAAAGGGATCACTCCAGAGCCACTCGCATGGATCGAACGGGCAAGAAATTGGTTTTACGGGCATGGGGGCACGTTGGACGCAGAAGGGAAGTGCATATATAACAGAAGACACAAAGATAATCCCCTACTACCCATCGAAGGCATTAGAAATGCAGTAAAGGATGTTGCAGAGGGACGGTTCATTCCCGATAGAGAGGATGACGAGCTCACACGCGCCCTTGGGAATGAGGAACACGACGGACGAACACGAGGCGTACCAGGCTCCAAGCCCAAGACAATTGCGATTCCCGAGCACAGGAAGAAATTTCCTGATAGAAGCCATCAGAGGAGAAAGGAAAGGGAGGCAATGGAAGCACGCGCTGCTGCAGACCGGCTGCGTAATATAGAAGAAGAATTAAAGCGGCAGAAGGATCAAATTGCCGCACTTAGCCAGCAAGGTACTAGCGGCCAATCTCAGCGGCACATGGTAGAAGCTGCATGCGATGGTACCGGCGGCCCATCGAATCGGAAAAGCAGCGTGGCTTCCACGGAGCTCCAGGATGGTACTGATGATGCAGTGACGGTGGCTCCACTTCGTCGCTACCCAGTGGATGATATCACGGAGAGCACACCTTGTGAGCTGCATGTGAAAGTTTTTAACTTAACCATGAAGGTGGCGGTCGGCTATGCCGTACCAATTGGACCTAATCCAACTTACCATTTCTCTCCGGTTCCACATGGCTACGCTGTTGTCGGGGTGGATGAAGTGATGAAAGATTTTGAGGAGCTGAAGCTGGAACACCCTGCAGGTGAAGATGGGGAGGTGCTTGAACTTGGAGAAGCCAAGAAAGGGACCATTCTATGGCCAAAGGAATTCATCGTGCTTCCAAACTGGCAGCCAAGGCCATCGACTCCTCACCAGTCTCCAGCGCAACAGTCCTCTTCACCGCCTCAGCATTCTCCAGCGCAACAGTCCTCTTCACCGCCTCACCAGTCTCCAGCGCAGCCGTCTCCACCGCCGCGTCAGCCGTCTCCGCCGCCGCCTCAGCCGTCTCCGCCCACCGCTGGTACTATGAGGGGTAAGCGATCACCGAAACGTAAAAGGTCGCCCCTCCCAAAAGTACCTCATAAGAATCTTCCCATCAGACCTTATGACCGTACGGTGGAGGAAAATGCCGCGGACGTAAATGCCCAACATCAAGAGTGGTTGGCTAGCCTGAAGAAGCCGAAAGCGGCAGAGTTCCCCTCCACCCCAGCAGAAAAAGCCGCCGTCTTCAAAATGCTGAAGACCCTTGAACAACCCCCGCCAAGGCTGACACCAGACTATGACCGCCAGATTCGCAAGTCGGTTCAGGCAAATAAGGAGCGGTCGAAGAGTAGTAGTGCAAGCGGGAAATCAGTTCCCCAGCTCGGAGAACAGAAAAACCAGTCGTGCCCCCCGCTCAAAGTGTTTTCCAATACCGCCGAGGGGTCGAGCACAGGTGATGTCGCTATCGATCCTGAGTTTGTTGCAATATACGGAGAAGCGGCCGCTGCTCATGGCATGTCTATTCCGGACTACTTAGCGCAATTACAAGAGTTCCAGGAAGTAGCATACCAATACCAGTACGGGAATAGTCTCGTCAAACCTGAGCTAGTCAACGATCTACCAACAAAAATGCGCAGATTGCATAAGTGGTACATGCGAGCCTGTGAGGAAGGGGCAAACTGGATCTACGTGGCCTATAGAAACGAGCATTACGGGCATGGAAATGGCGTGGTAATGATTGAATTTCCTGAATTATTTCAGTTATACCAACAAGACGCCATCGACAAAGCTATCCTCAGTGCCTATTGTCTGTAAGTATTATTTCTGTAATTAAGTCTCTAGCTAGCTCAGCTCGTTCATTGCATGTATAATCTTACTCATCACTATATTAATTATGCAGAATGAAGATTCTCCAATGCAAAAGAGGACAAATCTATGACATTGGGTTCATTGACCCATACTACATTCATCAAGTATCTCTCAAACGTCATTACAACGACACAGAGGATAACTTGGTAAGGGCGTTAAGGTTTAACGAAACCAAAAGGGAAATACTATTTCCTTACAACTACGGGTGAGTGTTACTGTCTTGTACACATTCTATTTCGCTTACTCGATGTTAAGTGTATAATTGATGACTTATGCGTGCGCAGCTTCCACTTTATTCTGCTAATCATTAAACCTGACAAAGGAGTAGTACTTGTCATGGACTCGAAACGTAAACCCCTTGAGGAGTGGGCGGACATGCAGGAATGCCTCCAAGGGTAATTTCAATCATTATGGCACTATATCGGCAACTTTCCGTTCATTCCCTGGTAGCAAGCAATTAATATATAACTCCTTTATTCATTTTCTTTGCCGGACAGGGCTTGGAAACGGTTCACCGCCAAGGCTAGGGGTATTTGGGCGCCGAAGCTTACATTTGAACAAATAAGTGTTATCATGCTTGATTATTATTCCGCGCATCTCTTTGATTTTAGTTTCAATACCATTATCATGCTTGATTATTATTTTGATTGAACTCTGTTCTCGTAAAGTGCTTGAGGCAGGAACATGGGAATAATTTATGTGGATACTACGTTTGCGAGTTCATTCGCCAGACGACCCAAGAGCGATCCAAGAGCCGGTTCTTAGAACAACTTGAAGTACGTAAACAATATTCACAATTTTAGTTTATTGCCATCAATTGTGTTTAGTTTCATTCATATATATATGACCCCTTCTTTAAATTAGATCGAACGGCTGCGGGACGGTCTTCTACCACAAGATCGCGTACGCAATTCAAGAGAAATTGCGGGATTCTTAGATGCAGAGGTCCTAGATCCAAAGGGAGAATACTATAGGCCGGTTAAAATGGGAGTAAAAGAGATGTATATATGCATGAAACTCGTGTGTACATTTAATATGTTCGACCAAGCACGACGAATGAGCTGTGTGTAATATATTCATGACGATGATGTGTAATAGTGGTTCCTTCATTGTTGTATGTAGTACCATGCATCGAATTGAGTGCGCGATGGAGAGCCGGCGAGTGAGAGATGAGCCGGCGAGTAGTACCTGCACAGATATATCGAAGCTTGGCCTCGATGCCGGCCGACGGTGTATGTCTTCGATTTGTGAAGAAATAATTTATCAAGTTAGATGCGACCATAAAATGATGCATGGTGCCAGCCATCAGACTTGAAGGGTTTCACAGGTCGACACTAACCGCACTGGCTGTCTCGTTGCTCCCATGTATTTCCGAGTTTGGTGCGATCGCAAGAATAGACGATGCCAGCCATCAGACTCAGATGGTTTCACAACTTGGTACGGGCCGCACTGGTGCACCTTGCTGCTCCCATATTTGAAGTGTCGGAATGTCATCAACGATGCAGATGAACTAGGAGATGATGGTGCCCCCAGTGTCACTGCAATGATCACTAGAGGGGTGATGCCCCCAGTAGCGATGCATAAGTTGGTGTAGACTGATAGTTCCTCGGCAGTCATCAACGACTATCATGACGAGGAAAATCATTAATGAGATGGATCATGAGCATAAATAAAAGCATGGCGAAAGATAACCAAGACAAAAAAAACATGATTTTGTTTTGTTTTGTTTAAAATTTTGGCTTTTCCGGTATACACTACGCTATGAGTGTGACGTCAGAAAAGGCTGCCGAAGGACTCAGTCATTGGAACCGTCGAAAAACCATGACGATTGTCATTCAACAACTTATCCTTCCGTGTTTGTTGATGTGTGAGAGTGACGTGCCTGAGATAATCTCAAGAGGCAACAATGAATCATACCCTAGCCCATCCGAGCATTGAGTAGTCCCACAGCTCCACCAAGCTTCCTTCCATGCCTCAAGAACCCGGAAAACATGGGTGAGGAGAAATTACGGTAGATGGTTTTGGGACAACGGCTTTGTAGAAGTTTGTCGTGCCTTTTGTGGAGGGGTGGTGAATGACTACCAACCGCCTTCTTTCCAGTGATTCCCTTGTTGTTTAGAACTGCTGGACGTGCTTCTAGTTGATAATTTTACCCATCATAACATTTCCGTTACAGATGTTTAACCAACTCATAGCCGAAATCTGAGAGTAAACTCTGAGTAGATCATTCATAGGCTAGCGGAGTTGTCAACCTCCCTTGACTTCATCAGTTGGTTTTTGATTGTTTGAACTTGCTTGAAGAAATGACGTTTTCTTAGGGGAACCACCTTGAGAATTTGGAAGGCAGCCATCTACCGTGGTCCTAAAACCCTCAGGCAAATTATGTGGGGCTTTTGGTGGTACACCCCAGGGTTGTCAAGGAGCTACGCATCAAGTCCAACATTTGTCGGGTTGAGCCGCCCTTTTATGATCTTTTCCTAGGGTCTTCCCTGGGGCGCGGTTTTCTCGTGAACCCGAGGCATATGCATCAACACTGGGGGCATCACCCCTCTAGTTATCGTACCAGCAACACTGGGGGCATCACCCCTCTAGTGATCATTGTAATGACACTGGGGACACCATCATCTCCTTGTTCATCTACATCGTCGACGACATTCCGATACTTCAAATATTGGGAGCAGCAAGGTGCGCCAGTGCGGTCAGTACCAAGCTGTGAAACCCTCTGAGTCTGATGGCTGGCATCGTTCATGTTTTGCGATCGCACCAAACTCGGAAATATATGGGAGCAACGAGACACGCCAGTGCGGTCAGTGTCGACTTGTGATACCCTTCAAGTCTGATGGTTGGCACCATGCATCATTTTATGGTCGCATCTGACTTGATAAATTATTTCTTCACAAATCGAAGACATACACCGTCGGCTGGCACCATACTGTATCTGGTCGCGACGGGATGAATAACAACAAGATGTATTCCTTAGCATATGGCATGACTATTTCGCCGTATTCCATTGTAATTGTATTCGCCCTTATGGTTGTTTTGTTAAATAATAGCGTGGACATGCGCTATTGAATAAAAGATGTTGCTTCACATATTTTTGACATATATGGTATGAGGATTTCACCATAAATTGTCATGATCAATTCATCAATAAGTTCACACCAGTGTGAACTTATGCTACAGTTTATTTCTTGGTTAGGCCAAGTTTCTATCTTGTTCAACAATTAAATCCGTCAACTCATACTGGCCAGACTATTGTCGACAGCATACATATATAGATACACTCTGATCCGAGTTCTGTATTTAATTAATCAGATTAGAATAGATCGTGTCATCGGTAAACATGACGCATATATTCTAGCTCGTTTTTTCCCCGAGTATAGTCCATGTCGCTTCGCGCATGAACTACACTCAGCGGGGGCATTTGTTTGATGAATTTTTGTACTCCCTCCGATCCGTTTTATTGGTCGCGGACAAACAACCAGCGCAGTACAAACCGTACGTATAGCTCACGACTATTAATACGGATCAGAGGTAGTACCAAAATTCATGATATATAAATTAAATAGTATATATTGTATTGGACTCGGTTTGTAGGGTTCATCATACACATCACGATGGTACAAATGAAATAATAGTTCAGCTCACCATTTGGGAAATATGATCTGTAGAAATATTGGAGCAAGCAAGTATACGGATGAGCTAGCAGGTTTCTGATCGATCGATCTCATGAAGCTGTCACATGCAGGTACGAAACATGCATGCATGGAGTCTCACGTCCAAACTGATACGGTCAGCATATACTTACGGGTGAGGTCATAGAGGATGTCACGTATGCCACACCGACGTACTTCAGCGTATACGGCCGGCCGGGCGTATTACATATGGACTGACGTCATGGGTGACGGCTTGCATCGTTGGAGATAGACTCGAATCAATTCAAAACGTCATGCGGTTCCAACGAACCGACTTGATCGGCAAGCCCTACCCAGCGCTGCCTATATATACCCAGCCAATCGATCGGCAGGAGGGAGGCACACACGCCCGCACGGCCGTCAGGCTGCGGTGCTTCGCAAGGAAGAAAATACGGCAGAGGCCGGTGATATCAGAGTACCATCCATAGCCAACGTTTTGTCGACGTGGTGCATCCGTGTGTGTCGGGTCTTCATGGTAAGATGTGTTAAGATCGTATCGTATCATTGATCGTTGTGTGATGGAGAAGAAACAGTCTCAACGTGGCTACTCCGTGAATCTTTACCATCGTGGTTCGACCACCTCATCACGTCGGCCGTGCAGCAAACTTTACCACCATGGCGCGACCGCCTCATCAACGTCGCCCATGTGTCAATCTACAACCATGGCGCGACCGCCTCATCAACGTCGCCCATGTATCGATCTACAAACATGGTGCTGACCGCCTCATCAATGTCGCCCATGTGAAAATCTACAACCGTGGTGCCGACCGCCTCATCAACGTCGCCCATGTGTCAATCTTCAACTGTGGTGCTGACCGCCTCATCAACGTCGCCCATGTGTGAAAATCTACGACCGTGGTGCCGACCGCCTCATCAACGTCGCCCATGTGTCAATCTACAACTGTGGTATCGACCGCCTTATCAATGTCGCCCATGTGTCAATCTACACCCGTGGTGCTGACCGCCTCATCAATGTCGCCCACGTGAAGATCTACAACCGTGGTAGCAACCGTCTCATTAAAGTTGCCCCATGTGAAGCATAACCATGGCAACGACCGCCTTATCAACGTCGTTCATGTGGAGTATACGAGAATCATCATAAAGTCATTGTTTGATTGTCTCGTCTACATCGACGGTGTACAACCTTGTTTGCCACAAAGGAGTTTGTTTACCAAAAAGAGCGAAGACATGCTTTATCAATTGTCTAGCTCAAATCCATGCCTAATCTCTATGAGACGATGGTCAAAATCATCATATTCATCTTATGTCTAGTGCCGACGAGGCTAGACAGAATCACCATTATGTGACGACGAGGCTTGATCACTATGTATCAACACGTCCTAATTTTGATGAGATGGACACACCGTTGCTGGGCACCGACGAGGCAAAAGCAACACGTACACATGTCCAATTCGATGAAGTTCGGGCTATATGGCTGGGCACCGACGAGGCAAAAGCCACCCTCTTCATCTATGTAATCTCACTCTTAATTATGCACGTCGAGATCATCTCGTGATCGTGTTTCGGTGGAACAAAGCCCTTTTATTCTAATGGTTCATATAACATGACGACGACTACGACGCAGCTTAATCGGAGGTTTTCTGTAGGCTTGATCCTGCAGATGTAATTAACCGGATGCTTTGCAAAAGCGCCGGGAATCAGCGGACTACACGCAATCTCTTCAGTCAGATCTCCTTCGTTGTTGTAGAAGGCAAAATAGGCAAACTCCTATGGGAGCATGTACATGTACTTTGTATTCAATACAATGATCAATAAAGATACAGAGTTCCCATATATATTGTGTGTTTGTCATTCTTTTTTGTTTTGCTTTTCGTCGAACAGTTGGTAGATACTTCCAAACGAAAAAGAGATTACGACAAGGCGACCCATTATCACCTATATTATTTAATATAGTTGCTGATATGTTGGCCATAATCATTGAACGCGCAAAAGTGGATGGGCAAATTGAAGGAGTGGTTCCGCATCTTGTTGATGGTGGACTATCTATGCTTCAATACGCCGACGATGCGATTCTCTTTATGGAACATGATATGGAAAAAGCAAAGAATCTAAAATTAATATTATCAGCGTTTGAGCAACTTTTCGGTCTAAACATTAATTTCCATAAAACTGAGTTGTTTTGTTTTGGCGACGCTCAGGATGAGGCTACCCAATACGCTGAGTTATTTGGCTGCGGGATAGGCCAGTTTCCGATAAGCTATCTAGGCATCTCGATTCACTTCAAGAGGCTTACGATCGCTCAATGGAAACATGTTGAGGAACGACTACAAAAAAGGTTAAGTAGTTGGAAAGGAAAACTATTATCCCTAGGTTGAAGATTGGTGCCCATAAATTCAGTACTAACAAACATGGTACTGTATATGATATCTTTTTTCCAAATACCAAAAGGAGTCTTGCATCGATTGGATTACTTTCGATCTAGATTTGTTTGGCAAGGGGATAATGAAAAAAAGAAATATCGGCTAGCCAAATGGGATGTAGTGTGCCGACCTAAGGATCACGGTGGTCTTGGGATTCATGACCTTGAGGTCAAGAATAAAGCCCTGCTTGGTAAATGGCTGTTTAAGCTTCTAACCGAGGATGCGGTATGGCAAACTCTTCTCAGGAGAAAATATATAGGCTCAAATGCGATATCACAGGTTGTTTGGAAACCTGGTGATTCACACTTTTGGGCCGGCCTAATGGCGACGAAGAAATTCTTCTTCCCCTATGGCAAATTCTCAATTAAAGATGGTTTGGAGATAAGGTTTTGGGAGGACAGGTGGCTTGGAACTACCTCACTCCGAGAACAATATCCGGCTCTATACAGTATAGTCCTTGGACGTCACAAAAGCGATACACTCGCTCAAGTGATGGAGGAAAATCCTCCTAATGTGACGTTCAGAAGAGATCTCATTGGACCTAGACTGGCCGCTTGGCATGAACTGCTACAGCGCCTGGCTAATGTCAATTTGACACAGGATCGCGATGTGTTTCGGTGGAATTTACAAACCAATGGTAAATTCTGTGTGGACTCCATGTATACAGTCTTAATCCAACCAGATGTGCCGGTAGATAATAATAAGAAAATCAGGAAGATGAAGATCCCACTGAAAAACAAAGTTTTTGCTTGGTATCTTCGTCGAGGGGTTATTCTTACAAAAGACAACCTTGCAAAACGCAAGTGGCACGGAAGTAAACAGTGTGGCTTCTGTCACAAGGACGAGACTATAAAACACTTATTCTTCGAGTGTCAATTTGCTAGTTCTATATGGTCAATCATCCAGATAGGTTCTACTATTTACCCCCCCCCCCCCACAAGCATTGCCAATATTTTTGGCAGTTGGCTAAATGAGGTGGATAATAGGTTTAAACAACTTATTAGGGTGGCAGCGCTTGCCATTATATGGTCGCTATGGCTAAGTACAAATGACAAGGTTTTTAATGATAAAAATAGCTCTCTTATGCAGGTAATCTACAGGACTACTGCTACGCTCCGTTCGTGGTCTCAGTTGCAACGTGTGGCGCATCGAGACCTGTTTATGGAGGTGTGTACAAAACTGGAGGATACCGCGAGAGACTTTTTATCCCAACATTGATGGCAGCATAATTTGCGTCTTGGCCTCCACCTGCATAGGCGTACTTACATTCTCTCATGATTATATGTAATTCGCCTTTTAAGTTTTCTAGAACCTTCGAACTCGTTGCGGCTGTGTGCATCTTGGTTATCCAGAGGCTGGGTGTAATACTTAAACCTTTTAAGTAATAAAAGCTCCCTTTATCTAAAAAAATCAACGGGGATTCCGTATCGGGCGAACCCAAGACCAACACGCCACTGCAGAGCACGGTGCAGAGAATATATGAACCCCGATATAATCCACAATAGAGGTAAATGGCCCAAGGAGGGTCGCCAGAGGGATAGGAACCGAAGACTTCTACGTGGGCTCAGATCTCAGTCTCCCGATTTCACACCTGCTAATAAACACGACGACAATTTTACAGATACCAACCATGGAGCTACCGCGACCTCCCCACTCTCTACGACCTTGGTTCGATCCAAGCTACAGTAATGAAATAAGTTCCTATGACCTTGGTTCGATCCAAGCTACCGTAACGAAACAAATTTCTACAACCTTGGTTCAAGCCAAGCTACTGTAATGAAACAAAGCCATTACGCCCTTAGCCCAATCTAAGTTTCCGTACTCAGGCGTGATTTTTGCTCCGCACCCAGTTACTGTAAACATCAAGAGCCAAAAGTTCCCACAAGGAATCTCGGATCACCCCGAGACTCGACCAAGTCTGGATCGCTCCCCTGAACAAGAAGGTAAAGAACACCTCCAGAGGGAAGGCAACCCGTAACAAGGCATGAAAAAGAAAGCGCTGTCACAGATGGATTAATGGATACGCCACCGTCGCAACATGGGAAATAGAAAGTACCACGAAAGCCCCTCGATAACTCAAGGAAGAAAAGATCAGGGCAATGGATTTCTACTTACATCAAAAAGAGGGCACAAAGGCGCCCACCAATTTGGCTAGGTCCATACAAAAAAGAGGCAGATTACATAAGCTGCTACTAAAGGGAAGGACAATGACAAAAAAAAGGTTCATTCGGAGCCCTCCCCCTCGTCTGTACCAGCATCCGGAAGAGGGCAGAATTCCAGCGTAGCGACAAACTCTTCAGCCGCCTCGCGCCAGTCAGCCACTCTAGACTTGCGTTCGCCACTCGGGAAGGAAGCCTAGAGGTATAGCATAGAAAGTTGCGGCAACATGACCTGGGCTCACGCCATCGCCATTGCAACGGACTCAGTAGCTCTGCTGTTTGCCTCAGCCTCGAAGTCATCATCCAGCCACGACAGGAAGTTCTTCCAGACACCTTCTATGTGCCCTATGGCATTGGTGGAGCCGGAGGGCCTTGTTTGCGAGAAGTCGGGAGCATTGGGAAAACCCCTCGCCGACATAATCCTCCCAACAGCTCTAGCGCACTGGACAGTTTCGCGCTTCACTTGGATCTCCCTCCTGTCCGCTTCCTTCAAGGCTTCGGAGAGATGCTTGTACCTCTCCCGCTCCTCCTTCATGACCTTCTCTAGCTAAGCGACCCTTGAAGCGGGCTGCTCGCGTTCATGTTTCTCCGGGCTGCTTTCCTACAGATTTGAGGAAGGACTCTATCCTCTAGAAACAAGGGATACAATGCGTCAGGTCGCTACCAGAATCAGCTCAGAGAGACAAAGGCTATGTTTAAAGTTCATACCTTCATCTCAGCAATGGCCAGGGAGGCCTCTTTCGGCATCAGGCAGCAGGGACAAGGTCGACGAGGTGCCACCTCCCGCGAATGGGACAATCGCTAAGCTGGGAGCGACCTGCTTTCCCCGTGATTGGGGAGCCAACCTCTCTGCAACAACTCTGGGGGTATAGCTTACAGATCAACGATCGATCGGGATCCCTAGAGAGAAAGGAGACACACAAAGAAAGGAAGGTACCTGCTAGCTCGGTGTCTCTTGAGGGGAGCACGAGCTGGTGAAGCATCCTCCTCCCCAGACTCGGATGAAGACACCACCATGATGAGCTTCCGTTCGGGCTGCCGCAAACCAGGGCGAACACAGTTAGAGAGGAGAAAAAGTGTCATGTGCATGTCAAGGGATCAAGAGATAGGGCTACAGTGTAAACCTTCGATGACGGTGGAGCCTTTCTTCTCTGGGAAGGCGCCGCCCCAGACCGTTGAGTATCGACCATCAGAGGAACCTCTATCGAGTGCTCCTGGATACGTCTCGCGACCTGCGCACGAATAAAACACAGAAGTCAAGAAATTGGGATTGCACCGGGAGAGGCGATCATGGCAAAAAGATGGAACAAGATAGATACCGTCGCAGCCTCCTCCGGCTAAGCCCGGGGAACTCGACACAAGGACGGAGGGACGACATCTGTCCATGGAGTTGCACCCCCTGAAGGAAGAGAGCATTCAGCCTATGCTCCACTAGGCCGATGGATAGCAGATCTGCACAGGGAGTATAAACAGTGAACACAAGACCTCAATAATACAACAAATAGAGCTAGAACATGAGTTTACCATCGTAATCCGTGGTGGGATCGTTCCCAAGGTCATGAGTCTAGGCCAGGTCGAGCCTCTCCTTCAGAGGACGCAAACGGCGCAGCATGAAATCCGACGCCACGTGAGCCACAGTCAGACCTGTATGCCCCAGGGAGGCGATAGCCTTCCGACACCAGACAAAGAGGGTAATCTCTGGCGGATCTTCCAGCCACTCATTAGATTGCTCCGCCGGCTCGTTCACAAAGGGTGGCACATTGTCCACCCCTTCGGCAATCATCCAGCGCATCCTCTGAGCTGTCCATCCTTGGAGCAGACGAATGGACAGGAACTCGTCGGAACGATGGCGGTGTTGAAGGAAGTGACAAGACCCCAAGATTCAGGAGGGGTTCACATTGCCCTTCTCCAGAACAAAGAAGTACGAGAAAAGGCCCCGAGTGGGGAGGATAGCAAGGTACCCCTCGAGCAGATGAGCAAAAGCAGTTAGTAGAATAATCGAGGAAGGTTCGAGTGCATAAGTTGGATCCCATAAAATCCAATAACTTCCAGGGTGAAAGGGGATAAAGGAAAACTCAAGCCACACCTAAATTGATCGGTGAGGACGACGGTGAGGCCCTTTTCTAGCTCCGGTGCGCCAGGGCCAAGACCGGGTTCTAGAACCACAGCCGGAGGAAGAAGACGATCATGGCTCCAGGTTTGGATCATCTTCTCCGTAATCTCCGACGCCGGCCACTCAGCAACATTCGACGACAACTCATCTTGCTGGCGTGATTGCGATTACCATGGCGGGAGGATGCCATCTCTCAATGGGTAGCTCTATGGTTTGCAAGGAAGAAGGCGAGATCAAACGAAGGGAAGTAGAAACTAGAAGATTCATTTGGATCAGGGAATTTCTCAGGAATATAAAGGTAGAGGACCCGGCCTTCAGCCTCCCCGGCCCTGAGAAAGAATCATAACCACACCAAAATGATCCTACGGTGTTGAACTTGATTGATTGGATGAGGTCAAGGCGCGCGAATTTAGGTAACTTCCCTCAGAGCACGCAACGGAAGGAGCCGTCCACGTTCGTCACGTCCCGCCAATGGACATCGTATGAAAAGATATCATTATGATCACCACCAGTAATTTTGCCGGCCCGTTCGGATTCACACGCAAGCCACGACCTCTCAGGTTCCTGAACCGTATAGATACACGATCTCTCCATCAAAAACAGATTGCCACGCAACAATGACCTCCCAGGTCGCGTGAAGTGACAGTTGCCAAATCAGATGCCAGTTCAGACCCGTCAAATCAAAATCCGCCCTTGCACGCAAAACTAAGCAGGAAGGCCTCATCCTCTGCCACAACCTACTCACATCGTTGAGGAGCACGCTGCCTTCTCAAGACTTGCTTCAAAAATAGATCGGGAAGAACTGATCCCCTGCTCCGACCTACTTCGTCATGCTTTCATAGTATTATTAAAATCACTTTTCAGGTTGCATGGCTCTGAACCATCACTTCCTCTACTTCAACAGCTCGGAGGCAAATCATCACGGAGATCGCCCCCCAACATAAAAAAGTCTCCTCAGACGTAAAGGTAAAAATGCTACAGGAAAGTTATTTCTCTTGCATTACTACTAAGATATTTTTCAGGGACTACATCGAGATCTATCACTCAGGTCCATGACACCCTTAGAAGCTCATACAGGTCAGAGGAACCTGCAGAGGAGGTCACATGGTGCAAATTAAAGCATCGTCACGACATGATACCTGGAGGAACAAGATAGAAACCGACGAGCCCATCAGACGAAGGTCGATCCGGAGGCAGAGATGCATATACAAGACACCGGCCATCTTATTACAAGTACTGAGGGGGGCTTGTCAGAGAGAGTGGGTTTAGGCCATAACCTTGCGAGCCTACACCACTTTCAGCCCACGACATCCAAGACTCCCCCGGCCGGTAGCTCGCCTCTAGAAGCTTCTCCATCGACCAAGACCTGCCATGCTACACCAAGGCTTTCTGAAGATTACCTCGCTACGGACTACATTGAAGGAAGGCTACGAGATCAAGACTTCACGTACAAGTCAAGAGGAAACCCTAGGCGTACAAAGCTCGGACATCTACCCCGCATATATATCGAAGGACCCCCCCCCCATCAAGACCTCCACGTTCATTACACGCCGAAGCTTTGTCCACATCTCTATGTAAAACCCTAGTTCTAAACCTTAGATACACATCTATAATCTCCGGCCGAGACCTCCTATAACTCGTCGAGATAACCTTTGTACTGATTTTGTAGCCACACCATGAATAAAGTCTGAGGAATCTTCATGTACATTGTCCACGACTCAAACCTGTTGATCTGCACCGCCTGCCAAACAAATAAACTTGCTCTGATCTCCGTAAGTAAGATTGCCGGGGGATCGTGAAAACTATCCTTCGACACACGCCTAATTTTTTTTGTTGCATGGGCATGCTTAGAATGTTGTAAAACTATTTGAATGATTTTCCAGCAGTGCCGAGAAAATTAAAGTTGTTGCGTATAAAATAATGTTTTTGCTACATGGTCATATTTAAAATGTTATAAGATTTTTGTTGATTTTTACATAATCCCGGCGAAAATTATAATTTGTTCCACACATGGGTATATCTAAAATGGTGTAATAGTTTTTGAATGATTTTAACAGTATCACGGAGAAAATAATAATTTTTTGCACACACATAATTGGTTTTGCTACAATGGCATATTTAAAATGTTGTAATAATATTTGAATGATTTCGAGAGTATCACGGAGAAAATTATAATTTGTTGCACACAATTTTTTGTTACATCGGCATATTTATAATTTATAATTTATACTTTTAGAATGATTTTGACAGATCACGGCGAAAATTGTTGCAGCCACTTTCATGCTCACGAAAATATTCTACAAGAGTTTTCATGTTGTAATATGTGTACATGCCATTTTTCGGTGCTTTGGTGAAAGAAGAGACGAAAATGGCAATGGCCAACATGCAGGGACCAATGTGATTGGTTGGAATCCTGGAACGTGGGTTGCAAAAATGTGAGAGAGAACTATTTGGCTGGGTCGACACAGATGTAGGAAGCGACGTCTCACGCAGGCTGCATTTTTTTTTTTTGAACAAGGGATAGGTCCCAAAGGACCTAGCTTTTTTCGAAATGGGGACTGCCTAATTTTATTCGTTGCACTCTTAGAAAATAACATTTTTTATAAACAAGAGACAATCTTTATCGTTGCAATGAATATTATGGTAGGAGCAAAAGTTAATACTTAAAACTATGTTCACTTGGAAAGAAGTATAGACTTTTTCGTTAAAAACATAAAAAATTCATTATGTGTTAACTATGGCAATAAGAGAAAAATAACCATGATTAAATTAGTTAATGTGTTGCTACTATAATATTGATATTTATATTGCAATCCCCAAAGGAAATTTTATCGATATGAATGTGCTGTATGATAATTAACCACTAATCGGGGATGTTGGGGACGGACCAGCGAAGGGCGGTGCATTGGTCGAGGGTGGTGTTGCGGGGTGGGGGTAAACACGTAGGGGAACTACAAGAAATGTGCTTACATAGTAGAAAGAATGAATACAACGATCAACCAAACCGATAGAAAACACCATTATGTATCACTATTCCTATTGTTAGACCGTCACACAAATTCATTGAACACATCCCGTGAACTATCTATAAACGATTGCACCCAAAGTTGCGGGATGCCCGTGCCTCCACTAGGTTAAGCCAAAACCATGCACGGAGCTAGTGGGTAGCCCTAAGGACGTCCTGCAAGAAAGGATAAACTCTTGTCTTTTAAAAAAAATCACTTCGACTATTCCACAAGACCGAACTTAAAGCACATACTTCCACCCGGATTTGTGCCTTAAGATATTTAGCAACCCCGTTCAATATATTTCCAAAAATAACTTTTATATTAGTGGGCGGGACAAGTTAAAGGTCACATGAAAAATATGCCCAACAAGGTACATATTCCTCTTTTCTATAGTTTTGGATATGCTGCGAAAAGATGCAGTGTTTTGTTCATGAGGAGGGGGGGGGGGGGGGTCTTGGTTGATTTTTTATTTAGAAACTACTACTCTTTCTTTTGAAAGTATCAGGCGGGGGTTCTCAAAAAAAAGTATCAGGCAGGGAATGAATTAATTATAATGAGAAGTTAGTAAAGAAAGCTCGACAGGGTGGGTAGAACGGAGTCACAACCTCTAGTGTGATCGTAAGCAAAATAAAAAAAAGTACTTGGCATGCATGTGACTCACTACCATTCTCCACTGGAACCTATTTTGATTTCAGCTCAGTTTCACCATATGTTTTACCTTTCGCATAGCAATCATGGATTATTCAGTCTTTTTTTTTTGCTCCTTCACTTCAACTAAGTGAGTTTATAATAGCCTAGCTTTCATTATTTGTACATCCCACTAGAATAAAACAATACAGCAGCGGAAGCAGCAGCTGGATTCATTCTATCTTACAATGCCGCTTTGGATGCAACATCCTTTTTCTCTGGATGGGTGGAGCAAGGAAGTGCAGGAATAAGCTCATGTCAAACTCGGCGGGGCAAGTGGACATGAGATAAATAGGTGTTCAACTGTTTCCTTTTTATAATATAAACAACACTTTTACCTTCATTTCATATGCTTTTTGTTAGGTCATCCTTAGTTAGAAGCACATGTCTATATAAATGCCATACGAAGATTTAAATTTTAATCGGTACTTTGTATTTTCTAAGAAAGTTGGCATTCCGTTCATAAACTTTGCATACATAAAATCCACCAAGAAAGAAAGAGACGTAGTCAAATCAAATATGAATACATCCTCTTTCCGAGTTAGGTTGACCCAGAGATCCATTTGTCCTTAGTCAAGGTCCGCCTGAACCGAATGTTTAGAGGGGCCAAGGATATTGCTGAGATATATGCATGTCACCCAACCATGTATACTCCTAAAAGCGAACCTCCCTAACATTTCATACGGAGAAGGTGCCCCCCACCAAAAACTAATCTTTACCTCCTATAAGTCATTTCCAAAAAGGAGTCACTTAGTTTAGTCGTCACATTAGATAAATGTTTTGAGTGAAGATATTTATTTGGTAGCAGCTCACGCCACACACCCTCCTCGTTCGAGAAAGCATAATGGCTCGCTACAATCCAGTACTGAGACCTCTCACTGCTTCGTTTGAGTGATACAAAAAGAAGCGATTGTTTGAAGGGGTCAGCATAACCTATATTGGACCTCCTGGCTCATTTGAGATTGAATCGGTCGAATTTGAAAGAGTTGGAGCACAAGCCCAAGTGTATGTCATGTACAACAATGAACGAACTCCCATTGCGAGATGCAAGTCAATATGGAGACAACCGATATCTCGAGACACAAATATTTACTGCTCATGCCAATAGTGGCGAAGCATAGGCAGGGCGAACCTGGGCCACCCCCCACCCATTTGCCCCCCTCAAAGTTGTGGCCCAAGCTCCGCCACTAGTTTCCAAGAAAACAAGTCTGACTTGTAAGATTTCCAGTATGCTAATTAAGCAGGCCTCCCTAAATTAGCCCGGCAAACTAGAGCGAAACCGATCGCCCGAAAACATCATCGTCGCCGTCATTGGAGAAATGGTCGAAATCCTGGTCAAAGGTACCAACCATATCCTCCATCTCCACGAGCGGCCAGAGCTCGGAGTCGCCGTCTGTAGCTACGGAGGACGAGACGTCGGCACTGTCATCCTCGCGCATGTTGTCCGCGTCGTCGGACAAGAGCAGCGAATGGGGCGGGTAGCGCCTGGTGCCCGTGAGCGCGTTGATGTGGTTGGGCACGGCGTGGCAGTGTTTGGTGATGTAGGTGACAATGAGTAACCCTGGATTGGACGCAGGATTGTGCTCCACCAGCTTGCGCGAGTTACCCTCTGCACGCACCAATCATTTCAGTCTCAGTACATGTCACCTATGGTGTCGTGTTGTTATTGTGGTTGGAGATAAGGATGCAAGTGGGATTGGTACGGGATGACTGTCTCCCGTCTACACTTGCCCACCGGGACTAAACGGACTAAGCGGGATATCAGGAAGCGGGACACACGGGTCCCGTGGTGCCCGTCAATTACTCTCCGCATGGCAGCCTGTGCAAATCGGCCAGAGATTGGAATGGCTCGCATGTATGCAGCTGCCAGCAATCGCTCCGTCCAAGCTGCCTACTGCTAGCATTGCGGTACAAACCGGGATAGGTGGGAGCAGCCCTTTTTAAGGCCGAGGCAGAACGGGATATAACAAGTTAACAACTGGGATAAGTGGGTTTTGCTGGAGTAACGGGAGGTGGGTTTGGCGGGCGGTCCCATCCCGCTTGCATCGTTAGTTGGAGATGGAGATCTGACTTATAAGGGTGAGAATGTCTCCTCCTACCAGACTAATCTTTTGGGTTGAGATAGGCGTGAGACTTTACTTGGTTTTGGGCTCTAAAGATCTGGACTGGTAGGTCACTGGCTCGTGTGTGATGCGCTGGACCAAACCATTGTGTGCTAAGGTGTCAAAGTGGGATCCCATCAAAGTCCTACTAATAGTTCATTTCGTGATTTCTAGTGTAAAATTTAGTGCCAAATTTTACACTAGAAATCAGAAAATGAACTATAAGTGGGACTTTGTGGAAACCACGCCTTTAGTCCCGGGTGGTAGAGGCCTTTGGGGAGGGATGTCCAGCCGGTACATGGCAACCGGGACTAGAGGCCCCCCCCCCCCCCTCTAGTCCGGGGTGTGCTACGACCCGGGACCAGAGAGGTCCACGCGGGGCCAGCACATGGCGTATGCGAGAGGATCTCTAGTCCCGGGTTGTAATACAACCCGGGACTAGAGATGCACCCACGTGGCGGCCTGTTTTTTTCCGTTTCGGTTGTTGTATATTATGAATAATTTGCAAAAAATATGGTTAATTATCTGTAAATCAGAAAAATACATATAGCATATCAAAATATTCGTAAGAGAAAGCTTTATGCGAAAGTCGGGAAATCGGAAGTCGGAAGTCGGAACGGAAAGTCGTGAAGTCGGGAAAGTCGTAAAGCCGGGAAAGTCGTGAAGTCGTGAAGTCGGGAAAGTCGTGAAGTCGGGAAAGTCGGGAAGTCGGGAAGTCGTGAAGTCGGGAAAGTCGACGTCACGTTTTCCCGGCTTCCCGGTTTCACGTTTTCACGGCTTCCCGGTTTCACGTTTTCCCGGCTTCCGTTTTCACGATTTCCCGGCTTCCCGGTTTCCTGGATTAATTTACATATAAAGATCCCATATATAAGAGGGACTAGAACCGTCATCTATTCGATTACATGGAGATCATCAAGCTAGCCACTACTAGAGCCCGTCATCTAATTTGATCTGGTGCCATTGTATTTTCCCTTCATGTCTAAGACATAGTTCATCAAAAAGCCCGCAATTTCCTCGCAAATTGGTCGAAAGCGGTCCTTTAGTTGCAGGTCCCTCCGCATTCGATCCATCTATAAAAGAAGGGAGATTAATATGAATTTCAATCATCATAACAGAAATTATGAATGACACTCAACACAATTGATGGTTATAAAATGAAATTGTGAATTTATTTGTTCACTTACTTCGATAAATGTCCCTGGGTTCCGCTCAGAGACTATCGTGCGAATCCACTCGCAGACGTAATATCCACACAAATTGGTCCCGGGAGGCTGCCTATCCAAGTACTACACGAGAATAGATTTCAATCAAATAATAATCAAGCATCACGATGGTATTGAAATTTGAATTAAAAGGGATGCGCGAACACCTAGCTCGTACTACTTACTTTGGGGTAAACAAAAGTAAGTTCCTCTTTAAATTGACCAGGTGTAGCATTAGCATTTCGGAAAGCTTTCCAAACCCTGCCCATCAAACAATTGAATAAATGAGTTATTAATTAGTTACTTGATATCTCAGGAATGGAAG
This sequence comes from Poa pratensis, assembly GCA_947311845.1. NCBI lineage: Eukaryota > Viridiplantae > Streptophyta > Magnoliopsida > Poales > Poaceae > Poa > Poa pratensis. Next base: position 13,043,568 of record CAMZMU010000125.1, on the reverse strand, counting down.
GAAAGAGACCGATGTAATACGATAAAGATTGAAATTACCGTTTGAGCACTCCTTGGATATATTCGTGCCGCTCTTTGGGCCAGTGCAATGAGTCCAAGATTTCAACTTCTGCTCTATCGATTTGAATGATTAACAGAATGTAATGGCGCTGCGCACGTTTATATATGTCAGTAACTAATCAGTTACACTTAACATCGAGAAAGCAAAAACCAATGTGTACAAGACAGTAAGACTCTTACCTTAAGTGGTAAGGAAACAATATCTTCCCTTTATAATTTTGGTCCCGGATGGACCTAAACAAGGTGTTCACCGTTTCCTCGTGGTGGTCACGTAGCAATTTTTCATTAACTCGGCTTGGGTCGATGAACCCAATCTCAAACACTCGGTTTCTGTCACATTCATCGCTCTTCATTCTGCATAATACCGTAGTGAGCATAATTAGAACAGGCAATGACCGAGCTAAGCTATAGACTTTATTTTAGAAAATAAATGAATTGAATCACTTACAGACAATAGGTAGTGAGGATGCTCAAGTCGAGGGCGTCAAGCTGGTATAACTGATAGATTTCTTCAATAGGTATAGTTGCCTCGTCTGCACCGTTGAAATGTTCATCTGTAATTTTCACCGGATCATTTTTCGACCTTCACTTGTGACATTCTTGTACCATTTATGCAGTCTTGTCATCTGTGTTGGTAGATTCTGGAGCTCATCAGGTGACACTAGATCCTTCCCGTATTCCCAGGTCCATCTAGTAGGTGCCATCTGGAGGGGGAGATCATCTGCATCCAGCTGAGAAAGTGAAATACCAAGTTCTGCAGCAAATTGCGCGCGGTAAGCTATTCTTCGCGCAGCCCATATCAGTGGCCACCTTGAGCGGGGAGATGGACTGATTTGACTGATGTCCGAGCTGGGCAACATCTCTTCTCCTTTTCCCGCCGGGTGGAATTTTCCTCATAGTCCGTACATAGTCATCTGGCCTATTTATCGAAATTTGCGATGGCTGAGTAAGGAAACTAACAGCAAATTGTGTTTGAGCTTCCGAATACTTTTCCTTTGGCTTAGGTTTTCTTTTCTCAGCCATTTCTGCAAACTGTCTTCTCGATTCTGTTTGTAGCCACACCCTGGCTTCCTCTTGAGTACACTCGACGTCGTAAGGTCTCGGGGGAGGAACCTTCGGTACTTTTGGCAGGGGCTCAAGTCGGGGTTTGGGTCGGGAACCCATGGCGGTGGTCTTCATCCCCTTTCGACCGTTAGCCTTAGTGGGCGGAGGCGGTGGAGACGGCTCAGGAGTCGGCTCAGGAGTCGGCTGACGCGGCAGGAGTCGGCTGACGCGGCGAGTGACGCGGCGACGGATTCGGCTGACGCGGCGACGGAGATCGAGAAGGCGATGGTGGCCTTGGCGGCGGTGTCCAGCCTGGAAACATGATCAATTTCTTGGGCCATAGAATGAGTCCACCCTGGACATCTCCCAGTGTCCTCTCATCATCACCTCCAGGGAAATGAAGTTCGAGTGATGCATATCCGGGGTAAACTTGATCCACGCCGACACGAGCATAGCCACTGGAATCTCATTGCCACAATACAGTGTGTAGATTCACAAGGTAAAGCATAGCCGTCCGCCGCCTTCATGGTTATGTTTCTCACTGCCTCATGTAGCTCACAAGTTTTCTTCTCAGTGATAGAATCCACGGGGTATGTTTGGTTCGATGCCTCATCAGCACCGACAGTCGTGGAAGCCACGCTGCTTTTCCGTTGAGACGGACCCTCATCTTGCAGCTGCAGCTGATGAGTTGCCCCTCGAGAAGATTGCGCGCGCCGCAATTCATCTAGTTCCCGTTGTTGTTGGCTAATGATATTTTCCACTTTGCTCAACCGGTCGTTTTGCTCCAGCTCCTTCCTCCTCTTTGCTCTTTCTCGGCTTCTATAAGACTCACGGTCCTCAGGAAACCCTTCATGCCACGTCACACCTCCCCTGCCTCGAACAGATCCTCCTTTTTCTTTAGTACCGAGAGCCTTCCACAGCTCGTCGTATTCTCTGTCGGGATAAAACCTTCCCTCACGAGCATCGGCGATTGCATCCAGAATTGTTTGCCGGGGTATAGGAGTTTCTTTCGTTTCATCAACTATTACATCGCCTGTTGCGACGTCATACTCCCCCCATGAGCAAGTATCCAATTTCTGACCCTACGGGGCCACAAATCTGTAACTGGAATGATCCCTTTTTCGCGCATAGTGGCCTCAATCCGATCCCACTTAGGCTCGGCAGTTACGTAGCCACCTCCACCCAACTGATGGTGATATATCTTCTTCGCTGCATTCAACTTATTCTTGCCGATCTTTCCTTGGCTTCTTCTGAATTCTTGTATTGCAGAAATGCCGGCCAGTGAGCCCGCTGCCTCTCTAGTGTCCCAGTGAAATCTGGAACTTTCTCTTTGTCGACCCAATTTTGGTATAATCTGTTCTTCCATTTATTGAATTGTTCAGCCATCTTCTTCAGAGCCCAATGCTTGACTTTGTCCGTCATGGCTTTTGTCCTTTCGGGACTATCGAACACCGGCAGAGTGAAATGTGCCATGAGCTTCTTCCAACATATATCTTTAGTTCTCTCGGTGACATAATAATTGCCCTCTAAGTTTTTTATCTGATTCCATTCCGAAAGGCTGATCGGAACATTGTCCCTGACAACAACTCCACATTGATGCACAAACTTAGTTGCGCTCTTCGGAGGCGCCAACGGTTTGCCATCTGAAGAGACTGACTCAATTCTGAAATGATCTTTTGTTCCCAACCCTTTGGCATGGCCTCGTTTACTGGTTTGGGTCGATGCGGAGGTCTAAAAAGAAGAAACATTTGTTAATATATATATACAAATAAAATTTTACATCTGATCAAATAGAGGCTTAATATACCACGCCGGACTGCGGGGGTTCACCAACTGTGCTAGTTTGCCCTTGGACGCTTCGTTCCACCTCCATTCCCTCACCGGACTCGTTCAAAAACTCGGAGCCATCTTCTTCTGCTCCAATGTGTTCATCACCATCCGCGGGTTGCCGGATATAGTCGAGCAACACATCTTCCCCTTCTCTGGATTGGAAGGGAGGAACATCTCCATCGTCCATTGCTTAACTATTACAAAAGAAAATAAAACAATGATAGCATTAGCAGAATAATTCAATGTAGCGAACTTTACACTTAGCAAAATTACATCTACAAATATACCATATCAAAATTTAAACTAACATGAGCGATATTCATGTGTATTGTATGTGTTACCGGGAAAACGTGAAACCGGGAAGCCGGGAAAACGTGAAACCGGGAAACCGGGAAGCCGGGAAGCCGGAAAACGTGAAACCAGGAAGCCGGGAAAACGTGAAACCGGGAAACCGGGAAGCCGGGAAGCCGGGAAAACGTGAAACCGGGAAGCCGGGAAAACGTGAAACCGGGAAACCGGGAAAACGTGAAACCGGGAAGCCGGGAATTTCCCGACTTCACGACTTTCCGATTTCCCGACTTCACGACTTTCCGATTTCCCGGTTTCCCGTTTTCACGTTTTCCCTGTTTCACGTTTTCCCGGCTTCACGGTTTCACGTTTTCCCGGGAAGTCGTGAAGTCGGGAAAACGTGAAACCGGGAAAGCCGGGAAAACGTGAAGCCGGGAAAACGTGTAACCGGGAAAACGTGAAAACGGGAAACCGGGAAGTCGGAAAGTCGTGAAGTCAGGAAATCGGAAAGTCGTGAAGTCGGGAATTTCCCGACTTTCCGTTCCGAGTTCATGACTTTCCGACTTCACGACTTTCCGACTTTCCGTTCCGACTTCACGACTTTCCGATTTCCCGTTCCGACTTCCGATTTCCGTTATAAGATCTAGACTTAGCAAAATTACACTTAGCTAAATTACACCTAACTAACTATAATTTACGCTAACTTACCAAAATTTACACTAACCTAAACTAACTTAGCAAATTACACTACACTAACTTAGCAAAATTACACTACACTAACTTAGCAAATTACACTACACTAACTTAGCAAAATTACACTACACTAACTTAGCAAATTACACTACACTAACTTAGCAAATTTAACTAACTTATCCAACTTATCTAATTTAACTTATCTAATTTAACTTAGAAATTTTAACTTAGCAAATTTAACTAGTAAATTTAAGTTAATTAGCAAAAAAACTTAGGAAAAAAACTTTAGAAAAAAAGCTCACCGGTGCTTGGGAGGGCGGCCGCCGGCGGCGGAGTTGGCGGTGGCGGGTCGACGGCATGGCGGCGGAGGAGGAGGTGGGCGAGGCGGTGCGGGTGGACGGCGGCGGCGGCGGCGGAGACACGACCGGCTTGGGAGGGCGAGGAGGTGCGGGAGGAGGCGCGGGCGCGGAGAGCCGCGGGAGGCGCGGCGGAGGCACGGGCGGATGCGGCGGAGGCACGGGCGGACGCGGCGGAGGCGCGGGCGGACGCGGCGGAGGGCTGACCGGAAAATCCGGCAGCCTCACGGCGTGCGGAGGAGGCGGGTGGAGGCGGCGGCGCGGGGGCGCTGTGGAGAGAAGAAGCTCTCCCGGGTCGTGGCTCGACCCGGGGTCAACTCCCTGGTTTATATACAGAGGAGCTTTGGTCCCGGGCGGTGCCACGGCCCGGGACAAGAGGGTACCCCTCTGGTCCCGGGTGGTGCCACCACCCGGGACCAGAGGTCTTTTTGTAGACGCCACCTCCAGCGCGCGCAAATTGACCTCTTGTCCCGGGTGGTGCCACGACCCGGGACCAGAGGTCCCTTTTTTTCGTCCACCCGCGTAAATTTTCAAACTTTCGCGCGCAATTCTTTGAAAACTTAATTTGAATATGAATTTGAATAGCTTATGCATACTTTCGAATCTGAAAAAAAATTCAACATGAAAAGTTTTTGAATTTGAAAAACTAATCCAAAGCAATTTTCTGTTTTCTAAAATAATTGTTCTAACTATTTAAACTATTAACCATTTTGTCATTTTCAATTTAAAAAATGCATTAACTAATATTGTTTAAATTTGAAAATCATATTTTTTCAAATCTTCTCGCGTGCCATTTTCAATTTAGAATGCATTAACAAATTTAACCATTTTGAAAGTCAATTTAAAATGCATTAACTAAATATGAAACACTTCTGAATGTGAATTTAAATATGAAACACTTCTGAATATGAATTTAAATATGAAAAACTACTAAATATAAATTTAAATATGAAAAACTTCTAAATATGATTTTTTTTAGATTAATACATTATTACACATCACCAACAACATCACTATCTAGTGTTCACTTTTTTCTTCGTGTGTGTCCCTTTCTTCTAATTGCGCCGTAACCATGGACAAGGTTCATCATTTAACTTCAGACTTGGGTCAGTGTTCACTTTGAAGGGCGGAATTTCATGAAACTTATTGTAATCTTCTGACATGTCTGTCTTGTCCTCCACTCCCACGATGGTTCTTTTCCCTGAAAGAACTATGTGCCGCTTTGGCTCATCGGCTGATGTATCTGCTTGATTATCTTTCCTTTTTTTGGGTTTGGTAGACATGTCCTTCACATAGAAAACCTGAGCCACATCATTTGCTAGAACGAATGGTTCGGTGTCGTACGCAAGATTATTGAGATCCACTGTAGTCATTCCGTATAGTGGGTCTACATTTACCCCGCCGCCTTTCAGATTGAACCATTTGCACCAGAACAAAGGGACCTTAAAAAAAGGTCCATAGTCAAGTTCCCATATCTGCTCTATATAATCATAATATGTGACCGTGACGGTTCGCCCGTTGACGTTTGTTGAATCATCAAAGCGGACACCACTAATTTGGTTGGTGCTCTTTTTATCTTGGGCGTTCGTGTAAAATGTATTCCCATTTATCTCGTACCCTTGGAAAGTCCAAATAGTCGAAGATGGTCCCTTAGACAACAAGTACAGCTCATCTGAGACTGTGTTGTTATTGTTCAAATGTGTTTCCAACCAACCGCCAAAATTCTCCATGTGTTCCTTTGCAATAATGGAGTCATTCATTCCCAGGTTGTTGGAGAGTACAATATCCTTGTGTGTTTAGATATACGGAGCCACCAAAGTTGAATTATGTAGAACGGTGTAGTGGGCTTGTGTGAAAGAATGTCCGTCCCTACATATTGATGATTTCCTTCCTAGAGTGCTTTTTCCACTCAGTCTCCCCTCATGTCGCGATTTAGGAAGACCAATCGACTTAATGCCAGGAATAAAGTCAACACAAAACTCAATGACCTCCTCTGTTCCATAGCCTTTGGAGATGCTTCCTTCTGGCCTAGCACGGTTATGAACATACTTCTTCAAGACTCCCATGAACCTCTCAAAAGGGAACATATTGTGTAGAAATACAGGACCCAGAATGAGAATCCCGTCGACCAGGTGTACTAGGAGATGTGTCATAATAGTGAAGAAGGATGGTGGGAACACCAACTCAAAACTAACGAGACATTGAGCCACATCCTTCTGTAACCTTACTAGAGTGGCTGGACTGATTGACTTCTGCGAAATTGCATTGAGGAACGCACATAGCTGAACAATGGGTAGTCTAACATTTTCCGGTAGAAGCCCCCGCAATGCAACCGGAAGCAATTGGGTCATAAGCACGTGGAAGTCATGAGACTTTAGGTTCTGGAACTTTTTCTCTGCCATATTTATTATTCCCTTTATATTCGACGAGAAGCCAGACGGGACCTTTATACTGCTCAAGGCTTCAAAAAATATCTCCTTCTCTTCTTTGGTAAGAGCGTAGCTAGCAGGACTTAGACGTCCTTTATTCGTTTTCATTGGATGCAGGTTGTTTGGGTCTTTCATAAGTTGCTGGTCCTCTCTTGCTTCCGGCGTATATTTTGTCTTCCCATACACGCCCAGGAAGCCTAGCAGGTTCACGCAAACATTCTTCGTCACGTGCATCACATCGATTGCAGAGCGGACCTTTAGGACTTTCCAATAGGGTAACTCCCAGAATATAGAGCACTTCTTCCACATGGGTACGTGTCCGTGAGCGTCATGCGGAACAGACTGTCCGCCAGGACCCTTTCCAAAGATTACTTCTAAATCCTTGACCATGTCATATATAACATCACCATCAGGGAGGTTAGGCTTCTTCCGGCGATCTGCCTCACCGTTGAAATGCTTGCCTTTTTTTTTGACGATATGACTGTTCGGGAGAAATCGACGATGCCCTAGGTACACATTCTTGTTTCCCAAATGTATACTTTCAGTCTTATCTAAACAGTGCGTGCATGCATTGTATCCCTTGTTTGACTGTCCTGAAATGTTACTAAGAGCAGGCCAATCATTGATGGTTACGAACAGCAATGCTCGTAGGTCAAATTCCTGTTGTTTGTGCTCATCCCACACACGTACACCTGGTTCGGACCACAACTGCAAAAGTTCATGAACTAATGGCCTTAGGTACACATCAATGTCGTTGCCGGGTTGCTTCGGGCCTTGGATGAGCACTGGCATCATAATGAACTTCCGCTTCATGCACAACCAAGGAGGAAGGTTATAGATACATAGAGTCACAGGCCAGGTGCTATGACTGCTGCTCTGCTCCCCAAAAGGATTAAAGCCATCCGTACTTAGACCAAACCTCAAGTTCCTTGCGTCACGTGCAAATTCCTTGAACTCTGTATCGATTTTTCTCCACTGCGACCCATCGGCCGGGTGTCTGTACATCTCGTCGCTCTTGCGGTCCTCTTTGTGCCATCGCAACAACTTGGCATGCTCTTTGTTTCTGAACAAACGTTTCAACCGTGGTATTATAGGAGCATACCACATCACCTTGGCAGGAACCCTCTTCCTGGGGGTCTGACCCTCAACATCACCAGGGTCATCTTGTCTGATCTTATACCGCAATGCACCGCATACGGGGCATTCATTGATATTCTCGTACTGCTCACCGCGGTAGAGGATGCAGTCATTAATGCATGCATGTATCTTCTGCACATCTAATCCTAGAGGGCAGATAACCTTCTTTGCTTCATACGTACTGTCAGGCAATTCGTTATCCGTTGGAAGCTTTTTCTTCATTATTTTCAGTAAATTCCCAAATCTCTTGTCAGATAAGCCATTCTCCGTCTTCCATTGCAGCAATTCCAGTGTGGTGCCGAGCTTTGTGTTGTCATCGTCGCAAGTTGGGTACAACTTTTTTTTGTGATCCTCTAACATGCGATCCAACTTCAACTTCTCAAGTTCACTTTCTACTTTGTTCTGTGCATCAACGATGACCCCACGTAATTCATCATGTATGATGGGCTCATCTGGTACCTCTTCTCTTCATCTTCCCCAGTTGCATTACCATCGTATTCAGGGTACATGTAGTTGTCATCGTTCTCTTCTTCTTCGTCGTCTTCCATCATAACCCCTCTTTCTCCATGCTTGGTCCAACAATTATAGCCGGGCATGAAACCATGCTCTATCAGGTGGATGTGAAGGGTTCGTGACCGAGGGTAATCCTTCTCATTCTGACATTTAAGGCATGGACATAACATAAAACCATCCCGCTGATTCGCCTCAGCCACTTTGAGAAAATATTGCACGCCCTGCATGTACTCTCTAGAGCGTCGGTCAGCGTACATCCATGGATGGCTCATCTGCATTATATAAGTATGTCAAACGCAATCACGATGCTAAAACCCATTACGGTAAACGAACATAATAGACAACTGACCATATTCATTAATACAAGTTCATCACATTAAAACCAAAGTACAGTAGTGACCAAATGTAATACATAGTTCTCATAAAACATACATTTAAACCAAGATACAACTATCTAAAGAATTTAAACCCAACAACAAATGCGATCAAAATCGCAACTAAGGTAACTACTGAATCAACAGCATAATGATACCAAGCCTCTTGACTAATGGCATAACTACTAATTTTTTTAATCTTCAAGCGCATTACATCCATCTTGATCTCGTGAGCATCGGCGACGTCGGCAAGCTTAAACTGGTGTTCATCGGCGATGTCGACAAGCTTGGACACCAATTTTATGTTCTCTTCTAGGCATTGAGATGAAGATCTTCACTTCTTTTCAGTTTTGCTTTCAAATCATTGTTTTCTTTTATAAAATACTCGACAATAGGGTCGGTTGGAATTTCCGGTTCAACTACCTCCTAGATAAAAATATATCTATGTCAAGTTGGTCGGCATGATTGTCATAAACACAAAACGAAACAAATATATAGTTATAACAATAATCATACCACATCCAAATAATAGAGCGGACGAGGGCCGGTGTGGGCATGTGTCAAAACCATGGCACTATATATATAACAAACAATTATACAACTAATAAAAAAATACAAATAATAATTATGCATCTAAATCATACAACTAAGATTTTTAAAAATAAAAGTTTCAAGAAATATGCTTACCGAGGTGGTGCCGGTGACGGGACAACCGGGGCGATCAACGGCGGTGAGCACGACACTGGAACACACAAAAATATTTTAATTTAGCTTAAATTGCATATGAAACAAATGAACTTCCAACTTAGGATTTCATCAAACACCTACCAAGCACTACAAAAATGCAATGAGCTAAGCTAGCAAAGAAATGAGCTAAAATGGGCAATGACGGATGAAAGGATCAAGTTGCTAACCCTCGGATCGATGGCTGCCGCTAATCTTGAAAATAGTGAGAAAAACGGGGATAAACTTGTGCTAGAGAGAGGAAACAATGGAGCAAATGAAGATGAACTCGAGCTGAAAAATGGAGGGGCTGCTCTCGGGGGTAGAAGATGATGCACGGCGAGCAATGGTCCCAGGTGATATCACGACCCGGGACAAAAGCTCCACCTCTTGTCCCGGGTCGTGGTACGACCCGGGACGAGATGTTCTCGCGTGGCCCACGCCCTGGGCAGCCCTGCCAACGCACCTATGGTCCCGGGTCGTCGCACCACCCGGGACTAGAGCTCCCTCATGACCCGGGACAAATGGAAAACGTTTGACCCGGGACTAGTGCCCCCCTCTAGTCTCGGGTCTTAAGCCACCCAGGACTAGAGGCAAAATCGGCCCTGGTCGAAAGGTGTTGTTTCTAGTAGTGTAGAGCGAAACCGATCGCCCGAAAACATCATCGTCGCCGTCATTGGAGAAATGGTCGAAATCCTGGTCAAAGGTACCAACCATATCCTCCATCTCCACGAGCGGCCAGAGCTCGGAGTTGCCGTCTGTAGCTACGGAGGACGAGACGTCGGCACTGTCATCCTCGCGGATGTTATCCGCGTCGTCGGACAAGAGCAGCGAATGGGGCGGGTAGCGCCTGGTGCCCGTGAGCGCGTTGATGTGGTTGGGCACGGCGTGGCAGTGCTTGGTGATGTAGGTGACAATGAGTAACCCTGGATTGGACGGAGGATTGCGCTCCACCAACTTGCGTGAGTTACCCTCTGCACACACAAATCATTTCAGTCTCAGTACATGTCACCTATGGTGTCGTGTTGTTATTGTGGTTGGAGATAAGGATGCAAGTGGGATTGGTACGGGATGACCGTCTCCCGTCTACACTTGCCCACCGGGACTAAACGGACTAAGCGGGATATCAGGAAGCGGGACACACGGGTCCCGTGGTGCCCGTCAATTACTCTCCGCATGGCAGCCTGTGCAAATCGGCCAGAGATTGGAACGGCTCGCATGTATGCAGCTGCCAGCGATCGCTCCGTCCAAGCTGCCTACTGCTAGCATTACGGTACAAACCGGGATAGGTGGGAGCAGCCCTTTTTAAGGCCGAGGCAGAACGGGATATAACAAGTTAACAACCGGGATAAGTGGGTTTTGCTGGAGTAACGGGAGGTGGGTTTGGCGGGCGGGCCCATCCCGCTTGCATCGTTAGTTGGAGATGGAGAGCTGACTTATAAGGGTGAGAATGTCTCCTCCTACCAGACTAATCTTTTGGGTTGAGATAGGCGTGAGACTTTACTTGGTTTTGGGCTCTAAAGATCTGGACTGGTAGGTCACTGGCTCGAGTGTGATGCGCTGGACCAAACCATTGTGTGCTAAGGTGTCAAAGTGGGATCCCATCAAAGTCCTACTTATAGTTCATTTCGTGATTTCTAGTGTAAAATTTAGTGCCAAATTTTACACTAGAAATCAGAAAATGAACTATAAGTGGGACTTTGGTGGGAGCTCTATTATGAGCTCTAACAGCTCGTGCTCCAAGCTAGTCCAATTATTCCAGCACGTCATACAACGGCTCCGCCCTCGCCAGTTACACGAAGCACACGCCCAACGCCCGTCTAGACTCTGGTAGGCAAAGCGAGTGACGGTTGTGACGATCGATCCTGTATGAAATGGTTGACTTAATTTGGGATGGGACTTGCGGCCCCATGGCCGCAAGGGCGCCACCAAGCGAGCGAGTGGCGCGCACAAAGAGGGTCAGCGACTGGTTAGTCCACTGCCCGGATTGACTCGTTGTATAAAGAAGCAAGATTGCGTCATTATTTTGCACGTAACCGATCGTCCTAGCCAATTCGTCACGTGCCGCGTCCAAATGCTATAGGCGTAGCCAGCTACTCCCTCCATTCCAAAATGTAATATGTTTTAGCTTTTTTTTTATTCACATTATTCATATGTATCTAGACACGTTTTATTGTGTGTGTTCACTCATTTTAGTACGCATCTACACAACATGTGAAACACCTAGAACATACATCTTAGGAACGGAGGGAGTATGTCTGGTGTCACTCGACCAGCGTATAGTTTTGGTTTGATTTTGACTTCGCACCAAATGTCAACCGATAGATTAAACTGGCCGCTGGTACACCGTGGAAGGGCAGGAAATAAACTGGGGGTTATGCCTTGAAAGTCGGAGTTTTCTTAATTAACCGCGGATACCATCGGAAACAAGTCGTAAATTTGATTATCAGAAAGAGAGGCGGCGGCCTAGGGTTTCAACCCTAGCCGTCGCCGTTGGCGCCATCTGCATCTTCATTGTAGACTTCGTCTAAGAATTGACGGGTCCTCGCCTCCTCTAGTTGCCGCTCTGGCATTAGGAGGGGTGAGTGTCGTGTCTCGATGCACGGACACCGGGAGTATAGGATACCCCTTTTTAGGTTCGGCACGGGGCGCGAAGGAGGCTGAGAATCGTCTTTTCAGGCGGAGTCTAGATCAAGCTTTCCTCTCCACGATCAAAGCATGCAACCAAAGGGACACAAGGAGCTACCTGTAACACCCCGAAAATTGAACCCAAATTTTAGTGGTATTTTCCGACACCCGAAAAACTTTTTCCTCTTACCCAAATATTTCTTCAAATCTTTTGAAGATGATTTGACTTGGGAGTTACCTTCTCAAAATTTCCCAACAAATTCATGAACCAGTCCATCACCCCCGACAATTTTTGTGCTTAGGTTTTCTCTCGGAAACCCTAGCCCTAAATATCGGAATCTTTTAATCATTTTCTCCACCTACAGAAGGAAAGCCCATTTCCTTAGGTCTAGAAATTCCACCAAAAATACCAGAGGACTCCATGTCCATATAAAGACAACCCATGCAAAAATATTGCATACTCCAATGCAATATTTCCAAGTTAGGCCATAATTTCAAAACTGCCACTTTTGATCCAGAAATGTTTTAACCAAGCGAGGCACCTCCAATAATTCTGATAAATTCAGGGAATGCATATTTTGGCATTTCCTGCATTTCATCTTTTGGAGCCAAACCCATTTGAGCAATATTTAGACCACTTCCTTTGTAAGCCAAAAACCGATGCCGGTACGCGGCTTAGCGGACACATTACCAAAACCCTATTTTCTATTCATCCAATTGATCTCAAACTCCATAGACACTCTTCCCTGACCAAAACAACCCATGCCTAATTTTTGGGGATTTATTTGAGTTGTGTAAGACCAAGATCATTTCATCGAACACCTTCGGTGTTTTTGGTTTTCTGTAAAATCTATTTTACAAAGTATGAAATCTGTAACAGCCCCAAGTTTGTAAACCTAAAATGTGAACCAAATTTTCACTTTTGCTTCTTATTCATGCATCATGGCATCCTTTGTTTCAGTATCAAGTTGAAATCAAGTGATAAAAACAAATCGAAACAAATGGAAACAAGGGCCCCAAATCAAATTCAATCCTTGTAACTCAAATGTGTTCGTTCTTGACAAACACAAATACAAATGCTGTTCCATATTTGTCAAGAAAGTTCCTAAAAGTTCAAAACAATATTTTGCACTTGCTTTTAAATTAATAAGGGAGCAACATTTGAATTTTAGCAAAAAGGCCATATTCTAAACCTTTGAACAAATGTTGAGCAAAACATTTTATTTTGAGACGCCAATTTTTGTGGAGCCTCTACATGATATGGGGAGGCTGCCCAAATATTTTCAGAATTTTTGGAATAAGTTAAGTGTCCCAAATAAATCCAGGTAATGCTACTGGTTTTAAAAAGGAAAAAGAAGAAACAGGAAAAGGACTTACTTGTAATTAGGAAAAGTATTCCAGGGGGGTTTTCAGAAGAATCCGTCGTCTCTCACCTCCCCGAGCCCGCCGCGCGCGCCGTGGTCGACAGCGCGACGCCAGGGCCCCCTCCTCGCTCCCACGACGCCGCCCAGACCCCCCTGCTCTCCTGCCGCGTCGAGGACGATAAGAGGCCCCCCTCGCCCTCTGCTCGACACCACTCCACCGCCCTCCCTCTCCCTTTTCCTCCGCTGCCATGGCCGAGACCGAGCCGAGCTCGCCGTCGCATCGCCGTCGCTAGAGACCACCCCGAGCAAATCCAAGCACGCCACCGCCTCCGCCTAGTCTTCCTCCTCCTCTTCGTGCACGGAATCGAGCCGGGGCACCGTCGTTGCGGAGATCCACGCCGTCTTCTCCAACTCCGGCCGACGGACCTCCGAGGAACCTCGCCGTCGACTCCAGCCTCCTCCGTCACCGCTGCGAGCATCCACGCGTCGAGGGTGAGCACGCGGATATCCTGGGCACGCTCATTGTCCTCTTTAGGCTTCGTAGCCGTAGCTCCACCGTAGCTCGCCGCCGGCCGCCGCGAGTCGTCGTGTTTCCGGCGTCTCCGGTGACCGATAGATAGCGGCGCCGCCGTAGTTAGGCTCGCCATGTTCGCGCCCGTCGCATGCGCTCCGTAGCTCGCCACCGCATCGGCCGTAGCGTCGGCTAGATGCTCGACGCCGGCGCGGTCACCGCCGTGCGCGCTCGCCGGTCGTGGCCACGCCACGGTCAAACCTCGGTGGGCCGCGCGCGCCTGCGTGGCTGCCACCGTGGCAGATGGCCCACTGGTCAGTGGCTGTGGGTAGCCACTGGCGCGGTGAGAAACGATTCGGTTATTTTTCTGAAATTATTAAAGAAATGCAGATATTCAAGGAAAACTTGTAAAATTCATAACAAATTGAATATTGCTCCAAAAATTACAAATAATATATCAAAATGTTCAGGGGAAATAACTTTACATGTTAGCATCATTTACATGTTCAACTAAATTAATTTAGTTGCTGTTTATTTAAAATAAGGAAAATGGCAGAAAAAGGAAATGACTTTGTAAATTCATAACTTATTAAATTTTGATCCAAACTTTGCAAATAAGGTATCAAAATGATCAGTGGAATAAACCTTACACTCTAACATTATTTTCATGTTAAACTAAACACTGGAGATAGCTTTTACTTGCACTTTAGTAAAAGGGCAGATTATAGAAGGAATTTGGGAAATTCATAACTTTGAAAATAATGATCCAAAAATTAGGTGTGACCTATCAAAATGTTCAGCACATATTATACCTCATGTTTCACCCTTTTTCCAAACATGGATAATTAGTTTTGATGCTATTTAAGTGATGTTAGTAAAATGGCAGCACTTAATTAATTATTGTAGATGCAATAACTTTTTAATGGTTTATCAGAAAAATGTGTTAATACATCAAAATGCTCAGACTAATATGAACCAACCCTAACATCATTTGCATGCATGTTTGAACACAATTAGTACTGCACTATTTGAGGAAGTAAAAACAGTAAATTAAATATGGGGCTTTATCTCCTCTTGTTGTAATAATTATTTTGCACCCCATTTAACTTGTTAGTTAAATTTCAGTGCATTAAAATGTCATGCCATCATGTGTTTGTGCATTGCACCTGTTTTGCCTGTGTGTTTATTGATTGTTGTCTTTCCGGTGTTTTTATGCATCGATAGATCAATCAGTCGGGGTGCCACCGCAATACCCTGACGAACCGTATTACCAGCCCCCTGAACAAGGCAAGCGTAATCCCCCCTCTGAGCATGTCTCCTCCTATGTTTTCGCAATTATTTTCCCCACTATAATATTGCATTCGGTTCCAAATGTCTTTTGCTTGGATTAGAGTATCCTACTAGTTGCATTAGAAATCTGTTGCCATTACCTGTATCCTCCCTAATATCCATAGGATTGAAGTGTTGGCCCGAGAAATTATACTTGCTATGTAATTGCTTAGCCATGCTTAGTCTAGAGGATAGATGTCCGGTGGATGTTTCAATGTTGGAACAGTTGATGGAATGGCCGGATGTGATGGAAAATGTGGTGACGGATAATAAATTGCTAAAGGCGGGGATGAGAGGCCACGGGGAATGTGGTGGGTTGTCTCGTTCTCGCCGCCTAAGTGCGAGTTCTTTACCTCTTGAACCAAGACTGAGCGTGCTTCCATCGGTGGGCCTATGGGATCCCTACCGACCGACTAACTTGTGAGGGGCTCGCCGAGGGTCCTCTAGTTTGAGCTTCCATTTGCGCGTGCGTGAAGATGGTGGCCAGGACTGGGATGAGGATTGCGGGGTTTAGGAAAATAAGTGGCCGCGGGGCAGGGTGTTGGAGGCACCTGTCCTACCGCCACTGATGATCCTGGGTTAGTCTCAAGCAAGGTAAAGGTTGTAACCGCTCCCACTCAGCCGGCTTTCCCCGGAAGAGAGCTAATGTTCAGGCAATGAGCCGGACGGTACCGATGGTTAAAAACAGTACACCCCTGCAGGGTAAATCTTTTCGAAAAGCCGTGTCCACGGTTATGGACGACTTGGGAAAGGACGATAAGACCATAGAGAAACTTGAACGGAATGATTAAAACCTGAGTACTAAAGGTACTACCAAGAATGCAAGGTTGACTTCCTCGAGGGTGGTTCGGGGAGGTGCCTTGGTAGACAGGTGAAGTGATTGATGGTGGTTGTTGATGAAGCTGATCAAAGGAAAAGAGTTTACTTCTCACCCCCTTTCGAAAATATTCTGATTAGTCGATGCCAGATGTCTTTTACAAAGAAAACCAGCTTTATGCAAAATAGCCATAAAACCTTTGAAAGCCGATCATGGAGCTAGTAGCTCTAATAATCTTGCAGAGTTCGTCGAACTCAACGTTGTTTATTTGATTTCAGTGGAGGACTTCACCGACGCTGAAGGTGGGTTCTATGTGGACGTCGACGAGTAGTCTGGGGTTCCCAGGTGGCAGCTTGGGACATCCTGGAACAGCTGGCGCTGGAATGTTTATCTATAGGCCTCTTAGGCCATAATCTGGATCTTGTTGTTTAGAACAACTAAATTTGCTTCCGCATGATGTACTGTTGGGTCTGTGACCTCTGGTTGTAATATTTGCTATCTTTCTCTATTATAAGAGTTGAACTATAATGCTTTGAGTCGTAGAGTCTGTGATGTGCCAGTTGTTCCACAAGTCTTGATCTCTCTATTATGCTTTGATAGTGTGTCTGGTGGTATCGGATAACCGGAGACACAGTATCACTGTATAGCAGTCGGGTCGGGGCGCTACAAGTTGGTATCAGAGCAGTACTGCCTGTAGGAAACCCTTCTACTGGTCGATGTTGAGTCTAGTGTTTGTGAAAATATTTTAACCTAAAAATGAGTTGTGAAAACCATCTTAGGATTCTTTTTACTCCTTACCTGGTTACACTCTAATCTCGGAGCTATCTTACCTCGATTTGAGTTAAAAGTTTTACTTCTCGTCTATCACCTCAAAACTTTAGGATAACGTGGGTGGGTTCGACCTTGAGTGTTATGTGTCCGGTTGCTCCCGCTGCGTTGAATCCCCAAGTCAACCAGATGTTCCTACCGAGTCTAATCTTTTGATCCTTCTTTGGGTTTTAACCCAAGGACTTGAACATAAGGTCCCGGATTGTGCCAACTAGAGGGTGTTGAATCACATGGTTTCTTAACTATTTGAAACCCACGCTAGTAGCACATGATGCTGATCTTCGACCCAAGTTCTATCCTGTTGACTCCTTGTTAATTGTTACACAATGTATTATCGTCCCTAGTCTGTGTACTTGAGTAGACGCTAATGCTATTGTTCGACCATTCGGAGAAAGATACTAACTGTGTCATTGTCAAATCTCCAGAATGGCTCGAGGAGGCCGTGGAGGCCGTGGAGGCGCGGTAACCACGACGATGATGAGGATGATCTGCCGCCACCACCCTCGATGGCTGAGGTCTTGATGGCCATTGAGGAGAACCGTGGCGCAATGAGCGGTTGCTGGAGCAGTTGGTGCAGCAGAATGCACAGAGGAATGGCTGCAACACTCTCACTGAGTTCCTGCGCTCGCAGCCACCCACCTTCGCCGATGCTAAGGAGCCACTGGACGCTGATGACTGGCTTCGCGCTCTGGAGCGCCAGTTCGGCGCGCTGCATGTCCCAGTGGCCGAGCAAGTCAACTTCGCCACCTACCTCCTGACTGGTGCGGCTGGCTGTGGTGGGAGAGTCATGTGGCGCTATTCGCCGCAGACCATGTTTTCACTTGGGCGAGTTCCGCGCAGCCTTTCGTGCGGCGTACATACCTCAGCCAATCATGGACCTGAAGAGGAGGGAGTTCCTGGATCTGCACCAGGGTAATATGGATCTTCGAGCTTATGGGTGCAAATTCAACCATCTCTCTCGTTACGCCCCTCGGGACGTGACCAATGATGCTGACAAGCAAGAGTTGTTCCGCAAGGGGCTTGCACCGAGGCTCCGCTATGAGTTGCTGCCCTTCAAGTTTCAGAACTACCAGGAGCTGTTCAACCAGGCTCTCACTCTTGAGCAAGGAAGGAAGGAATTTGAGGCTTCCAAGAGGCCAGCACCAGGGGACCACTCGAGTTCCTCGGCTTCTCAGAGCAAGAAGCGCAGGGTTTTCGTTCCCTACAGCGCTGTGCCGCGTGCTCCATTCATGCCGAGGGCCGCGGGGTACAGGCCACCACCGCCGCGCCCCACTACTTCGACACCTGGGGCGAGCGGAAGTGGGTATCGCCCTCAGCTATCTGTCCCTCCTGGAAACACTTGCTACAGCTGTGGCCAGGCTGGCCACTACTCCAGGGAGTGCCCCCAGAAGGCACCTATCACGGGAACTCCTGCACGAGCCCCCGCCACTCCAGCTGGCAAGGCTGGACCTATCGTGCGTGGTCGCCTGAACCACGTCTCTGCTGAAGAAGCTGAAGAGGACCCCGGCGTCCTCATGGGTGAGCTACGAATCAACAACAATCTCGCTACAGTTTTGTTTGATTCTGGAGCATCGCATTCATTCATATCCATAGCATTTGCAAAAGACCACAAAATACCGTTCGTGAAGTTGAGCCGTCCCTTGATGATCTCCACGCCTGGCTCCAAATGGCAAACCGATGGGGTTACCCCTGAGGTCTCTATTACTATAGGGTATCTGTCCTTCCCTTTCGCGTTGGTAGCTTTGAAGTGCAACGGCATTGATGTCATATTGGGCATGGACTGGTTAGTAAAATACCGGGCTAATCTCGACTGTGCGGCCAAGACCATCACCGTGACCACTTCGTCCGGCGACATTGTTGAGTATTGGTCTGCGCTATCAAGACCTCCATCTTCCGTCATTCCCAACTCACCGGAGATCAGCCTCTACTTTATGGAAGGCTTGTCCCCCCTGAAATTCATGAAATACACGTGGTGTGTGATTTCCCGGATGTGTTCCCGGAGGAATTGCCTGGCATGCCACCTGATCGAAGTGTGGAGTTTGTCATAGATTTGCTTCCCGGTACTGCTCCGATTTCTAAGAAGCCCTACCGTATGCCGGTGGAAGAGTTGGCTCTGTTGAAGGAGCAAATCGATCAGCTGCTAGCGAAGGAGTTCATTCAGCCAAGCAGTTCACCTTGGGGTTGTCCGGTACTCTTTGTCAAGAAAAGGGATTCTACCGTTCCTCGTTTGGTTTCTGATTATAGGCCGTTGAATGCGGTGACAATCAAGAACAAGTATCCTATTCCCCGGATCAATGATCTGTTAGATCAGTTAGCTGGTGCAACGGTATTCTCCAAGATGGATCTGAGGTCAGGATACCACCAGATCAAGATCAGAAAGGAGGATATCCCAAAGACGGCATTTGTTACTCGTTACGGCTCATATGAGTACACCGTCATGTCCTTTGGTCTCACCAATGCTCCAGCTACTTTCATGAGGCTCATGAACTCCATCTTCATGGATTATCTCGACAAGTTTGTCGTCATTTACATCGATGACATCCTCGTTTATTCCAAAACCGATGAAGAGCATGCCGAACATCTTCGGTTGGTCCTGACACGACTTCGAGAACACCGCCTCTATGCCAAGTTCTCCAAGTGTGAATTCTGGTTGGATAATCTCGTCTTCCTTGGTCATGTGATATCCGCTAATGGTGTGGCTGTCATTCCCGACAAGATTCAATCCATTTTGGATTGGAAAACTCCAATGTCAGTCAAGGACATCCGTAGCTTTCTCGGATTGGCGGGTTATTACCGCCGATTCATTGAGGGCTTCTCCAAGATAGCCAAGGCTCTGACTGACCTTCTTAAGAAGGACAGAAAGTTCGTATGGACGGACGCAGCTGAAAAGAGCTTCCAGACACTGAAAGCCAAACTCACATCTGCTCCTGTGCTCGTCCTGCCGGACACCAGCAAGGATTTTGTCGTCTTCTGTGACGCCTCTCTGCAAGGCTTGGGCTGTGTGCTAATGCAAGATGGCCATGTGGTGGCGTATGCCTCTCGCCAATTGAAGCCGCACGAGCACAACTACCCAACTCATGATCTAGAACTTGCCGCTGTGGTTTATGCTTTGAAGCAATGGAGACCATACCTGTTTGGTAACCGTTGTGAGATTTTCTCGGATCACAAGAGTCTGAAGTACCTCTTCACCCAGCCGGATCTAAATCTCAGGCAAAGGCGTTGGTTGGAGTTAATCACGGACTACAATGTGAGTCTGAACTATCAACCCGGCAAAGCAAATGTCGTGGCTGACGCGCTAAGTCGGAAGTCTTATTGCAACAATCTGATGATTGAAAAGGCTCAACCTGCTCTCCATGAAGAGTTCGCCCGTTTGAACCTGGAAGTCGTTCCCTCTGGCTATTTGGCAAACTTAGAGATCAAATCCACTCTTGAGGAGGAGATCAAGGCTGCCCAGCAGCAGGATGCGGAAATTCTCGAGATTAAGGAGAAGATCTCTAGCGGCAAGGCTAAGTGTTTTTCCGTTGATGACACTGGCGTGGTCTATTTCGGTCACCGTCTAGTGGTGCCAAAAAGTGGGAATGTGAAAGGGCTGATACTCCTAGAAGCCCATGAGTCCCCCATCTCTATCCATCCTGGTAGTACCAAGATGTACCAAGATCTTCGGCGTCAATTCTGGTGGTCCTGTATGAAACGGGAAATTGCGGAGTATGTTGCGGAATGCGACGTCTGTCGCCGTGTAAAGGCTGAACATCAAAGGCCTGCCGGCACTCTTCGCCCTATTGCCGTCCCGGAATGGAAATGGGATGAAATCGGTATGGACTTCATCACCGGGTTTCCCAGATCTCAAAAGGGCAACAATGCAATCTGGGTAATCATTGATCGACTGTCCAAGGTTGCTCACTTCCTACCAGTCCGTGATGATATACGGGCAAGTCAACTGGCTGACTTGTATATGGCTCGTATCGTTCCATTGCATGGGGTCCCTCTAAGGATCATATCGGACCGTGGAAGTATCTTTGTATCCAAATTCTGGCAAAGTTTCCAAACTGCTATGGGGTCCCGTCTCAACCTCAGTACCGCCTACCACCCCCAAACTGATGGTCAGACCGAAAGAGTGAACCAAGTTCTGGAAGACATGCTTCGGGCATGTGTAATCTCTTTTGGCAAGGGTTGGGAGAAGTATCTCCCTTTCGCGGAGTTCTCCTACAACAATAGCTATCAAGCTAGTCTGGGCATGGCTCCCTTTGAGGTTCTCTATGGAAGAAAATGCCGTACTCCTCTGAATTGGTCCGAGACCGGAGAGAGAGCACTCTTTGGTCCAGATGTGATCAATGAAGCTGAGGAGAAGGTCAGAATCATACGGGAGAATCTGAAGATTGCTCAGTCTAGGCAGAAGAGCTACTATGATAAGCACCATCAGGAGGTTCACTATGAAATTGGTGATAAAGCTTACCTCCGTGTCTCTCCCCTTCGAGGCGTTCGTCGCTTCGGGATCAAGGGAAAATTGGCCCCTCGCTACGTTGGCCCTTTCAATGTTCTGGCCAAGCGGGGAGATCTTTCTTATCAATTGGAGTTACCAGCCAACTTCCCAGATGTGCATGACGTGTTCCATGTATCCCAACTTCGCCGTTGTTTCAAAGATCCTATCCATGGAGTCAATCATGAGAGCTAGATATCCAGGAAGATCTCACTTATCGCGAGCACCCTATCCGAGTCCTGGATGAAGCCGAAAGAAAGACTCGTAACAAGACCACCAAATTCCTAAAAATTCAGTGGTCTCATCATTCCGAGGAAGAAGCAACCTGGGAAAGGGAGTCTAGTCTTCGTGAGGAGTATCCCGACTTCTTTCCACAATCTTAGAATCTCGGGACGAGATTCCTGTAAGGAGGGTAGAATTGTAACAGCCCCAAGTTTGTAAACCTAAAATGTGAACCAAATTTTCACTTTTGCTTCTTATTCATGCATCATGGCATCCTTTGTTTCAGTATCAAGTTGAAATCAAGTGATAAAAACAAATCGAAACAAATGGAAACAAGGGCCCCAAATCAAATTCAATCCTTGTAACTCAAATGTGTTCGTTCTTGACAAACACAAATACAAATGCTGTTCCATATTTGTCAAGAAAGTTCCTAAAAGTTCAAAACAATATTTTGCACTTGCTTTTAAATTAATAAGGGAGCAACATTTGAATTTTAGCAAAAAGGCCATATTCTAAACCTTTGAACAAATGTTGAGCAAAACATTTTATTTTGAGACGCCAATTTTTGTGGAGCCTCTACATGATATGGGGAGGCTGCCCAAATATTTTCAGAATTTTTGGAATAAGTTAAGTGTCCCAAATAAATCCAGGTAATGCTACTGGTTTTAAAAAGGAAAAAGAAGAAACAGGAAAAGGACTTACTTGTAATTAGGAAAAGTATTCCAGGGGGGTTTTCAGAAGAATCCGTCGTCTCTCACCTCCCCGAGCCCGCCGCGCGCGCCGTGGTCGACAGCGCGACGCCAGGGCCCCCTCCTCGCTCCCACGACGCCGCCCAGACCCCCCTGCTCTCCTGCCGCGTCGAGGACGATAAGAGGCCCCCCTCGCCCTCTGCTCGACACCACTCCACCGCCCTCCCTCTCCCTTTTCCTCCGCTGCCATGGCCGAGACCGAGCCGAGCTCGCCGTCGCATCGCCGTCGCTAGAGACCACCCCGAGCAAATCCAAGCACGCCACCGCCTCCGCCTAGTCTTCCTCCTCCTCTTCGTGCACGGAATCGAGCCGGGGCACCGTCGTTGCGGAGATCCACGCCGTCTTCTCCAACTCCGGCCGACGGACCTCCGAGGAACCTCGCCGTCGACTCCAGCCTCCTCCGTCACCGCTGCGAGCATCCACGCGTCGAGGGTGAGCACGCGGATATCCTGGGCACGCTCATTGTCCTCTTTAGGCTTCGTAGCCGTAGCTCCACCGTAGCTCGCCGCCGGCCGCCGCGAGTCGTCGTGTTTCCGGCGTCTCCGGTGACCGATAGATAGCGGCGCCGCCGTAGTTAGGCTCGCCATGTTCGCGCCCGTCGCATGCGCTCCGTAGCTCGCCACCGCATCGGCCGTAGCGTCGGCTAGATGCTCGACGCCGGCGCGGTCACCGCCGTGCGCGCTCGCCGGTCGTGGCCACGCCACGGTCAAACCTCGGTGGGCCGCGCGCGCCTGCGTGGCTGCCACCGTGGCAGATGGCCCACTGGTCAGTGGCTGTGGGTAGCCACTGGCGCGGTGAGAAACGATTCGGTTATTTTTCTGAAATTATTAAAGAAATGCAGATATTCAAGGAAAACTTGTAAAATTCATAACAAATTGAATATTGCTCCAAAAATTACAAATAATATATCAAAATGTTCAGGGGAAATAACTTTACATGTTAGCATCATTTACATGTTCAACTAAATTAATTTAGTTGCTGTTTATTTAAAATAAGGAAAATGGCAGAAAAAGGAAATGACTTTGTAAATTCATAACTTATTAAATTTTGATCCAAACTTTGCAAATAAGGTATCAAAATGATCAGTGGAATAAACCTTACACTCTAACATTATTTTCATGTTAAACTAAACACTGGAGATAGCTTTTACTTGCACTTTAGTAAAAGGGCAGATTATAGAAGGAATTTGGGAAATTCATAACTTTGAAAATAATGATCCAAAAATTAGGTGTGACCTATCAAAATGTTCAGCACATATTATACCTCATGTTTCACCCTTTTTCCAAACATGGATAATTAGTTTTGATGCTATTTAAGTGATGTTAGTAAAATGGCAGCACTTAATTAATTATTGTAGATGCAATAACTTTTTAATGGTTTATCAGAAAAATGTGTTAATACATCAAAATGCTCAGACTAATATGAACCAAACCCTAACATCATTTGCATGCATATTTGAGCACAATTAAGTACTGCACTATCGAAGTTAGAAAACAGTAAATTAAATATGGGGCTTTATCTCCTCTTGTTGTAATAATTATTTTGCACCCCATTTAACTTGTTAGTTAAATTTCAGTGCATTAAAATGTCATGCCATCATGTGTTTGTGCATTGCACCTGTTTTGCCTGTGTGTTTATTGATTGTTGTCTTTCCGGTGTTTTTATGCATCGATAGATCAATCAGTCGGGGTGCCACCGCAATACCCTGACGAACCGTATTACCAGCCCCCTGAACAAGGCAAGCGTAATCCCCCCCTCTGAGCATGTCTCCTCCTATGTTTTCGCAATTATTTTCCCCACTATAATATTGCATTCGGTTCCAAATGTCTTTTGCTTGGATTCGAGTATCCTACTAGTTGCATTAGAAATCTGTTGCCATTACCTGTATCCTCCCTAATATCCATAGGATTGAAGTGTTGGCCCGAGAAATTATACTTGCTATGTAATTGCTTAGCCATGCTTAGTCTAGAGGATAGATGTCCGGTGGATGTTTCAATGTTGGAACAGTTGATGGAATGGCCGGATGTGATGGAAAATGTGGTGACGGATAATAAATTGCTAAAGGCGGGGATGAGAGGCCACGGGGAATGTGGTGGGTTGTCTCGTTCTCGCCGCCTAAGTGCGAGTTCTTTACCTCTTGAACCAAGACTGAGCGTGCTTCCATCGGTGGGCCTATGGGATCCCTACCGACCGACTAACTTGTGAGGGGCTCGCCGAGGGTCCTCTAGTTTGAGCTTCCATTTGCGCGTGCGTGAAGATGGTGGCCAGGACTGGGATGAGGATTGCGGGGTTTAGGAAAATAAGTGGCCGCGGGGCAGGGTGTTGGAGGCACCTGTCCTACCGCCACTGATGATCCTGGGTTAGTCTCAAGCAAGGTAAAGGTTGTAACCGCTCCCACTCAGCCGGCTTTCCCCGGAAGAGAGCTAATGTTCAGGCAATGAGCCGGACGGTACCGATGGTTAAAAACAGTACACCCCTGCAGGGTAAATCTTTTCGAAAAGCCGTGTCCACGGTTATGGACGACTTGGGAAAGGACGATAAGACCATAGAGAAACTTGAACGGAATGATTAAAACCTGAGTACTAAAGGTACTACCAAGAATGCAAGGTTGACTTCCTCGAGGGTGGTTCGGGGAGGTGCCTTGGTAGACAGGTGAAGTGATTGATGGTGGTTGTTGATGAAGCTGATCAAAGGAAAAGAGTTTACTTCTCACCCCCTTTCGAAAATATTCTGATTAGTCGATGCCAGATGTCTTTTACAAAGAAAACCAGCTTTATGCAAAATAGCCATAAAACCTTTGAAAGCCGATCATGGAGCTAGTAGCTCTAATAATCTTGCAGAGTTCGTCGAACTCAACGTTGTTTATTTGATTTCAGTGGAGGACTTCACCGACGCTGAAGGTGGGTTCTATGTGGACGTCGACGAGTAGTCTGGGGTTCCCAGGTGGCAGCTTGGGACATCCTGGAACAGCTGGCGCTGGAATGTTTATCTATAGGCCTCTTAGGCCATAATCTGGATCTTGTTGTTTAGAACAACTAAATTTGCTTCCGCATGATGTACTGTTGGGTCTGTGACCTCTGGTTGTAATATTTGCTATCTTTCTCTATTATAAGAGTTGAACTATAATGCTTTGAGTCGTAGAGTCTGTGATGTGCCAGTTGTTCCACAAGTCTTGATCTCTCTATTATGCTTTGATAGTGTGTCTGGTGGTATCGGATAACCGGAGACACAGTATCACTGTATAGCAGTCGGGTCGGGGCGCTACAAAATCCCTGTGGGATTTTTGTTTGATTGTGTTCCTCTCATCGTTATAAACCCAGGGGTGGAAACCTTGTTCCATTTGGACCTCCGAGTCACCGGGAACGCAGCGATGTCGCCGTGTCGCGCTCTAGACGCACGTTTTAGGGTGACCTAAACCTAGTTTAGCCCTAAACCTCTGCCTAATCTCCGGCTGCAGTGCAACCTCGTGCTCTACTGCTGATCCAGCTCCCCCTCTTATCCTCTCCACCGACGTTATCCTCTCCACCGACGATACAGTGCCTTGAAGGATCATATGAGGGAGCTTCCCCGTATCTCCCTCTCCCTGGCCTATAAAGACCACCCCCGAGCCCTCCATCGGATGCTGAACCACTCCCAGAGCTCACCCCACTCCCTCTCCACCCCCTAGCGCATCCAGAAAATCGAGGGGTGCTCTGTGCTCAAGCTCGAGCGGTAGCCGAAGCAAGCTGAAGCTCTGCGAGCTCGCAGCACCGCACCCGTAGCCTCCCCCTCCTTGCCGAGCTCTTCCCCGGACGCGGTGGAGGTCGGTGACCGTCCCCGCGGTCGCTGGCCGTCCTCGCCAGGCCCCCCGTCGCCTACACCGACGAGCTCCCCAAGCCCCCGTGCGGCCGCCATTGCCGCGCCGAGCTCGCGGGCGACCTGGCCGTAGCCTCCCTCTCCCGCCCGAGGCCGTTCCCGAGTGCGGAAGAGCGTCCGCACCTCTTCTCCGTCCTCGGCTGGCTCTGCCGAGCCGCCTGTCGCCGGGGCCGGCCACCTCCCGTGCCTTCCCGTGCGTGCCGCGCACGAAGCAGAGGAAGAACCCGACGCGCCCGTGGCCTTCCCTCCTGGCCGAAGCCTCCCCTGGCGCGGTGGGCCACGGCCAGCTCGTCCCCGCCATCGGCTGGCGCTCCAGCTGCCCCACCGTCCGGCGCGAGCAGCCTCCCGAGCTGCTGGCCGTGCTCTCCCGTGCGTCTCCCGTACGTGCGTGCTGGAGCTAGAAGAAAAGAGCACAGTGAACCGATCGGCGTATTTTTCGGTTTACGCTTTCCGCAAGCTAAAGCGTATTCCCCAGCTTTACGCTCTCCCTGCGCGGAACCGTATTCCCGGAGAATCCGTTTTCTCAATATGAAAACGTACTCACAGAAGTACACAACCCAGGTCAGCCCAGTCAACTCGAGCTGGTTATCTGCCGCACAGGGCAGCATATAGCTATCCTTCGCTCGCTCGTTTCTCTCAAACCGTAACTCCGTTTGGAGTGATTCAAATTTGTAAATTCTTAGTTTGAAGAGCTCTGTCTAGTAGTATCAGTTTTACCCTTTTGTAAAATACTTGTATGTTCAGCACCTTTGTGTGCATGCATAGGTATTCCGCGGTACCGGCAAACCAAGACCTAACCCGCGACGTGTCCGTGACCCTCCAAGCCAAACGGTGTTGATCTTCGGAGGCAAGCTAAACCCTTGCTATGAGCCGTCCCGCAATGTTGTTTGTTATTTTCTTATTACCATGCCGAGTGTTTATATCTGTCTGCGTTCGGTATATATGGTATGTCGGTTTGCTATTGTTGTGTTCATTATGTTACTTCGAATATTGCCCCTGCCATGTTTTATTTATCATCATGTATGCATTAGAATGATGTGTGAATTAATTGTGCGCCTCGCACTTGCGCGGCTTTGTCGAACCCTCTAAATAAACAACTATAAAACCTGTGTCCCTATGATTGTTTGCTTCTTCTTCTTCGCCGAGGTGAGGAGCAGACGAATGTCGTCTTATGATCCTCGGAGTTGGGGGCATTTGCCAAAAGAGTTATTTGCTTCTTGTCCCTCCGTCAAACGTGGTTGGCGCAAGCCACCTAGACTGCGACGCTTGGGAGCTGACTTTCCATTTGGTTCTTTTGCCGAGATTGCTGACACCACGTCGAGGTAATCCTCGAGTGGAATGGATGCTTTCTTTCTTATGATTGCTTTTCGGTTAATTTTGGAGACTATATGCCCAAATCCCCACTTCCTGGTCAACGGTCGGACGGTAACGCCGCCAAAGACTTGCGCGTGGAGGAACGGATGCGTAGCAGACTCCGCTAACCAACTAGTTGATCTGTGATGGCGCTTGTCGGCGGAATCGCCGCGATAGTCACCCGGTCGACGCAAACCAACTAAAGTATTGCTTGAAATATATTGTTGCTAATGTTTTGTTGTTTGATGATATATGATATTGATATCGTGATTATTATGCTGGACTAATCCTCTGTTTTGGAACTTGTGATTGATGAAACTTGATTAAAGGAAACACCCCTCCAAACAACGATAGGGTCAGTCCACGGTGCCACTAATCTGAACATCGAACGCACTGCCACTGTCGCTCACATGGGCGGGCCTTGACCTACGTAACCTATTGAGCCTCCTTTGATGCCATCCTTTTGGCAAGTCTAGTCGGTTACCATAGTTGGTCGGGGCTAGTCTTGCGAAGGTTCCGGAGCTAGGCGTCGCTCATGGGTTGGGGACGTGCCGGATTCACTTCTGCATAAGGCATAGAGTTATGTCGGTGGCTACACAGGGAGTGTCTTGGTAGCGTGAACGGTCAGGTGAGTGTATCTTGCTGAGTTCGCCTTTAGGATGATATCCTAAAGTACCGGCTGGGTGTGGTGCACTTAGGTGAGTGGTAATTGCAACCTCTCGAGAGTGTCAAATCTGGATGTCTAGCCTCGTTCCAAGGTCATGGAACAACAGTTCAGTGTCGGTCATACTGTGTGTCTTTGTCGTGTCAGGAGGTTAAACCTAAGGCTTGTTTGAAAGAAAGATGAACAACCTGATTTCACCAAATGAACAATAAGATGATACAGGGAATGTTACTTGTGAGGTGAATGGGATGGCGGTGTGATGCGTTGGAAGCCTATAGTTAGGCCAGAGCCAACATCAACCGTGCATGCCCCGGGAGATAGCCAGAGTTGGCTAGATTGATAGCCAGAGTTGGCTAGAGGCTTGGAAGCCTGATTGTGTTGACAGGAGTAATTATAAGATTTGGTACCAACTGATACACTCGTCTACTCGTCACAGGTAATCTCTTTGTTTGATTGCCGGTATACGATCCAACCCCACCTGGCTTGGACTCTGTACTTGTGATACTCTTGTTGTTTGCTTATGCCATGTTTTGCTCGTGATGCCATGCTACCTTTATGTTATCATGTTGGTCTATCTTGAGTAGACTCTTGCCATGTGGTAGATTTTATTTCCAATGTATATCTTGTTGCATGATTGTTGGATTGTTTGTGGTGACTGGCGATTCTTGCTGAGTGCATATTAATTTACTCACGGGCCTTGTGATTGTGGCCAGGTTTTGTCAAGGATTCATCTTCCACCTTAGTAAGGATGCGAAGCAAGAGCATGCTAGGATCAGTAGCCCAGCCAGAACCTGTGGAGTGGAGCCGCTCCAAGCCGTAGCCTCTCATATGTCTTCCGCTGCCAGTTAAAACTCTGTATCGTGCCATGCTTGGATCGATATTTTGTCATTCCTTGATGGCCTTGTAAACCATTTGTAGCATTGAGGTGCCTGATTGTGTAATGATTTTCATTATGTTACACTGTTGTGACGTGCGGCCAGATATCTTGGGCTGGCGCACGGGAGGACTGCCTCTCTGGCAAGATGTGCCAGGGAGGGGTGTCACACTACCCAGGTTCAGGCCGCCCGGAGGCTAAAAGCCCTACTCCTGCATGTCTGGATTGATGGGTTCTTCATAGTGTAGCTTACAATGGAACCTCCCGGATGGGGTACCCGGAAGGGTTTTGGCTGGAGGTAGAAGAAGGACAGATCCTGATCCGGAGGAGATCACCTTCCCCTCTACCTTCGCAGCCCTAGACTAGTCTTGCTCTGGCCGGACTTGTGCCTTGGTCCTCCTTTTATAGGCTAAGGGGTTGCCACAGGGTCACGTGAGGAGCATGAGGGACCTTCGGGGTGAAGGACCCTCCTCATCTAGTTTAGGAGGAGACGTGGCCTCTTCTCAGCCTAGCGTCTCCTTTGGGTTAGGTGGGAGCGTCCGCCTTGGGGTGGACAGGAGCTGACACCACCACGGGACGTGCTTCCCGCCCGCGCTATCTTCGCATTGCTTCCCAAGTCTTCTGCGGTGAGGTGGAGAGCTTATCCACAGGGACGTGGGGAAGTAACCGAGAGGGAGCCTGGCCTCCTGCCGGGAACTCGGGCTCTCGGGTCCTTCCTGGCCTTCTTGCTTGGTTCGGGGACCCGGCAAGTCCCCAGGATCGGAGCCCTTTGTCGATGTAGGCCTTGCGTGTCCTGACGGTGAACCCGCTAGCTTGACTTGAGTCTTGGTCTTGTCCATCTTCATCTTGGGCCCACATGGGGTGGACCCACTTTGGCAGTACTAGGGGAACCCCATGTTCCACTGCTGCGACAGTGGGGACCTCGGATCTACGCAGGACGTTATACAAAGGTCCTTAATGTTAGAGCTTGGTTTTGGGTGTTATCTTCTTCGTCAGTGGAGATGGCTTCATCTGCAATAAGTGATCTTCAGTGTTTCGTTCAATGGCGTGATCTCCTTCCCGACGTCAATGGTGGCTTTGAAAGATTAATTTTGTCTAGGTATGCTTCTTCATATCTTGTTTCGCCAGATCAATATTGGATTGTTTCTTATAGTTGCCGCGAGGAGGATTGTCCTCGCAATATCTATCTCGGCTACTACGTCTTCGGCAATGGTGATTCGTTCTCTCGGCTCCCAACGACGTCGACAAAGTGGTTCGGTTATTTGTCCCTGCAATATCAGTGGTTGTGCTCTTGCCGATGTTGCTTGATTAATTTAACGGCTACGTGCGTGCACAAAGTTTTGGTATTGCGGCTCAAAATTAAAAGGGGAGAACCTTCGTTGTTATTCACAGGTCTGTGGTTTGGTGTATTCGGCATTGTTCTACGGCTGCCTTCAGAAAAGTACAAGATTGTGTCATGGAAGAAGAAAGGGGTTGAAGATCTCATAGATTTGCTCGTCTCTTTTAGTATTGTTTTTGAAATCGATATAATCGTGTACTCTTTACTGGTTTAATATATATGGTAAAATTAAAAAAAAACCTACTTTTTCAAAG
This sequence comes from Poa pratensis, assembly GCA_947311845.1. Lineage (NCBI taxonomy): Eukaryota > Viridiplantae > Streptophyta > Magnoliopsida > Poales > Poaceae > Poa > Poa pratensis. The sequence goes on along the minus strand of CAMZMU010000125.1, from coordinate 13,012,858 downwards.
AACTGACTCGCATGATCCCGTCTCATCAAGTGTCGCCATTCTCATTTCATGTGCGCTTCCGTCTTACCAAGTGTCAGTTTCTGATTCCGCTGAAACATTGTGGTGTGTCTGCATGTTTGACATTAGAGAGTTTTACTAGGATTCTTTTTCGAAACGAGATGAACGTGGTTATACATGCATTTATTTTTGACATTCAATTTTTCAAAACAAAATATGTTGAGAACCATTTGCCCAAACTACGAACAGTTCTCACTTTTGAGCTCCTCGCGTCGAGATTTTCAAAACTAAACTCCATATTGATATCTTTTGGCAAACTGTTCTTCTTCTTCACCTTCTCGGAGAATTCCTTCATGGCCTCCGTCGGCTTGCCGCCGGCCAGAACAAGGGGAGGGCGAGTTGCGGTCAGGTTTGTCGACGCGTCGGTCAATTTTGATGGCGGTGCGTAATGAGGGGCATCGGTGGCGGCAACTCGTGGCGGCTCGGGCAAGAGAGGGGGGCCGGATTTTTTTGCTCTGGAAAGGTGCCAGTCGAGTATATTTGTGAGAGTTGGTCTCCTTTTTAGGAGCAACTCCTAAATTTTTGCTCCTCTAAATTTGTAAGAGTTCGAGTATGTGTGTTGTTAACTCGTCAAAATGAGGAGTTAAATTTTTCTAGGGAATCGGCTAGAAATGCACTAAGAACTGGCAGTATCTTAAAAGAAAAAATCACAAGGGGAGCTTATTTGCTAAAAAGAAAAAACATTCCCTCAGCCGAACTATTGCTTTGTATATTAAAAAACAGTTTTGGCTTTTATCTGAAATATATTTGACTCGTGTAATGTATACACAAGAACGGACAAACTGCCTTTCTGAGATGTTGGCTAGCCCCCGTGTCGCACCCAGGGGACACCGGGGGCGACCCTTTGCCACCGCCAAACCCCCTCTCGCAGGCCTACTTTAACACCGGCCCCTGCCGCGGCGGCGGCGGCAGGCCCTACTACCGAAGGTGGCAGGGGGACTCGTTTTTTCATCTGAAGGCGCCGATGGCTGGTCGGAGCGGCTGGGATGACGACGGGCAGCTCGCCGACGCGCGGAAGCCGGGGCGGCCGCTCTGGGGAGGCGGTGGTGCTCTACTCCGTCATGGTGGTGGCGGTGCTGGTTTGGGAGGTAGCCGGGAGGTCGCCGTCGCTTGCTGGTTGCAGAGGATCTGGCGCTCTCACCTAGATCCATTCTTGGCTGCGGCCGGAGGCTCGGGGGCGAAGGATGCCGGGGCGGCGGCCTCGGGACGTGGTGGTGGCGTGGCTCTGTCCTCTTCATCACCTAGGAGGTCGTTCTGTGTGGGGCGCTGTTGGTCGCGCTCAGATCTGGATGCGTCGGCTGGCCACCGCGGGTGATGTCGGCGCGTTGCCGGGAGGGACTCCGGTGTGTGTTGGGCTTGATGGACCGTGGTGGTGGCGGTGTGCCACGATTGCAGGGACGGCGACGCGGCGACGTTGCTTTGGTGGGCGCCAGGTGCTGTGTGGGCGCCAAGTGTTGGGCGTGTCCGTGTCAGCATGAGGTGATGCGACGGTTACTCCCGTGGTGTAGTTTGTAGTGGACGGCGGTGGTGTTTCGCGGGGCATGCTGGTCCGTGCGCCTTGGGCGGTGGTGGCCGGACAATCTGGCTCGCTCTTATGGCATTGTGGCGTTGAAGGTCCAGGTGAAAACCTTGCGGCGATTTTGGTCGGCGCCGGCGACGACGGTGTCTTCGGGCATCGTTTCCCTTCTTGAAGGCATCGCCATGGAACTTCGTATCTACCTTGTCGCGGGTTCTCCAGGTGAAAACCCAAGTTTTGACTTTTGGTCGGAGAGGGCGTTGGCGTCGTCCTCGTCGTATCCCCATTGGGGGTGTCATCTTGGAGGCCCGGTCTTTTGGTGGTATCGGTTTGTGTTACTCGGCGGTCTCATCATCGGCTAGGCGGGTACGTGGCCTCGGGGCTGGTGTGCAAGCCGGAGCGGCGGCACCGGAAATCGCCGATGTGCGTTTGGGTGTCGGTTCTTGACCACTTGGGTGGCGAATCCATCAGCTCAGCTGGGACGTGACCTCGGGGACGGTGTGCAAGCCAGAGCGCGGCTCTGGGAACCATCGTCTTGTAGTAGGGTGACGACTCTGGTCACTTGGGTGGCAGTTTCGTCGACTCGCTTGGAGCGCGACCTCGGGTTCAGTGTGCGTGTTGAGTTGTTTCGGTTTTTGGCTAGTTTTTTCTCATAAACTAGTAGATTATCTTCTTATCTATCTGTTATATCTAAAAGCAATATACGGAACTCTAACGGAGACACCACGTTAATCCAGATAGGTTAGAAATATATAATCCGTTAATTTTTTTTTGTGACGGTTGAGATTAAAAGCTGGAAAAGTTACATACAACTTTAATTGGTAAAGTTGTTTTCAACAATCACGTACCGTACCCTCCAAAAAAAAATATCCCGTACCATTCCCTAAAAAAACACGTCCCATACGTGTACACACACTAGTAGAAACATGGCCTCTAGTCCGGTCTGGTGAGGGCCTCTAGTCCCAGGTGCCCACCCGGGACTGCCAAATCGGGACTAGAGGCCTCCCCCCCTCTAGTCCCGGGAGGGTTATGACCCCGGACAAAAGGGGTCCGCACATGGGCGCCCTGGCCACGCGTGGTCGAGGACCTCTAGTACCGGGTCGTGTTACGACTGGGGCTAGAGATTCTCCCACGTGGCGGCCTCTGGATTTTTTGTTTTCCCACTTTATTGAATATTTAAAATTGTTATCAATCTTGTAAAAAATATGGTTAATTAGTTAAAAATCAGAAAAATATATATAGCATATCAAAATGTTCACAAAAAAAAATTTATCTAATAAAAATATATTTACATAGAGATCATAACGGGACTAGAGCCCGTATATTCAATTACATGGAGATCATAATTGTTATCCATCTATGGCATTGTATTTTCCCTTCGCTTCTATGACATGGTTATTCAAAAATCCCGCAATTTCCTCTGCAAGCGGTAGAAAGCGCTCCCTGTGTTGCAGCTTCCTCCGTAGGTCCATGATCTATAAAAGAAGGAGATCAATATTAATGTCAATCATCGTAACAAAAATTTATGAATGACACTCAACACAACTGATGGTAATAAAAAAGAATTATGAATATATTTGTTCCCGTACTTCTATGTATGTACTACTGTTCCGCTCAGTGGCTTCCCGGCGAATCCACTCGCAAACGAAGTATGCACACAAATTGGTCCCCGAGGGCTGCCTCTCGCATTTCAAATGATTAAAAGTAAGCTCCTCTTTAAGACCTTTTACCTTCTTTTTGAAAAGTTTCCAAATCCTGCCCGGCAAAAAAACGAATAAATGAGTTATTAGTTACTAGATATCTCAGGAAATGAACAAAATAGACCAATATAGTGCGATAATGATTGAAAATACCTTCGGAGCACATCTATAAGGTTTTGGTACTTCTCTTGGGGATACGCCAATGAGTCTAAGATGTCAACAGTTCCTCGATCAACTTCAATGACTAGCAGAATATAATGGAACCTGCGCACGTTTATATAGTGAGTAACTCATCAGTTACACTTAACATCGAGTAAGCAAAAATTAATGTGTACAAGACAGTAACACTCTTACCCGAAGTTGTAAGGAAACAGTAACTTCTTTTTAAAATTTTGGATAAGCATGAACCTTAGCAAGTTTCTCTCCATTTCCTGGGGGAATTTCCGTAGCAACTCCTCACAAATTCGTTTTGGGTCAATGAACCCAATGTTAAAGATTCCTTTTCTGTCACATTCATCACTCTTCATTCTGCATAAATAGTGAGCATAATTACTATAGGCAATGACCGAGCTGAGCTAGAGACTTTATTTTAGAAATAAATGAATTGAATCACTTACAGACAATAGGTACTGACGATACTCAAGTCGAGGGCGTCAATCTTGTATAACTGATAGAGTTCTTCAAGATAAATTTGTATCTCATCTACACCTACGAAATGTTCTTTTGTAACTTTCACAATGAGCATTTGTCGCCCTGACTTTGTGACTTCCATGTACCACCTATGCAGTTTCCGCATTTGTGTTGGTAGATCATCAATCTGATCAGGTGGCAACAAAGACTTCCTGTATTCCCACTTCCGTACGATCTGATCCGAAACGGGAAAATCTTGGTCGCTATGCAATTGAGAACCTGTCATACCACATTCTGCAGCAAATTCCGCCTCGTAGGATAAAGGAATGTCCGCCGCGGAGCCCTGATGATCAGTGTGCACTTTGAGCGGGGAGATCGACTATTTTGCTTGTTCTCCGAGCTAGGCAACGTCTTTTTTCCCGCTGGCACTAGTACTTGTCATCGGCTTGGAACGAACTGTCCTCAGAGTGCGTAAATAGTCATCTGGCCTATTTATCTCAATTTGGGATGGCTGCTCAATAAAGTTCTTAGCCCACTTATTTGATCTGGCATATAAGTTGGCTTTGGCTCGGGCTTTTTCCCTGCAAGAAAGCTTTTCAACTCGGCATGGGCGATCGCGGCGTTTTCCTCTGCAGTCCTGTCATAAGTTCTCGGGGGAGGAACCTTCGGGATTTTTGGGAGGGGCTCCTGTCGGGGTGCGCTTCGAAAACTAAACGAGGTGTCACGTTGCGTCCTCTTTTGGCCCTGACCCTGCTTAGTGGGCGGAGGCGGCGGAGGAGTCGGCTGACTCGGCGGAGGAGTCGGCTGACGCGGCGGCGGAGTTGGCTCACGTGGACTTGTGATGTGCTGCTCGTCGTCCATTGGTCATCATGTGGACTTGGAGGTGGTGAATCGCGTCTCGGAGGAGACGATGGTGGTGGCCTTGGTGGCACCCAGCCTAGAAACACGATGTATTTCTTGCGCCATAGAATGATACCACCACCGACATCTCCTAGTTCTGTCACATCATCACCTCCAGGGATTTCAAGATCCATTGATTCATATGGTGAACGAACTTTATCCACGCCGACACGAGCATAGCCATCTGGAATCTCTTTGAAATGCCACACTGCTGTAGATTCACAAGTTAAAGCATAGTCATCCGCCACCTTCAAAGACAAGTTGCTAATTGGCACATGTAGCTCACAACTTGTCTTCTCACTGATTTGATCCACGGGGTAGCTACCCGTTGACTGATCAGCACCGACCGCTGTGGAAGCCACGCTGCTTCTCCGCTGAGTTGGGTCGCCACCACTATCTTGCTGCAGCTGATAAGTTGGCACTTGTTGCTCGCGCATTTGATCTGGTTGCTTCTGTTGCTGCTTAAAGAGATCAATTATCTCCTCGTTCTTTCTTTCTAACTTGCTGAACCGAGCTTCCTCCTCTTTGCTCTCTCCCGGCTTTTATAAGAATCACGGTCCTCGGGAAACCCTAAATTCCATGGCACATCCGGTCCAAAACCTCGTGTTCATCCTCCTTTTTCTCTATTCCTGAGGGCCTCTGTCAGCTCGTCGTTCTCTCTGTCCTGAATAAACTTTCCCTCTCGAACCTTGGCGATTGTATCGACAATTGCTTTCTGGGGCACATAAATTTGTTTTTGTTTATCAACTATTAAGTCCCCTATTTCCATGTCATACTCGGACCCATGCGCAAGTACCCAATTTCTTACCCTATGGGGCCAGGAGTCTATGGATGGAGTGATCCCCTTTTTGCGCAAATCGGACTCAACTTTATCCCACTTAGGCTCGGCACTTCTGTAGCCACCTGCCCCCAACTTGTGGTGATATTTCTTTTTCGCTGCATTTTCCGTATTCTTTCTTGACCTTTCCTTAGCTAATGCCGATTGCTTGTACTCCAGAAATAAGTTCCAGTGAGCCCGCTGGCTCTCTAGTGAGGCAGTGAAATTTGGAGCTTTCTTATCTTTGACAAACTTATCGTACAATCTGTTCT